>CM076998.1:40781335-41990390 GCA_039090855.1 Macrothele yani
GAATAATCTATCGATTCCCCATGTATTACGAGGAATATTTCTTCCTTGATTGATTTATCAAATTTATTATATTGTCTTTAGACCGTCAGGTTAAAGCCATAAAACATGTTTTCCTTTTATGGATATATAACAAACAATTCTGGTGTACATCTCTTATCCGTGGAAAAATGCTATGTGAAATCCCATTCAGTTGGTGAAAATATAAATGGCTTAGAAGAGCATTTAGACTTTGAAGCTTCTCGGAGTTTAAAACGCCGAGAATAAACCAATAAGTGCGTGTGAACGATCTTCTAGTGTCAATGCTTTCCTGTTTTTCTCTCTTTCCCCGCTTCCGCTCTACTGGGCTGTATATCAACGCCAATACAATCACGGTCACAGTTTTTACTGGAAACAAAGCACTTAAGTGCAATGTTTCTTCCATCTTTCGGTCCGTTCCAACTTTTTCTTCATTTTTTATGAAATTCTCGAACATGGTGTTTTCGTTCTTCTTTTCCTCTATGCTTTGTGTCCCTTTGTTTTTATTTTTCTTCTCATGAAAGTGATACGTGCCTGGAAGGAAACTGCACAGTTGCTTTGTCGGAACCCTGGACATCCCGGGCCGCTGAACAACACGGAGCTTAACAGAAAGTTCTGATTGATGAGAGCTCCATGATAGATGACCATTTGCTTTTAGGCCAACCATGGTCACCTGATTACTGAAGGTTTCCAAATCCGATGAAGACCAGGAACTGTTTTATTGTTAACGTGCCTCGATCATTGGAGAGGTCCCAGCAGAACTAGTTCTCACATCATCCTTATGTTGGAAGAATGTATAGGAGAACGTAAAATATGTTATTTAAACGAAAAAGACTGAATTCACTGCCTCTCAAGCAGTCCCAAAGTAACTTCTTTTATCTCGAGGTACGAAATGAGAAATTAATGCTGTTATTTTTTTTCAGCGCCAATAAAAGTGCGCTCTAGTAGTGTCAATTTGTAAGTCTCTTTCGTTGTTGCGTCGCCTTCTTTAGGTTGCACGAGTATAAATTCCTTGCATGTCCAATTATTACATGCAAATCAGGAGATGTTAAAATATTGGTACTATTATGTCGTGACTTAACTCTTTAAGCGTTTGATGTACTTACACGAAGTAATCTCAAGTTTTTTCAGAAATGTCCATATAGCGGTCGGGTGTTACGAACGACACGGCCAGACTATTCCCCCCCTCTCAACTCAGCAGTACAGACCATAAACGTGTCAAAGTGAGAAGCCCTACCTATCAGTCCTTTATTTTTTGCTCCACCACCCTAGGCATAATGAAGATGGGTTAGTCCTAATGACACGGTCATTATGCCACTGTGTAGAAACAAGTGACTCAAGCATCTTCTCTATCCTTGTCCCTCTGGCATGGACATTGTGCCATTATTTGAAAACTAACTGCCCAAGCATCGTCTCTCTCCTAACCTCTCAGACATTGACATGCCAGTGGGTAGAAACAAGTGACTCAAGTATCTTCTCTCTCCTCTTCCCTCTGACATGGACATTATGCCACTGGGTAGAAACAAGTGACTTAAGCATCTTCTCTATCCTTGTCCCTCTGGCATTGACATTATGCCACTATGTGGAAACAATGACTCAAGCATCTTCTCTCTTCTAGTTCTTCTGACATGGACAGGCCACTGAGTAGAAACAAGTGACTCAAGCATCTTCTCTCTCCTAGTCCGTCTGGCATGGGCATTATGCCACTGGTTAGAAAAAAGTGACTCAAGTATCTTCTCTCTCCTTGTCCCTCTGACATGGACATTATACCACTAAGTTAAAACAATTGACTCAAGCATCTTCTCTCTCCTAGACTCTCTGACATGGACATGCCACTGGGTAGAAACAAGTGACTCAAGCATATTCCCTCTCCCAGTCTCTTTTACATGGACATTATACCACTGGGTAGAAACGAATGACTCAAGCATCTTCTCTATCCTAGCCCCTCTTACATGGATATTATGCCACTAAGTTGAAACAATTGACTCAAGCATCTTCACTTTCCTAGCCTTTCTGACATGGACATGCCGCTGGGTAGAAACAAGTGGCTCAAGCATATTTCCTCTCCCAGTCCCTTTTACATGGACATTATACCACTGGGTAGAAACGAGTGACTCAAGCATCTTCTTTCTCCATGTCCCTCTGACATGGACATTATGCCACTAAGTTGAAACAATTGACTCAAGCATCTTCTCTTTCCTAGACTCTCTGACATGGACATGCCACTGGGTAGAAGCAAGTGACTCAATCATATTCCCTCTCCCAGTCCCTTTTACATGGACATTATGCCACCAGGTAGAAACGAGTGACTCAAGCATCTTCTTTATCCTAGCCCCTCTTACATGGACATTATGCCACTAAGTTGAAACAATTGACTCAAGCATCTTCTCTTTCCTAGCCTCTCTGACATGGACATGCCACTGGGTAGAAACAAATAACTCAAGCATCTTCCATCTGCCAGTTCCTTGGGTAGAAACGAGTGACTGAAGCATCTTCCATATCCTAGCCCCTCTGACCTGGACATTATGCCACTGGGTAGGAACAAATGACTCACGCATCTTCTCTCTCATAGTCCCTCTAACCTGGACATTATGCCACTATGTGGAAACAATGGCTCAAACATCTTCTCTGTCTCCTAGGACCTCTGGCAGGGACAAGCCGATGAGTAGACACAAGTGACTCAAGCATCTTCTCTATCCTAGTCCCTCTGACATGGACATTATGCCACTGGGCAGAAACAACTGAGTCAAACATCTTCTCTATCCTAGCTCCTCTGACATGGGCATAATACCACGAATTGGAAACAAGTGTCTCAAGCGTGTTCCCTCTCCTAGTCCTCCTGACACGGACATTATGCTTCTGGGTAGAAACAAGTTACTCAAGAATCTTCTCTCTCTCACCTCTCGTAAGTTCGTAGTTTTTATATCCCATTTAGCAAGTAATCAGTTAGAAAGAATTCGCGTCAGTCATCCCCGAAATGACCACTTTAAATAATAAAGTTAAGGGGAGAGCAACACTTCCTGATGTCCAGGTTCACTCGTTAGAGCCGAAGTTGGCTCTCTTGCTACACTGCGATTGTATTCGTTAGAGTTGATTTCAGCCCATTTTTCTAACCTCGCATTAAAGCGTTATAGCCGGTTAAAGATTTAAGCATCTCACGACTGGTCTTTCCGAAGTGCTACGTGTATCAATTGTAGGTGGGGTGTATATTTATGGTTTAGACCTCGAATCTTTGTGTGTTACTACACTATAATTTTCTGACCTTCAATCAGTTGTATCCTCAGCTCTGCCTAGCTCTAGTTAGGACGGGGGAGGCACAGTTATGAAAAATAACTGGCATGTGAGATTATTTTGCTTCCAAGAAATTGAAGAGAAACGCCACACTTGACATCAGCCAATTCCAGTCGAGGCAGTTACCTGAATTTTCATTCTTAGCAAACATTTTTAGCATTTTAAAGGGTTTTTTCATCTATCGCTCGTGGTAGCATTTTTTTTTTCATAAATTTATTTCGATAATATAAGTTTGACCTCTTTATTGTACTTACTATTACTTATGTACAAAAACACAGATCGGAACAGAGAACCATTTTGTTTTAATCAGCTGATGTGCACAAGCATTTTGCGACTATAACGAAGTAAATTTCTCCGTCATTTTTGGTCTACGCCGGGATTCGAACCCGAGTCCGCTTATTCCGGAACAAGTCGCTCTACCAACTAAGCTACGCAGATGTTCATTCTGCCTCCTATCTGCCTTTATGTCGTGTGCGTCCTGTTGGCAGGTACGTCAAATCTCCCCCCCCCTAAAGGGGGCCGGGGGCATGGCCCACGGGTCAGCCGTCACCATGAATCGTTGCAGGCAGCCATCCGCTGTAGAACGTGCACTTGAGAACTCCCAGTCAATGTGGTGTGTGGAATGCAACATCACACACATTTATTTTTCGAAGCGCTGGAGAAGGGATTCTCGGATTTTTCCTATCTCGCGGTGTGGAAAAAACATCACACCATTGCGAGATTTTGAACGGTCGGGTCATCCGGATAGTTCGGGCGCCATTATAGCGATATAAATTTCTCCGTCATTTTTGGTCTACGCCGGGATTCGAACCCGAGTCCGCTTATTCCGGAACAAGTCGTCCTACCAACTGAGCTACGCAGACGTTCATTCTGACTCCTATCTGCCTTTATGTCGTGTGCGTCCTGCTGGCAGGTACGACACACGACGTACTATATCTTTAATTTAATGCACGTTTTAAGTATCGATTTCTTACGTAAATTTCGTTATATCTCAGTTACACACTTTTCCTAATGAACGGTATATTACTTCCCAGAGTTTTCTCGTACGTTTCGGCAATGCTAGCAGTGAAAAGAGAAATCTGCGTGAAATACAAACGGTGTAGAAGGCACAGATTGTTAAGACTTCTTGCTGTTGTTATTACCCGAATTTTACGGAGAACGATTGTCCGCTGGAAGGTGTCCAAGTATAAGAAATATCTTTTATTGGTACTTCGTGTTCCTGTGATTGTCACAATTTAGAGGAGTGTTTCGCAAACGTTGTAGAAACGGAAGCCAAGTTTTTGAACCGCAGACTTTCGCCAACCACCTAGATTTAAAGTACATATCGAGAGGCAGCCCTAGTGGCGCAGTGGTCTAAGCGCTGGCTTAGTACGATTTGTCCGGGTTCGAATCCCAGTGTGCCATGGATGTTGTGATCGTCTCACGCCATTGGCTCTCTCCCTTCCCTGGAACCCTGAATTAGGGACGGGTAACTGCTTATATGCCATCGAGTTTCACACCGTGGTCGTTAAACTTTCAATCAAAACAGAAGAAAAAGTCAGGTGGTGTTTTTTTATTTAATTATTTTCTACTACAGTTTTTAAATTTATTCTCGTATATAATTTTACAGAAAATGATCTAATTTTTAATTTAATTATTTTTCCTATGTTCTCTTTTAAATTTGAAATTAAATATTGGGCTGGTGCGAACGAAATGTCCGGCAATACACGTGGACGGCGAGAAAGAGAAAGTAGGACAACTTACCCAGGCAAAATAATGATCGTCGGCATCGACACATAGTTGCGATATGTCTGGAAACGCCATGATCCGGGAAGGTAAAGAAATATCTTGTAGCTGTGACCCGAAGAAGTCATCAACTGCAGGTTGAACCTCGTTGTCTGTCGTGAACTGTTTCCCGGACAGGAAGTGATCCAGGCGACGAAACAGATGATTGTCTTTCGGAGGCAAGTCCGGGAAAAAGGCCGAATGAGGCAGTGAGTACTTCGTAGCCCAAGGCACTTAGTGTGTGCATAGTTCGTATTGCGACGTGAGGGAGGGTGCTGTCCTGGAGCAGAACCGCACCATGTCTGTTGACCAAAGCCGGTTATTTCTGCAGCAGTGCGGCTGGTGTATTATGCGCAACAATGTTCAGTGATGGTTTGGCATTCTTGCCAAGAAACTCCGAAGAATTATACCAGATGTGGACCACCAGACAAGGAGCATCATCTTCTTGGTGTGTAGGGGTGGCTTAGGATGACGTCCAGTAGGGTATGTCTTGCTTAACCATTGTGCAGATCGTTTCCGATTATAATAAAGAATACACTTCTTGTCGCAGGTGACGATTCGATGCAGTAGAGGTTCCTGTTTATTCCTGTCAAGCAGCGACGTGCAGACTTCCAAACGCCTAGTCTTGTTGGCAGTTGTCAACTCATGCCGGTAGCCACATGTCCAGCTTTTTAACCTTACCCAGCGCAGCCAGAGGCCGAACAACTATCGTGTGGTGGACACTTACCTCTTCCGTTATCTTACGACACGTTTTTCGGGGGTGCGCTTCAACCACAGGTAATACAGCATCAACAGGAACAGGTCTGTGACCACGTTCCTCGTTTTTCAGGTTCGTATCTCCGCTTCGAAACTTCACAAACAATCGCCCAATGGTTCGTTCGTTGGCTATAATCTCCCCAAATGCTTTGTTAACGTTTCGAATGGCAAATCCTGCAGAATGGCCAAGTTTTATTTCATACAAGAAGATGGCTCACAAATCTGGCGTCTGCATGTTTCCTTCACAAGCCACGTAATGTCCAAACAAATCACGCCTATACCTTATTCGTCACATACGTGCTAGCTATTTATAGTGAATCTGTGACGTAATACCCGCAACTCCTGTAGGGGGTCCTATTCCGCTTTGGTGGGTTCTGTCTCCACTGGTCGTCCGCGCCGAACATTTCAATCGCACCAACCCAATAAAATTTTACGAAAAAAAAAAAGCCGATGCATTTTCGGGCTGTAGCGAGTTGCCTATCCTGCTTCAGAAGAGGTCACATGCACGAACATGAACCCAATTAATGTATCTGTGTATTATGCTCCATTTTTATTCTTTTGTTTTTTAACTTATCCATTTTTCCATGATTTTTTATTTTCAATAAATAACAAATTTTCATATTTCAATAATTTTTCGCAACCCGAAGTTCGGTAAATTGTGATTTGGAGAAATAAAGAGCTTTGGATATTTTACATAAGTTACTCCCCATCTCTATGACCCTTAGCCATTTTCATTTTAGTCAGACTTAAATGTTTTATATTACAGTAGATGTGCATGGCGTTTATTGGTTACGAAAAGGCCTTTGATTCTGTGAAACCAACAACAGTTGCAATGATATCATACGGTACTAAAGATACATACATTAGTATTACTAATAACATCCATAAAAATGCAAATGCCAAGGTTCTGCTATTTGAGGATACAGCGCCAATAAAGATTGGAATAAAAGAAGGTGACACAAACGTCTCCCAAAGTCTTCAATGCCACATTGCAAAATGTCTTTCAATCATTTAACCGTGAAAACGAGGTGATAAAGATTAATGGAAAGTTTTTAGCTCACATTTGTTTTGTTCACGACGTTGCCACTTTTGCAACTACCCATTCAGCGCTGCAGAGTATGATCCAGGTAGTTGTTGACAAGTGTAAAGAAGTGGGATTAAAAATGAATTTTCACAAAACAAAAGTAATGTACAATTATTTTACAAGAAATGAAGATTGAAAGAAATACGGGACTAACCACTACACCACCCAGAACGACTAAGTTTCAAGTTTCTGCGATGGTTAAATTCAAATTGATCGGAAACTTGAAACTTGGTCGTTCTGGGTGGTGTAGTGGTTAGCATACTCGGGCGTTTTCTGGGCTACGTGGGTTCGAGTCCCGCTCCAGGACGATGAAAATTTTCAAGTTTTCGGATATTATCTGACTTACCATCCTTGTCACATTTACGCCAAAAATCGGATTGTCATCTTCAAAATTTGTAAATGAAGATTTGTTGATTGATGGGGGAAAACTTTAGTTAACCGATACCTACACTAACCCTGGATAACAGATATCATGAGAAGGTCACATTGATGAAGAAATTTATCGGGTATAAAACTTAGTTGAAGAACTTTTTCAAGAAAAAGTACAATTTTTAAGAGCGATTAAATCTTAAAAGAAAAGTATTTAATCTATGCATCCTTCCAGTTCTTACATACGGAGCAGAGACATGGACCTTAACTAACAAGTTGGTAAAATCATGTAATACATTGCTTATGATACGCTTTCCAGCATACTAGAAATCACTACACAAATTATTACTCAAATTATGAGAATAACAGCTGTGGAATAAATCTCTCTCCTGTACCCTGACCTTTGACCCCATGGCAAAGTTATTCAACAGAACTGGTTCAGTATGCCTACGAAACAACATGATAAAGGTTTGTCGCAATGGAAGCATTTTTAGTCAAGTTATGACGCATAATGGCAATGGAATGGATCCAGCTGCTATATCCTGACTTTTGACCCCCATTTCGTCCATTTTCAACAGGGGTCGTCCCAGGTAGTTCCCTACTAGATACAACAATTTCATCGCAATCGAACCATTTTTACGTTAGTTATCATGTGGACGGACAGACGGACAAAGCTGGAGCATACACGCTTCTTCAAACTACGGTTGGAAAACGTAAAAAAGGACAAACAAAGGCTGCAGACGAACGCGGCTGTCATATTAGTGGACCCAACCCGGACAAATCTGCTTCGAATATATCATCATCATTGTAAACCATTATCAATCCACTGCTGGATGAAGGTCTTCCCACGTTTCTTCCACAAAGAACTGTCTACGGCCAGTCTTCTCCATCCACCCACTTCCCATGTGGTCTTCCTATGGATCTTTTCCTGTCCTTTGGAATCCAGTCTAACATTTCGTTTGTTCATCGGTGGTTCGTTCTCCTGGCAATATGTCCACCCCCTTGCATTTCATGGATTTTATTTTGATCATGGTGTCTTCCACTCTTGTCATTTTCCTTACCCACTAATTCCTCTTCTTATATTTCCTGGTTACACCAAACACGCATCTCTCCAGACTTCTTCCAGTTCTCTGCAGCCTTTGTATCTCTTTTTTAGTTAAGGTCCACATCTCTTCTCCGTAAATAAGCGTTGGAAGGATGCATAAATTAAACACTTTTCTTTTAAGACATAATGGCCCATTGCTCTTAAAAATCATGCTGTTTCTTGCAAAAGCTCTCCAACCAATTTTTTTACGCCTTTTTAATTTCTTCATGAATGTGACCCTCGCTTGATATCTGCTGTCCTAAGATTAATGCAGGAATTGGCTATCTTCAGCTTTTCCCCATTAACTGATAAATCATCATTCCTTGTAAAAGCATCAGTTTTGTCTTCTGAAAGTTCATTTTTAACCCATTTCTTTATCCTTCTCAGCTAGTTCCTGGATCGTACTCTGCAGCTCCAAAGTATTATTTCAAAGACCTCTGAAGGGTACTTTGATATATTTTTTACTTTCAAAAGGAAAACGGGAATAAAACCGGGTAGAAATCGGGTCAGAATCATCTTGACCCAACCCGTTTGACCAGCAAGAAAGTGTCAACCCGTGACCCGTTTCCATCTGTGGGTGTATCCAAGAAAGATAAGAAGAGGAACTAGTGGATCAGGAAAATGACAAGAGTGGAAGGCATTATGACAAGAGTAAAATTCCTGAAATGGCCATTGACTGGACATATTACCAGAAGAACTGACCATCGAAATTTTAGAAGGGATACGACGGGGGTAGAGAAAGACCCAGAAAAAGGCAACATGGAATTGGATGGATGAAATTCGAAAGCATGCCGGAGTGACATCGAGAAGACCAGCTCAAGGCAGACTGTTGTGAAAGAAACTTAGGGAGACCTTGATCCAGCGATGTATTGATAATGGTTGGCCCTGATGATGGTAATAATATACTCAAAAGGTGCTTTCGTAAAGAGTACGGCTACTTCAATATACTTAAAAGACTACTAGGTAAAATAGCAAAAGGACACCTCAAGAACACGCACCGATAAATCTGGCAAGGGATTAAACTTTGTGTTTCTTTTACAGGGACATAGCGAATTACTCCCTGTGATAAATTAACTGTTAGGCATAAACTGAGACCAAACACAATTAGCGACAGGCGCCAAGCAACCAAGGAGATTAGAATAGGATATCTTGATATGCCCTTGTTAACGGAGCAGTACCACTTTGCGTGACGCCTATAACCGCGAGAGACGGTCGTCGAAGTGTGGGAAAGCTGATGGTTTTCAAGGCTATTGTAATGCACTTTGTGTTGTCCGAATCGCCTTCTTTCGTTGCAAATGTTTCCAATGTCGTATCGTAACTTGCTGCCAATGCGTGAGAAAATGCTGAATTTATAAAATCCTTAATTATTTTGAGGTTTCTTCCCATTTTTATTTTAAACTGAAATACAGGAACGTTAGTACGAATTCAAAACGAAACATAACGTTAAAATTGAGAATTTCACTCGTATAAGAAGTATAATTCCTTCCGGTTTTATATTAACACGGTTTCTGCAACCCCAAACCACACTATTTCAAAATACACACAGTTGAAATTACATAGGTGTAATGTAAACAACGTCAAATTCCCACAGTTCGCGGCTTCACGGTTAAGAGACTCAGAGCATCTCCAGAAGCACTATTCTAACCCCGTTGCAAGCAACGTGCCACGTTCTGAAAAAAACTAGCTTCTCGTGACAGCGATATCCACATGTATCGAGTTATCTCATTGGCAGCAATAAAACCGGCACCCACCAATTGGCGACCGGCACTTGTTGTTTACAGACGCTAGTGTTCGTATACGTCGTCGAAGTCGTGACACAGGTTGTTTACATCTTAGTTAACATTAGTTTCTTCATTGGCGGCTGTCGGCACAAATCGAACAATTTAACCTGTTTGCAGTATACATCCAAATATAAAAATGGCTATTCTTCCAGAAACGGGCGCATTCCTCATTTCTCACAGCTAAGACAGCGGAACGCTAGAACAGCTCCGCGAGCAATCTACTGTTTTCGATCTGGCAATGCATCTGTTGTTGTTGTTTACATTCGAATGCAAACATTATGGGTGGTTATCTGTTCTTATTTTTTATTCTGTTCTTATTTTTTTATTCATCATGATGACTAACGTTGGTTTTATCAAAAAAAATATTTCGTGTACTAAATGAAAACTATAACTGAGATGTTGAAGAAGAACTAAAAGAAATGAACGATCTTACCGCTATATACGTTGGGAGACTGATAAAAAATTATGCTTTCGTATTTACAGTAAGTATTTTAATTCGTACTGAGAAATATATAGCAAAAGACAATTAAAGAAGAAAAGCAGCGATATTTATTGCCATTCGTGATTCCTTATTATTTCAAGGGTGGGTAGCGAACCAAATCTTTCACACCATGATATGCATGTTTTTCTATCTCGTACGACATCGTTAACGAGACTACAAATTACATTGAGGCATTATAAAATACAACAGACCAATTCAACGACAACTTCATGGAATTGTAATACTATCGAAGGGTAATATGGACGGACAACTTAATATTTACTGAGCGTTGCCAGATCGAAAACAGTAGATTGCTCGCGGAGCTGTTCTAGCGTTCCGCTGTAAACAACAAGTGCCGTTTCAGTACCGGTCGCCAATTGTTGGGTGTATCGAGTTATCTCACATGTATCGAGTTATCTCATTGCTGCCAATGAGATAACTCGATACATGTGGATATCGCTGTCGCGAGACGCTAGTCTGAAAAAGACGTTGTGACGTCAGATGGATGAGCCCACGTAAGACAGCAGAACTTTTGTTGTTGTTGTGAGTCTAATGGAGGAAGATAGTCATTGATATATGACTCCCCGCACCACCGTTACAATGGAATGTTTTGTTTTGTAGTTGAAGTTAAGTTTCAGGTTGATCCAAATACTATCATCATAATCTACAAGTTTATTTAATAACAACCCCATTGTAAACATACGAGCATAAGGTGAGTAATTTTTCGAATCTTATTGTTTACGTTCTATCCAAGAACACTGTGCTAACCTTCGTTAACGAAGAATAACGTTCCTAACATATAAGATATTTAAAATTATGAGACTGAAAAACTGATTTTTGAATAAAACTCAGATAAAGAAACAAGAAATAAATAAAAAAGGCTACTCAACCAAGTATAGCAAAGTTAAATTCGAATAATTATTTATCGTGCAAATCCAAAATACATATGTTCCTAATTAAAGGAAATCTCTGGGATTTCATATCAGAAGAACTACCAGAAGTTAAAGATGATATACACATAAAAAGAGACGGTGTTTGCAAAGCTAATATTTGTCTTAATAGAAGACGATCAAATCGTGCATGTTATAAATTGCACTTATTCCAAAGATATGTGGCTCCCATTGAAAAGCCCATACGAGATAGAAAGTTTAACGAGTAAACTTTATTTGTTACGTAAATTATACAGTTTCCGTTTTAACGAAACTAGCAGCACTATGCAAGAGCATATTATCCGTTTTTTTGGAAGTCGTAACAAAGCTGAGGTCAATCGGCGAAAACGTTGATAGCTCACTCCTGGCAGTTATGTTATTGTGTAGCCTCCTCACTGGTTATGACACTAGTTACTGCTTTGGAAGCAAGGCCTGACACTATCCAACGGTAAAATTTGTGAAAAATAAGTTAGTTGATGAATACAATAGAAGACGAGAAAGTTCGAAGGCACACGCACAAAATTCGAACACAGTGCTTGCATTTAAATCTGTTGATAGAGCACGTAATGAAGGTAAATACTACACACATGGTCGTAAAAGGAATCATACTATTTGTGAATGCTGGTATTACAAAAAGAGAAATAAAGGTAAAACTGAGAAAAAAATAGCTGCAGAGACGTTCAAATGCAAAATCCCAAAGCTAAATTTGCAAGTAAAGAAAAAATTGCTGAATTCAATATAATAGAACGAAATATCAACCGTTCGTACAGAGCGAAAGAAGGGGTGAATAGCACTTTATCGTGCATACATTGGTCGATAGATTCAGCAGCAACTGCACACATGACTAATGACAAAAGTGTTTTCTGTCATTATGACCCTATTCAAACGAAAACATAACAAAAACCGCAGATGGAAGAAAAATAAAATCTCTATGCGTAGGCCAAGGTTATCTCAACTGCAAAACTGACACTGAATTCAACAGAATTAAAGTTAAGAACGTTCTTTACGTATCTGAGCTGGAAAGAAGTTTATTATCAGTCAAGAGAATTACAGATAATGGGTTTGTGGTCCTATTCAAAGGAAATCGCTGCGTAATTAAACATGACAAAACTGTTTTTTCTGTTGGCATATTAGCTGATAATAATCTGTATAAGTTACAAACTGTTGAAAAGGATCAACATGCACAAGCAATAAAGTTAGTGAAATTGTGTGATAAAAACGATTGCATCAACCTATGCTATAGGAAACTAGGTCACAAGAATATACAAGCAATAAAAGAATTAGAGAGCAAAAATCTAGTCTATGGAATAAAATTGTCTAATTGCAAGAAATATACTTTTTGTGAAAGTTGTATCAAAGGAAAAATGATACAGAAACCATTTTAGAAATGAAATCCAATCCGAACGAATGAAACTTTAGAACTTGTACACAGTGATATTAGTGGACCCATGTCATCAGTTACTCCAAGTGGTAAAAGATACTACATAACTTTTGTAGGTGATTACATTAGGTTTACATACACATATCTAATTTCTCATAAAAATGTAGCAGTGAACAAATTCAAAGAATATGTATCAAGTATAAATACCAAATTTGGAAAAAAGCCAAAAATTCTAAGAACTGATAATGGCGGTGAATACACCAGCACGGAGTTTGAGAATTACCTAAAACAACGAGGAATCGAACATCAAACTATTGTAGCATTCTCTACTCAATCAAACAGTGTAGCAGAACGAAAGAACAGATCACTCCGAGAAATGACTAAAGTCATGTTGTTAGACGCCAGTCTGGAAAATAAATATGGGGGTAAAGCAATGATCACTGCTACATACATACAAAATGGAGTTCCCACTGAAAGCACGGGTAAATCTCCTATTGAACTGTGACTGGTAAGAGACCTTATTTGGGTCATATGAAAGCCTTCGGATCCAAAGCTCTGTCCTATGTACTTAGACAAGCGAGAAGAAAATTTGACGATCTTGCAAAGCCTGGCATATTCGTTGGATAAGATGAGAGATCTAGGGGGTATAGAATATTGTTTTCAGGGAATGACAGAATCGCAATAAGCCGCAATGCAAAGTTCAACGAAAGAAAAAGTACCGTAGAATCCTACGAGAATAAAATTATCACTAACGATCCTGAACCTAGTGTAGCAACACACGATGTAATTTTAGAAAGTACTAACATTATCCAACCTACACTGCTGGACAATTGCTAAGGACGGATCATAAACGGCTATATAGCGCATAAAAAAGTAAGTGTGGTTGGATACCAAGTGAAATAAAATAATATCAGAATGCCAGGACATTACAAGAAAGACAATTTATTGTGCTCTGAAATCCAGAAGGCTTTGGAACGTGTTCAAGGGACAAACAGGCCATTTTGTGCAGAATACGTAAACGTGAAAAAATGCAATTACCGTCTGCAGGCGTTCCGGCGTAAGATGTCATTACGGGATATGACCACCATGGAGGGCGATGCAAGATTCCACACGTCGTGTCATGCTTTGCACAACATTATCAAGCAGCTGTTGGGGTAATTTATCCCATTCCTCTGTCAGTGCACGGATGAGGGTGCCCTTGTTTATTGGAGGGCATTGGCGACCAGCAAGACTCCTCCCCAAAGCATCCCACACATTTTCAATGGGATTCAGATCTGGAGAACGTGCTGGCCATACGAGGCGTTGAATATCCTCGCTCTCAAGACACTCCTGGACAGCGACTGTTCGATGACATGTTGCGTTGTCGTCCATGAAAATGAATCTATCACCGACAGCACCACGGAACATGCGAACATGAGGTAGCAGAACAACATTAATGTATCGTTGGCCAGTCATAGTCCCCGTTGGAAGCACATAGAGGGACGTACGGCCATTGATCATGATGCCAGCTCATACCATGACACTACATGTCGGATATCGGTCCCTTTCCTGTATGTTCGCTGGACAATATGCAGTACCACTATCACGCCAGATCAGTTGTCGTTGACAATCAGACGATAGACGGTATCTACTCTCATCTGAGAAGAGGACAGCAGACCAGTCGTTATCAGTCCAATTGCGATGTTGATGGCACCATTGCAAACGGGCGGTACGGTGACGTCTGGACAACGGGATGCACACAACAGGACGGCGGGTGTATAGTCCTCCTTCATGCAAACGTCTGGCGACAGTTTTTCGGGAGATCCGCTTGCCAGTAGCAGCCATAAACTGATTTGCTACCTCACTAGCTGTGCTGCGCCGGTGTCTTTTTGTTGATAGCACTATGTACCGATCTTCTGAAGGTGTCGTACTGCGAAAACGACCTCCCCCGTGACGTTTGCTACACTCTCCATTTGTTTGAAATGATTTCCAAAGCTTTGAAACAACACTGTGTCTGATGTCGAACTCCCTGGCAACATCTGTTATTTTTCGCCCTTCTTCGATCTTGCCAATAATACGGCCACGCGTAAAATCATGTAGGTGATGTCGGGAAGACATACTAAAATTTGCAAGTTCGTCAATTGATTATTTCTCTTTCAACTTTGCGTTTGAACAACAACGGTCAATACGCGTCAAATCCTTTATATCTCTTATAAGCGCTATGACGTCACGAACAAGTTCGGCAATCCAAAATTTGCATACGCACAACACGTCTTACTGTATCCCGCACTTATGCTAATTTCCACATTTTCCTGCCTTCAATTTTATGGTTGCTATCGTTGCTATTGTTATCCGTCCTTAGCAATTGTCCGGCAGTGTATAAGAGAAAAAATGCTTCTGAACCTGAGAATAACTCAAAGCAATTAAGAAGATCTACACGGTCAAAAAAAAAGAATACCGCCTGAATGGTACAGCTGCCTTACTAAAGAAAATAATGCGAACCAAAAAATTGGAACGAAATGCAAAACTTAGAAGAATCGCAAAGGTTGCTTTGGATGAAAGCTACAGACGAGGACGTGGACTCTTTACAAAGAAACAACACTTGAGGTTTAGTAACCCTGCCACCAGGAAAGAAAGTATTTAGTTGCAAATGGATTTTTAAAAACAAACATAGAAGTGATAATTCTACGAAGTACAAAGCACGTTTAGTGGCTCAGAAGCCTGGAATTGACTACGACGAAACTTCCTTACCAGTAGTAGCCCACACTACGATCAGAACTCTATTAAAGATAGCAGCATATAAGAAAATGCATGTGGGACTCATAGACACCTACATTGCTTATTTACATGGTAATTTGAATGAAGAAATTTACATGAATCAACCACCTGGTTATGAGATTAGAGGTGAAGAAAATAAAGTGTGTAAATTAAAGAAAGCTGTTTATGGTCTGAAACAGTCAGGAAGAATATGGAATCAAACACTTGTTAAATTCCTAGATGAACATGGCTATAAACAAGCAGTAGCAGATCGACGTTTATTTACACTCATTGATCCAAAATCTACTACATATTTAATTGTCTATGTGGATGATATTTTGATATGCAGCAACAAATCAGAAACTATGCTGTTGCAATATCTGGACGGATGAGGACAATAATGCTTGCATAAGTTTAATAAAAAACGAGAGGGCTCATTCAAGAGTGAAAAGACATGTAGGAAGATTATTTTGAAATAAAAAACCTAGAAGATTGCAAATACTATTTACGGATAGAAAGAGAAAAAAACAGGATGGAGGTTTTCTACTGCACCAGAATAAGAAAATCGCAGATATCATAGAGAGATACAGTGAAAACAAAATCATGAAATCTTACGTTCCGATGTCTACTGAGTACTTCAAATCGTCAAAAGATGACGAATCGACTTTTAAAAATAAGGAAGCGTATCACAAAGCAGTGGGATCACTTCTGCTTATTGCCAATGTCAGCCGTCCAGATATTGCAACAGAAGTTGAATTGTTAGGAATAAAAGAGCAAAAACTATCAGTCAAGAACTGGAAAGCCTTCCAAGAGTAATTCATTACCTACAAGCTACTTCAACCTACAAATTACACATCAACTGTGAAAGTAGTATCAAATCATCAGCTTATGCTGATGCGGATCACGCAGGTGATAGTCAAGAAAGAAAATCAACCACTGGTTTCATAATAAAACTGGGAGACACTACCTTTGCCTGGAGCAGCAAGAAACAGAACTGTGTCCTTCTATTACCTGCAGAGGCTGAGTACATTGCAGCTTCAAATGCTTCCAAGTTCATCGTGTGGATGAGAGATCTATTAAATGACCTACATGTCCCTCAAACTGCGCCCAATGTGCTTTATGAGGACAATAATGCTAGCATTAGTTTAATAAAAAACGAGAAGGCTCATTCAAGAGTGAAGCATCTGGATGTCAAGATCCATTTCATAAGAAGTCTATATCCTTCAACGATAAGACGAAAATATTGTGAGAGCAAGAAGATGATGGCGATGTTCTGACTAAACCGCTTCCCAGAGGTATGCTTGGGACCCATAGAACTGCTATGAGACTCCTACCATCAACCAATCATAGTTCCTTGTAACCTGCCGAGTGGGAGAATGTTAGGCATAAACCGTGACCAAACACGATTAGCGACAGGTGCCAAGCAACCTACCACGTTCTGAAAACAAGGGGTTGTGACGTCAGATGGATGAGCCCATGTAAGACAGCAGAACTTTTGTTGCTGTTGTTGTGAGTCTAATGGAGGAAGATAGTCATTGATCTATAACTACCTGTATACCGTTACACTGGAATGTTGTTGTTTTTTTGTAGTTGAAGTTAAGTTTCAGGTTGATCCAAATATTATCATCGTAATCTACAAGTTTATTTAATAAAAACCCCAATTTTAAACATACGAGCATAAGGTGAGTAATTTTTCGAATCTTCTTGTTTACGTTCTATCTAAGAATACTGTGCTAACCTTCTTTACCGAAGGATGACGTTCCTAATATTAACAATATTTGTTATTTATTCTACTTTGAGAGAAGTATGATTCCAAACAGATTTGAATGTTTAGGATCATCGGGAACTTTGCCGTCAGCAACAGAAATACATAATGACATAAGGATGGCTTTTTAGTAGAGGATCACTTCCTAAACTAGGTTCTAAAAGTATTAAGTAAGGATTCCTCTCTGAACTCTGGTGATTTAGAGCTCGTAAATCTGAACTCTAAAAATTAGCCAGATAGATCGGATTTTGTTCTCATAAGACTATAAGCTGACCACACAGAATATTTGAGAAACAGAAATGGATGTTGCTGTTTTTAATGGCATTGTGAAAGCAAATGCTCTTCGTTTGCTACATTAAAATATGTATCCTGAAACAGGATGAACACATAATCAGATTTAAATCTTAATCTCTCATCTCTTATGAAAGACCCCGGAATTCGAAATCAGCGGAAGAACATTATATTGAATAATAGCTGAACATAAATTTGTTCTCCCTCACTTGTTGCTGTGTGGTTTTGTAGCATAGTTCAGAAAATGATTTTTTTTTGCGTAGTCTCATATGCGCATTCTTTCAATGGAGATTTGATGTCCATTTTTTCAAGCCCCATGTGGAATTTTCCTCCGTTTCTTTCGTTAGCATCTCTTTTGAAAAAACAAATGTGCACGCTTTCAGAATATCACTGTCTGTCATCCAGTCCGTCTTTGGACACCATATCTTCAGTCCTATTTCAAAAATTCCAATTGCAGTCGAAATGATGAAATGTAAGAAATACAATCCACACATTTGCATTTTTAGCACGTCTTTTGTAAAAAAAGATTGTGCTTCTGTTATCGGTTTGTCCGTCCGTCTGTCCGTCCGTCCAACTGTACCCACGATATCTCTGCAACTATTAGTCCGATTTTAAAAATTCTTTTTGCATTCGGAAGCGTGAAATATGCAAATGATGTTCCTTCATTTCGTTTTTTTTACGATGTACAATTTCGCCGGTAGAGGGCGTAAATGCAAATGATGTTGAATTCAAAAATACGTTTTATTCCACATATTTGCTTCAACACATCCGATTGAATTTTTTTTTATCTTTCGATTCCATTTATGTCGAAGAGTATTTTAGATACAGTTACTTTTTTCAAATTATGCACAGATTTTCCGCTAGGGGGCGTAAAAGTAAAATACATTTTCCCCGATAACTCTTTTTTTAAAACCCCGATTTGAAATTTTTTTCTTCAGCGGATACATCTCTTGATGGAAAATCTTTTTCATAAAATTTCAAATTTTTGGTAAAGAATACTTTGGCCACCAGGGGGCGTAAGTGTTAATTTTTGCTTCTGATGTATTTGCCATAAAATCGGAGCTTCTAAAATAACGATTGAAGAAATTATTTCGTGAACTGATGCCACTCACATCGATAAACCTTTTTTTAATATTTTCTTTTTAAAATATTGCAGTTTTTCCGCCAGGGGCGTAGATGTACATCTTATTTTTGTCAATATCTCTAATTCTAGGAGTCAGATTTGAAAAATTCCTTCTTTGTTGGATAGTGTTTTCCGTGTGACATGTTTTTCAAAAAACTTCAAAATTTTCATTTAATTCATAGACTTTCCGCTAGGGGGCGTAGCGGTAAATTGCGTGTCTCCCTATATATCTGCTTCTACATCTACGATTTGAAAAATTCTTTCTTCACCGGATACAGCTCCTGATGGGAAATCGTTTGCACATTATTTCTAATTTTTGTAAAAAAATAGTTTGGCCACCAGGGGGCGTAAATCTAAATTTCCGCTTTTGTTGTATTTGCAGCAAAATATGAGCTTCTAAATTCTCGATTGAAAAAAACGTCATTTGTTTTTTATTGTTTTCGTTATACAACCTTACCAGTAAGGTACTTAAAGCACATGATATTAAATTTAAATATATATATTTACTCTATACATTTTCAAAGAATTCGATTGAAGAAGTTATTTTTGTTTACCGACAGCTTTTACCAAAAAAGCCATTTTATGTACAGTCTCTGTGTGACATAGCGCCACCGCTAGGGGGCGTGAATAGGATTTTCATTTTCCCCGAAATCTCTGCTCCTAAAAATCAAATTAAAAAGAATTACGTTAGAGAGAGTACACGACGACGAATACTTAGCTGGGATTTTACAAATTTTGTGACTAAATGTTTTACCACAGTGGGGCGTAGAGGAGTATTTTTTGTATTTTGCCTGTTTGCAATCGTATTCGCTCATCTAAAAACCTCATTTTAAAAAATTATCTTTCGACAAAAGCTATAACGATCATCTGGTGACCTGGACCGCTGCCAGATCCCGCAGAAAATGTTCTGCTCCCAAATCATCCGGACAATAAGCGGAGGATGTGAATAAGGGTACATGGCAGAAGCACAAGGCTTTCTGTAGTGATCTAGGACTGACTGTATGCAATTTGTGAGTTCCTCCACCGCATCGTCTTCGTTTGAGCGAGTACTGGTGTTCACTTCAGGTGGATTAATCTGAACAATAATATCCTGGAACAATTTCCGATCATTGTAGAACCTTGACCGCCTTGTGGTTGCGACTCCATTCAATCTCTGCAGAACTGGATCACAGTATGAGACCTGATGGAAGTGCATCACAAACTGGAGAACAGAAAAATCAGTGACATCCGCCACACCATGTTACGGGGTTCAAGAAGACTGTACCTGACTTGAAATATCAGGTTCAAGTTTTCAGTAAACTGCTACAGAGCCACATCAGCTCTGTTTCTCGTTCTTCCATACCAAACAGGATGTTTGTAATTCCATTTAAATGCGGTAAGAGTGGCGATTGGCTCCCCGAAGAGAACGCTAAGATTTTTTCCCGAAGATATATCCATCGAGGATAGCTGTTAACAATACAAGCTTACGCTGATTAAATTAGCTTTAGTTTTCTGTGAACTGTTGCAGTTCAAGTCTGCTGGATCTACATCGTCGTGTTACAGATGCTTGCAATAGTGTGACACCTTCCATGCTGAGGAATGTGCATGCAGAGTTACTTTCACGAACGTAATGTGTTAACTTTGTTAACTACAATTAAAGCTATAATAACTGAAATCAAAATCATGTTAACGTATGTTAACCATGTTTAATAAAGCTACGTGAACTAAAATTGCTATGTTAACAAAAATTAAAACTATGTTAACGTATGCTAACCATGTTTAATAAAATTATGTTAACTAAATTTGCTATGTTAACTAAAATTAAAACTACGTTAAGATATGTTAAAAAACTATATCAACTATGTTAACTATAATTAATGCTAGGTTAACTTAAATTAAAACTACGTTAAGATATGTTAAAAAACTATATCAACTATGTTAACTATAATTAATGCTAGGTTAACTTAAATTAAAACTACGTTAAGATATGTTAACTATGTTTAATAAAACTATGTTAACTAAAATGAATGATAGGTTAACTGAAATTAAAACTATGTTAAGATATGTTAACTATGTTAATAAAACTATGTTAACTATAATTAATGTTAGGTTAACTGAAATTGAAACTATGTTATGTTATGTTAACTATCTTTAATATAACTATGTTAAGATATGTTAACTATGTTAATGAAACTATGTTAACTATAATTAATATTAGGTTAACTGAAATTAAAACTATATTATGTTATGTTAACTATCTTTAATATAACTATGTTAAGATATGTTAACTACGTTTAATAAAACTATGTTAACTAAAATTGAAACTATGTTAAGATATGTTTAATAAAACTATGTTAACTGAAATTGAAACTATGTTAAGACATGTTAACTATCTTAAATAAAACTATGTTAACTGAAATTGAAACTACGTTAAGACATGTTAACTATCTTAAATAAAACTATGTTAAGATATGTTAACTATCTTAAATAAAACTATGTTAAGATATGTTAACTACGTTTAATAAAACTATGTTAACTAAAATTGAAACTATGTTAAGATATGTTTAATAACACTAGGTTAACTGAAAGTGAAACTGTGTTAAGATATGTTTAATAAAACTACGTAAACTATGTTAACTAAAATTAATGCTTGGTTAACTGAAATTAAAACTATGTTAAGATATGTTAACAACGTTAATAAAACTCTTTTAACTAAAATTAATAATATGTTAACTATATGAACTTAAATTTAAAAATACTATTAAAATGTGTTAACTGTGTTAACTAAAATTTAAAAATACTATTAAAATGTGGTAACTGTGTTAACTAAAATTAATACTACGTAGAAAAAATGCTAAAGGATCTAAAATTTAAAGATATTATTTAGTATGTTAACTATATTGACAAAATTAATAGCATGTTAACTACGTTGACAAAATTAATATCATGTTAGCTATGTTAACTAAATAAATACTATTCTAACTAAAATTAATGCTTGGTTAACTTAAATTAAATTTATGTTAAGATATGTTAACTAAAATTAATAATATGTTAACTATATGAACTAAAATTTAAAAATACTATTAAAATATGTTAACTGTGTTAACTAAAGTTAATACTACGCAGAAAAAATACTAAAGGATCTAAAATTTAAAAATATTATTATGTTAACTATGTTGACAAAATTCGTATTATGTTAACTATGTTAACTAAATTAATACTATGCTAACTAAAATAAAAAATACTATTAAACATACGCTAACTACGTTAATTAAAATTAAAAAAATACCATTAAACATATGTTAATTACGTTAATTAAAACTACAGTATGTTAATTAAAACTATGCTAACTAAAATTAATACTATGTTCATTATGTTAACTAAAAATGTTTTTAAGGAAAGTACATCACAGCACATCATTTTGGAGGACTTGCGTGCATGTTTGCTGACATACCAACACTTCAGAGGTATCTTTATTGTGTACACTCTCATACTATATTCTATGGAAAATAACTTTCTTTTCAATTTTGTTTCATGGTTTAAATCATCAAGAGTTACGTGCACTGCGCAGTTCCTCGTTTCACGGCTTTAGTTCCAGAGAAAGAACAGACGTAGCTCCTTTGCCCTGAGCTCGTGCGGTTACCCAAGTCTCGTGACTGGCTAGGGATCCACGTCTTTAATAATTCGACCAGCTGGAGGAACTAAAAGCAACAGTCATAATCCGTAAACCATTTAAAACGAGAGATTTACAGAAATCAGTAAAGATAAATTTCATTTGATATATCAAAACTGAAGTGCCGACACTCTATAATTAAATTTTAAAAGACTAAGAAGAAACGACAGCGTACCTGAACAAAGTTTTCCCCACCTTCACACGTTTTAATTAAATCAAGAGCAGAATAACTTAGAAAGGGAATAGATTTAGTATTTTTAAAGTCCCGCAAGCTTAAAATGCAAATCAGGGTGTAGTGCGTATTCTTTATCTGGTTAAACATCTTTTAAAGGAAGTTTGCTAGCTCTCTGGCCGGAAGTGAAGGATTGTAACCAATCTTTGGAGCAGGGTCCGGGTTCGAGTCTTGGGTGAGACATGAGTGTAGTGTTTATCATATGGCAGTAGTTTTGTCTTTCCTTTGGAATCTAAATCATTCTTTTTTAAGTTTAGGAGTTTAAAGACCACCATGAGCAACTCAATAGGCTATACGCAGTCGGCCATCTTAACCCTTTGACGACCATAATGCCCGAAAGCCCTTATATTCAAACTACCACAACCGCCAGAAAACACACGTCCAGAGGGAATAGGATTTCTTACCTCCACCAGTTATTTGAAATTCCACAGACTTTACGGGATTAGAAGAAGACATTCTCAGACACCAATGTCGCTAAACAAATATCTAAAGCAGGCTTTGGTATGTCCCGGGAAAATATTACTCGTATTTCTTATTTGCATTTTTATTGCCTCTACGGGTATAGAAGTCACCCTCTGTCAAAATCGCTGTCACTAAACAATTAAGTAAAGCAGGAGTTAGTATCTCCCATGACGATATTACTCGTATTTCTTCTTTGAATTTACATTGCCTCTACAGGATTAGCAGAAGTCACCCTCATTCGCCATCGCTGTCGCTAAACAAATAAGTAAAACAGGCGTAGGTATCTCCCGATTTCCAAAATATCTAACGGGACGATATTATTTACTATCATATCATTGCATGCCTTCCTCGTGGAACAATGTAATGATCTCCTCCGGTAAGCATCAAGACTATACACCAATGAGCCACTACATTAAGACCACCCACAGCCTAAAGAAATGAGCACAGCTGGTGACCGAATGGTGGCGCAGGGTGAAGTTCACAGTGAAGTAAATATATAAACTGGCCCGGTAAGTCGAAGGCGCAGCCGGGTCCCTATGCTCACTGCACGCCAATGCCAACAGCGAATGAAATGCGCCCACTATCTTTCGAGATTGGACAGTGAATGATTGAAGGAAGTGGCCTGGTCTGACAAATCAAGATTCCTGATGCTTCACGTAGACAGCCGAGCGCGAATGCGCCTATTACCAACGGAGGCTATTGCACCTGGATGCACTGTTGGACGGAAACAGTCCCGCCGCTGCAGTGTGATACTGTGCGCGAAGTTTTGATGGGACACTTTAGGCGCCATTATCCCAATAGTACAACACGTTACAGCTGCCACGTACCTGAACATCGTTGCGGACCAAGTTCACACATTCATGGCAACTGTGTCCCCTGCTGATGATGGCCATTACCAGCAGGATAATGCGTCATGCCACACTACCAGAATCGTCAAGAAGTGGTTCGAGGCACATGCTGGGGACTTTCTCTTAATGCCCTGGCCTCTAAATTTCCCTGACATGAACCCAAACGAACATTTGTGGTTCGACGTAGAAAAGCGGGTTCGCGTTAAATCACCATCACACCGAAATGTACAGGAACTGGAAGACTTGCTGTTGACGTTTTGGTACCAGATACACCAGGATACCTGTCGCTACCTCATCGAATTGATGCCTCGCAGAGTGGCCGCCGTTTTGTGGGCTAAAGACACGGCGCCTCGGAACTACAGCTTATTAGGTAGGTGGTCATAATGTAATAGCTCATCGGTGTAAATTAGAAGTTTCGTGTGGTGACCGAGCACCAATCCTTCTTTCGTTAACTTGTAAAGGGCAGGGGGAAAATTCTGGGAGGAGCAATAGACAGATTCGGGCGTTATGGTATACTATTGGCACAAGATTCAGGATCTTGGTCGTTAAAGTGTTGATTTAAAGCCATTGATTTCAGAGAAGATAAAGAGCTAGGGCAGTAAGAGAGACAAACATACCATCCATGCCTCTCCCTGGATTCGAACCCGGGCCTATCTCGACCTATTGATTAGAAGCCAACGATTCGTACCACTTAACCACCCTCAATTATAGAGAGAGTCTCATGCTTATAGCTCTGAGAGTTTCCCATAGCAGCCTTTAAACCCCAAAAGAAAGAAAATAATGAACACATTTATACTTATTACATACATATTACTAAGCTGTTCTCCGAGATTCAGATGTTAGCTCCACAGAGAAATACAAACTACCAGATAACTTTTTAACTGATTATTTACTGTTGCCGTATCAAACTTCTCCATTTACAGCGATCTGGATACACAATTCAGGCTTCACTAACATCCATCAAACGGCATGCACAAAACCTTCTATACTTCAGACTTATAATCTTTTTTTCTCATTTATTCTCAAATCTGATCCTCCCATCACTTCCTTGGCCTTCCTCTGACTTTCTTTCCTGCTACTTGGGCTAAAAAAGAATTCTTAGTAACCATTTCATTTCTCAGTCTTTCAACATGGCAAATTTATTAGATCTATTATTATTTTACTAACTGGGCCACATGCAGTTTCTGTGTTAAAGAGATACATATAATACGAGAATGTAACTCGTACAGACTGTATGTATGTGGTATTGAGTTTAGTTTCCAATTTCTGGAGAGAACAAATTCAAAGAGATGCATCTCAAGTGAGAAGAACACGTGCTAGTATAAGTGTTCTCCATTAATATTTCATTCTAATATTTGGAGGCATTTTACTGACCCAACTGCAATGTTCCTGTTTTGTTAACTATGGCAGAAGTTTCTAGTATTTATCTAGTACGACAAAAACCCTATGTAAATATTCTAATGACTTTCTGATTAAAGACGAATTGGAGAAGATGCTGTTGCAAATCATATGTTTCCAAGTGAAGAAACTTAGAAAAACGAAATCCGAGAAAACTATCTGATGCTTCATCAGCCTTTTTGACATCATGGGAAAGGCTATTCGCAAATGAACGTTTTTTGTTCACACTAAAAACTTGCTACTTATAATAATGATGTGGAAAGAAAAAAGTCTTTGAGCAGTTTTATTTCCCACACTGGAATAAAGTTAATCGAAATTAACGATTCGGCTTACTTTGGTTAATCTTATGGCAAAAAGTAATTAGTCATCTTTTTTGGCATGAACAGTTCTTATAATTCACACTGGCTTAGCGACGTAACTTTGATAGCAAAATATCTGTCAATAAATTAGACTTTTTCTTTCCTTTTCGTGATAGTTTTTTTGTTTTTTTTTGCGTCATAACGCCTTTGAATCTGAGATCCATTTCTTTATGACGACAAGTTCTCACATATCGGCTGCTACTCTCAAGAGCATTCTCAAATCTCTCTCAAAGAAGACTGGTTATCGCGCTGGGAATGAAACCTTTATTATCGAACTGGGAATAAACCTTTTAGGTAACATGTGGATGTTTATGCTACCTGAGGTAGAATAACTAGTTTTATGTATTTCCATCTCATTGCAGTGGTAATATAAATTTCATGTATGCTTGTAATTCATATTTTCCTCGTCTGATTAAAACTCATTTTACCAACATACAAAAATAATTTCATATTTCCAGTTCATTACCGAAATGTAGCTTTTGCTCTATCAATAAAATATTTTTATATATTTATAACCAGTAACACATCCCCAAAACATTAAACACCGTGAAGGAAAATGTTTGGCAAAAAATACTAAATACTAAATTTTTAATCGCTACTCTCGTTAATATTAAAGCAAAACTGAAGTACTTATGCATTAAATTCAATTTTTTTTTTCATTTTCCCATTTGTGAAAAATATAGCCTCTCGCGTCCAGTTAAAACAAGAAAGATCACACCGAATTTTCGGGTGTACTGAGCACGTCTTTTGAATCCTTTCTGACGCAAATTATATTTATCAAAGCTATTCAAAGTCAATTCAACCGGTATGGAAAACAATGGTATCTGACGGAAATAAGAAGTTTTTCAATCGGGTTTTTAATCCCTCAGATATTGCTGTAAACGGAATTGTGAGCTGACACAATTTGGTTGCAGACTTCTGCGTTAAGAAAAACATGAATTTATGTGAGAAACATTTCGCACCGGAAATGTTCTCCAACATAGAAATAATTTTTCAAATTGGACTCTTAGCAACAGAGATATCGACAAAAATAAGATGTGACTTTACGTCCCCTGGTGGGAACACCATGCATTATGTTAGGAAGAAAGTATTATCAAAAGGTTTTTCCATATGAGCACTATCGGTCCAAGAAAAAAAAAATTTAGTCGAGTTTTCAGGAGCCCATATTTTGCTACAAATGCATCAGAAGCAGAAATGAACCCTTATGCCCCCTGGTGGCCAAACCATTCTATACCAAACATTAGAAATTATGTGAAAAATATTTTCCATCAGGTCTTGTATGCAATACAGGAAGAATTTTTTTAAATCGGAGTTTAAGAAGCAGAAATAACGCAGAAAACGCAATTTACCTTTGTGCCTCTTAGCGGAAAGTCTATGATTTACTTGAAAATTTTGAATTTATAAGAAAACATTTCGCATCGGAAACACTATCCAACAAAGAAGGAATTTTTCAAATCGTACTCTTAGAAGTAGAGATATTGACAAAAATATTATATACATCTACGCCCTCTGGTGTAGAAGCCATTAATTATTTCAAGAAGAAAAAGTTCCTAAAAGGTTTGTCGACATAAGTAGTATCAGTGAACAAACCACTTTTTTTCAGTCGAGATTTTAGAAGCTCAAATCTTGCTGCAAATACATCAGAAGCGGAAATTGAGACACACGCCACCTGGTGGTCAAACCATTGTTTCCAAAAATTAGAAATTATGGGCAAAGGATTTCGCATTAGGAGCTGTATCCGGTGCAGAAAGAATTTTTCAAATCGGAGATGTAGAAGTAGAGATATAGGAGGGAAAGCAATTTACCATTACGCTCTCTAGCGGAAAGTCTATGAATTAGTTGAAAATTTTGAAATTATATGAAAAACATGTCACACTGGAAAAACCATCCAACAAAGAAGGAATTTTTTAAATCGGACTCCTTGAAGTAGAGATACTGACAAAAATAAAATATACATCTACGCCACCTGGCGTAGAAATCATGCATTCTTTTAAAAAGAAAATTTTTCTAAAAGGTTTGTCGACATGAGTACTATCTGTCTACAAACGAGGAAGTTTTTCAATCAAGAATTCAGAAGCTCATATTTGCTGCAAATACATCAGAAGCGGAAATTAAGATTTACGCCCACTGGTGGCCAAACCATTTTTTTACAAAAACTAGAACTTATGTGCAAACGATTTCCCATCAGAAGCTGTATCCGGTGCAGAAAGAAATTTTCAAATCGGAGATTTAGGAGCAGAGATATAGGGGCAAACACAATTTACCTCTACGCCCCCTAGCGGAAAGTCTACGATTACTTGAAAATTTTGAAATTATATGAAAAACATGTCACACTGGAAACACAATCCAACAAAGAAGAAATTTTTCAAATCGGACTCCTAGAAGTAGAGATACTGACAAAAATAAAATATACATGTACGACCCATGGCGGAGAAACTGTGGAATATTTTAAGAAGAAAATATTCCGAAAATGTTTACCGATGTGAGTGGCATCACTCCACGAAATAATTTTTCAATCGATATTTTAGAAGCTCAGATTTTATGGCAAATACGTCAGAAGCAGTAATTAACCCTTACGCCCCCTGGTGGCAAAAGTATTCTTTACCAAAAAATTTGAAATTATATGCAAAATCTTTTCCATTAGGAGATGTATCCGCTGAAAAAAAAATCAAATCGGAGTTTTAGAAGAAGAGTTATCGGGAAAAATGCAATTTACTTTTACGCCCCCTAATGGAAAATCTATGCGTAATTTGAAAAAGTAACTGTATCTAAAATATTCTTCGACATAAATGGAATCGAAAGATAAAATAATTTTTTCAATCGGATGTTTAGAAGGAAATATGTGGAATAAAATGTATTTTTGAATTCGACATCATCTGCATTTACGCCCCCTAGCGGCGAAATTGTATATCGTAAAAAAACCGAAATAAAGGATCATCATTCGCATATTTCAAGCTTCCCAATGTAAAAATAATTTTTCAAATCGGACTAATAGTTGCAGAGATATCGTGGGTACAGACGGACGGACGGACAAACCGGTAACAGAAGCACGATCTTTTTTTTACAAAAGACGTAATAAAAAATAAGAGAGCTGTGTTCTTACGTGTGATTCAAAAAACAAATGATGTTAGGAAAAAATAATGAAATGGCAAATGTGCTGACATTTAAAAAAAGAATGTTCTCCGTTCCAAGTGTTCGGTGACAGTTCTAATCACAATAAAAATTTAATAGGTGCAATTTTTGTGCTACATCCAAAAAGAAAACTAGCATGCTTAAAAAAGGAACTAATTTTGTACCCGAACTCTAGAAGACTACAATTTGGCATTTTATATGCCGTGTATAGTCCATATTATTCTACCAGAATTTTGACAAGGCCTAAATATTCTCTCTCTGTCTCTTAACCTGCCTCCCTCTCTTTACTTTGATCACTCACTTTAACTTTTTGACATTCGCTGTCTGTCACTGTCTCTCTATGGCTATAAAATTAGCTCTCGCAGCAGGATAGAATATATCTGAGAAAATGCAAAAATCAAATCTCCTACAATGCTGTATGAGAACATATGAAATAAAATAATAACATTTACGCTCTGCGAAGAGCTGATGAGAGCACAAATCTGAAAGAATTATATAAAATGCTGGGGCAAAAATCGCATGCGATTTTAAAAGTCTGATACAGTAGATTTCGGTTAATTAAGACATATAGGGGCTGGAACTGTTTTGTCCAATTAAACGGCTGCTCCAATTATAAGAAGCTTAATCCCAAAGGTCTAATTTGGGGTGTCTTTCCAGAATTGTCCGAAATAAATTGTTGCCTCGAATAACTGATGTCCCAGTTAACCGGAACAGCTAGTGGATAAAATATTGAAACATAAGCCCCATTGTATTTCTGTGATTGAAGAAACGAAAGGTGCAGTAACTAGTGTGCCCTGCCCAGTAGATGGAAGAGTTGGAGATCTTGAAAATATAAGCTGAAGTGCCAAAAGTCCTGGGATACGTGTATAGTATCGTGCAGGACCTTTTCACGTGGCATCTATTCCACAAGTGGCCGGAAGACGTCTGAACAGCCGCCAACAGTTTCCTGGTATTTGTAGGTGGAGGATCTTGGGTGCGAATGGACCTTTCCACGACGTCGCAAACGTGTTCTAGTTCGATCTCGTTAATTTCGTCAACGCCACTTCGTCGACAACTCATTTCGTCGACAGGTACATTTCGTCGACACTATACAGTATATGCAAACAGTCGATTCCTCAAAATTTTCGTAAAATCTACAGTTTTCAATTTAGAACTACCAAATTTGGTATACTATCTCATGGTACAATAACTTACACCGTACACACTTTTTTGAAGGGTCGGGGCCCGGGGTCTAGGTGGCCCCATACAACATTTTCGTAAAATCTACAGTTTTGAATTTAGAACCACCAAATTTAGTGTACTATCTCATTGTACTCTTACACCTACTTAGACCATAGACGGAAGGAGTCGGGGCCCGGGGTCAAGGGGGCCCCATACAAAATTTTCTCAAAAATTTCAATTTTTTACTTAAGAACTGCAACACAATTCTGCACTCTACTACCCTGTCTGCGAGATAGTATACTAAATTTGGTGGTTCTAAATTGAAAACTGTACATTTTACGAAAATTTTGTATGGGGCCCCCTTGACCCCGGGCTCCGACCACTTCCTTCTTTGGTCTAAGTTGGTGTGAGGGTAATTTTTTCAATCGGATGTTTAGAAGGAAATATGTGGAATAAAATGTATTTTTGAATTCGACATCATCTGCATTTACGTCATCATCTGCATTATCTCATTGTACTCTTCATCATCTGCATTATCTCATTGTACTCTTACACCTACTTAGACCATAGACGGAAGGAGTCGGGGCCCGGGGTCAAGGGGGCCCCATACAAAATTTTCTCAAAAATTTCAATTTTTTACTTAAGAACTGCAACACAATTCTGCACTCTACTACCCTGTCTGCGAGATAGTATACTAAATTTGGTGGTTCTAAATTGAAAACTGTACATTTTACGAAAATTTTGTATGGGGCCCCCTTGACCCCGGGCTCCGACCACTTCCTTCTTTGGTCTAAGTTGGTGTGAGGGTACAATGAGGTAGTATACCAAATTTGGAGGTTCTAAATTGAAAACTGTTGATTTTACGAAAATGTTGTATGGGGCTCCCTTTACCCCGGGCCCCGACCTCTTCCGTTTGTGGTCTAAGTTGGTGTAAGAGTACAATGAGATAGTGTACCAAATTCTGTGATTCAAATTTGAAAACTGTAGATTTTACGAAAATGTTGTATGAGCCCATTTACCAGGGGCCCCGACGCCTTCCAAAAACCGTGTACGGTCTAAGTTAGAGTACCATGAGATAGTATATCAAATTTGGTGGTTCTAAATTGAAAACTATAGATTTTACGAAAATGTTGTATGGGGCCCCTTTCAAAAACCGTCTACGATCTCAGTTACAGTACCATGAGATAGTGTACCAAATTTGGTGGTTCTGAACTTTTTTTCGTTTTTTTAGGAATCGACTGTTTGCATATACTGTATAGTGTCGACGAAGTGAGTGTCGACGAAATCTACCTGTCGACGAAATGAGTTGTCGACGAAGTAAACCAGACCCCTCTAGTTGGTTCGTGTCGGGGCGAACGTGGTGGTTACACCGTCCGTCGGAACTGTCCAGAATTCTCCTCGAACCAATTTTTGACGACTTCAGCCCGATGACATGGTGCATTTTCCGCCTAGAAAATCAGATCGTTGTTGGTTAAGTCCATGAGGGACTCCAAATGGTCACCCAGCAAAGCAACAAAGCGATTACCGGTTAATGACGTGTTTACAGGGACCAGAGGACCTGAACCGTGCCATGTAAAGACACGTCACACATGTATGGAACCACCACCAACTTTCACAGTGTCTTTTTGACAGCTTGGGTCCATGATCTCATGGAATCTGCGACACACCCGAACCCTACCATCAGCTCGTAACAACTGGTAGCGTGACTCATCGGACCACACCACATGTTGCCAGTTTTCAAAGGCTCAATTGCTGTGTTCACAAGCCGAGGTGAATCGCTGTGTCCGATGTCGTGCTTGTTAACAAAGACAGTCTGGTAGGTATTTTGCTCCCAAACCCCATGGGCGCTGAATTACGCTGCACTAACCTGACGGATATGTTTCTCTTACCTCCTGCATTGAATGTGGATGTTATGTGAGCCAGCTGTTAGCATGGACAATCCTGGTAAGACGCCGCTGGTCACGGTCATTCAGTACCAATGGTTGGCCACTGCACTGCCCACGCTGGGTGGTAATGCCTTCCGTGAGGTATTCTCGGTACACACGTGACAAATTGGTTCGAGGAATGTTGAATGTTCGCACAACTTGTGAAATTGAATGTCTCATCCGTCTGGCTCCCACTACCATGCCTCGTTCAAACTCGGATAATTCAAGTCGGCTTGCCATAATCCCACTGGTGGTTGTTCAGCCTGACTCACGAGATTTCACCTCGCATTTCATAAAAATCGTTGCTTGCGTCGAAGCCTTTTACGACGGCAGTGCCAGTTTAAATTTTGCATACTATTACATTTGGCACTTCGGTGTAATATGGAAATTGAAATTGCACACCCCAGAGATTAAAGTGCAACAGTTATTCGAGCAGTGTTTGTCGCAATAGGAGAAAGTTCAAGAAAACCGAAGAAACATTTACAGGGATTAGATGGCTGCAAGACCAATCGGCGAGAACTCTTGGATTTGATTTGCAACATCCATCGAAGAGTTCTCGCCAATTCTTCGATCGAATCCTAAGGCATGATTGATAAAAATCCCTTTTACATCTGGTATGCAGTGAAAGTAACGCATAATGAAATTAGGTAACTACAGACGTTCGCGGCGTTTGCATACAATGCAAACAAAGGTGGTTTTACCTACAGAATATTTTGGTTCCATCTATTGCATTGTGCTTATTTTGAATGATATCACTACCCAACACACATTTTGGTGCCTTGAAAGTTAAACCTATTCTTGGATATATTTGGTACGCTGTTTCCAAAAATGGTATTAGTTTTGCCCTATAGCTCTAGTTTTGGGGATAGGGCATACCCACTCAATATGCTGATTCCACCGGTCATCCAACAAAATTTGGGATCCTACATCGCCTGATCTGCTATTTTTGACATGAGTTTGACAAATATTGATGCTATTAACATTGTATATTATTTAAACGAGCACATATTGCACAATTTTGGATATATTTGGAAATATTTGAGACGCAGAGTCCACAAATAGCATCAGTTTTGCCCTATCAGCTCTAGTTTTGCAGATAGGGCATACCCACCTCATACGCTTATTCTACCGGTCATCCGTCAAATTTCGGGATCCTACATCGCATGATCTACTATTTTTGACATGATCTTGACAAATAATGATACTATATACATACTATTGAAACAAGCACATATTAGTAAATCTGTATATTTCAACACAATAGCATATAAAATGATCAGTCATTCACCACATGAGAAACGTCTTTTATAGGACTATTTTTGACATGATCTTGACCATACTATACATACTATTGAAACAGGCACATATTACTAAATCTGTATATTTCAACACAAGAGTATATACAATTATCAGTCATTGAACATATGAGAAACGTTTTTATAGGACTTTCTAGAGTGAGATCTACGAGGACAGTCCCGCTGAAGGTTCCAGCAGTAATCTGCGATCAAGTGGATATCCCACCTACCTTGGTATCTGTCTTCCATAGTTTTTATGTCCTGGTGAAATCTTTCACCTTGCTCTTCGCTTTAATCGCCAAGATTTTCTTGAAAGCGATCTAGGTGGCTGTGTAGGTAATGGACTTTGATGTTCATATTACAGCCGAGCTTATTAAAATTGGAGAGCATGTCCTCAACTAATGCACAGTGGTTGTCTCCCTTACGTTTGCCAAGAAAGTTTTTGACAACTGGAACAAACGAAATCCAGGAACAAAACTCAATTTTGTCCATTGAATCTAGGAAATGTGGATCATCTATAAGCTGCCCTCATCTGGGGACCATCGCAAATCCCTGCTTTCAGTTTCTTCGTGCTCAGTCCAGGAAATGTACGTGATAAATTGCCAAAGCACAAACCTTCTGTGTTCAACGCTTTTACAAATTGTTTCTTAAGGCCTAGCTTGATACGTAAAAGCGGCAGGATGATTTTGTCTCTGCTTACGAAAGGTTCCTTAATGACATTTTGTTCTCCAACTACTATATCTTTTCTGAGAGGCCACACTTTTTTTACCCAGGGATCGTGTTTGGCTCTTCTGTCACACAGGCATATAAAGAAAGGATATTTTGTGTAGCCACCTTGCTGACCAAGGAGGTTCACCATCTTTAAATCTACACAAATCATCCATTGACGTTCTTGATACCTCAGGTTTTCCAAGACTAGAGAGATTGTCTCGTATGCCTCTGTCATACTGGCTAAGGGACCATTTGGAACTGAGCCATATCTGTTGCCGTTGTGTAAAATAAGATATTTTGAACTCCACTTGGAGCTATCAATGAAAAGGCGCCATTCATTTGGTATGTGTAATGATAGACCCATTTTCCTGAGTAGGCCACTGACATCATTGCAGAACACTAGGTTGTTATCGTTATCCGTAGAGAAAAAGGGCAGCAAATCCTTTTCTCTGCTACGGTAAAACGTAATGTTGGTTCCAGATTGAAGTAAATTACTTTAATTCAACCTGGAGGCCAGCACTTCTGAAGACTACTTTGAGAGGTTTAGATCCCTGATGAGGTCACTCAGTTCATGTTGGTTAAAAGGTTGAGCACTTGATGACGTTCCTGCGAAATAACTTCCACTTTTCCCACTGCTGTTATCTTGTATGTGATCAGACATGCTTGATTCCTCATCCTCTAGCAGATCTGGTAGGTGGTTGAAAGATGGAATGGGTACTTCATTTGAGTGTGGATGCGGTCGTCTTGCTGAATCGAGGTCAGGATATGTCCAATTGCTTCGATTGTTTCCATCGATGCCCTTGATGTTGACAAAATAAAAAGAACAGTCATCATGGTGGTTTTTAGGTTCCATCCACACCATTGGTATTCCAAATTTCAGAGAACTTCTTTTTCCATTTGTCCACTGCCGTAAATGCTCCGTGCAAGCTTTGCATACAATATGGGGAGCGCATGACTGCTCTTGGTTTCCAAGCTGAACACAAAAATAACCAAGATATGCCCTCTTCACAAATTCAGAAATAGGTTTCCTCCTTTTTTTCAAAGGTGTACTCTCCACAAATGTAGCAAAATACATCTGGACACTGGCGTTACACTCAACAAATCACAATATACACTGACTTTACGCACATAAAATAACAATATTTCTGCACATCAACATTAAGGGCGGGTATGCACTATCTCCAAAACTAGAGCAGACAGGAAAAAACTGATGCCACCTTTGGAATCAGCGCCCCAAATATATACAAGAATTGATCTAACTTCCGAGGCACCAGAATTCCCATCTTTCTTTTTTTTTATTGGAGGTTTAACGACCACCGTGAGCAACTCAATGAGCTATAAGCAGTCGCCCGTCCCTAATTTAGGGTCACTGGTTCCAGGTAAGGGAGAGAGCCAGTGCCACAAGACAAACACAACATCCATGCCTCACCGGGATTCGAACCCGGACCCCTTACGGACGAATGATCAGAGGCAAATGCCTTAGACCACTGCACCACCGGGGCGGCATTCCCATCTTTATTTTGACTCTTTAATTCTCTCGTCAAAAGAACAAAGCTCCAGGCGATCGAAAATGCATTTGATACTTCGTTTTGTTATTTTATGCGATCGTTCATGATATTACCAGCCTTCTAATTTCACAGTGGCAGGAACAAGAGGAATTCTGTTGGTGCTAAGTCCGGTGAATATAGTGATTGTGGCAAACGTTCCCACCTACTGGGGTTGTCCAAAATAATGGAAACACCTTGAAACAATAAGTGTTACGCACTGAATATGGTGTGGGAGCAGCCTTGGCATTTCAAACTGCTTGAATCCTCCTTTGAATGGACACACACTAGTCGTGGATGGTTGTAAGTGGTATGTTGTACCATTCTTCCTGCAGAAACTGTTCTAAATCCTTGAGAGACGCCGGAAGAGTGACATAATCACCGCTAGTGATCCTTCCATGTAAGGCAATAACGGGACCTGCTGCAAACCACGAGATCATGGCCCAAACCATTACGGAACCGCCCTTATACATCACTTTAGGAAGGAGACAGTCTGGGTTTTAGGCTTCTGCGTGGGTTCTCCACACGTAAACCCGTCCTGTGGTGAGGAATAGTGAGAAACTTGATTCATCGGAAAACAAGACATGTTTCCATTGATCCGCAGTCCACGTTTTATGTTTCGGGTACCACTGTGGTCTTCGTTGCATATTCACCTGTGACACACAGGAGTTTTGCAATCGCAGCTCTGCCATAAATATTGTGCTTATGCAATTCCCTTCGCACGGTATGCGTCGACACTGGTTTTTTTTTTTTTTTTTTTTTTTTTTTTGATTGGAGGTTTAACGACCACAGTGAGCAACTCAATGGGCTATAAGCAGTTGCCCGTCCCTAATTTAGGGTCACTGGTTCTAGGGAAGGGAGAGAGCCAGTGCCGTAAGACAAACACAATATCCATGCCTGACCGGGATTCGAGCCGAGACCCCTTACGGACGAATGATCAGTGGCCAGCGCCTTAGACCACTGCGCCACCGGGGCGGCACACTGGGGTTTGAAGATGTGTATCAAACTCGGCAGTGACTTTCGTCCTAGTGGTCTTCCTCCTTGCAGTCACAATCCCCTTTAATAACCTTCTGTCTCTCGCAGTGAGTTTGGTTTTCCTTCCACATGTGTGTCTTGCAGATGATGATGTGCCGTGAACATGGTATGCTGTCATGACCTTTGACACGGTACCTCTCGATAACCCCAATACCTGTGCCACTATGGTTACCGACGTACCACCCAGACGGGCTCCTACATTCTGCCCTCTTTGGAACTTCCAGAAGTCACTCATTATGCCTTCACCTGGAACGAAATTATGCAAATACCGATTTATAATGCAATCACACAGACCGTTGAGACTATAAGCAACACTGTTTTACAAAAAACATTGTAGCTACATGTTTGTTTTACTCAAAAAGCAGCAGATACCAAAATCGCTGTTTTCAGAAAGGTGTTTCAATTACTTTGAACAACCCCTGTAAGTCCCGTTGCAATAGAAATATGATATATAAAATTATAGTGTCCTTATCTCTTTTACCAAATTCTTTGCGCAAGTATAATTTGAGGAGGTATTTCGCTTCTTAGTTGAGCGCACATTGCGGCGAAAAAGAGGGATTGGTTAAAAATTAACTTAGCAATGATATATACTTCTGAGGAATAATGCAAGGAATTGCAGAAATAGGAAGATACCATTGTTTACGCCACATTAATGTAAATTTATGATAGGAAAAACTTTCAGAGAGAGATGATTTAATTGATTTGTTATTGTTTTAGCTGTTACATCATACCTTACATCCAGTTTATATTTATACTTTAGTTTACAAAGTGTTATCATCATAAAAGCCAAGGAAATCAGAGAAAGTGTATTTAATGACTTGAGCAAGCCCTGTTCTCCCTACATGGTAAATACAAGTCATGGAAAAATTACTAAATAATTAAAGCAAACAGTAGGCAGGTCATGCAGTAGATCAGGAATTGTTATTAGGTATTGGCGGCTGTGAGAAGAGGATTAAAATGTTATATAATAATTTGAGGTTGTTTTTTTCTCATTTCCTTTTTTATTTGTATAAATTAAGCAAATGTGTTATTAAATATGATGAAGACACTATCGTGCTGATTGATACACAAATAAGGAAGATAGCTGTCTAATCACGAACCTTTTAGATCAAACCAATTCCAACACTCAGATGAAGATAAGACGTATCACCGGTATCAAAAGTATACACAGTTAAAAATTACGATGACACGAATAACTCATTCCATTGAGGTTTAAAAGGTTTAATGTGTTTTTAATCTTTTTTTAAGCAAGTTGAAATTATTGATGTGTTTTATAGTTCATGAGGTAAAAGATTCCAAAAAGTTGGTCTTCGATAATTGATACTCTGTTTAATTTGTTGTATTTCAGGCAGGCAGCATGGATTTATTTGAAATTTACTTCCAGTTTCATAATTATGAACATCAGAATGTATATCTGTTACATCTATATTAATATTTATGATATCTATTAGGTGTACAAATAAGTTTTATAACCTTTTGTGTGTGACGTATTCCGCTAATTTACATATCCGACATTCCCTCTCTTTGTCGTTATGTGACCGTAACTGGTTCACAGTATAAAATATGGAACAGAAGTTTGCCCAACGGTCAGACGCACTTTCACTTCGGCAGGTAAAAGATGGCAAGCGATACTGCGTTTATTCAAACCTGAATTCGTTATGAATTTCATCAAAGAAAAAGTTTTGCAAAAATATGTGTATCGATCTGTTCTGTTCTGGGGGAGAATATTGTATCGAAAAGCACGTGTGAGTTTTGTGTCAGACGGTTTAAAGCAGGTGGTTTTAATGTTAGCAATCGAGAACATAGCATCGGCCCGCGGAAGGTTGCACACGAGGAACTGCAAGAATTGCTGGATGAAGATTCGTCTCAAAAGCAAAAAGAACTAGCTGAACAACTGAAGGTAATTCAACAAACCGTTTCCAACGGTTTACGTGCAACGGAAAAGATTCAAAAGGAAAAAAATGGGTAACACCTTACATGAGCCAGAGGAATAAGGCTGAGCGTGTCATAAAGTGTTTGAATCTGTTGAAGAAACAACACAGAAAATCTTTCTTGTAGAAAATCGTTACGGGTGATGAAAAGTGGATATGGTACGACAATCTCAAACACAAAAACACTGGGTAGACCCCGGTGAAGCAACGACTTCGACACCGAAACGCAATATTCACTCCAAGAAAGTTCTGCTGTGCATGCATCAGGTGGGATGACGGGTGTGTTCTATTATGAACAATTGGAACAGGGTCAGACAGTACTGCTGATCGCTACAGACAACAATTGCTGCGATTGAAAAAGGAAATCTGTCGGAAACTTCTATTCTCAGGCAAAGGGTTTGCGTCGTGTGAAATTACTGCATGACAACGCTAGGCCGCATGTCGCAAAATCGGTCAAGGAAACGTTATTGACGCTTGGCTGGGACGTTTTGGAGCACCGGACGTATAGTACCGACATAGCCCCTTCAGACCATCATTTGTTCCGATCGATGCAACATAGTTTGCCTGCTGGACATGCGAAGAAGTGCAAAAATGGGTTGACGACTTCATCGCGTCACACGACGGAGTATTCTTCATGGCTGGAATACGTCATCCGCCCGACCGATTGCGGTGGGTGATAGATAATGCCGACACATATTTTGATTCGAAGAGGTATTGTTGTTTCCTCTCAAATTACACGTTGCGTTATCTTAAAATGCTTTAAAACTTATTTGTACATCGAATATATTGTAAGTTTACAATTATATCAATATGCTTTGGGATTAAATACGTTTAATCCTTTTAAACATATATAATCCCAAAGCCTATTGATGTAATTCTTTTATATTTAGGATGTTGTGTTTGTTAACATCTACTCGCGCGTAATTGTAAATATTAAGGTGAGGTGTGTTATTAGTATTAATATTTAATTTGAGATCTAGTAATCTAATAAATTTATTCTTTCGTATGTGAGAGCCTAAAATTTGATTTCAAATAAGGTGCAACAATGTACCCTATTGTGAAAACACATATAGAGAAACAAAATGGAACTGCCACGTGCTTGCACCTTTGCTTCTCGAAAATTTAGCGATTTTCTGGAATGTTGAATGTAGTTAGTTTTTGTTTTTCCCGTTCGAAAGAAAAAAGGAATTACTGTAAACTTGACTTCGATGTCACCACCTTTGTTTTATTTACTGGGAATTAGTATTCACTGTGATATAGTTTGGGAGAAGAAAGTTGTTTTATGTTATCTGAGGTGCTGTATTACGACGGAGTATTCTGATGAGACTATTTCTACCTTAGTTTGCTAAACAAATCATGACTTCCATGAAACGTGTCACTTTATATAAGAATTGTGAACCTTAAAGTCAAGTTTCTTTAATTAGTTTTTGGCTTTTGGTTTTCTCTGTCTTTTGCATTTAAGAATGTTGGCATAATTTGTAAAATTATAATTAAACGATTTTTCTTTATTGGTGGCTGTTTAACAACTTTGCGTATCAGCATAGTTGTTGTTGTTTTTTTCAAAACATTCTCCAAATTATTTTGCTACAACTCGTTTATTTTAAAGTACTTCCGAAAGGCAGAGGGAAGCTAATCGATCATTCAATTCTTCAGGTTTTATCTCACTTTTACTTTTCCATCTTCCGCGTATCCCTATCTACGTCGAACTTCTGTCTTTTGTTACTTTAGACGTCTATTGGTGAAGTCTAGACGCAAACTTTTATTGATCACATCTCGCACACTTTTCTCATTTTCCCAAACTTCTTACTATCTCTTGCAGTCTCTTTTTCTTTTTTTCACATCTGTTTGCGTGGAGTTTATCTGCGAATGGGGACCCGAAATGTTTTTATTCTGCTTGTCTGGAATCCTTTTCCTTTCTTTGTACCCACTTTCACCCCAAAATTTTTTTTCCAAAGTCATCACCCTGATAAATTAAATGCGAAATCTTCCAGAATCAACGATTAAGTGTCGCTTTTTGTGTGGATGGTTTGATTGATTTTTCACTAAAATGTCTCATGAACTTTGTTAAAAAAATTTCATACCTCTATATTTTTCTCGAGACGACTGCATAAAAGTACTTATTCGACCGTCTATTCCCTAGGAAAATGAACCACATTCATTTTTTTTTTCGAAATACTTTGCAGAAGATCATGTAGAACTAACTGCATTTAATAATTGTAGTGGCTCTCTACAGAACAATAGACGGGTCACAAAAATACACGCATATAACATAAGTTTGGCTGTCTGTAAAGAGGAAAGTTCTAGTTTTTGAAATTAGATTTCAAACATTTGTTTTTAACCAGAGAAGTTAAAAAAGCCAAAAATTTCCCTTTAACTTTCGTTTCTCCTGATAAACTGCTTGCTCTCCCATTTACACGCATCTGTACTTTTTCCAGTTTCTGCAAAATGCGAAGAAAACAATTCAAATAAGCACTGGCGAGACACCTTCTGCGAAGAAATACAAGAGCATCCAAGTTTAAATGTTTTACTTGCGCTAAAATGCCGTATCAGCTGGTGATCTGCCGTGATTTACACCACGACACTTCGCTACATCCCCGGTGGATTTAAAAGTTGTCTGTACTAAGACATTTTATTTATTTATTTTTATTTCAGCTGTTTTAATTCAAAGGCATGTAAAATAATTGATATTATTATGTTTATTAATACAAAACAGCTAGGAAGAGAGAGGATAAGGCCAAAAAAAGACCTGTCATAATCCCAGTATCCCAACGTACACATCCTGTTAAGCACAACAGAAAAAGCAATCCGAATTATTAGTGAAAGTTGGTAAACATGTTAATTTATTCAAAAGAAAAGAAAAAGAGATAATTGGGAAAAACAGATATTAATTGTTAAAAAAAAAGAGATGTAAATGCAAAAATCTTTCTCCCCTTATTACCCATTACGTATACATTATATCGCTCACATTTTCCCTACCTTATCATTTCCCCCCCTCACCTCCCGATCATTTATGATTTTTATGTATGAGATGAAATTTTAATTTCCTTTTAAAATATTCAAGGCATTCGAATCAGTAATCTCATGTGGTAGTGAGTTCCAAAATTGTGGTCCCATGTAGTTTATACTTTGCATTATATAATTAGTTCTGGGAAACACTGGTTTCAGTAAATCTTCACTCCTGGTATTGTAGCTGTGATTCAGAAATTAGTATAAATTCATTATTGATATTATTTGTAATCTTTGTGCATTATCTTACCTAAATTAAAGTTACACAAGTTAGTAAAATCATGCAATGCATTGATTATGATACGCTTTCCAACATGCCGGAAATCATTACTCCAGTTATGAGAATAAAGGCTGTGAAATAAATATCGCTCCTGTGTCCTGACCTTTGACCCCATTTCGATTATGTTATACAGAACCGATTCAGTATACCTCCGGAACAACATGATAAAGTTTTGTCGCAATCGAAGCATTTTTAGTCAAGTTATGAGGATAATCGCGGTGGAATAAATCCTGCTCCTGTGTCCTGACCATCGACCCCATTTCGATGATATTCAAGAGAACCTGTTCAACGTACCTCTGGAACAGCATGACGAAGTTTTGTCGCAATCGAAGCATTTTTACGTAATTTATTATGCATAAAGACAATGGAATGATCCCGCTCCTATGTCCTGATCTTTGACCCCATTTCGTTCATTTTCAATAAAATTTGACCCCCAGGTGGTCCCCTACTACATACTAAAGTTTTCATCGAAATTGAAACATTTTACGCAAGTTATGAACTATTAGGGCTATGGAATGGATCCTGCTCCTATGCCGTGCCCTTTGACCCCATTTCGTCCATTTTCAAAAGGGGTCGTGCAGTCATGGTTCCCTACCACATAATAAAATTTGATTGAAATCGAGGCATTTTTACGCAAGTTATGACGCGTAAGGACAATGGAATATATCCCGCTCCTATGTTGTGAACTTTGACCCCATTTCGTCCATTTCAACAGGATTCGTCCCCAGGTTGTCCCCTACCAACATACTAAAATTTCATCGAAATGAACAATTTTTACGCGAGTTATCGTGCGGACGGACAGACGCACAAAGCTGCAGCATATACGCTTTTTTACGCTTTCCAACCGCAAGGTTTTTTTTTGTTTTTTTTTTTAATTGGAGGTTTAACGACCACCGAGAGCAACTCAATGGGCTATAAGCAGTCGCCCGTCCCTAATTTAGTGTCTCTGGTTCCAGGAAAGGGAAAGAGCCATAGCCGTAAGACAAGCACAAAATCCATGCTTCACCGGAATTCGAACCCGGACCCCTTACGGACGAATGGTCAGAGGCCATCGCTTAGACCACTGCGCCACCGGGGCGGCCCCAAAGCGTAGGTTGAAGAAGCGTAGATGCTCCAGCTTTGTCCGTCTGTCCGTACGATAACTGGCGTGAAAACGGTTCGATTTCGATGAAATTTTAGTATGTGGTAGGGGATCACCCGGGGACGAACCCTATTGAAAATGGGACAAATGGGGTCAAAGTTTACGACATAGGAGCGGGATCCTTCCATTGACCTTATGCGTCATAACTTGCGTAAATATGGTTCGATTTCAATGAAAGTTTACTATGTGGTAGGGGACCACCTGGGGACAAAACCTATTGAAAATGAGTGAAGTGGAATCGAAGGTTAGGACATAAGAGCGGAATGCATTCCATTGCCCTTATGCCTCATAACGTGCGTAAAAAGGGTTCGATTTAGATAAAATTTCAGTATGCGGTAGGGGACCACCTGCGGACGAACCCTATTGAATGTGGACGAAATGGGGCCAAAGGTCAGGACACAGGAATGCGATCCATTCCATCGCTCTTATCCCATATTATTAAGGTGGACATCAAGTAATTTTCCTTCCTATACTTCTAATCGAAAAACTTTTGTACACATTTCCTTCACAATTAATGTGTTCCCAAGGATGAAAATTTGAACATCGATTAAAATAACTTTATTACAACTTGGAATACTTAATATTTTCTAAAACGTAACCATAATTACATTAAAAATCAATAACGTTTCCTTTGGTGGTGTAGAAACCAGAAAAAGGATGGCACGACCTTAACTTTGATGACGTCAGTAGACAAACAAATGTTAAATTGCATAATTATGGTTATGATTTAGAAAATATTAAGTATTCCAAGTTATAAAATGAAGCTATTATAATCGATGTTCAAATTTTCATCCTTGTGAACGCATTAATTGTCCAGAAAAAAGATGGCGCGACCTGTATTTTCATCACGTCAGCACAAAAAAAAATGTTGGATTGCATAATTATGGTTATGTTTTAGAAAATATTAAGTATTACAAGTCATAAAATGAAGATATGTTAATCGATGTTCAAATTTCCATCCTTGGGAACGCATTAATTGGGAAGAAAATGTGCACAGAAAGTTTTCCATTCGAAGTACAGGAAGCAAAATTACTTGACGTTCACCTTAAAGGAGCAATTCTTGTATGTATGTAAATTTTATTTTGAAAACGGCTCTGAGGAATTTGATGAAAGTCGTTAACCTACCGTTTTCTGGTACTAGAAATTGATTTAGCTTGATCTCGACTTTAAGAAAATTTGTTTAGTGGGTTAAATAACCACCCCGAATTACCAAGTTTGTAGTGTGGTGTCATGGCGTCACCCCATTAGATGTTGGCGCGCGGTCATGCCATTTGTCTCATTACGTCACGCGTTGTTTGTGGTTCCTATTAAAGTTTTATGACGTCACACCTTGCTGGCAGATGGTCGCGATTCCCATCTGCCTCATTACGTCACGCGTTGTGTGCGTATGTTCGTCCGCACGATAACTTGCGTAAAAATCGTTCGATTTCGATTAGTATGTGGTAGGGAAACACCTGGGAAGGAACCCTATTGAAAGTGAACGAAAAGGGGTCAAAGGTCAGGACATAAGAGCGGGATCCATTTCACTGCTCTTATGCGTCATAACTAACCTAAAAAAGGTTTGATTTCGATTAAATTTTAGTATGTGGGAGGAGACCACCTGGGGCCAAACCCTATTGACATTTGGCGAAATGGGGGTCAAAGGTCAGGACATAGGAGCGGAATCACTTCCATCGCCATTATGAGTCATAACTTACGTAAAAATGTTTCGATTTAAATGAAATGTTGGTATGTTGTCGGGACCTTCCTGGGGACGAATCCTATTGAAAATGGGCGAAATGGGGTGAAAGGTTAGGACACAGGAGCGCTTTCTATTCCATAGCGCTTATGCATCATAGCTTACGTAAAATTGCTTCGATTGCGACAAAACTTTATCATGTTATTTCGGAGATACACTGAACCAGTTCTGTTGAATATCATCCAAATGGATCTAAGGTCAGGGCACAGGGCTGAGATTTATTACACAGCCATTTTCCTCATAACTTGAGTAATAGCTTGAGTAATGATTTCTAGTATACTGGAAAGCGTATCATAATCAATGCATTGCATGATTTTACTAACTTGTTCAACCTACGTTTGGAAAGGGTAAATAACTGGCTAATAGTCAAAAACAACACATTTTCCAAAAAAACATATTTTCCATTAACGGAAGTCCTGCGGGGAATGGCACGCTTCTCTGCGTTACATTCCATTGTCTTCTGAGCTAGTTGAGCTCAGAAGAGCACTTCTGCTTGTCCATAGGAAGTCTTCAGTTATTTGTAATAAATAGCGGAGAAGGTTCAATGGAAGTATGAAACGGGTAAGTCCGTAAATTGGAAAGTCTGAGCAGGGCCCCTAAATTTCGAGTCCTGCCCGTGCCGGTCTTCCAGTTAAGTCCGTAAATTTGAAAGTCTGAGCCGCGACCCTTAATGTTCGAGTCCTGTCGTAGCCGGTCTTCCAATTAAGCCCGTAAATTTAAAAGTCCGAGCCAGGCCCCCTAAAGTTCGATTCCTACCTGAACCGGTCTTCCAATTAAGTCCGTAAATTTGAAAGTCTGAGCCGGGTCACCTAAAGTTCGATTCCTTCCAGAGCCGGTCTTCCAATTAAGTTCGTAAATTTGATATTCTGAGTCGCGACCCTTAATGTTCGAGTCGTGTCCGGGCCGGTCTTCTAATTAAGTTCGTAAATTTGAAAGTCTGAGCCGGGTCCCCTAAAGTTCGATTCCTACCCGAGCCGGTCTTCCAATTAAGTCCGTACCTTTGAAAGTCTGAGCCTGACTTTCAAATTTACGGACTTAATTGTAAGACCTCTAATGTTCCAATCCTGTCCGGGCCGGTCTTCCAATTAAGTTCGTAAATTTGAAAGTCTGAGCCGGGTCCCCTAAAATTTGATTTCTGCCCGAGCTAGTCTTCCAATTAAGTCCGTGTATTTGAAAGTCTGAGCGTGAACCTCTAATGTTCGAGTCCTGTCCGGGCAGGTCCTCAAATTTAGTTCGTAAATTTGAAAATCTGACCCGGGTTCTCTAAAGTTTGATTTCTGCCCAAGCCGGTCTTCCAATTAAATCCGTAAATTTGAAAGTCTGAGCCGGGTCCCCTAAAATTCGATTCCTTCCAGAGCCGGTCTTCCAATTAAGTCCGTAAATTTGAAAGTCTGAGCCTGTACCTCTAAAGTTCGAGTTTGGGCCGAGCCGGTTTTCCAAATTAAGTCCCGCGAAGACCTCTAACCCATTCCTCATTAGAGACTCGAGCCCAAACCTAGTTTGGACGGCTAGTTAGAAGCTCACGCCTTTGGTGACCTTGAATAGAAACAAATCAGGGGCGGTCCAATGGTCAACAGCTTCTTGCGGGTCAAACGAGTGGGGTCAAGGTATTCCTGACCCGATTTCGACGCGGTTTTCTTTCCGTGTTACTTTTAAAAGAGAAAGAATCTTTTTTAAAATGCATACTGTGATATTTTGTCATCGACACTGGTGCCAACGGAGTGAAAAATGATTTGTCATACAAAACATATTGCCGTCTCTTTCTTAAAGCAAAGATTTCCAGCAACCGACGATACCATATTGCAAAACGATGATTCCACTGTAAGTTTCAATCTTCGAAAAGGTGTGATCTTTAACTCTCTGCACGTTGTGCTGCCGGAGTTCACGTCGCGGTGAACAAACTTGAACAAAAAAAGGTTTAAAATTATATTACTAAGGTATGTGTTTTATGTTCCATGCTTTATTGTCGAATGTTTTAGTTGAATAGTTCATTAAAATTTTACTATATACATTGTCCAAAAATGTTGTATTATTGACAAAAAAAAAACATTTTAACATTATTTCTTCCTGGGGAAACCTTCAGAAGTCTGATTAAAGACACGTATTCAAAAAGTCATTTTGTGGTACATACTATGCCTGAAAACATTTAAAAAGACTAAGAACACTAAAAATGAGTTATGCTCTTAAATAACCTTAGTAATAGAATTTTAAACCTTTTTCCTTCAAGTTTGTCCACCACGACGTGAACTCCGGCAGCACAACGTGCAGAGAGTTAAAGGTCATACCTTTTTAGAGATTGAAACTTACAGTACAGTGGGCAGAGAGTTAAACGTCATACCTTTTCTAAGATTGAGACTTACAATACAATGTGCAAAGAGTTAGAAGTCATGCCTTTTCGAAGATTGAAACTTGCAGTACAATGTACAGAGAGTTAAAAGTCATACCTTTTCGAAGATTGGAACTTACAGTACAACATGCAGAGCCTTAAAAGCCGTACCTTTTCGAAGATTGAAACTTACAGTATAATGGCAGCACGTTATACAGTATTACAAGTATACAATCAATAGTATGAATGTCAAAATGTAACGACACTTCCTTTGCGTTTGTTTTCTGTACGATTATCCAGTTCAAGGTATAGGCGCCGCCCCGGTGGCGCAGTGGTCTAAGGCGCTGGCCTCTGATCATTCGTCCGTAAGGGGTCCGGGTTCGAATCCCGGTGAGGCATGGATGTTGTGTTTGTCTTACGGCACTGGCTCTCTCCCTTGCCTGGAACCAGTGACCCTAAATTAGGGACGGGCGACTGCTTATAGCCCATTGAGTTGCTCACGGTGGTCGTTAAACCTCCAATAAAAAAAAAAAAAAAAAAAAAAGGTATAGGCAAACGCCTGCGTTCTGTTTCTCTGGTGATTCATTCTCTCACACTCCGAGTGTCACATAGTAAAAAACACTGAGAGCTCCTTTTCACAACGCATCTTTTGCATTGAATATTCAGAGGTTTTCGTTTGATGCGCTAACATCCTATTCCATTGTATGTCGTGTCGGAATTAATGTCTTATATTTTAATATGGGTGACTATAATACAACTGTATTAAAGAGATTGAAAAAGAGGTCGAGGGCAATAAGTACATTCTTTTTGAAAACAAAACGGCGGAGGAGTGAATGCTGGAAGTTGCTTCGTTTCATTAAGGAACCAGAACATGTTTCACAAAAACACCAATTTTCACAAGCTTGTGATGAGTTGAAAGTTTCCAAAATGTGAATATTGATTTCATGAGTGTTCCTTTCTCCTGAAAGGCAATAATGAAATTAACATCCACATATTGAAAGCTTTCAACTCATCAGAAGTTGGTAAAAATAGGCGTTGGTGTGTAACACAACAAAAACTGATATTAAACATGCAACAAGTTACTTCATTCAAAAAGTCTGACTACAGCACCATCGACATTAAGTGGAACAGATTTCACATTAGTGCGGAGGGACTTTTTGACTCTCGCAGATGTGTTTGAAAACACGTGCAAAACAGTTAGGTTGTGTGAAGAAGGACTGTTTAAACACTTTCTGTAAGTAAAGGAGTAAATTATATAAATAAATAAATAAATAAATACGAGGGTTGTACTGAAAGTAATGCAAAGGTGACACAACGTTTTCATTAACTGACAGAGGTCGTTCAAATTGCACATGTTGGTAGAGTAACTCTTCTTCCATAGTAAACCGTCTTCTTCATTGCAGGTGAATAATTGTTTCCAAGAAGAAACAATGACCGTCATGGAGTTCTTGAAGAAGGAAGGGTGCAGGCTGCCCGACATAGACAGTAGGTGACAGAATGTTCACGGAGATGACGCCATTGACAAGAGCAAAGTGCACAGATGGATGAAGAAGTTTAAAGAAGGGGAGACTAGGGTTGAAAACAAGCCACGCAGTGGGAGACCATCATCTGCGACCACTGACACGAATCGTCAGCGACTGGTTGAATTGATTCGCGCGGAGAGAGGAGTCATAATCCATGAGCTTGTTAAACAACTGCTCTGTGGTAACAATGCCATACAGAAGATGGTGGAAGAATTAGGGTATCAAAAAGTGTGTGCAAATTGGGCACCTCGGCAGTTGTCACCCGATTTGAAGGAGAGAAGAATGGAAATCTGCTCTGATCTGCTGGAAGCATTTGAAGCCAATGAAGACACGGTTTTGTTTTGGACCTGGTGCCAGGGGATGAAACGTGGGCGCACCTTTACGAACCCGAAACGAAGAATTGATCCACATAATGGCGTCAGACCTCTTCACTAAGGCTTAAGAAGTTCAAGAAACAGCGATCAGCACAGAAAGACATGGCGCCTGTTTTTTCGGATAACAGGGGTGACATTCGCCATCATTTTCTAGGACGTAGCAGTACCATGACCAGCAAGCGGTACATTGAGACACTGAAGAAGCTGAGAGAAGCCATAAGGAGGAAGAGAACGAACAAGAATCTGAAAAGAATCCACATTCACCATGACAATGCTAAAACACCCACATCTTTGGCAACAAATCAGGCGATTACCAAATTAGGCTAGCCGGTGGTCCCCACACACCGTACAGCCCAAATCTGGATCCATCCGACTTCCACGTGTTTGCTCAAATGACGTTGTGCTACTGGGGACAAAGATTTGATGACACGGACGAGGTGAAGTGACTGTGAAAAAGTGGGTTCAACAGTCCACGCCTGAATTTTCTGAAAGAGGACTTGAGAGTTAGGTTGAACGATGGCGCAAATGAATCGATTGTGATGTAGACTATGTTTAGTAGTGCCTCTGTGTAGAGAAAGAGATACGCTACCAACATGTGCAATTTCAAAGGATTCTGTCAATTGATAAAGAAGTTTTGCCAATTTTCCATTACTTTTGGTACTACACTTGTATGTACAGTATATACATATACACAGTCGAGTCACATTATTGTGGCCATCTCCCACTTCTAACATCAACAGCGCGTAGCCAATGAAAGAAGGCATGTGCCGTGAGCTGCCTTGGAGGGTATATAAAACGTGTTGTAAGCATTCTAAAAACATACCACTCGTTGCTCTCATGGATAAAAGGAGCGATTTATCAGATTTGCAAAAAGGGATGATTATCGATTTTCGGGGCAAGGGTGGCATTATTTGTGAAACAGCGCAGTTTGTGAACTGTTCGCGTGTTGATGTGGTTAAAGTGTATCGTGATTGGAGAAATGACACCATTGCTAATAAGCGTTGTGGAAACTACGGAGGACCACGTGCCATTGATGTAAGAGGTGAACGTCCGCTTCGAAAGTGCGTGAGGGCCGATCGACACGCTGCACTGGAGCAACTTATTGGCCGAATGAACCAGTAGGGTAGCGAAAGTGTGTCTAAAACGACAGTTCAGCCAAACCTGCTGCCTTATAGGGCTCAAATGCGGACGGATGGTTACTGTACCTATGCTAACGAAGGTGCATCGGCAGAAAAGGCTTACATTTGCACGGATGTATCGGAATTGAAACTCCGCTGATTGGCAAAGGATTGCCTTCTCCGATGAGTCACGTTTCCTGCTTCATCGAACGGATGAACTTGGGCTTAAAAAGTGAGAAACATCGGAGAACAAACATTCTTCAACCATTGCTGGAAGAACACAAGCTGGTGTGGGCAGTGTTATGATCCGGGGAACGTTGTCGTGGCATTCTCTGGGTCCAGTCATACCTGTGAAAGGCACTGTGGACCGAAATCGTTATGAATCCATTTTTGGAGACCACGTACACCCATACATGCTGATTGTCTTCCCTGGGGCGGATGATATCTTCCAGCACGCCAATGCGAGTTGTCGCACATCTAGAAATGTCCGAGAGTGGTTGGAAGAGTACGATGAAGACTTCAAAGTACTTACCTGTCCCCCTAATTCCTTAGACTTAAACCCAATTGAGCATGTGTGGGACCACCTCGATCGTGTTGATCGCTCTATGGATCCTCCACCACGCACCCTTCAGCAGCTGTCAGATGCACTGCAGTCAGCATGACTCCACCTACTTGTGAACACCTTCCAGCACCTTACTGAGTCACTCCCAGCCCGTCTAGCTTCAAACCGCGGTTAGTCTGGATATTAGCCAGTGGTCACAATAATGTGACTCGACCGTGTATACATATATATATACACTATACTGACAAACGTCACCGGGCACCTAGAACAGAAACACAATATAGTATTTATTAACATACATTAGTAGTGTGTCGGTACACCTTTGTCCTTAATGCATGCACTGACCCTTCGAGACATGCTTTCGACAAGGTTTTGGAACGCAGCGTTAGGTATGCGCTTCCATTCAGCATATAATGCTGCCGCTAATTGTTGCTTAGTAGTAAATCTTGGTTCCAGATTTCTTATGAGACTCTCTAATTCATCCCAGAGGTGCTCTATGGGATTAAGGTCAGGGATCTGTGCTAGACAATCCACACACGATTACCAGTTATCGTCAAACCACGACGTAACAGTCTTTGCTTTATGGCTTGGTGCATTATCCTGCTGCTACCAACAAGGCTCGGTTGCATAGTATTGCTACAGAGTTGGTAGGGCATAATTGTCCAGAATATCGAGGTAGACGTGCTGGTTAACAGGTTTGTCCACGATAACCAATGGGCCGGGACCATACCATGAAAAACACCCTCACACGAGTACACTGGTAGCTCCAAACCTGACCGTAGGAAAAGTACACTGTGCTAAATAGCGTTCTCCCGGCTGCCGTCAAACCAGCACATCGCCATTATACTGATGGATCGTGTATTTGGATTCATCAGTCCACATGACCCGTTTCCATTGATCTACGGTCCACGATAAATGTTCTTTACACTATGCTAAACGACGGTTAGAATTCCGAGTGGAGATGAAAGGCTTATGAGCAGCCGCACGACCACGGTAACCAATGCAATGAAGTTCTCTGCGAATGGTACGTGTACATACCGAAGTTCCAAGATTTTTACTCACCTGTACCTGAGGTCTTGTGCAGTGCTCCGTCGATTAGCTGTAACGACTCTCCTGAGGCTTCGATGTCCTCTATCACTGATTTTCTTTGGTCTGCCGGTAGGTTTTGCTGCTTCAGGCAAGCCATGTGTCTTCCACTTATTTAGTACATCCAAAAGAGTTGACTTGGTATGTTTAAACGCCATTCGGTTTCTCTTATGAACAACCCACTAGTATAACACCTAACAATCTTTTCTTTCTCAAAGTCAATTCTCTCCCGCCGCGACATTTTCACTCAATTTCAGAGTGCGATATGATCGCGGTGAGTTGCAAGCTTGTTTTTATAACGTTTACAGCTGTAACGCTTATCATAACGCCGCAACGGATCCGTTTATTTGCTTTTGAAGAGGTTTCCGGTGACTTTTGTCAATGAAGTGTGTGTGTGTGTGTGTGTGTGTGTGTACACTAAAGTGCCAGAAAAACTGGTACCCCAATCTAATACTTGGTAGGTCCCCTACGGGAGCGCAAAACTGCATAAATACGACGGGACATGGAGTCCACTAGCTTATGGAAATATGCTGTAGGCAATACACACCATACTTCCTGCAGAGCGTTCCACAATTCGGGTGCATTCCGAGGTCTCGGATTCCTGTGTTCGATAGCGCGTTGCATGGCATCCCAAATATGTTCTATGACGTTCAGATCCGGGGACTTGGTTGGGATGGCAACACCCCAAACTCAGATGAATGCTTCTCTAACTATAATATGGCGTCCCTGCACTTTTGTGGAGGTGCATTGTCTGTTGGAACAGGCCCAACCCAACAACATGAATACAGGACATGAACGGGTGTACCTCTTTGGAAAAGATGCGCACATAGCGTTGGTTGGTCACAAACGTTTGTAGACGGACCAGGAGTCCCAGTGAAGTTCAGCTAAACACCCCCATACAATTACGGACCTCCTACCAGCTGGTACAGTTCCCTGTTGACAGGCGGGATCCATGGCTTAATGGGACTTGCGCCACACACGAATCCTTCCATCTGCCCGATACAGCTGGAAACGCGACTCGTCAGATCAGGCTACTTGTTTCCAATCATCAAGTGTCTAGTGGCGGGGTTGCCGTACCCGAGCGATGCGCATAGCCCTGTGTCGTGCACCCATCAAGGGAACTCGAGTTGGGCGTGTGCTCCCAAAGCCCATATCGTGCAGGGTACGTTGCACAGTACGGATGCTAATGCTTGTTTGCTTGTTGAGGCTCCAGCATTGAATTCCGATGTTACCTGCGAGAGTGTTGCACGCTTACTGCGTGAAACGATTCTTGACAGCCGACGGTGGTCACGTTCACCCAATGTCGTTTTACGGCCACACTGGTACCGTAGGTTGGATGTTTTGCCGGAATTCTTGTAGTCACGGTACACCCTTGCAATGGTCGTCCATGAAAATTCGAACTTCGTTTCTACCTCCGAAATACTATGTATGGCCCATCTCACGAGCGGCAATTATGACACTGCGTTGAACAATAAACAGAATTATGTAAATAAACAAAATTATGCAAAAAACAAATATAGATATCCTGAACCACAACAACAAAATTTATATCCTGAGTCACAATAACAAAATTAATACCATGAGCCACAATAACAAAATTAATATCCTGAGCCACAATAACAAAATTAATGTCCTGAGCCACAATCACAAAATTAATATCCTGAGCCACAATCACAAAATTAATATCATGAGCCACAATAACAAAATTAATATCCTGAGCCACAATCACAAAATTAATATCCTGAGCCACAATCACAAAATTAATATCATGAGCCACAATAACAAAATTAATATCCTGAGCCACAATAACAAAATGATAGTTCTGACTAAAAGTCCTGCACCTGTAGATCGAAAGTCAGTTTGTGATGTTTGAAGTTAACTTATACAACGTAATAGTAAAATCAGAAATACACATTATACATCATTTTAAAGGGAATTGTATGCTGAATTCAAATATTTTTACAGACTGTTATTATCAGTAAAAGAAGCGAAGTTATAAGCAAAAGAACAGCGTGTAGTCATAAAAAGCAAAATAGTGAAATTTGTAAAATTAATGTACAATACATTTAACACAAAATTACTGAACAGTACATTATTAAAACTTGCACGACACTTGTAATAACTTGCCAATAAGCAAAATATGCTTTAATATTTAATCGGGTAACCACGGTTTCTTAGTAACAAGGTGCACCTTCTTGGCATGGAACTAATGAGCTTCTCTAGTTGTCCATTGGTGATAACACGGTGCCACACGGCCCTTACAAACTATATTAATGCTGTTTTAGATGTGGGTCCTTGTTGACGGATCTTTTGCTTCAATCTCACCCACAGTTTCTCTAGGAAATTAAGATCCGTTGACTGTGCCGGCCACTGACGTTTTCGTATAACTTTTCTGTTAAACCACTTGTCAACCAACTTTGACTGATAACATGGCACTTTACCGTCCTAAAAGATAAAATTCCGCAAACCCATGTCTTGTGCAGATGGTAGCAGTTTGGACTCCAAAATATCCCCATATTTCGATCCATTCAATGTGCCATCAAAAATGTGAAGACGGCCAACATCATTGGCCAAATACAAGACCATAACATCACTGAATGTGGGTGCTTGATTGTTGGCTGGGTGCAGCTTGCCTTATATCTTTCACCAGCCCGACGATGTTCATAATTATTTCCATTATTAGCGGAAATAGTAACAGTTGTTTCACCACTGAAAATAACACTTTTCCATTCATCAACAGTCCGATTCTTGTGTGCCTTGGCCCAAGTTATACTTTTGAGCCGTTGCTGTTCAGTAAAGAAAGGTTTTGGTGCAGCTTTTCATGCAGTCAGTCCATTTTCTTGTAGTATACGACAAGCTGTACGTGCAGATGCAATATTTCATTCTCCCACTCATTTCTTAAATAAGTGGCTGTTTCAAACCCTTGATTTTAAGGAACGACGAATCAACATACGATCGTCACTTTCAGTACACAGACCTGGTCGACCTATTCTTTTTCTGTTTCTCACACATCCAGTTTCTGCAACTCTTTTAATGGTGCGCAAGACAGTGGAATGATCACAGCAAAATTTAAGAGCAAGTTTACGACTACTGAATCCAAGTTCATGCAAAGCAATAGTTTTTGGCCTGCTTTGAAGAGGCATTACCAATTTTTAGGTCTTTGACATTCTGAAATTCAAATATCACCAGGAATTCTGCATAAACTTCCATCATGTGACTACAAGCAGCTGCGTCCTACGTCGGCAGACAATTCTACACCCATTTATATCTCACTAACGGACGTGGGAAAAATCTATAGTGGATTAGCGGGGCGCAAACACTTTTTCAGAACTGGATTTGTTTCCTCACTCGCACACTTTTGCTTGTAACTTCACTTGTAATACTGGTAATAATATTCTGTAAAAATTTTTAAATGCAGCATACAATTTCCTGTAAAATGTTATATAATATGTATTCCTGACTCCATCATTATGCTGTATAAGTTGACTTCAAACATCAAAAACTGACTTTCGTCTACTGGTACAGGACCTTTTGCCACGATTGTAATATCCTGAGCCACAATAACAAAATTAATATCCTGAGTAACAATAAACAAAATTCATACGGTAGCTATCCACAATATCCGATCTTGCTACAAAATTTCAAAATTCGAGAAAAGATTGGAATTTAAAAAGTTAATCAAACGTCAAATATTCTCACCAATCGCTCCCATTACCGGTAATTTCTCGTCATACGGATACGGAAAAAGTGAGAATGGAGGTTTTTCGTTAATATACGAAAGGAATTGCGGAAACGTGTCTGAAAATTCAGAATTTTCCCTTAACACATTAACACATCTTTAAAGCGTGCATTAACCATCAATATAATAAACAAGAAAGATGACACCGAATTTTCGGGTGTAATAAGCACGTATTTTTAATCCGTTCTGACGCAAATTAAATTTCTCAAAGCTATTCAAAGTCAATGAAACCGGTATGAAAAACAACAGATCTGACGAAAGAAAGGAGATTTTCAATCGGGTTTTTCATCCCTCAGATATAGCTGTAAACGGAATCGTGAGCTTACGAACTCTTAGAAATAGAGATATCGACAAAAATAAGATATGACTTTACATCCCCTGGTGGGAAAACCATGCAATATTTTAGGAATACAGTATTATCAAAAGGTGTATCCATATAAGCGGTATCGGTCCAAGAAAAAAATTTAGTCGAGTTTTCAGGAGCCCAGATTTTGCTACAAATACATCAGAACAGAAATTAACACTTATGACCCCAGGTTGCCAAACCATTCTTTACCAAACATTAAAAATTATGTGAAAAATATTTTCCATCAGGTCTTGTATGCAGTATAGGAAGAATTTTTCAAATCGGAGTTTTAGGAGCAGAAATAACGCAGAAAACGCAATTTACCTTTGTGCCCCCAAGCGGTAAAACTATCTATGATTTACTTGTAAATTTTGAATTTATAAGAAATGCATTTCGCATCGGAAACAATATCCAACAAAGAAAGAAATTTTGGAATCGGACTTTTAGAAGTAGAGATATTGACAAAAATAAGATATACATCTACACCCCTGGCTGTAAAACCATGCATTATTTCAAGAAAAAATGTTCCTAAAAGGTTTGTCGACATGAGTAGTATCGGTCAACGACTTTTTTTTCAATTGAGATATTAGAAGCTCATATTTTGCTGCAAATACATCAGAAGCGGAAATTAAGCCTTACGCCACGTGGTGGCCAAACCATTTCTTACAAATATTAGAATTTATGTGCAAAGCATTTCCCATCAGGAGCTGCATCCGCTACAGAAAGAATTTTTCAAATAAATAGATTCAGAAGCAGAGATATGGGGAAACGAATTTACTTTACGCCTCCTAGCGGAAAGTCTACGAATCACTTGAGAATTTTGAAATTATATGAAACACATGTCACACCAGACAAACTATCCAACAAAGAAGAAATTTTTCAAATCGGACTTCTAGAAGTAGAGATATTGGCAAAAATCATATATATATGTCTATGCCTCCTGGCGTAGAAACCATGGACTATTTTAAGAAGAAAATGTTTCTAAAAGGTTTGTCGACATGAGTAGCAACGGTCAACAAGCGACGTTTTTTCAATCGAGAATTTAAAAGCTCATATTTTGCTGCAAATACATCAGAAGCGGAAATTAAGATTTACGCCAGCTGGTGGCCAAACCATTTTTTACAAAAATTAGAAAGTATTCGCAAACGATTTCCCATCGGGAACTGTATTCGGTGCAGAAAGAATTTTTCAAATCGGAGATTTAGAAGCAGAGATATAGGGGGAAAAGCAATTTACCGCTACGCTCCCTAGCGGAAAATCTATGAATTACTTGAAAATTTTGAAATGTCACATAGAAAACACTATCCAACAAAGAAGGAATTTTTCAAATCCGACGCCTAGAAGTAGAGATATTGACAAAATTAAGATATACATGTACATCTACGCCCCGTGGCGGAGAAACTGTGGAATATTTTAGGAAGAAAATATTCCAAATAGGTTTATCGTTGTGAGTGGCATCAGTCCACGAACGAATTTTTTCAATCGATATTTTAGAAGCTTAGATTTTACGCCAAATACATCAGAAGCAAAAAATTAACACTTACGCCCCATGGTGTCCAAAGTTTTCTTTACCAAAAATTAAAAATTCTACGCAAAAGATTTACCATCAGGAGATGTATCCGCTGAAGAAAAGAATTTTAAAATCGGAGTTTTAGAAAAAGAGTTATCGGGAAAAATGTACTTTACGTTTACGCCCCTGGCGGAAAATCTATGCGTAATTTGAAAAAGTAACTATATAAAAAATACTCTTTGCCATAAATGGAATCCAAAGATAAAAAAAGAAAAATTCAATCGGATGTTTAGAAGCAAATATGTGGAATAAAACCTATTTTGGAATTCGGCATCATCTGCATTTACGCCCTCTAGCGGCGAAATTGTAGATCGTAAAAAAATAAACAAAATGAAGGATCATCATTCGCATATTATAAGCTTCACAATGAAAAAAGAATTTTTCAAATCGGACTAATAGTCACAGAGATATCGTGGGTACAGAGGGACGGACGGACAAACCAATAACATAAGCACGATCTTTTTTTTACAAAAGACGTGCTAAAAACTGCGGAAAGTTTTCTGAAACTTCAGAAATTTCCCGTGGTACGAAGAATTCGTGAAATTCAGGCTTCTTTCTGTCATTTCACGGAAACAGTTGTATCAGAAATATTCTTTATTAATTCACGAAAGAAGAGACGCGAAGTACCTTGTGAATTTCGGAAAGAACCTGCAGTGTACCAATGCCAATCTTGAAACTTTCTGATGCTGTGCAGAAAAAATAATTTCGCCTGATTAATAATAATTCAGCATTCAATAGTTCTGTTCGATGCCTTTCCCAGTGGTCGGTTTTTGCAGCTTTGATCGGCATAACCTCAAAGTGATCAACCATTATCTCACCACCTACAATTTTCATCTTATGTCATCAAAGCTCGTGGACTCGATACTTTTTGTAATCAATCAACCTCGCTAAATGCTTTTGTAACAAATACATCTCAGTAATATCGGAGATTTGGAAACTCTTTCTTGAAAATTGCTGTCCAGAAAATCGTAATCTTCATAAAATAAATTGCTTTTGAGCAATTTATTTGGTTCGTTCTTTAATTCATTTGGTTTTTACTTTTGGTGTTTTTTCAAGAATTGTCCCAAATAAGAGGCTGCCTCAATTAACCAGAACAAATTATACTTTTGCTTGTGTCTAGGAAACAAAATATGATAATAAATATGTTTACATTAATAACATACTTCAATGAATAAGCCATTCCGTCAGGCTCAAAGATATCTTTCTATATTGAATGAATTTGAAATTACTTTAATCTTTAAATTTCTAACTACTGTATCATGGAAATTCGAATAATACTGTGAGAGGATAAACAAAACGTATTTGAGTTTTCGTCTTCTACTAAAACAAGCATCTCATGTTTAATGCTGTTTTTTACTTTCCGTTTTTTAATTCCAATGAAGAAGTTTAGTGAACATACATTATATTGACAAAAGTCACCGGACGCACCTTCAAAAGCAAATGAAAGGACCCGCTGCTTTCTTAAGATGCGCGGTACAGTTGCAAACGGTATAAAAACAAGCCTGCAGCTGACCGTGGGTAATATCGCACTGTGAGGTTGAGTGAAAATTTTGCAGCGAGAGAGAACTGATTTTGAGAAATGAATGATATTTGGGTGTTATACACTGCCGGACAATTGCTAAGGACGGATGACAACAGCAACGATAGCAACCATAAAATGGAAGGCAGGAAAATGTGGAAATTAGCATAAGTGCGGGATGCAGTAAGACGTGTTGTGCGTATGCAAATTTTGGATTGCCGGACTTGTTCGTGACGTCATAGCGCTGATAAGAGATATAAAGGATTTGACGCGTATTGACTGTTGTTGTTCAAACGCAAAGTTGAAAAGTAAAGAATCAATTGACGAACTTGCAATTTTCAGTATGTCTTCCCGACATCACCTAGATGATTTTACGCGTGGCCGTATTATTGTAAAGATTAAAGAAGGGCAAAAAATAACAGATGCCAGGGAGTTCGACGTCAGCCACAGTGTTGTTTCAAAGCGTTAGAAATCATTTCAAACAAATGGAGAGTGTAGCAAACGTCACTGGGGAGGTCGTGTTCGCAGTACGACACCTGCAGAAGATCGGTACATAGTGCTATCAACAAAAAGACACCGGCGCAGCACAGCTAGTGAGGTAGCAAATCAGTTTATGGTTGCTACTGGCAAGCGGATCTCCCGAAAAACTGTCTATAGGCGTTTGCATGAAGGAGGACTATAAGTCCGCCGTCCTGTTGTGTGCATCCCATTGTCCAGACGTCACCGTACCGCCCGTTTGCAATGGTGCCATGAACATCGCAATTGGACTGATAACGACTGGTCTGCTGTCCTCTTTTCAGATGAGAGTAGATACAGTCTATCGTCTGATTGTCAACGACAACTGATCTGGCGTGATAGTGGTACAGCATATTGTCCAGCAAAATACAGGAAAGGGACCGATATCCGACATGTAGTGTCATGGTATGGGCTGGCATCATGATCAATGGCCGTACGTCCCTCTATGTGCTTCCAACAGTGACTGTGACTGGCCAACGATACATAATTGATGTTCTGCTACCTCATGTTCGCATGTTCCGTTGTGCTGTCGGTGATAGATTCATTTTCATGGCGACAACGCAACATGTCATCGAACAGTCGCTGCCCAGGAGTGTCTTGAGAACGAGGATATTCAACGCCTCGTATGACCAGCACGTTCTCCAGATCTGAATCCTATTGAAAATGTGTGGGATGCTTTGGGGAGGAGTCTTGCTGGTCGTCAATGCCCTCCAATAAACAAGGACACCCTCATCCGTGCACTGACAGAGGAATGGGATAAATTACCCCAACAGCTGCTTGATAATGTTGTGCAAAGCATGACACGACGTGTGGAATCTTGCATCGCCCTCCATGGTGGCCATATCCCGTATTGACATCTTACGACAGAACGCCTGCGGACGGTAATTACATTTTTTTCACGTTTACGTATTCTGCACAAAATGGCCTGTTTGTCCCTTAAACACGTTCCAAAGCCTTCTGGATTTCAGAGCACAATAAATTGTCTTTCTTGTAATGTCCTGGCATTCTGACATTATTTTATTTCACTTAGCATCCAACCACACTTACTTTTTTATGCGCTATATAGCCGTTTATGATCGGTCTTAGCAATTGTCCAGCATTGTATTAGTGGGTTGTCCATAAGAGAAACCGAGAGGCGTTTAAATATACCGTATATACTGTATAAGTGGAAGTACCGGCAGACCAAAGAAAATCAGTGATAGAGGACGACGAAGCCTCAGGAGAGTCGTTACAAGCTAATCGACGGAGTACTGCACAAGACCTCAGTGTACAGGTGAGTAAAAATGCTGGAACCTCATTATGTACACGTACCATTCGCAGATAACTTCATTCCGTGGGTTACCGTGGTCGTGCGGCTGCTCATAAGCCTTTCATCTCCACTCGGAATGCTACTCCTCGTTTAGCATGCTGTAAAGAATATTTATTGTGGACCGTAGATCAATGGAAACGGGTCCTATGGACTGATAAATCCAGATACACGGTCCTTCAGTCTGATGGCCGTGTGTGGGTATGACTACAGCCGGGGAAACTATTTACCACAGTGTACTGTTCGGCTACTCATAAGCCTTTTATCTCCACTTGAAATGTTACCCGTCGTTTAGCATGGTTTAAAGAACAAAAATATTTATTGTGGACCGTAGATCAATGGAAATTAGGATTGATAAATCCATATGCACGATCCATCAATCTGATGGCCGTGAGTGAGTATGACGGCAGCCAGGGGAACGCTATTTAAAACACTTTACTGTTCGTACAGTCAAGTTTGGAGCTGCCAGTGTATTCGTGCGGAGGTGTTTTTCTTAGTATGGTCCTGGCCCATTGGTTATCGTGGACACACCTGTTAATCAGCACGTCTACCTCGATATTCTGGACAATTTTGCTCTACCAACTCTGTGGCAATACTATGCAACCGAGCCTTGTTGGTACCAGCAGGATAATGCACCGAGCTATATAAACCAAGGACTGTTAAGGCGTGGTTTGACGATAATTCCATATCATGTGTGGATTGGCTAGCACAGAGCTCCGATCTTAATCCTATAGATCACCTATGGGATGAATTAGAACGCCGGATAAGAAGTTTGGAACCAAGGCCTACTTCTAAGCAGCAGTTAGCGGCAGCATTATGTACTGAATGGAAACGCATACCTATCGCTGTGTTCCAAAACCTTGTCGAAAGCATGTCTCGAAAGGTCAGTGCATGCATTGAGGCCAAAGGTGGTTTCAAAATATCTTTATTCAAGGTAGAAATCAGGAGACGAACTAATAAGGACGTCTAAATACAAATAAAATACGATCAAAGATCGTTAAACCACTAAAACCTATAGAAAAATATACAGCATAGTGCACAAGTTGAAAAATGGAGCAAAATTACAGCTCGTGATAAATGAACAGCGACAAGCATGTCTGGGCATTTAGGAAGGATTTTAACAAAAAAACTTATTGCTCATAAGTGCATTGCTGTGCGATTAACAAACTTGTTCAAGAAAATATTGAGAGCTTCAGGAGACAACATTTCTCTTGAAAAAAAAAAAAATAAAATAAAAAAAAAAAAATACAATAAGACAGTAAGTTGTAACACATCATAGTTACAAGAATGTACAGTACAAAGCAATTGACAAACTGATCATAAGACAAATCAATGAAATGATGAATATCAGGAGAAGAACAAACTGGGACTTCCTGGTGTAAATATAATATATTACCTGTTCGGCAATATTCAGAAACAATGTACAGATATACAGCACAGTGTCAACATGTTACAAATCAAAATCGGACCATATACAGAAATGTAACACTATTCTGTTGACCAGATAGAAAATGTAAGTATAATAAGAAAACACACGATGAATAAAGCTTTAACATATTCTCACTATCCATATGTAGTAATAGAAGAATGATAGTACCAAGCATCACCTCACACAAAAGAACAAAATAGGTAAAATGTTTTTCAAAATATATTACTCATGAGTACAACACCATGCAATTGACTAACTTGTGCAAAAATAAATACAGTAAGAATCATTAGTCAACATGTCTCTTGAAAGAAGGTACGATATGACAGTGAGTTTTAACACAACATATTTACAAGAATGTACAGTACTATGCAATTTAAAAAACTGATTATCAGACAAATCATTGGAATGTTTAATAACAGGAAATAACTAACCTTGGACATCCTGATGCAAATAAGATGGATTACTTGTTCCGCAATATTTTTAAAACTATGTACAATTATACAGCACAGTGCAAACATGTTCGGGAAACAAAATAGAACAAAATTACAAAAAACTACACTGCAGAAACAATTTCTATGTTTATACAGCACTATGCTAATGACTAACTGCAATATTTATACTCAAAATGTAAACTAAAGACGAACTAACTTGAACGTCAATGTAAGAAAAAAATACAAGATGAGTGTCACAAAAAACAATTTGCTGTGTAAACACGTACAGCCCTTTATAAAAAAAACCATGCGGTAAATTTCCAAGCTGTGCAAAGATCTTGAAAACAGATTGTTGCGATTTACATATGCATTTCTGATTCAAAAGGTCAAATACCAAATCTGCCGACCGTCAGGTACAATGACGCTGGCGAGCTGGTAAACCATGAGGCAGCCGGTGACCAGGTGGCAAGGAACTGGCTCTCCCGACGCTGAGTAACTGCAACAGAATACTCTAGCCGAAGTCGAGATGTCAGACGGTCGCGGAAATGGCATAATAATGCCGTAGAAGCTTCATGCACAGTCAGAGGAGTAGTCAAATATCTGCAGCGTTGATGAAACACGTAGATAACATGCTTCGCTAAAATAAAAATATAGGCACAGACTGATGGGAGCTTGACTGGGGGATAGTTCTGTAGCAGAAGAGTCCGATATGCATCAAATGTAAAATCTGCTGTAATGGAACATTGGGCGATAGTAAATGCCAAGTTCAGCATTGGGAGTAATATAACACAGTGTTGATAGACATGGGAGACATCAGCCTCCCGAGCACAGAAAGGGCAAAGAGGGGAATCGAGAAGAGACATTCGAAAAAGAACGGAGGGAACAGGAAGGCGGCGATGGAGGAAAAGCCAATGGGTATTAATTTCTAGAAAAGCAGAAAGAGGAGACAGGGCGGCTGACCACACCGTAGCAGTGGCAGCAGGGGGAACATCAGGAATGGGGAGAGGAGGAGAAGAATGGGACATAGAGAGGAACCGATAAAGAGCTGACACCGAGAGAGAAGAAATGGGATGAGCTGAGCCAGAAGTAAGCAAGAAAAGAGGAAATGGGAGAGAAGCAGAAGGAACAAAGGAAAGACCTGAGTGGGAAGCAAGATGAGGAAATTGAGAAATGATAGATGAAAGAATAGAGTCGTAGATGTCACGAGAGGAAGAGGAGAGGAGAAGAGAGGGAGGGAGGCTGGCGAAGGGTCGCCAAGAAAGGTCAGGGTTAGTGAGATCTTTAACTGTTACTACACCTGCTCGGAGCCAGGTATGATAGGCAAAGTACGGAAGATGAGAGGGGTGAATAATCGAAGAATAAAAGAGGGGTTCAGCAAGGAGCTCAGTTGTGGAATCAGGTGGAGAACGAGAGAGAGAGGGAGGGAACGAAGGAAAGTTAGAGCTTCACGGTAAACAGGGGGAAGTCGAATGAGGGTGAGGGGTCGGTGGTCCATGAGTAGTAAGGAGAGAAAAGAAAAGTTAGGGTTGCTCGGGGAGGCGATGACGTCCCTAGCTAAAACGGCATCTGGTACTGGCGACGTGAAGAGACGGAGAAAAGTAGTAATTCTGACCGCCTTGTAGTACTCCTGTGTATCAAGGAGTCCGATGCCGCCGTGATCCGGAGGAGGCAAAGCTTTGTGACACTGACCCAGTGGTGGCAGGTCCATATCAGAGAAGTAAGACATCGGGTAATTTCACGAAGGCGGAGTTGTAGAGACTTGACACCAAGCCAAGAGTGTGTGCACAAGGAAATCAGGTAAGTTCGAGAGAGGCGAGCTCTCTGGAAGAATGATGAGCAGAACTGGGCTCTCCTCCAGGAGGCAGTTGACCTGAGCAAGCGTGGGTGAATAGCATTCCACGTGTAGAGGGGGGCAGCTTGTAAGGAACCAAGATGAACTCCAAGGAAGCGCTGTGAGATGGACGACCAGCTTGCTCCCCAAGGGGTGTCTACACGATGTGCCCATGAGCCGCACCATAAACCAGTGCTTTTAGATGAGTTGAGCGCTGCACCGGAGCATGAGGCATAAGCTGCGAATAGACGTTGGAGACACGGAAACTGTGAGTCATGACGGATGCAGATGGTGACATCATCTGCGTATGCAACAGAGGTAGTGGCATGATGTCTTGTGCAGGCAGAGAGTGGTGGCAGAACTGCTTTAAAGGATTGGTGTACAGAGCGGAGGAAGGGTTCAATTGCGATTGCAAAGAGTTGTCCGGAGAGTGGGCAACCCTGTCGCACTCCCCGGCGGAAGGGAATAGGCGCTGTGAGAAAGGTGGGCAGCTTGACCTGGAGAACGGCGTCTTGATAGAGTGAGAAAAGAAGAGAGACGAAGGAAGGAGGAAAACCGAAGTGAAGGAGTGTAGCCGATAGATAGGAATGTGAGATATTATCAAAAGCGGATTGTTGGTCAAGAAAGAGAAGGGCGAGGGGTTCAGAGCGAGATCGGGCAAGATGGATTAGATCATTTAGTAGATGGATGTTATGAGAAAGTGAACGGCCGGGAACTGTGTAAGTTTGATTTGGGGAGAGAATGTGAGTGAGAATGGGGTTAAGGCGTTGGGAAAGAAGTTTAGTATAAAGTTTATAATCTAGATTAAAGAGGGAGATAGGGCGCCAATTCCCCAGGTCAAGGAGATCACCTTTCTTAGGGAATAGTACAAAATATGCTACTGTGAATCGCCTTGGTAGAGGGGAGTGATTGAAAGCAGCAGAAAGTGCAGAAAAGAGAAATGGTAGAAGGAGAGGTAGAAAGGTTTTATAGAAGAGGAAAGTGAGGCCGTCCGGACCCGGTGCGGCCCTAGAGTTTAAAGAAGAAAACGTAGAGGATAGTTCAGAGAACGTGGGAGGAAGGAGGAGGGAAGAGGCAAGATGGGGAGGAACTTGTGGTAGGTTAGAAAGAAGTGATGCCAAAGCTGAAGAGGATGGCGGAGGAGATTCACAGAACTTCTCTGTATAGAACTTTCGGACCTGGGAACATAGAGTGAGTGGATCATCAGACACCTCTCCAGATGCGAGGCGAAGGTGCCGAAGTGAATTCGATGCTGTTCGTGTTTTTTCCATGGATGTAAGGAAATCGTAATTGGATGCGTCTGGCGATAGATGTTGTAGCCGGAGACGTCGTAGAGCTTGTTGAGCCAGAGGAAGGAGGATTGATCGCAGTTCTTCTTGATAGTGGCAGAAGAGAGGATCACTTAGGCTTAAGATGGAGAGCATGGAACGGACATGGTTGAGACGCATGTTTTGAAGCGTTTTTGCTTTAAAAGAAAGTTTGCGAACGTGGAGAACGAGTTGCTGTTTAATGTCCAACCAAAAAGTCAGACCACAAAGAGCTGATTGAAGTTGAGGTCGTTTGTCCTCAAGGAAGGAGCGTACTGAAGTACAGAAGTCTGGATCTGTAAGAAGAGTGTCGTCAAGAGTCCATGGACGAATTGTACGGGGTTGTGCTGGAACTGCTTGAATAATAAGAACGATGGCACAATGGTCAGAAGAAGCTGTAGGAGTGATAATAGGTTCTGTCACAGCTGTAAGCAGAGTAGATGAGGCGTAGTATCTGTCAAGGCGAGCTGTGTTCGGATTTTGATTATGTTGCGAGCGCCAAGTATGTACAGTCAATGAAGCATGGAAGTGACGGTGAACATCAATGAATGAGTTGTCGGAGACCACTAACTGAAGAAGATTCACCAAGTTAACACGGCGTTCTCTGGTGGAAGGAGATCGGTCCAGGGTAGGATTCAGAGTGCAATTGAAATCCCTCCAATTAAAACATGATCTATGGGAGGAATGCGAGACAAGGCACGACGAAGGCGAGTAAAAAGTATTGTCAAGTGGGTTGAAGAGCTTGGAATATAAATATTAAATATATGATAAGATGTGGAAGCTATGGTGAATGATGCACACTGTAATAGGTCTCGACATAAGTTTCGAACCGAAAAAGAGGTGATTATGGAGTTGAAAGTATGGCGGATACCTATAGCTAGACCACTATGGGATGATAGTTGGTAGGCGTGGTGAAATGTGTAGTTCCACTGGCGCCATCGTGAGAATATCGTAGTGGATTGGCAATTCGTCTCTTGTAGTAAGAGAAGATCAGCTCCTAACGGAGTGAGGTCTTCATGTACCAAGGCATTAGAAAATGGGGATGCAAATCCCCTGCAATTACGAGATACAATCTTGAAGACTTTTTTCCATTAATGCTTGCTGAAGAGCCTTCACAACAGGAGGAAATGATTTGAGTCGATTAAAATAGGTTTTAGCCCACGGATGTTCCTTGCGAAGGCGGGAGATGCATTGATTAAGGACTTGGATCTGATCATGCACTAAAGGGAGAAACGATGCATACTTTGAGAGTAAAGCATGCGTTGTGGAGTGGTCTGTCTTATGTGACAGGTATTGATGTAAATCTTCAAATGAAATCGGCCCAGTAGGAACCGAGCCATCCTTAAGGTATTCGACAAGATCGTCAAATTTAAGAGGAGGCTCTTCGTCGGCCTGGACAGAAGAGGTAGCAGCCTTTCATGGTGAATTATTTCGAGAGGTACTACCAGTACGGGGAGAGGTGCGGGGTGATGCGGCAGTCGGCTTCTTCGGTGGGCGTCTTCGAGAAGAACCACGACGTTTCAGCGAAGGCTCAGTTGAGCTCTCATCAACTCGAGATTCGTGGCCAGAAAATCCATCATCAGCAGATTTAGAAGTATCAATGATAAGGGCAGTGGAGAAACCCCCTGAAGGGGACTCCGCTACAGAATGACGACGCATGGGAAGCGAACAATTAAGTGAGGGAAAATCCAGTTGCTGTTCGAAGGATAAAGGGTCCGTAGACATGCGTTGACCAACTCCTGCAGTCGACTTTTGTGAAAGTTTCGATTCTGAAGCTTTCTGTGCAGTGGAAGAAGGTGTTGCTCGGCTCAGAAGAGGGCCTGAAGTTGTAGGAGAATTATTAGGAGCCTGTGATGCTAGATGTGGGCAATGCACACGTAAATGATTCTCTCCGTGGCAAAAAGTGCAGTGGAGGAAGGTAGTCACTTCAATTCTCCTACGTTGCTGTCCACAACGAACGTTGAGCACCTTTGGGCAGGCGAGCAAATGTTCATCAGATGGAAAGATCACTCTTGCACTTCGGCGAAATCCTCCTATGGATTTATCGTCTGGATCTCTCGGCGCGGCTGAAAGAGTAGTAACTGGCCCAACAACTCGGCCGAACTTACTGAGTACAGTGCACAGCGCAACGTCTGACACCTCAGGTGGAACTGGATAAAATGTAACCTGGATTGGACGCTGAGAGACAGGTTCTGGTAGAAGATGGACGTCTTTGAGGGACAAACCTTCTGTCAAGACAAGATCCGCATGCTCTTTAAGAGCAAAGTACACCAACACAGCTCGAGGTTTTCGAGCCATGTGAGTAATACTGGCTCCAGCTGGAAGTATCTGCTTGAGAGCCATACTATATTCTTTCAACTTTGTGTCTGGGAGCGCATCAAAACACACTCTGAAGTCCATTCTAGAATAGAATTGTTTTCCCGCTGGGGAATCTTCGGGAATATCTATGGTGGCAGTAAGGCCATCAACAATGACGTACGAGTCTGGTAAGACTTCTGCAACAAACTTGGAAGGAGCTTTTGTTCAAGTAAGAGCGGCAGAGTATGCCCTAGGAGTAGGACTCGAGCGTGAGGGCTGCAACGCAACCGGCTGTTTGAACTGAGTTGAAGTAGAGGGTAAATTAGCAGCGCTGTCAGACACATCCATGTCTTCACTTAAAGCAACAGAGGGTTGCGCTGCACTGACGTCACTGGTCGAAGCAGGGCAAGAAGCTTGAGCTGTAATTGAGGAGTCACTTTCTACTTCTAGTGGTTGGGTGACGTCACCTACAAGCATTGGAGGAGATTGGTCTCGTGTCGAGGAGGAGGAGGAGGCAGGAAATGCCTCGCTGATATGGGCGTGGACATCGCTCTTATCAGCAGCAGCCGCCGCCATTGTTAATGACGAGCGAGGGCTGCCTGAGAAATCGACCAGCTCGGTCGACAATTCAAATGATGATAACAGAAAAAAAAACTACTCACCAACTTGGGAGATGTATCAAAACAAAGCTCGAACCTTCACCTTGAAGGAACACGAAAGGAAAATGACGAACCACACGATAAAACACACTAAATAGGCACACAACACGGAGCTCAGAAAAACGTGACTTAGGCCAAAGGTGGACCGACACCGTACTAATGTATGTCAATAAATGCTATGTCGTGTTTCTCTTCTAGGTGTGCGGTGACATTTGTCAGTATAGTGTGTATCAATATTTTCTCCCAAGTTTATAATGTATTTAAATATTTCTGTTTTGTCTAACAGCTTTCACACGAAGAGATGTTTTACCTAAAGGTAAAGATGCGGTCAGTGAAATTTGTATCGAAACGCAAATACGTCAGCAAAAAACAAATCCTCATGTTTTGCTAAGCTTACAGACGTTATATACTGTGTGATTAGAACTTCAGATCATGACTTTTGCACTTTCGTATTCATATATAAATGGCTTTATACATTAGATTGATTTGAAAGATACTAATGGTTCTCTGCTTAAAGTACTATGAAAAATATGATGCCTTTCGGCAAAAATAATATTATCACCAGAGTAATCAAGATATTACGTCGTCTTTCGAAAATAATTATGAGTGGATTACGCTTTCAGCCTCACATGTAAACATATGATAAATGGATGAAATGCGTAATCCCTCAGGATCTATCCAAAAGACGAATGAGAGTAGGCTTATCTCACAAGCTCGTGACATAATAGACAAAAATATTGCATTCCATAAAATAATCTGTGAAAAGCCAACAAAGGTAACAAAGAATAAAATATTAAGTCACTTTACCTGTAATAGGCGTTTCAGCTTCCATTAAATCCTCTCTATCAAGTACATCATTAGAAAGATCAGATAAATTAGGATAAAGTAAAGAAACGTAACAAAGCAATATAGCCCTGGAAAAAAAACATAAGGTCGCACACAAAATAGTTTATTACATAAGGACTACAATTCTAGAGGTCCTAAAATTTTACGCAGTATCAAAGCAATGTATAATCGGAGTACAGACAAAATATTTAAGCGAATGTTGCATAATTAACAATGAACTATAAAATTGTAATAATTAGACCATTTTCATTTTGGAAAGAAATATAAGGTCGGCATACATGTTTGAGAAATTTAGCACTTCTAACAGTTTGCCTTTATTTTCAATGACTGCAATCAATCTATCAGTCATAGAGTTTGCAAGTTTCGATAGTGTCGGAATGTCGATGTTTGCCCATGCTGTCTGCATGGCTGCAATAAAGTCCGCTTTTGTCTGGAAATGTCTGAAGTCCTTGTAGACAGAGCGCACCATTATACCCCTAAGGCTTTCCATCGGGTTGAGGTCGGGGCTCTGTGAAGGCCAGTCCAAAACACGAACATCATTGGCTTCAAACCACGCTTTAGTAAACCGAGAGTTGTGGATGCTGGCATTGTCTTGCTGAAGAATCCAATCTCCCGATGCCATGAGCGGAGCAACATTATCCGCCAGTATATCTTGGTACTTGTCGGAATTAAGTTTTGTGTCAATAACCACAAGTGCGGTTTTTCTAGTAGCAGAAAATGTCCCCCAAACCATGACCGAGCCTCCACCGAATTGGCGCTTTGAAAAATAGGGGGTTTCTTTCCTCAGATCATGCCAATATTTAGCGAAACCGTCATGCCCGTCCAAATTAAATTTCTTTTCATCGGAAAAGACCACGTCTTTCCACTTATCTCCGAAAGTAATATGCCATTTTGCAAATTCTACGCGAGCACATATGTGTTTAGCATTCAGGTAGGGTTTTGGCTTCAGCTTAATGTGTTGGCTGTTCAAATTGCTGGCTAAAACATTTCGTACAAATCGGCCACGGCAGAACAAGTTCAGTTCGCAAACAATTTCATTGGACGACTTTTTTTTTAGCACATGCAAGTTTACAAACTCTACGTTTCGTGCGATTTGAAACTGATTTTGGCCTACCTGTAGATTTCTTTAGTCCATAAGAAGATGGATTTCGCAAATATTTGTTTACAACGGTCTTGGATCGGCCTATAGCTTTTGCAATTTCCGCACCACTCTTCCCACTCGCATGCAATCCTTGTATTTTACCTCGTTCAAAATCCGACAACTTTTTGCCCTTCGCCATAGCAATACACTTCTCAAAGCCAACACTGACGTTGCCAAGTGCTCTGCTTATCAAGGCGCCTGTTCCTACACATGCATGAAACAACCTAATTTACATACTCTTTGAGAAGCGTTCCTGATCTTATCATTTTTTCTAGCTGCAAATGTAATTAATTCAGTTTTCTTTTTTTTTCTTATTTTTCTGCAAACATTTTTATCGCATTATTATTTTAGAAGGGTTTGAAACTTGTTTTTAGCACTATTTGAACGGTTCGCCCCATCAATTTAGTGATCTATTGTCTGCATTTTCGCATTTATTTACACGACCGTAACATTTTTCCAGCCCTGTACATGAAGATAACAGAAAAATATATTGTACTAGGGGTTGTACCGAAAGTAATGCAAAAGTGCGAATTACTGTTTTCTTAACTGATAGAGGTCGTTCAAATTGCACATGTTGGTAGAGTAACATTTCCTCTGTAGTAACCCTTCTTCTTCATTGCAGGTAGATAATGGTTACTAGGCAGAAGCAACGACCGTCTTTGAGTTCTTGGCGAAGAAATGGTGCAGGCTGTCCGACATGCATAGAAGGCTACAGAATGTTCACGGAGATTTCACCATTGATAAGAGCAATGTGCAAAGATGGATGAAGAAGTTTAAAGAAGGAAAAACCAGCATTGAAGACAAACCACGCAGTGGGAGACCATCATCTGCGACCACTGACACGAATCGTCAGCAAGTGGATGAATTGATTCGCTCGGAGAGACGAGTCCCAATCCCTGAGCTTGTTGCACAGCGGGACTGTAGTCACAATGCCATACAGAAGATGGTGGAAGATTTTGGGTAACGCAAAGGGTGTGTAAAGTGGGTACCTCGGTAGTTGACACCCGATTTGAAGGAGAGAAGGATGGAAGTCTGATTTGATCTGCTGTAGAAGCGTTTGAAACCAATGAAGACACGTCTTTCTTTCGATCTGGTGACAGGGGATGAAACGTAGGAGTATCTTTTCGATTCGCAAACGAAGAATAAATCCATCGAATGACGTTACACCCCTTCACCAAATACTAAGAAGTTCGGGAGCCAGCGATCAGCACAGAAAGTCATGGTGACTGTTTTTTGGGATGACAGGGGTGTCATTCTCCATGTTCTGGAACGTAGCCGTCCCGTAACCAGCAAACGGTACATTGAGAAACTCAAGAAGCTCAGAGAAGCCATAAGGAGGAAGAGACCGAACAATAATCTGAAAAGGATCCACATTCAGCATGACAATGCAAGACCGCACACATCTTTGGCAACAAATCAGGCTGATCAGTGGTCGGTCCTCCATCCATCGTACAGCCCAGATCTGGCGCCCTCTTACTTCCTCCTGTTCGTTCCAACGAAGGACAGTTTCAGGGGATAACGATTTAACGACACAGAAAAGGTGAAAGAGGCTGTAAAGAAGTGAGTACAACAGCCCCCACCTCATTTTTTTCAAAGAGGATTCGAGAGTTGGGTTCAATGATAGCGCAGATGCATGGCTTCGGATGTAGAATATGTTAAATAGTGCCTTTGTATAGAGAATGAGTTACTGTAACAACGTGTGCCATTTGAGGGACTTCTGTCAGTTGATAAAAAAAGGTATGCCCACCAACTTTTGCATTGCTTTCGGTACAACCCTCGGAATTAATAAAGACATTTGACGTGGACCAGGAACATCAAACAGAGGTCATCGCTCTTTCCACGTTTGTAAGTGTGTCACGGAAAAATTAATTATTCATTCGCTTTCTAATTATTTGTCCAGTTGCTGCTTGTCGTCTTTAGTGAATCCCCAGCATTGTGCAGGGCTCCAAGAAGCAACCTGCCAAATTGGCTTGGCAGTTAAAGTGTGTGAGTCTGGAGGAATTCGAGGCCGCTGTGGTGCAGTGGAAGCATATCCTGCGCCTAACTGGAAGACCCTGGGTTCGACTCTTGGTGGCGGCCGATGAGAATTTTTCCGTGACTCACTTATAAACGTGGAAAGAGCGATGACCTCTGTTTGATGACAACCCTGGTGCATGAAACTTGCTCTATACTTACTGGAAAAATATTTATGTGCTATTTATTAGAAAGTACAACAAAACATTAGAGATATCTACCTATTATAAGAGCGTGTTGGTCCTCCGCTAACACGAATGTGTACGCTGTGGCATCGACTTTACCAGATGGTTGAGTGTTTAGGGAGGTAGTTACAGTCATGCCTGACGTAACATTGTCCACAACGTCGCCGGAGACGTCGGTCCAGTATCCATGGATCTGATGTTCTGCTCCACGATACCCATGGAAGCTCCCAGAGCGTTTAAATCCGGGAACCTCGGTGGAAACTGGTTCCAAACTGAGATGAGTGTTTCTGAAGCCATGCCTGAATGATTACTGCTCGGTGGGGCCACGCATTTTTCTGAAACAGGCCATCAGCCGCAGAATGGACGAAGGCGCGAAGATCGCGTGTAGGCGATCACCCAGAACATGCTGGTAGCGCGCGGCGACTACGAACCACTCCAGACACGCTAAGGGATACGATCTGTCCCATGAGAAGGCTCCCCAAACCATCACAGAGCCACCTCCTTTTTTAACAGAGACGATATGGCACGGCGGGGCCCATGGCTTCATGCTGTCGACGCCACACCCGCACAGTTAGTAATGGGATTCATCTGACCACACGACGCGGCGACACTCGGCAGGTGTCCAGTTTTAATGTTCCAGGAACCTGTGGCGTGACGTAATATCCGATGACGAGCAGTCAAGAGTGACACACGAGTATAGGGCGTCGCCGGGTATGCAACGTGTGTGCACGCGTATGCAGCGTGCGCCGTACCGTTGCAGTGTGTATGCCGCGTGTATGCACGATTATGCGGCGTGCGCCGTACCGTTGCAGTGTGTATGCAGCATGTATGCACGAGTATGCAGCGTGTATGCACGAGTATGCAGCGTGCGCCGTACCGTTCACTTGCTGACGCTGCTTTGGCCTCCGAACTTTAACTTCGATGTAATTTCCCTCGGCGTTTGGAAGCTGTCGGTCTGTACGAGCCTGTAGAGTATACGTCGTCCACGATTATCAATGGCGTGTAGTCAGCCAACGCTTGCTATCCGGGCGTTGGCTCGTCCGTCGATGTGGTACACCCCTAATATGGTTGCCCTCAGGAACCCTAATGTGCTTACCACTTGTGCGATAGAATGACCCATCTGTCTTACTCCCACAACGCGTCCACGATCAACTTTTTTATATCCCCACGTTTACCCAGGTTCGTCGTTTGCGATATGCTGTTGGGAAGCACTGTTCTCCGCCTATTTAACGCCTGCTTTGGGCTTGGGTCTGCAACTCTACCAGCGGAGGATGCCCATATCACCTGTTCTCCACCGCTATCTCTAATGTTTTGTGTACTGAGAGTATATCCATTAATCTTGAAACTGAAACTAATAAAACCTGAATTACAAAAAAATTATTAGTTTCAGTTTCAAAGCGAGCGCTTAGACCCGGTTGCACAGTGGTCTAAGCGCTGCCTTATGATCATTCGCCCGTGAAGTGTCCGGGTTCAAATCCCATTGAGGCATGAATGTTTTTTTGTCTTACCGCACTGACTCTCTCCTTTCCCTGGAACCAATAACCCTAAATTAGGGACGGGCAACTGCTTATAGCCCATTGAGTTGCCCACGGTGGTCGTTAAACCTTCAATAAAAAGAATAAAAGATAGTTTACGAAATCTCCCTTGAACAGAAACTTACAATATATTTTGGAAATAGCACATAGCGTTATTCAAATTTTATTTTAAAGTTCAGCATCTTAACTAAGGCAATTTATTTTGCAATTCTGAGGTTCGCATTTGGTCATTAAATTATTTTACTTAATGCCTACATTTTCGTGCGCTGCACTCTTTAAGACTATGTTTTCGAGTCATATTTGTTGCGCCTACGTACAGTGCTCGACATAGAAAATGTCAAATCAGAAGGCAGTTGACGGAGAGCTATGCAAAATACATACATACATACATTCATACATAAATACGTACATATCACTAAGCTGTTCTCTGGGATTCAAAGGTTAGCTCCACAAAGACAACACAAACTACTAGATAATTTTTAACTGATTATTTACTTATTGTTGCCGTATCAAACTTCTCGATTTGCAGCGATCTTAACATACATCTCGGGCTTCACTGACATCCTTCACACGACGCGCACAAGATCTTCTATACTTCATACTCATGATCTTTTTCTCATGCAGACACTCCTTAATCTGATCCTCCCATGACTTCCTTGGCCTTCCTCTGCCTTTAATTCCTGCCACTTGGGCAAAAAAAGATTTTCTTAGTAAGGATCTCATCACTCATTCTTTCAACATGGCCAAACCATTGAAACATATTAGTCTCTACCTTGCTAACATCACTTTGCTTCACATTATAAAACTGCAATACAACTTCATTCCTCACACGACCAGAACGAGTCTTGCCACAAACCCATCGTAAGTAACGCATTTCTCCAGCACACAAACGACTCCTATGTTTCTTCTGTAATACCCAGGTTTCACTGCCATACATTAGATTAGGAGCAATTACACTTTCATACACAGCCATGCGGGACTCCCTTGATAACCTATCATTCTTGTGAAAACCTTCTTTGTCGCAATAGATGCAAAATAATGGGTATATATATCTAGAGTTAGGGTGCATAAATCATGGCAGTTGCGAACCAAGCCCGCCGCCCCGGTGGCGCAGTGGTCTAAGGCGTTGGCCTCTGATCATTCGTCCGTAAGGGGTCCGAGTTCGAATCCCGATCAGGCATGGATGTTGTGTTTGTCTTACGGCACTGGCTCTCTCCTTCCCTAGAACCAGTGACCCTAAATTAGGGACGGGCGACTGCTTATAGCCCATTGAGTTGCTCACGGCGGTCGTTAAACCTCCAATCCATCCATCCAGAACCAAGCCCGTGATAGGTGAAGGAAATTAATGTATAAACTGCGTATGGAAATTTGATCGTCCTCACCAGCCCTTGAGGACCACTGCATCGAAGATATCTGGAAGGCGGAAGCACATGTAAAGAGTGAGAAGTCTCGGGCTCAAGGTGTCAGGCATCACACTATGACACGGCCACCTTTATTGGGGACTTCATCATAGGAGTATACATACCGCTCGTTGGTACCTGTGTCGCAATGCGACCGAAGCTTATCGGGATGCAACAACTGTCGGGCGAATATGGCGACAATGGTTGGAGAAAAGTAACGTGCGTCACCTTATTGCGACTGGTTTACGTTGGCGGATTTCAGAATGTCACGATCGCTGTATTCCACAGCAAACCGTAGCAGCCTTGCAATACAAAGCGGACTATTTTTGGTGAGGTGTGCAGGTAGCTATGAACATTCTCGTTCCCATACGCACTGTGAATCACAGATTGTCTGACACAGGTTTGCGAGTCATTGCGACGACTGCCGATCACGGCAGCTCTTCGTCGCGCAAGGCCGCACCAGACATATACATAAACCATATTTACAAAAGCATTCGGATACCACAACGTTTTGGGACAAATGGCTTTATTATCGCAATTAGTACTTAGTCTGTCCACCTTTTGCCTGTATGACAGCGGAAACATGTCGATGCATACTATAAACCGATTTTCAGCAGGAACGGCTCACCATTCGTGCTGCAATGCTCCTGAAAGAGCGGAAACTATAAACATATTTCCAGCAGGAACGGCTCACCATTTGTGCTGCAATGCTCCTGAAAGAGCGGAAACTATAAACCGATTTCCAGCAGGAACGGCTCACCATTTGTGCTGCAATGCTCCTGAAAGAGCGGAAACTATAAACCGATTTCCAGCAGGAACGGCTCACCATTCGTGCTGCAATGCTCCTGAAAGAGCGGAAACTATAAACCGATTTCCAGCAGGAACGGCTCGCCATTCGTGCTGCAATGCTTATAATGAATAAACTTCTTCTACCCGCTAAGCTAATTATAATGAATAAAGCTTTTAACTACTGAATTATATGCTTGTACTAAGCTTCAAATAGTGAATTCAAATGGTTGTTGTTACTAGTTAATTAAGATCATGAATAAAGTCTCCTGCTAGTAGTGTAGTAATAGTATTGAACAAACTTATAACTGGTAGTAATGTTGTAGCAGTAATTAGGATGAATAAAGTCTTAACGCTGGTTGTTAATAGTAATAAACTAATGACATAAACCTAACAGCCAGACAGAGATCTGACAAAAACTATGAATTGAGAAAGACGTACTTACGAAAAGCTCTTTTATTATGTAACTCTTGATCATCCAACGCACACACACAACTTGTTTCACAATAATGAAGAATCAAACTAATCACATAGAACGAAGCTCTCAATACAACAACAACAACAAACTCTCTCCTTCACATAAACCAACGCTCTCCGTACAACAACAAATGCTCTCCGTACAACAACAAACCTCTCCCTACAACAAGAAACGCTCTCCCTCGGTATCGCTGAACGCGCCTATTTATACTGGCTACCACCACGTCATGACTTACACTCATTGCCAGATCTCATTCAGCGGGAGAAATAACATCTCGTTCAGTAAGAAGATAATTTACATAGAAAAATAAAATAACCAGAGATAGTAAAATCAAAAGTAAAGTGAATATAGAGTATACGTTACATGCTCCTTAAAGAGCAGAAACTATAAACCGATTTCCAGCAGGAACAGCTCGCCATTCGTGCTGCAATGCTCCTGAAAGAGCGGAAACTATAAACCGATTTCCAGCAGGAACGGCTCACCATTTGTGCTGCAATGCTCCTGGAAGAGCGGAAACTATAAACCGATTTCCAGCAGGAACGGCTCGCCATTCGTGCTGCAAGGCTCCTGAAAGGGCGGAAACTATAAACCGATTTCCAGCAGGAACGGCTCGCCAGTCGTGCTGCAATGCTCCTGAAAGAGAGGAAACTTTAAACTGATTTCCAGCAGGAACGGCTCGCCATTAGTGCTGCAATGCTCCTGGAAGAGCGGAAACTATAAACCGATTTCCAGCAGGAACGGCTCGCCATTCGTGCTGCAATGCTCCTGAAAGAGCGGAAACTATAAACCGATTTCCAGCAGGAACGGCTCGCCATTAGTGCTGCAATGCTCCTGAAAGAGCGGAAACTATAAACCGATTTCCAGCAGGAACGGCTCGCCATTCGTGCTGCAATGCTCCTGAAAGAGCGGAAACTTTAAACCGATTTCCAGCAGGAACGGCTCGCCATTAGTGCTGCAATGCTCCTGGAAGAGCGGAAACTATAAACCGATTTCCAGCAGGAACGGCTCGCCATTCGTGCTGCAATGCTCCTGAAAGGGCGGAAACTATAAACCGATTTCCAGCAGGAACGGCTCGCCATTGGTGCTGCAATGCTCCTGAAAGAGCGGAAACTATAAACCGATTTCCAGCAGGAACGGCTCGCCATTCGTTCTGCAATGCTCCTGAAAGAGCGGAAAGCGAAAACGGTCGTTGTGGACAATTTTGTATCCGTCCCTCCAGTTCCTCCCAGTAGTGTTCTAGGGGATTAAGATCAAGACTCTGAGCAGGGCAGTCTAGCAATTCCACCTCAGTTTCAAGAACCAGTCCTGCACCCGCCGTGCAGTGTGGTAGTGAGCTCGATTGTGTTGGAAGATACAACGCTCATTTCCGTAATACTGCCACATTATTGGTAGAGAAGATTATCCAGAATGTCGAGGTACACCTCGAGTTCATGGTTTGTGATATAATAACAAACGGGCAGAGCCCAAACTACAGAAAACGAATCCATACCTTGATGGAACCCCTGACGCACTTAGCATTTGGAAGGACACAGTCGGACGAAAATCGTTCGCTGGGCTATTGCCAAATCCAAATACACCCATCAGATTTGAAAAGTGGAAACCATGACTCATCACTCCAAAGAACAGCTCTCCAGTAGCTCACAGTCCAGAAACAAATGGGAGACACACCACTTCAAACAACCGTTCGCAATCACAATAGTGATGTGTGACTTGTGTGCCTCTACTCTACCATAATACCCTACACTGTGCAGCTCTCTGCGGATAGTTATGGTACTAACCGAGCCATTACAAGCATTTCCTTCTTCAACAGCGACGAAAACGGCAGAATAACGTCTGTCTTCTTTCGTCAGTTTATGTGGCATTCCAGAATATTGTTTGTTGTAGTTGCACCGTATTGTTCCGATCTCTTCACGACATCACTTACAGTCGATTTTGGTATACTTAGTTTAGCTCAATACTCCGAATCGGAACGTTACTCAAGTAACATCCTATGACCAGCCCACTCTGGAACTCCGAAAGTTGATGTCCACGCGTCATATCGGCTTCAAAGTGAACAGGAAAGATGATACCGAGTTTTCGGGTGTAATGAGCACGTCTTTTGAATCCGGTCTGACGCTAATTAAATTTATCAAAGCTATTCAAAGTCAGTGGAACTAGTATGGAAAACAATAGTATCTGACGGAAGAAAGAAGTTTTCAAATGGGTTTTTAATCCAGCAGATATTGCTGTAAACGGAATCGTGAGCTTACGCGCTCTGGTTACAGACTTGTGCGTTAAGAAAATTTTTAATTTATGTGAGAAACATTTCGCAGCGGAAACGCTCTCCAACAAAGAAAGAATATTTTAAATCGGTCCCTTCGAAACAGCGATATGGACAAATACAGCATATGCATCTACGCCCCTTGACGGGAAAACCATGGAATATTTTAGAAAGAAAGTATTCTCAAAAGGTTTTTCGATGTGAGCGGTGTCGGTCCAAGAAAGAAAATGTCAGTCAAGTTTTCAGGAGCTCAGATTTTGCTGCAAATACATCAGAAACGGAAATTAAGGCTTATGCCGCCTGCTGGCCAAACCATTTTTTACTAAAAATTAGAAATTATATGCAAAGTATTTATCATCAGGAGTTGTGTCCAGTGCAGAAAGAATTTTTCAAATCGAAGTTTAAGAAGCAGAAATAATGCAGAAAACGTAAATTACCTTTGCGCCCCCCCCCCTCCCTAAGAGGAAATTCTATGATTTACTTGAAAATTTTGAATTTATATGAAAAATATTTCGTATCGCAAACACTATCCAACAAAGAGGGAATTCTTTGAAATTGGACTCATAGAAGTAGAGATATTGACAAAAATAAAATATACATGGTTTCTACGCCCCCTGGCGTAGAAACCATGCAGTATTTTAAGAAAGAAATATTCCTAAAAGGTTTGTACACGTGAGTAGTACCGGTCCACAAACGAAATATTTTCATTCGAGATTTTAGAAGCTCTGATTTTGCTAGAAATGCACCAGAAGTGGAAATTAAGACTTACGCCCCTCGTGGCTAAACCGTTTTTTACCATAATTAGAAATTATATGCACAGGGATTCCACATCAGGAGCTGTATCCGGTATAGAAAAAATTTTCAAATCGGAGTTTTGGAAGCAGAAATATCGGGAGAAAGGCAATTTATCTTTACACCCCATACCGGGAAGTCTATGAATTACTTGAAGATTTTGAAATTATATGAAAAAAAACATGTCACACCTGTAACTCTATCTAATAAAGAAAGATATTTTAAAATCGGTTCATTAGAAGCAGAGATATTGACAAAATAAGATGTACATATGCGCCTCTGGAGGAGAAACCATGCAATATTTTAAGAAGAAAATATCCCGAAAAGGTTTATTGATGTGAGTGGCATCTGTCCACAAGAGAATTTTTTAAATCAAGATTTTAGAAGCTCAGATTTTATGGCAATTATATCAGAAGCAAAAATTAACACTTGCGCCACCTGGTGGCCAAAGTATTCTTTACCAAAAATTAGAAATTATATGCAACAGATTTTCGATCAGGAGCTGTATTCGCTGAAGAAAAAATTTTCAAACCGGAGTTTTAGGAGAATAGATATCGGTGAAAACGTAAGTTAATCTTACGCCCCCTAGCGGAATATCTATGCGTAACTTGAAAATTTAACGATACCTAAAATACTCTTCGACATAAATGGAATCGAAAGATAAAATAATTTTTTTGAATTTAATGTTTAGAAGCAAATATTTGGGATAAAAATATATTGTGAATTCGAAAACTACTGCATTTACCCCCTCTCGCGGCCAAATTGTACATCGTAAGAAAAAACGAAATGAAGGATCATTATTCGCATATTTCATGCTTCCCAATGCAAAAACAATTTTTCAAATCGGACTGATAGTTACAAAGATATGGTGTCTACAGACGGAAGGACAGACAGCCCGATAACATAAGCACCATCTTTTTTTACAAAATGCGTGCTAAAAATGCTCTGATCTGGAAATCACATGTAAAATACTTATTCGAAACGTGTCTCGAAAACACCGAAAAACCCACTTTGGTTTGCTAGAATGATATGAAGGAAACTCTTATGTGCAATACGTAAAATAAAATATTTATTTTCTTTTGGTAATATGAAAAGATTTCCTCATTCAGTCGAAAGGAAACTTAGTGTGCATCAAGTTGTAGGAAGACACACAATTTCGAAATCATGAATTATTAGCAAGTTTTTTTTTCTAAAACAACAAAAGTTTTTTTTTTTTCGGTAAACTACAACATTCACTGCGTTTGTGAAAACTGATACTCCACATTTTCCCAATTGGAAAAGGCTTCTACATCCAGTAATGTTGGGATAAAATTTATCAAGAGAAAGCATTTTAAAAATGAGCTGAATTTGAAAGAATATCTGGGCATCACTAACATTTAAGAAGTTGTTCATTAAACTAAAATAAGGCAATATCTCAAACATGTGGGCGCTTTTTATAAAAAGTTTTTTTTTCTGTGTGAGTTTTAAGATGAACTCTCAATAGGAGAATATCATGCTCAACCTTGGTTGCTCAGTGAATTTACTCAGAAGGATGTTGTTCGTTTTGTTTCCAGAGGGATTAGATGAAATCAGAAAAAGGTAGGAAAGATTTAAAATAAATTTCGTCTCTGGTATTTCGATTCATGAAATATCGTATAGAACGTTACGAATGCACTTTTCTTTCCTTAGAATAGTACAGCAATGCTTTTGTGTTTTGTTTTCTTAACAAGCTCCGTATATTACATCGCACATCCATTTCGAACGGTAAACAATAGATTTCATAAGGAACTCACAAACGATATGCAGTTAATCATCATCATCATCATTGTCAACCATTATCAATCCACTGCTGGACGAAGGTCTCCCCAAGTTTCCTCCACAACGGTCTGTCTTGTGCCAATCTCCTCCATGTCACTCCCGCATACTTTCGAATTTCATCCACCCATCTTCCATGTGGTCTTCTTCTGGGTCTTTTCCTGTCCCTTGGAATCCAATCTAAAATTTCGGCTGTCCATCGATGGTCTGTTCTTCTGGCAGTATGTCCAGCCCATTGCCATTTCAGGGATTTAACTCTGATCATGATGTCTTCCACTCTTGTCATTTTCCGGATCCACGTGTTCCTCTTCTTATCTCTCCTGGTTACACCAAGTATGCACCTCTCCATGCTGCTTTGAGTTGTCTGCAGCCTTTGTATGTCTCTTTTAGCTAAGGTCCACGTCTCTGCACCATACGTAAGCACTGGAAGGATGCATTGATCAAACACTTTTCTTTTAAGACATAATGGCATATTGCTCTTGAAAATTATGCTGTTTCTTCCAAAAGCTCTCCAGGCAAGTTTTGTACGCCGATTAATTTATTCACCAATGTGACCCTCACTTGATATCTGCTGTCCAAGATAAAAGTACGTGTCTGTTATCTCCAGCTTTTCTCCATCAATCGATAAATCTTCATTTCTTGTAAAAGCATTGTACATCACTTTTGTCTTCTGAAAGTTCATTTTTAATCCCACTTCTTTACTCTTGTCAGAAAGTTCCTGGATCATACTCTGCAGCTCTGATGGGGTAGTTGCAAAAATGACTATGTCATCAGCAAAACGAAGGTGGGTTAGATAATCTCCATTAATCTTTATCCCTTTGTTTTCCCAGTTCAGTGATTGAAAGACATTTTCCAATGTGGCATTAAAGAGCTTCGGAGATATGGTGTCACCTTGTCTCACTCCTTTTCCAATTTTTATGTGTGTTGTATTTTCAAACAGCCGAATCTTTGCACTTGCATTTTCATAGATGTTATTAATAATATTAATGTATGCATCTTCAATACCGCAGGATTTCAGAGCCATTGCAACTGCTGATGGTTTCACCGAATCAAAGGCTTTTTCATAATCGATAAAAGCCATGCACAATGGAAGCTCATATTCCCTCGCTCTTTCAATTAGTTCTCTCAGTACGTGGATATGATCTATTGTGCTGTAGCCACTCCTGAATCCAGCTTGTTCTCTCGGTTGAGCCATGTCCAGTGTCACCTTCAAGCGGTGTGAAAGAACTTTAGTGAAGATTTTATAAACCACTGATAGGAGGCTGATAGGTCTGTAGTTTCCTGAGATCCTCAATGTCACCTTTTTTATGTAGCAATATAATTGTAGCGTTGTTCCAATCCTCAGGAATCTTTCCTTCATTAAGGCATCGAGTAAAAATTTGGGCGAGTACTGTTTCGATTTCTCCACTTGCTTCTTGTATGATGTCTACAGTAATTCCATCTTCTCCTGGAGCTTTTCCCCGCTTCATGTTCTTGATTGCATGTGCAACTTCTGCTGGAAGGACTGGAAGAACTCTGGTACTGGTACCTTTCATGATGTCTGGAGTACATGTATCATCCCTTTCATATAATTTGGAGTAGAAATCTTTCACTCTTGTCAAAATTTCGCCTCTGTTTCTTGTTTCAGTTAATACACTCTAAAAAAAATTCCGAATTTCACGAGCCACTTTCCATGATTTCTTTCTTGTGAATTAACGAAGAATATTTCTGATACAACTTTTTTCTTGAAATGACGAAAATAAACTCTGAATTTCACGGATTTTTCGTGCGCAACAAAAATTCTGAATTTTTCAGAAACCTTTCCGCAATTCCTTTTTTTATACGTATTAACGGCAAAATTTCGTTCTCACTTTGTCCGTATATCCATATGACGGCAAATACACTGGTGTTCAAAAATTAAGGACGAAGAGGAGAAATTAGCATAACAGCGGCACGAGCAAGCAGAACGTACCGAAAGTCCGCTCAGGAGATACACTAGAGTATGGTACGGTAGGGCATGCGCATATGTGCAGCATGACGTCGGAGGGGGATGAGTGTCGGAAGGGTATAAAGCACAAAGGCGGTGTACGCTCAGCAATTCAGTGAAAATTATTGCACGGCGTACATCGGTTTGAACGACGTCGAGTTGCAGCCACCGTGGTATATAGCCAACAGGCAATCCAGTAGACGACATCTGGATGATTTTACCCGAGGTCGCGTCATTGCGAAGTTGGAAAAAGGTCAAAGTGTCACTAGTGTGGCCTAGGAGTTCGGGATCGCTCACAACATCGTTTCACGCGCTTGGAGAACATTTCAAACGAAAGGAACAGCTGTCCGAGAGTTTAGCAGTGGCCATCCACGAGCAATCACGGCGGCAGACGACCTGAATATTGTCCTACCGGCGAGAAGAGACAGACAGCAGACAGAGGGAGAAATCGCAAGGCACATGCAACAGACAACTGGACGTCCGTTATCGCTTTTAACCGTGGCCAGGAGGCTACACAAAAGTGGTCTACTTGTACGACGACCATTACGGTATGTGCCATTATCGCCAGCTCAAGGGATACGGCGGTTTCTGTGGTGCCAGGAACACAAGAACTGGGCACATCAGCAATGGGTCCGAGTTCTGTTTACGAATGAGAGCCGATTTAGTCTGACGAGCGATTCTGGACGTATACACATCTGGAGAGAGCAGGAAACACGCAATCACATCTCCAACATCATTGAAAGGGACCGGTATGGAGCTGACGGAGTTCTCGTTTGGGGCGGTATCATGCTTGGTAGCCGTACTGACCTCCACATCTTCCAAGGAGGTTCAGGCATTGGTGTCCGCTATTTTACTGAGGTTCTCGTGCCTCAAGTGCGTCTGTTTAGAGGTGCTGTGGGTCCTGAGTTCCTCTTCATGTACGACAACGCTACACCTCATCGTACAGTGGCTGTCGCAGATTTGTTGGAGAGTGAAGATTATCAACGCATGGATTGGCCCGCAAGGTTCCCGGACCTCAATCCAATCGAACACGCGTGGGACCTTTCTCGGGAGAAGCTTGGCAGCACGTCACCAGCCGCCAGCAACGATTCCGCAGCTGCGATTGGCGCTACAAGAGGAATGGGCCGCGATGACTCAACAGCTCCTTGACAACCTCGTCCTCAGCATGGACCAACCTCGTCCTCAGCATGGACAGACGTTATAAATACTGCAACGCAGCCACGGGGTGATCATATCCCTTACTGAAGACTGGATTTTTCTTGGCAGCCGCCTGTCCCATGGACGTTTCTGTCTTCTGTCCAGTTGCGCTCGAAGCCACCTTTTTCAATAATAAACTAGGTATCCTTTGGATTCCTAGTTTGGACGGTTTTGCTCACTTGTCCCATATTCTTACATCTTGGGGATCTTATGGCATGATATGAGTCGATGTGGAGCCTTTCTGCACGACGTTACATTCGAAAAACCGTCTCGTCCTTAATTTTTGCACGCCAGTGTACCAGATATGCATGGAAATACTTAATTGGGGGTTTGATTAACTATTAAATTTCCATAGTCTGTCAAGGTATTTGCATTTAAAGTTCTGTGGCGAGATCCGATATTGTGGATACTACACTCACAATGAAATTTGATCACCTTGAAGAAGTTATGCTACACCGCGGAACTTAGCAAATAGCTAGAGTGCGTGCTTGTATTCAAATGATCCACGTTTTGTGCGAGTGCGAATGACCGCACACCCTGTGGTGGCGATGCAAGCACAAACCGGCAGCCTTAAAAACCGGCGGGTAGTCCATTCCCCATAAAAGCTAAAAGCACCGGCCGATGCAAGCAACAGTACAGAGTGACAAGAATGCCGGGTAGACGCCAGAGACGTCGATTTACGCAACTTACGGACTTTGAGAGAGGCCTGATCATCGGGCTGAAAACCGCAGGGTGGTCGGCGCGCCGTATAGCCCGCCACGTGGATCGTTATGACCATACCGTCCGACTGTTTTGGGAGCAGAGGACACGTGACGGCCCTGCCACACGAAGTAGCGGCTCCGGACGGACCAGGAGGATCACCGGTAGAGAGCAATGGACGGATCGTGTGCCATGCACGAACGGATCCCCCGGAGATACGGTCTACTATATAGGCAGATGTAGCTGCTCCTGTGTACTCCCGAACCATTTCTCGACGCCTCACGGAAGCGAATCTGGGATCCCAGGGCCGCTTACGTGTGCTGCCACTAACACCGAAACATCGCCGGATCCGTTTGCAGTGATGCCAGACCAGAGCGACGTAGAATGCCACACATTGGAGACATATGGTGTTAAGCGATGAGTGCCGCTCCGTTTTGGGGACAGATGATAATCATGTCCGGGTACGGAGGTCCCCGGATCAACGACACAATGCTAATCTCGCTATCGAGTGCCACACCTTCCCACAATATAGGCGTTATGTTCAGGGTAACCATAGCCTACGATAGCCGATCAGCTGTAGTAGTGGTACGTGGATCATTGACGGGCCAGCGGTATGCAGAACAGATCGCATGGCCACATATGCGCCAATTTCTGGCCGGGTTTCCAGGTGCGCTGTACCAATAGGATAATGCCCGACCGCATACGGCTTGAGTTGCCCAGAATTGACCATACAGTTTCGTGATCTGCCCGCTTCCCGTGCATGTCCCATGTCGAGCATGTGTGGGACCAGTTGAAACCCCGGCTGCCACCGTGCCGCACTATCCGGGATTTGGAGCACACCGTCGAACACGTGTGGGCCAGTCTGCCGCAGAACATCAGACGTCTGTTCGCCTTCATGCCGGACCGTATTGCAGCATGTGTCGCCGCACGAGGCGGTGCGAAGCGCTGTTGAAGATGACCGGACTGCGTACCATAGAACCCTCTGTAATTGTCCTGCAGCTCTGTTGCCATCATATGTATCATTCATCTGTCTCATTACGGCCATAAAATTTCCGTTCAATCTCGGTGCGCGAATTTCATTGTCTGTGAGTGTATATCGCATGAATTTTGTTTACTGTGGCATAGGATATTTCATCTACTCTTCCCCATTTTGTGCACTGGCTATTACTTTAGTGTTATCTTAAGAAACCGGGTACTTAATTTATTTTAAGATATCTGCGTAAGAGTCCTTAAGACAAAAGCTGTATAGTTATCAAGAGCAAATTTAATATTTAGAAATTTTGCGAAATAATATAAAACATAACATTGCACTTTCTCTTAAATATAATTCAAAGTTATTGTCTGTTGAAAAAATAATCTCAAACTCCAAATCACTCTGTTGCTTCGAAAAATGAAGATAAAAAAAACACGTAATTTATAAAAAAAACCTCCTACAGAAAAAAAAATAATTATTACAAATGTATTAAAAATAATAAGCTTCAATATAAAATAAAATGACTAAATTAAATGACATTAATGATTAAAAAATTCGTCATCGCCGGATTGGTTTTGCTCTGAACGTAAGTCTAGTTCCTGTAACTTTCTGTTTCAGTGGTTAAAACACGCGGCTTTAATCTAAAAGACCCGGACTCAATCGTCATTACTGACGCAAAAGGATGCTCTCCAACGAGATAGAAATACATAGAGTGCTTCTGCGATTGGTTCTCTGCCGTGGCAGCAGAAGCCAACGCGGGGAGAGCCCGCCATCTTTGATGAGGTACAAATTCTGCGTGTGTCAAGGAGTCACCTCGGTTCTTTCAGCTGTTCGGCGATCGTGTTATGCTTCATTACAAATTTAGTGCTACAGTTTCGTGAATAATCACAATTATCAGCACATTGTTGATATTTAAAATGCCATATTACTGCGCAGCTTTGATTGTAAGAATAAAAGGAACAAGGATTGTGGAACTACATTTCACAAGTAAGCATTTTAAAATAAGGTTGAGCTGTAAATGCTCAGTTAATCAAACACAAAAAATAAAACATGAAAGGTGACATTGAGGATCTCGGAAACTACAGACCTATCAGCCTCCTATCAGTAGTTTATAAAATCTTCACTAAAGCTCTTTCACACCGCTTGAAGGTAACACTGGACATGGCTCAACCGAGAGAACAAGCTGGATTCAGGAGTGGCTACACCACAATAGATCATATCCACGTGCTGAGAGAACTAATTGAAAGAGCGAGGGAATATGAACTTCCATTGTGCATGGCTTTATCGATTATGAAAAAGCCTTTGATTCGGTGAAACCATCAGCAGTTACAATGGCTCTGAAAACCTGCGGTATTGAAGATGCATACATTAATATTATTAATAACATCTATGAAAATGCAAGTGCAAAGATTAGGCTGTTTGAAAATACAACACACGTAAAAATTGGAAAGGGAGTGAGACAAGGTGACACCATATCTCCGAAGCTCTTTAATGCCACATTGGAGGGTGTTTTTCAGTCTCTGAGCTGGGAAAACAAGGGGATAAAGATTAATGGAGATTATCTAACCCACCTTCGTTTTGCTGATGACGTAGTCATTTTTGCAACTACCCCATCAGAGCTGCAGAGTATGATCCAGGAACTTGCTGACAAGAGTAAAGAAGTGGGATTAAAAATGAACTTTCAGAAGACAAAAGTGATGTTCAATGCTTTTACAAGAAATGAAGATTTATCGATTGATGGAGAAAAGCTGGAGATAACAGACACGTACGTTTATCTTGGACAGCAGATATCAAGTGAGGGTCACATTGATGAAGAAATTAATCGGCGTACAAAACTTGCCTGGAGAGCTTTTGGAAGAAACAGCATAATTTTCAAGAGCAATATGCCATTATGTCTTAAAAGAAAAGTGTTTGATCAATGCATCCTTCCAGTGCTTACGTATGGTGCGGAGACGTGGACCTTAACTAAAAGAGACATACAAAGGCTGAAGACAACTCAAAGAAGCATGGAGAGGTGCATGCTTGGTGTAACCAGGAGAGATAAGAAGAGGAACTCGTGGATCCGAAAAATGACAAGAGTGGAAGACATCATGATCAGAGTTAAATCCCTGAAATGGCAATGGGCTGGACATACTGCCAGAAGGACAGATCATCGATGGACAGCTGAAATTTTAGATTGGATTCCAAGGGACAGGAAAAGACCCAGAAGAAGACCACATGGGAGATGGGTGGATGAAATTCGAAAGTATGCAGGGGTGACATGGAGGAGACTGGCACAAGACAGACCGTTGTGGAGGAAACTTGGGGAGACCTTCGTCCAGCAGTGGATTGATAATGGTTGACAATGATGATGATGATGATGATGAATCCGTGTAGCTGGTGATTAAACCAGCAGATAGAAAGATTTTTTTATACCAAAAATTATGTCTTTTTAGGTTGAAAAAGTACATAAAACTATTTTTAGCTACTCGGTACTGGTGTTGCTAACTGTAAATACCATTTGGAGAGAAACTTATGGAGACCTTCATTCAGCAGTGGATTGATAATGGTGTATATATCATCATCATTGACAACTATTATCATTACAATATATGTATACTGTATATAATCAAAATATATATCATTATCATCATTGTCAACCATTATCAATCCACTACTGGATGAAGGTCTCCCCAAGTTTCTTCCGCAATCGTATGTCTTGAGCCTATCTCCTCCATGTTACTCCGACATGCTTTCGAATTTCATCCACCCATCTCCCATGGGATCTTCTGGGGTTTTTTCGGTAACACCTAAGCTATGATTTAACTTCGGGGCTCCAGATGTCTTTCCCTGAAGAGTGGTTTGGGGTTCCTGAGTTGTTTTATTCCATGTCATTTTTGTTTAGAACCATGAAAGTGGGTTTCTTCTGGTTAATTCTATGTTTATTTCTACTACGTCTGATTCCTGCAGCAAGGTGCAGTGTTGACGTGGTCTAATTACTACATGAGTGTGCTTTTTTACTTCTTTTTACTGATAAATATATAACATCAACCATTATCAATCCACTGCTGGATGAAGGCTTCCCAAGTTTCTTCCACAGCTGTCTGTCTTGAGCCTGTCTCCGTGTCACTCCTGCATGATTTCGAATTTCATCCATTCATCTCCCATGGGGTATTCTTCTGGGTCTTATATATACATAGAGAGAGAGAGAGGAGTGAGAATTATATTGTGTTAAGTATTTAGTGTATGTGCTGGGAGATACCTTTATTATGGTCAAGTTACCACAATTGCCTTGCGTACCCACGAATAAGGCTTACAGATTTGTGTTGTTGAATGTCAACACTAACAAACAGATTAGAAACATGCCCAGTGCTAAGGACTTTTAATTTTTATTAAATAAAAACCAGGTAAGTAGTAGTTTTCTTCTGATTATATAAGATAGGGGCAGTTGGTAAAAGTATTTTAATATTGGTACCTCTTGGCTGTGTAAACTCATTGTTTGTTTTCCGTTTTTCTTCGAACTTTTTTTTTTTCATTTAAAACTCTCATAAAATATTTGGCGTCTATGTATTTGGAGTGATAAGCTGTGGGATGATTGAGCATTCTCATGGTGATGACCCACGAATATCTAAAATTTTTACCGAAATTGCGGATTGACTGCAACTGTATTTTTTATTTTTGTATTTCTTTTTTTTTTTTCATTTACTCTATTACCGCTGACTTATATTTCTCTGAAAATTTGCTCCAAAAAATTTGTTAAATATCAAAAAATTACGGCATGAGATTTTATTCAACGACAGCAAGCTGCATCCATTAAAATATCATTTTTTTTAAAACACTATTGCCGTCAACTAACAATGAAAATCGTTATTTGATACGTTAAAGTTTTAGTCTCACCCCCTAGGTGTTTATAACAACATTTCTGAGTTATATCCTTATTTAACATCAAACCATATATTACGAAAACTCCCTTGCTTAACACGGAACGGAAATCGTTCTGTACCTCATCAAACATGGCTGCCACTTGTTTCCGGTGGCTTCACCCGTTCCCCGACGTAAGCGCTCTACGTATTTCTATCTCGTTGATGCTCTCACATAAGGCCTGAAATATTCATCGTCTTGGATTTTGCTAGATTTCTGTCTAAATACAAAAAAAAAAACGTGAAAGCGGGCTTTTCTGAAATAAACGTAGTTACTGGGGCTAGGATTAACGTGTAATTAAATATTTTTACATAACTGACGTTTTTTGCTGTTATTATACATATTTACAGTTTTACTACATATACAGGGTGTCCCGGAACTTCGTGTACAAACTTGGAGGAGGTAGAGAACAGCGTTAGGAACCAGAATTAAATAGGAAAGCATGGGCGGAAACGTCACCTTCGCGTGAGAAAGAGACACAAAGACACAGTAAGGCCACAATAGAGAAAGCAGTGTAAAACGCTTTATTACACAACAAAAGAGTACAATGTAGGACTTACAAGCATCACAGGAAGTGCTCGAAATTGCGCCCATTCGCCTGGATGCACGCATGACACTTACGCGACATGGATTGGCGAACAATCCACTTGGTTCCATATGTCCGGTCAAAATCCACTTGGTTCCATATGTCCGGTCAAAATGGTCACGTACGCACCTTGCGTAATGAGATGGCGCCCCATCATGCTGCAACCACATTTTGCGTCGAACATGTGCGGGGACATCGTGCAGCATTTCCGGAAGAACCTCCTGAAGAAAGACGAGATACTTGCGAGCGTCCAGTCGTGGTGGTAAGATGTATGGCCCGACTAAACGGCCCACCACGATACCCGCCCACACATTAACAGTGTAGCGTTGTTGGGCGGCTCGTGGTCGGCCCACATGTGCGCGTTGTGCGTATTGAACACCCGGTCACGTGAAAAGGTTGTTTGATCACTGCTTTCTGTATTGTGGTCATATACTGTGTCTTTGTGTCTCTTTCTCACGTGAGAGTGACGTTTCCGCCGATGCTTTCCTATTTAATTCTGGTTCCTAACGCTGTTCTCCACCTCCCTCCAAGTTTGTACACGAAGTTCCGGGACACCCTGTATTAATAGGGGTATGCAAAAGTTTCCGCCGCTCTCGCTAGTGGGCGCCACACGAGTCTAAATGGCCGGCAACCCTTGTTGTCAGTTCGTACATAAAGCCAAGCATGGCGGTCGGTAAAGTTTATTTGCGGCACTGTTTGTTATTCATGTTTAATTTAGGGAAAAGCGAGAGTGAAGCATACGGTTCAATATGTCAGGCATATGGCGAAATGGTTATGGGTGAGAGGACGTGTCGAGAATGGTTTGCCAGGTTTAAGAAAGGTGATCTAAGCTTAGAAGACAAGCCACGTGCAGGTATACCGTAGGAACTTGCAGACGAGGAGCAGTAGTCGCTGTTGCAAGAGGATGCCACACAATCGACCACGCAACTGGCGGAACGTTTGAAAGGGGCTCAATCGAAGGTACTACGGCGTCTACTGGCCTTGAGGAAGATCCAAAGAATTGGCAAGTGGTTTCCGCATACTTTAACAGAGCGTAATATTGGTCAACGATTGGTCATCTGCATGTCGTTGCTGAAGAGGTTTCAAGGGAAGAATTTCTTGTGGAAGGTTCTCACCGGGAATAAAAAATGGGTCTATTGCAACAACCCCGTACTTAAGCGATTCTGGGTCGACCCAGGCCAGCCATCAACATCCACTGTAAAACTAGTTATCCACGGGGAAATGGTGCTGTTGTTTGTGAGGTGGGAGTGTTGTATTTCGAACTGTTGAAACCGGGAGGAACAATCACTGCCTAATGATATAGGGATCACCTGAGGAAACTGAACGCCGCAATCGAGCAAAACACCCATGGACAGCTAAAGGATGCAGCCCAGTCATCCTATTACATGATAATGCCAGACCACATGTCTGTGCCACCACGAAATGAACCCTTGAAAAGTTACACTGGGAGGTTTTACCGCACCTGGTTTACTCCCAGGTCATTGCACCCTCAGATTTTCATCTGTTTCGCTCTATACAACATGCCCTAGCAAAATAGCGGTTCACCGCAATTCCAAAGCTGGAAAATCTCGTCACTGTGTTCTTCAGCTCAAAACCCGAGTCCTTCTATCACAGGAACATTTATTTGTTGCCTGAAAAATGGCAAAAGGTCATTAATGCTAACGGCCAGTATTTCGTTGAATAAATGTGTACTGGTTTCCTAATTGTTCCCTTTCCTTTCTCCTTAAAACGGCGGAAAATTTTGCATACTCCTAATACAGAATTTCACATTCTTTAAAATCATGTTTACATAAATCACCAGTTTTTACGCAAAACTGCCCAATATTTTCTTTTGCAGCAACCTGTGAGCCGACAGATGGTAAGTTTCGCAACACATACCGGCGCCAGTCTGATCCCTCATCTCAGACTGGAGATGAGAAAAAATAAACTGAGTAATCTGTCATTCAATGCGTAGTTTCGTGCCCAGTTTCTTCCAAAATAATTTCATTCACGTCACTGTTGGAAGTTTGTTTTTCCTGTTCAAGTTGTTAAGTAAATCAACATAACCATAGTTAAATGAACTATTTCATCCAAATGATAGGCATTTGTTAAAGAGTTTCTTGATGAAGGTCTGAGAACGGACGGAAATATTTTGTGTTTTTGTGTGTGCACGTCTGTACTTTCTTGTGACTAATTTTTTTCAAGTTTCGTATTAAACTGGGAAATATCAAAAAATACCGTGTAAAATTAATTCGTTGTTGAAACAATGGCTTAAGCAGAAGTTTCAGGGAACACTAAACATGTCAGTTCCAATTTCAGTTCAGATTTATGCCGTGCTCCAGAATGGGTTCAGATATCCCGCTGTCGAAAGCAAACAATCTATTGTTTAGAAAATCCAGGCCTAGAAACAATTGCAACTAAAACAAATATTCTCCAAGGAACTGGCAGTTGTGTTATTTTAAAAGGTAAGGAAGTCTCGCCATAGGATATAACGGGGTTTAAGTTTTCGCTCATCACCTCTTGTAACTTCGAGGTCGTTCAACCAATTTGTAGGTACTTTGAGAGAAAACAGGAGGACAAACTGAAATACTATGTTGTTTCGACAACCTGAAGTGCTATGCTGTTGCTAGTTGTGATAACAGTAAGTTAGTTGAAAACTTAAATAAGTTGATTTTAAATGAAGTAATTTAAAATTTGTAAACATTTTTTTATTTCTTATGACTGTATAAGTAAAGTAATTTTTCTAATTTCTTATGACTGTATAATAAAGAATTATAGAAAGTTATTTAAAAATATAAAAAGAAATGTCACATATTTTAGTGGTTTTCGTTTCTTTCTCTGCATATTGTTTCACTTTTAATAAATATTTTATGTCGATATTTTGAAATTTTTATTACATATAAATCCCAGCCATAGTAATTACTGACTACGGAATATCTGTGAAAATACAGAAGTTAAAAAAGCACCGGAACTTTTAAAAAACGGAAATTTCAATTAAAAAAAGGGCAACTTTTTAACAACTTTGCGTCACGTTATTTCCAGAAATGTTTCGTGTATTCACGACACTTTCCTGCAGTGTAATGTTCGTAAATACAAATCATTGTCATTCGTTCAAAATTTACTCTGAACAACTGTTGAGAAGCAGAGAGAAAAAAAAGGAAAAATCAGTAAAAATACGGTGAGTTAGATTTGGCGAATAAGGTGGGTACAGAATTAGTTCCTAGCCAAAAGTCTTAGCTTTACGGAACTGGTTTTGTTTTCGTACGGCCGCACAGCATATGCTGGTGAAGTGTTCATCTCCTTTGGCCTACCAGACAGTCACGATCCCGAACTATGGCAGTCAACCTTCAAATGACCGATCAGAGTACATATTTTACAGTTATACTTCTGAATCATGTCAGCGTGCACAAGATATGTGAAAATATCAATATCAGTTGTTTCAGCAACCCATGTTATTGCTACTTTCTCTGCACTATAAAATGTTTCTGAAATTCACGAGCCAGTTTCCGTCATTTCTTTCGTGAATTAACAAAGCATATTTCTGATAAAACCTTTTTCGTGAAATGACAGAAAGAAACCTGAATTTCACCGATATTTCGTACCACGGGAAAATTCTGAATTTTTGGAAACGTTTCTGCAGTTTCTTTCTTATACTGACGGTAAATTACCGTTTTAGAGATGTGTTAACGTATCAACTCAATATCAGCTGTCGTAGCACGATAGATATATCTTTAATGAATATTTAAAATCACTTTACAATAAAAGCAAGTAACTTTAAATCCCCCACAAGATCTTTCAAAATCCCATGGGTTTCTTCATCAGGTGGTATGAACACTGGGATTGTACCACAGACACTCCTTGCTTAAATAGATGGTGTATAATGGGTGAGCCCCTAACATGCTCGGGCTCCATGAACGAAACACTGAACAATGGTTGAGAAAACTGTATAAGAGCGCATTACAAAGATAACAAAAACAAATTAAATATGGCAATACAAATTAGCAAACATGATAAATACACATTACAAGTAGGGTTTCTCCCGCCTCCGAGGATCGTCCTCCCTCTCGACTTAATATCACGACTGTCCCCCTACCCCTTCCTTTTTTACCCGGATTTTTTTTTCGTCCCCTACGCCAACTCTACTCCTGGTTGCGGCGGTTGAATTCGTTAACAGAGTTCAACAAGATCTTCCATGGCAGAGGAACCTCTAGCGGGCCGTCGCGGTGGGGCAGTGGTCTAGGGCGCTGGCTTATGGCCATTCGCCCTAGTTGGGTTCGGGTTCGAATCCCGGTGAGGCATGGATGTTTGTCTTTCGGCAGTAGCTCTCAGTGTGTTACTTAATAAAACTGACTCTCTGTGTACATTGGTTATTTAGCATACTGTAAAACCATGTTCGATGTGCACTTGTTCATAATGTGTTACTTGATCAGCACTGGCTCTCTGTGTACATTGGTCATTTAGCATACTGTAAAACCATGTTTGGTGTGTGCTTGTTCATAATGTGTTACTTGATCAGCACTGGCTCTCTGTGTACATTGGTCATTTAGCATACTGTAAAACCATGTTTGATATGTACTTGTTGATGTGCAACATCTGTCTCCTGCTTATGTCTACCTGTTTGTCATGTCTCTGTACCACCAGGTCCAATAAATAATCATTTAAAAAAATTAAGTACCTGTAGTGGAGAATCATCATTGCAGCAAGACTCACTTAAACTAAATATATGCAGGCTTCCTGCCAGCAATATTGAATGCTTAATGATGTGAGTTTTGTCAGGTCCCACATGGAGATGAATGCTCCATTCAAACATTGTCTATATATTGCAGTGCACTGTGAACCAGTTTTTAGGCTATATTTGTGCTCATACACTCTTTTCTTTTATATTTCTCAAGGTAGATCCCACATAAACACTATCAACAGTGTATAGGTCGAGTCCTCGTAGGGAAATAGCATACACCCTGTGTCGGTCCTCAATTGGGACCGCATCGCGGTCATTCAGTATAAAATTCATGAGATTATATATCGAGCGTCCTAGGACAGACCTTGTGGGTTTTTTAAAATTACTTGCTTGTATCGTCAAGGAATTTTAAATACTCATTGGAGATATATCTATCGTGCTATGACGACTGACATTGAGTTGGTATCTACTTTGGCACGACGTTTTACGTATATACGATGTGCTAACGGAAAATTCTAAATTTTCAGAAACCCTTTCCGCAATTTCTTTCGCATATTAACAGAAAAACTCTGTTTTCAGTTTTTCCCTGTCCATATGACGAAAACATTGCGGTACTGGGAACGATTGGTTAGAATACTTGAGGTTTGATTAAGCTTATAAATTTTAAAAGTCTTTTGAATTTTAAAGTTCTTTAGCGAGATCGGATATTGTGGAAAAGCATATAGTATGAATTGTGTTTATTATAGCACAGGATAGGTCTTCTCCTCTCCCCTATATATATATATATTTTTTTTTTTTTTGATTGGAGGTTTAACGACCCCCGTGAGCAACTCAATGGGCTACAAGTAGTAGCCCGTCCCTAATTTAGGGACACTGGTTCCTGGGAAGGGAGAGAACCAGTGCCGTAAGACAAACACAACATCCATACCTCACCGGGATTCGAACCTGGACCCCTTCCGTACGAACGATCAGAAGCCATTGCGTAGACCACTGCGCCACCGGGGCAGACCCCAATTTTGCGCAACCAGTTATTTATTGTAAATTGTATTACTGTAAGAGACCGGGTTCCTAACTTATTTTACAGATAATTATAAGATGTCTATGTATCAGACTTTGGACAACTTAAGACAAAAGCTATTCTAGCTATCAAAAGTAAATTTTGTATTTAGGATCTTTTTTGTGATATAATAATATACAAAAGTAAATTTCACCTTTTTTAAGGATAACCGAAAGTCATTGTCAGTTTAAAAATATCAAGTTCCAAAGAATTTTGTTGCTTCAAAAAATCACGATTAAAAATGCTTAATTTGTGAAAAGTTCTCCTACAGAAAAAATTTATTACAAACCTATTCAGAAAATAATAGGCTCCAACAGAAAATAAAATGAGTAAATCAATGAATGAAGTACGGGATTACACCATTGTACAATACACATTTGGAAGATGTGAATCCGTTTAGTAGTGTATATATGACAAATTTGCAATGACAATGACAAAAGTAAAAAAAAAAAATTATCGTCGCGCAATTAGTTTTTACGACATACGTGAATCGGATTTCCGAGTGTTTGTAGTTCAGTGGTTAAAGGCGTGAGTTACCAGTTGAACCAACCGAAACGACGCTGGTTTTATTATGACTGGAGTCTGGGGATAAGAGCTGAAAAATGCAGGGTAATCGATTTTGCGGAATTTTCAGTTAAAATACGGAAAAAACTGAAATAGACTTTTCTTAAAAAAAGAGCAATTTCTGGCTACGGAAAATCTGTAAAAATACGCAAGTTAAAATAAACGGGCACTTTTAAAAAGGAAATTTCTGAAAAAGACGGACACCTATCAACAACTTTGCTGCACGCTATTTTCAGAAATTTTCCGTCGAATCACACCACTTATTTTATGCCATGTTTAGGGAATCATTTAAGCTCGAGTGTTAAAAAGTAAAAAGAACACCAAAACAAAATAACGGCGTGCAATTTTTAGGGAAATAAATTGCCAGGTACAAACAATTTTTAACTATAGAAAATTAGAGAATTCTCCATTTTTGGAAGCAATCCCCAATTTTATTCCTAGATTTAAAGCCTAAATAATTCGCTGTAAAAATTTCAGCTTCCGAAAGGTTTTTATTTTATTTTATCCCACAAATATTTTCAACCCCTCTCTCAATATTAATTTCCTACCTCTGCTTTATAACACTTAACTTCTGAAATCAGAGTGTAAATTCCATAGGAAGCGGTTACACATAATTTTTTTTATGGATTTCCCAATAAAATGGTATGCAAAAGCTACTAAAGGATTTTTGAATAACTATCAGCGTGTGCGGTATCTGAGTACAACTTTGATGGAATGAGGTCCGTGTCTTCAAATTAAACGGTGGCTCTGTCCTCTTATGCATGCTGGAGCTTAAAACTAATTACAAAGCATCCCCAAAGAAAGAACTCATTGTAAAATTATTAATGAGGCAAGCTACCCCCGTTCCTGGCATCACCGCTATGATTAAGTGAATATTGTATCGGAAATCGAAATTCAGCCTTGACAAGAACAATAGGAGGATTTGATCGCGGCGGGCGTTGGATTTGCTGACTTGACGTTGACGTCCATTGGTCAGCCGAAAGACATGACAGGACAAGAACAAACGATCTAATTGAATTCCGTTAATGCCACGAGTGGCCCTCCAACAGTGACAAACTGAGGCAGTAATTTGCTTGATAGATTGCCGAGCCCTGTGTTTTCCTATCAACTACCATTCTGCTCCCTTACGATCCATCATATATGTTATACCTCTGATGCTCTTCTTGAGGTTTTTATCATTATTTTTAACTTTAGTTGACGGTTGAGTTATAGGACAGCAATATTGTAAAAAGAGAAAGTCTGAGATAATCAATAACGCATTCCTGCTGGGTAACCGTATGGTTTGCCAGCTTCTACGTTCTCAAAAACTATTTTTTCGTTATTGTTGTTTTTATTATTTTCTTTTCTTTCAATGTATCTGGTTTTTTATCCCAAAGTGAGAATATCAAACAAAAATGGAAACTATGGTTTTCTATGCAATAGTGTAAGCTTGTTTCTCTAAGTTTATCAAACAAATATCTTTGCTCTTTCCACGTTTATAAGTGAGTCACGGAAAAATTCTCATTGGTCGCCACCGGGAGTCGAACCCAGGGTCTTCCAGTTACGCGCCGCATATGCTTCCGCTACACAACAGCGGCCTCGAATTCCTACAGACTCACACACGCTAACTGCCAAGACAATTTGGCAGGTTGCTTCTTGGAGCCCCGCACAATGCTGAGGATTCACCAAAGATGGTAAGCAGCAACTGAAGAAATAATTAGAAGGCGAATGAATAATTAATAGAGACATTTAACGTGGACCAGGGACATCAAACAAAGATCTTCGCTCTTTTAACGTTTATAAGTGAGTCACGGAAAAATTCTCATTGGCCGCCACCGGGAGTCGAACCCAGGGTCTTCAAGTTACGCGCCGGAAGCGGAAGCATATCCGGAAGGATATAAGGGAAGCATATCCGGCGCGTAACTGGAAGACCCTGGGTTCGACTCCCGGTGGCGGCCAATGAGAATTTTTCCGTGACTCACTTATAAACGTGGAATGAGCGAAGATCTTTGTTTGATGTCCCTGGTCCACGTTAAATGTCTGTATTAATTTATCAAAACTGATACAAGTTCCAGATACATTTCAAGTTATTATGCAGGGTGATTCATAAAGAAGTATACAGTTTCCAGATGCTGTAAAACAGTAACAGCTGAAGACACGGACCACAACTGCAAACCGTTAGGTGCATGTACTCATAAAGTTTGTGCCCCGCTGCTGAGGGAAGTTAAGTAGGCGATAGTGCGCGTGTCACATAACTAGTCACTAGTCAGTCAAAATGGCAGCGTCCGCAGTGGAGAAGGTGTTTTGTGTTCTTGAATTGAGCAAAACAGAATCTGTAACTGTTGTGCAACGGCATTTTCGTTCACGATTCGGAAAAGAACCTCCAACCAGAAAATCTGTCTACGATTGGCATAAAAAATTTGAAACTATGGACTGTTTGTGCAAACTTAAAAGTCCTGGACGACCGCGTGTACCGCTTTTGGGCGGAAATGGATTAACGCTTACCAGATCGATGTGTGTCGTGTGACTAAGGGTGCACAAATAGAACATCTGTGACTATCTCTAAAAAAACTTGAAACATTCCCCTACAATTCTGTTACAGGTAACATAAAACATCATACATTGTTCTTGTTTTATTGTGCGTTGAAACTGTATACTTCTTTATGAATCACCCTGTATAAGAAAAACGGACACAGAAAGAAAGACAAAAATTCACAATACATATGTTTGCTTATTGAAATAATGCACACGAAGCTTTCCCATTTTTTTTTCGGGGGAATGAGGGTTAACTGAACAACTTATAATGTATAGTGACGTACTACAGAGTTGACGCACAAGTCAATATGGCAAAGTTGCAGCGGTAAGCTTTGTTCCTGTAGTTTAGTTTTTTTTGACTGAAGGTTTAACGACTACCGTGAGCAACTCAATGGGCTATAAAGCAGTCGCCCGTCCCTAATTTAGGGTAACTTGTTCCAGGAAAGGGAGAGATCCAGTGCCGTAAGACAAACAAAACATCCATGCCTCACCGGGATTCGAACCCGGACCCCTTTCGGACGAATGATCAGAGGCCATCGCTTGGACCACTGCGCTACTGGGGCTGCTTATAGTTTAGTTGGGAGAACAACTAGCTCCGGAGCGAGAAGGCGTTGATTCGAATTGCTCCACAGGCATAAAGGTTTGAATCTATACTGGCGCCGGAACGGGAAAATGAACCTCTTGGAAGTGAGATTAAAAAATATGTATGATATTTCTTCTACACATCGTTTGCAATTAATGAAAATTGCTTCTTCAATGATTCGAAAATGTGTTACGTTCCTTTCAAACATCCTCTGAAATTAATGAGAAACTTCAACTCTTGAGAAATATGCGATGTGTTTTCCACGTATCGTCTGGAATTAATGCGAATTGCCTCTTCAACGCTTCAAGAACGTGTGTCGTTTCTACCACACATCGTCTGCAATCAATGAGAATTCCTTCTTCAACGGTTCAAAAATGTGTAATGATTCTTCCACACATCGTCTGCAATTAATGGGAATTCATTCTTCGTTGCTTCAAAAATGTGTGATGCCACTTCCACACATCGTCTGGAATTAATGGGAGCTCGTTCTTCAAGGCTTCAAAAATGCTTAATGATACTTCCACACATCCTCTGAAATTAATGGGAATTCCTTCGTCATCGCTTCAAAAATGTGCGATGCCTCTTCCACACATCATCTGGAATTAATGGGAATTGCTTCTTCAACGGTTCAAAAATGTGTAATGAGTTTTCCACGCATCGTCTGCAATTAATAGGAATTCCTTCTTCATTGCTTCGAAAATGTGTGATGCATCGTCTGGTATTAATGGAAGCTGGCTCTTCATCGCTTCGAAAATCTGCGATACCTCTTCCACATATCGTCTGGAATTAATGGGAGCTCGTTCTTCAAGGCTTCAAAAATGTGTATTGATTCTTCAACATATCGTCTGCAATGAATGAGAATTCCTTCTTCATCGCTTCAAAAATGTGTGATGCCTCTTCCACACATCTTCTGGAATTATTGGGAGCTCGTTCTTCAATCCTTCAAAAATGTGTATTGATTCTTCCACATATCGTCTGCAATCAATGAGAATTCCTTCTTCATCGCTTCAAAAATGTGTGATGCCTCTTCCACACATCTTCTGGAATTATTGGGAGCTCGTTCTTCAAAGCTTCAAAAATGTGTATTGATTCTTCCACATATCGTCTGCAATCAATGAGAATTCCTTCTTCATCGCTTCAAAAATGTGTGATGCATCTTCCACACATCGTCTGGTATTAATGGGAGCTCGTTCTTCAAACCTTCAAAAATGTATAATGATTATTCCACATATCGTCTGGAATTAATTTGAATTCCTTCTTCATCGCTTCAAAAATGTGTGATGCCTCTTTCGCATATCGTCTGGAACTAAAGTCTCAGATTTCTCTCTTCTACAGCAAGGAACTTCAAGCATGGTGTGTGCCGAACCCGAAACCTGCGATTTAGGGCGCCTGCATTTCTCAAGAGGGAGATATATATGATGTACCAATGAGGTTACGAAAGAGGCAAAACGGCAAATTTCAGCGATAAGCCAAAGTCGGTGCACTTCGTTCGGGAGAATAACTAGCTCCAGCGGTGGGGAACATGGGTTCGAATCCCACGACCGACAGAAATGTGGCTTTATTTTCACAAATATTTTAAATATCATTAAAAAGTCGAGAAAATTTACGCGGCTGATTTAATTATGGGTTTCAAACTAGGGAAGAAAACATTTGAACACATATCCAGGAACAGACATAAAAAGAAGTTGCTCCTCTATACGTGTTATTATTTCCTGCATACACGTTACTAGGTAGGTGTATATAAAATTTTCCCGTTCAGTGTAAAAGAGGAAATCCCTTTATAAAAAAAAATAGGTAAGGAACACAATACTGTCAACACGAACTTCTCAAAACCTTATGAAAAGAAGCGCTCTCGTCTTCCTATTTTCATTTTTCAGATAAATGAGTGAGAAAATAGCATATATGATGGTCTTTTGTGCTGTGTTGGTAAGAAAAAGAAAGGTTCAGAATGTGAATGTAAATTTTAAATTTAAATTCCTTATTCGTCAAAATGATGTGACTACTTTTTCCTTATGGATAAAAAGTTTAACATCCTCACTAAATATAACACCACAAGTGCCATTCTATTTAGATTCTTAATGGATTATCTAGAATTTGAAAAAAAAGAAAAAAAACAGCAACATTTCAGCTGAAATACCCTATAATAACGAAAGTTATCGGACACCCCTTCAAAAGCAAATGAACTGATCCGCTGTTTTGTAAAGATGCGTGGTACAGCTGCAAACGGTGTAAACACAAGCCTGCAGCTGGCATCGATCATATCGCACTGCGAGATTGATTGAAAATGTCGCTACGGGAGAGAACTTAGTTTGAGAAAGGAAAGATTTTTGAGTGTTGCATTACTGGGTTGACCTTAAGAGCAACCGAGAAGCATTTAAACATACCCAAGTCAACTGTTTTAGATGTACTGAATAGTGGAAGATACATGGCGTGCCTGAAGCAGCAAAACCCGGCAGACCAAAGAAAATCAGTGATAGAGGACGTCAAAGCCTCACGAGAGTCGTTACAGCTAAACGACGGAGTACTGCACAAAACCTCAGGACAGGTGAATAAAAATGCTGGAACCTTGGTTTGTACTCGCGCCATTTGCAGAGAACTTCATTCCAGTGGTCACCGTGGTAGTGCGGCTGCTCATAAGCCCTTCATCTGCACTCGGAATTCTACTCGTTGTTTAGCATTTTGTAAAGAATATTTATCGTCGACCGTAGATCAATGGAAGCGGATACTATGGACTGATGAATCCAGATACACGATTCATCAGCCTGATGGCTGTTTGTGAGTAAATCGGCAGCCAGGTGAATGATATTTACCACAAAGTACTGTTCCTACAATCAAGTTTGGAGCTGGAAGTGCACTCGTGTGGGGATATTTTTCCTGGTATGGTCCCAGCCCATTGGTTATCGTGGACAAACCTGTTAATAAGCACGTCTACCTCGATATTCTGGAAGGGACTGTTACGCGTGGTTTGACGATAATTCCGTATCGTCTGAGGACTGGCCAGCACAGAGCCCTGATCTTAATCCCATAGTTCACCTATGTGATGAATTAGAACGCCATAAAGGATGTTTTGAACCAAGGCCTACTACTAAGCAACCGTTAGCGTCAGCATTATGTACTGAATGGAAGCGCATAACTATCGCTGTGTTCCAAAACCTTGTCGAAAGCATGTCTCGAAAGGTCAGTGTATGCATTAATGCTAAAAGTGGACCGACAGCATAGAAATGTATGTCAATAAATGTTATGTTGTGTTTTTCTTCTAGGTGTTCGGTGACCTTTGTCAATATAGTGTATGAGGAACCAAAGATCCTGTTTTTCCTTCAACCGTACTCATTCTGAGTGAAACAGAATGGTCAGCAGAAGTGTGATGAATATTACAATAGCTGTATTTTTCTGAATATCATATTTCAATAGACTGTGTGTATCAAAGGTGGATGCTGAACAACAAAACGGGGAAGGAAGAGGGGGCAGCGATTTGATCCATAAAGAGTTCTTCTGTCACTTTTACTGTAGTAGTTCATTGTTGTTCGGACAGCATGCTTGTTTGTTTTCTACGATTACAGGCTCCTCATTCAATTTTACTTTCGGCCCACTATGCTTTTCACCGATGAAGTCATAAACGCCTGTACCTCCGTTCCTAGGAGGGGGAGAAAAGAAATTTTAATATGAATGCCATGTACGAACACCATATGCAAATTATTATTATGCAAATTTCAATTGAGCCTTCTTCTGATCTAACCATTTTCATACGACACTCTCAACATATAAGTCTACTTTCAAATTGAATCTACACTGCTGGCCACCCAAAATGCAACGCCAAGAATTACACGAGATAGCAAAGCAAGATTTACTGGACACATAACATCAGATACAAAGATGAAACGATTGAGCTTACAGGCCCGTTCGACTTGCGGAACACGCAGACATCAATAGTTCGTGTGGCCCCCATGGCTGGCAATAACGGCCGCTACGCGCCGCGGCATCGAACGAAAGAGGCTTTGAATGTGGGCTTGGGGTATGTCGGTCCAGGCTGCTTCCACACGTTGCCACAGTTCATCAGACGTAATCGCGGGTGATGCTTGCCGGGCCACTCGGTTGCCGATCAGCGACCAGACGTGTTCGATGAGAGACATATCGGGAGAACAGGCGGGCCACGGCAGCAGTGACACCTGGTGAGCCGTGAAGAATTGTTGCACGATGCGTGCCACCTGCGGGAGCGCATTGTCCTGTTAAAACGTGGCCGCTGGCAGGTCCTTCAGGTAAGGGATGACTACAGGCTCCAAAACGTGGGAGATGCAGCAGTGGCTGTTGAGTGTAACGGCGATGCATACCAGAGGGTTGCGGGTGTCATATCTAATTGCGCCCCAAACCATAACGCCAGGCGACGGACCGGTGTGGCAATACATAATGCAGGCGTCATACAGTCTCTCGCCGCGGTGCCGCCACACGTGGATCCGACCATCGTGGGTTTGCAGGCAGAAGCGGAATTCGTTGGAGAAGACAATGTCGTGCCTTTCCGTAGTCCAGGTGCGTCGTTAAACGGCCCACTGCCACCGCACTCGTAGGTGGTGTAACGTCAATGGTAACCGGAGCAATGGGCGCAGTGTGACAAGTCCCCGCTCCTGCAGACGACGTCGAACGGTACGTGCTGACACAGGTTGTTGCGCAACACACCCGAATTCCTGCGCTTACGTTCGTGATGTGGCGGTGTGAGCCGTCAATGCCCGCTGCAGAACATGCCGGTCCTCTCGTTCGGTGGTGGGCCGCGGCTGCGGCAATCTCTCACGTCGGTCCGTTTGTCTCTCCTGCCACCACTAAATCCATACTCCCCTCACTGTGGCTGGATGTCGTCTCACACGGGCGCCGATGTCTCGGTACGATAAACCGATGTCGCGATAAGCCACCATTCGTCCTCTGTCGAACTCCGAAACGTGATGGAATGACTACCGTATTCTGCGACGAGGCAACAGGAACCTTCCTCCCACGCACAAGTCCGGCAGCAAAACACACTTCCACAATTTACACCCCGCCTTATGTGCACCCTTCTTATAGTGCTTCTCGGTGGCGTGCCGGGCGCACATGATTTGCATATGCCCTGCAGTCCTAATCGTTTGCATGTCCTCTCGCGGGCAACGCATGCTGCGAATTTCAGGCCAATTGGATGCTTCCTTTTTGGTGTTGCATTTTGAGTGGCCAGCAGTGTATGTATAAAAGTGAAATTTTGTATATTTGTTTGTTTGTTTGTATGTTTGTTTGTTCTTCCGCTATACAAATCTACAGTTTCCAACTTAGAACCACCAAATTTGTTAAACTATCTCATGGAACTCTAACTTAGATCGTAGAAGGGATTTGGAAGGGATCAGAGCCGGGGGGGTCAATATTTCGTTATTTTTGTTAAAATTTCGTTATTTTTAATTACAATTTCGTTATTTTAGTAAAAATTTCTACAGTTTTCGATTTAGAACCACCAAATTTAGTATATTTTCTCAAGATACTCTGACTTAGACCATAGACAGCTTTTGGAAGGGGTCAGGGCGGGGGAGGGGATCAAGGGTCCCCCATACAAAATTTTCGTAACAAGTTCTAGAGTTTTCAATTTAGAACAACCAAATTTGGTATTTATCTCATGGTACTCTAACTTAGACCGTACACGGTTTTTGGAATTGGTCAAAGGGCGCCCATACAAATATTTCGTAAAAGGTTATACAGTTTTCAATTTACAACCACCAAATTTGGTATAGTACCTCATAATACTCCGACATAGACCGTAGACCGTTTTTGGAAGGGGTCGGAGCCGGGGTGTCAATTGCCCCCCCCATACAACATTTTCGAAAGAAATTCTACAATTTTCAATTTAGAACCCCCAAATTTGGTATAAAAAATTTTTCAGTTTTCAATGTAGAATTACCGAATTTGGTATTAACGGGAAAATTACAGGAATATCTTTTTTAATTCATAAAGTTTCACTCGCTGAACTGGGTGATTCCGCAAATATTTACCAGGACAATACCGGGTACCCCTGCTAGTACTGTATATAAAGAAAAGATAAGCAAAAGATAATCACAAAGTTTTTTTTCAGTGTAGCCTGGACGAATAACGTTAACCCTATTATCATGGTTTTCACATTATTTTGCCCAATCCCTGTACATATAAAAACGAAATGTTTTTCATTTTCGGGCACCACAAAGGGTGATATTCGCAACATTATCAATCACTACAGTAGTAAAAGTCAGGATATGTAGATTTTATCTTAAATTTTATTCCCGTGAAGTGCTACAGAGAGATTCACTCGGAAATGAACCGTTATTATGTTGAACATATGACATGAGGAATACACGATAAGAATCAAACCCGAACGAAACGGTTCTTTACTACTTGACGAAGCAGTCGACATGCATTACCTGTGAATAAAATGTCTTCCCGACCGCTGGATGGGTAATTCACTCGGGACTGAACACTTATTATGTGGAATATATGAGATGGGGAATATACGAAGAGCGTAAAACCCAAACGGAGCGGTTCTTTATTCCCTGACGAAGCAGTCGACATGCATTACCTGTGAATAAAATGTCTCCCTGGCAGCTGGGTGGGTGATTCACTCTAGACTGTTTGTTTTATTTGTTTTATTGGAGGTTTAACGACCACCGTGAGCAACTCAATGGGCTGTAAGCAGTCGCCCGTCCCTAATTTAGGGTCACTGGTTCCAGGGAAGGGAGAGAGCCAGTGCCGTAAGACAAACACAACATCCATGCCTCACCGGCATTCGAACCCGGACCCCTTTCGGACGAATAATCAGAGGCCATCGCTGAGACCACTGCGCCACCGGGGCGGCCACTCTAGACTGAACACTTATTATGTGGAATATATGAGATGGGGAATATACGATGAGCGTTTAACCCGAACGGAGCGGTTCTTTCTACCCTGAAGAAGCAGTCGACATGCATTACCTGTGAATAAAATGTCTTCCCGACCGCTGGATGGGTGATTCACTCGGGACAGAACACTTATTATGTGGAATATATGGGATGGGGAATATAAGATGTGCGTGAAACCCGAACGGAGCGGTTCTTTATTCCCTGACAAAGCAGTCGACATGCATTACCTGTAAATAAAATGTCTCCCTGGCAGCTAGGTGGGTGATTCACTCGCGACTGAACTTATTAGGTGGAATATATGGGATGGGGAATATACGATGAGCGTTTAACCCGAACGGAGCGGTTCTTTATACCCTGAAGAAGCAGTCGACATGCATTACCTGTGAATAAAATGTCTTCCCGACCGCTGGATGGGTGATTCACTCGGGACAGAACACTTATTATGTGGAATATATGGGATGGGGAATATAAGATGAGCGTGAAAGCCGAACGGAGCGGTTCTTTATTCCCTGACAAAGCAGTCGACATGCATTACCTGTGAATAAAATGTCTCCCTGGCAGCTAGGTGGGTGATTCACTCGGGACTGAACTTATTATGTGGAATATATGGGATGGGGAATATACGATGAGCGTGAAACCCGAACGGAGCGGTTCTTTATTCCCTGACAAAGCAGTCGACAAGCATTACCTGATAATATAATGTCTCCCCAGCAGCTGGGTGGGTGATTCACTCTAGACTGAACACATATTGTGTGGAATATATGAGATGGGGAATATACGATGAGCGTGAAACCCGAACAGAGCGGTACTTTATTCCCTGACGAAGCAGTCGACATGCATTACCTGTGAATAAAATGTCTCCCTGGCAGCTGGGTGGGTGATTCGCTCGGGACTGAACACTTATTATGTGGAATATATAAGATGGGGAATATACGATGAGCTTGAAACCCGAACGGAGCGGTTTTTATTCCCTGACGAAGCAGTCGACATGCATTACCTGTGAATAAAATGTCGCCCTGGCAGCTGGGTGGGTGATTCACTCTAGACTGAATACTTATTATGTGGAATATATGAGATGGGGAATATACGATGAGCGTTTAACCCGAACGGAGCGGTTCCTTATTCCCTGACGAAGCAGTCGACATGCATTACCTGTGAGTAAAATGTCTCCCTGGCAGCTGAGTGGGTGATTCACTTTGGACTGAACACCCATTATGTGGAATATGTGAGATGGGGAATATACGATGAGCGTGAAACCCGAACAGAGCGGTTGTTTATTCACTAAAGAAGCAGGCGACATGCATTACCTGAGAATAAAATGTCTCCTCAGCAGCTGGATGGGAGATTCACTCGGGATTGAACACTCATAATGTGGAATATATGAGATAGGGAATATACGATGAGCGTGAAACCCGAACGGAGCCGTTCTTTATTCCCAGACGAAGCAGTCGACATGCATTACCTGAGAATAAAATGTATCCCCAGCAGCTGGATGGGTGATTCACTCGGGACTGAACACTTGTTATGTGGAATATATGAGATGGGGAATATACGATGAGCGTGAAACCCGAACGGAGCCGTTCTTTATTCCCAGACGAAGCAGTCGACATGCATTACCTGTGAATGAAATGTCTCCCTGGCAGCTGGGTGGGTGATGCACTCGGGACTGAACACTTATTATGTGGAATATATGGCATGGGGAATATACGATGAGCGTGAAACCCGAACGGAGCGGTTCTTTATTCCCTGACGAAGCAGTCGACATGCATTACCTGTGAATAAAATGTCTCCCTGGCAGCCAGGTGGGTGATTCACTCTAGACTGAACACTCATTATGTGGAATATATGAGATGGGAAATATACGATGAGCGTGAAACCCGAACGGAGCGGTTCTTTATACCCTGACGAAGCAGTCGACATTCATTACCTGATAATAAAATGTCTCCCCAGCAGTTACGTGGGTGATTCACTCTAGACTGAACACTTATTGTGTGGAATATATGAGATGGGAAATATACGATGACCGTGAAACCCAAACGGAGCGGTTCTTTATTCCCTGAAGAAACAGTCGACATGCATTACCTGAGTACAAAGTGTCTCCCCAGCAGCTGGATGGGAGATTCACTCGGGACTGAACACTCATTATGTGGAATATATGAGATGGGGAATATACGATGAGCGTGAAACCCGAACGGAGCAGTTCTTTATTCCCTGACGAAGCAGTCGACATGCATTACCTGTGAGTAAAATGTCTTCCCGACCGCTGGATGGGTGATTCACTCGGGACAGAACACTTATTATGTGGAATATATGGGATGGGGAATATAAGATGAGCGTGAAACCCGAACGGAGCGGTTCTTTATTCCCTGACGAAGCAGTCGACATGAAATAAATGTGAATAAAATGCTTCCCTGGCAGCTGGGTGGGTGATTCACTCTAGACTGAACACTCATTATGTGTAATATATGAGATGGGGAATGTACGATGACCGCGAAACCCGAACGGAGATGTTCTTTATTCTCTGACGAAGCAGTCGACATGCATTACCTGTGAATAAAATGTCTCCTTGGCAGCTGGGTGGGTGATTCACTCGGTACTGGACACTTATTATGTGGAATATATGAGATGGGGAATATACGATGAGCGTGAAACCCGAACAGAGCGGTTCTTTATTCCCTGACGCAGCAGTCGACATGCATTACCTGTGAATAAAATGTCTCCCTGGTAGCTGGGTGGGTGATTCACTCTAGACTGAACACTCATTATGTGTAATATATCAGATGGGGAATATTCGATGAGCGTGAAACCCGAACGGAGCGGTTCTTTATTCCCTGACGAAGCAGTCGACATGAAATACCTGTGAATAAAATGCTTCCCTGGCAGCTGGGTTGGTGATTCACTCTAGACTGAACACTCATTATGTGGAATATATGAGATGGGGAATATAGGATGAGCGTGAAACCCGAACGGAGCTGTTCTTTATTCCCTGACGAAGCAGTCGACATGCATTACCTGTGAATAAAATGTATCCCTGGCAGCTGGGTGGGTGTTTCACTCTAGACTGAACACTCATTATGTGTAATATATGAGATGGGGAATGTACGATGAGCGCGAAACCCGAACGGAGATGTTCTTTATTCTCTGACGAAGCAGTCGACATGCATTACCTGTGAATAAAATGTCTCCCTGGCAGCTGGGTGGGTGATTCACTCAGGACTGAACACTCATTATGTGGAATATATGAGATAGGGAATATACGATGAGCGTGAAACCCGAACGGAGCGGTTCTTTATTCCCTGACGAAGCAGTCGACATGCATTACCTGTGAATAAAATGTCTCCCTGGTAGGTGGGTGGGTGATTCACTCTAGACTGAACACTCATTATGTGTAATATATGAGATGGGGAATGTACGATGAGCGCGAAACCCGAACGGAGATGTTCTTTATTCTCTGACGAAGCAGTCGACATGCATTACCTGTGAATAAAATGTCTCCCTGGCAGCTGGGTGGGTGATTCCCTCTAGACTGGACACTCATTATGTGGAATATATATGATGGGGAATTTACAACGAGCGTGAAACCCGAAAGGAGCGGTACTTTATTCCCTGACGAATCAGTCGACATGCATTACCTGAGAATAAAATGTCTCCCCAGCAGCTGGATGGGTGATTCACTCGGCACTGAACACTTATTATGTGGAATATATGAGATGGGGAATATACGATGAGCGTGAAACCCGAACGGAATGGTTCTTTATTTCCTGACGAAGCAGTCGACATGCATTACCTGAGAACTAAACGTCTCCCCAGAAGCTCAATAGGTGATTCACTCTAGACTGAAAACTCATTATGTGGAATATATGAGATAGGGAATATACGATGAACGTGAAACCCGAACGGAGCGGTTCTTTATTCCCTGACGAAGCAGTCGACATGCATTACCTGTGAATAAAATGTCTCTCTGGCAGTTGGGTGGGTGATTCACTCTAGACTGAACACTTATTATGTGGAATATATGAAATGGGGAATATACGATGAGCGTGAAACCCGAACGGAACGGTTCTTTATTCCCTGACGAAGCAGTCGACATGCATCACCTGTGAATAAAATGTCTCCCTGGCAGCTGGGAGGGTGATTCACTTTGGACTGAACACTTATTATGTGGAATATATGAGATGGGGAATATACGATGACCGTGAAACCCGAACAGAGCGGTTCTTTATTCCCTGACGAAGCAGTCGACATGCATTACGTGTGAATGAAATGTCTTCTTGACCGCTGGATGGGTGATTCACTCGGGACAGAACACTTATTATGTGGAATATATGGGATGGGGTATATACTATGAGTGTGAAACCCGAACGGAGCGGTTCTTTAATCCCTGACGAAGCAGTCGACATGCATTACCTGAGAATAAAATGTCTCCCCAGCAGCTGGATGGGTGATTCACTCGGGACTGAACACTTATTATGTGGAATATATAAGATGGGGAATATACGATGAGTGTGAAACCCAAACGGAGCGGTTCTTTATTCCCTGACGAAGCAGTCGACATGCATTACCTGAGAATAAAATGTCTCCCCAGCAGCTGGATGGGTGATTCACTCGGGACTGAACACTTATTATGTGGAATATATGAGATGGGGAATATACGATGAGTGTGAAACCCAAACGGAGCGGTTCTTTATTCCCTGACGAAGCAGTCGACATGCATTACCTGAGAATAAAATGTCTCCCCAGCAGCTGGATGGGTGATTCACTCGGGACTGAACACTTATTATGTGGAATATATGAGATGGGGAATATACGATGAGTGTGAAACCCAAACGGAGCGGTTCTTTATTCCCTGACGAAGCAGTCGACGTGCATTACCTGAGAATAAAATGTCTCCCCAGCAGCTGGATGGGTGATTCACTCGGGACTGAACACTTATTATGTGGAATATATGAGATGGGGAATATTTACGATGAGCTTGAAACCCGAACGGAGCGGTTCTTTATTCCCTGACGAAGCAGTCGACATGCATTACATGTGAATAAAATGTCTCCCTGGCAGCTGGGTGGGTGATTCACTCTAGACTGAACACTTATTATGTGGAATATAAGAGATGAGGAATAAACGATGAGCGTGAAACCCGAACAGAGCGGTTCTTTATTCCCTGACGAAGCAGTCGACATGCATTACCTGTGAATCAAATGTATCCGCGGCAGCTGGTTGGCGCCGCAGTGACGCGCCATCTGTTTAGTAGTGGTGGAGGAATAGCGTGTCTCCGCAGACAGTTTAAGCGAAAAGGTCGAATACAGATGGTGCACTCTATTGAAGAGCGTGTGTTCATCGTGAGTCAGTATTGGGTAACTGTTTCCTTTAAACAATGTCAGAAGGAGTTTCTGAAGAAATTTGGCTGGAATAAACCATGAACTACAGCCACCATTTCGAAACTGGCGAAGAAGCTGGAGAGAACGAAAAGATCGTTGGATCCTCATACGGGCGGTCGACCACAGATGGTGGGGGACACAATAGAGGATGCGAAGCAGCAGTAATTGGCATCCTCATGAAAATCTATATTCGGCAGCTATCCCAACAGACTGGACGATCGTATTCGACATGTCAAAGAGCAGGCGAAGATTAAGCCGTACCGTGTGATGGCTGTAAACAAGTTACAGCCACCGGATTTTGCAAAGCGATTGGCATATTGTCAAAGGTTTACCAAATATTTCGCGGAAAAACCTTGCCCTGTTGGACATAGCATGGTCTACTGACGAAGCATGGTTACATTTATCCTACTATGTAAACTTGCAAAGTACACCGGTGTTGGTCAGTGATAATCCAAAGACTTATGGACGCCTAGGTCTCCCGCCCTGACACCTCCAAGATTTCTTTCTCTAGGGACTTTTAAACAGCAACGTTTAACCCAACAAGGCAAGGTTCGATTGAGGAAGTGAAAAACAACATCACACGTGAAATTACTACAATCCACGTCCCTACGCTACATGGCACATTCGTGGGATGTAGCGTAGCAACGTCGAGTGGGTATCTGCATGGATGCTGGCGGTGGATACTCCCATCATTTTTAACGAGACATTCCCTTTTGTCATGGATGTAGGTATGTTTTACATTAATTTCATTCAAATGTGCCTTTGCAATCGTGAGTTAAATAGAAAAATAAATTTTCAGTCCCGTGTTAATCACCTTATACACTGAGTGGCAACTTTATTATGACCACCTGACAGTTTTAGGCAAATGAGCTATGGCTGCACGCTGTTGCCGCCAGAGGGCGAGGCTAGTATAAAAAGGGAAAGCTTTGTGCTTGCGACAGTAGTAGAAGTGATTTTTTGGGTGACGAGATGTGTAAAAAATGCGATTTGACGGAATTTCAACGTGGGATGATTGTAGGAGCTCGAAGCCATGGAGCGAGTATCACCGAAACCACCGCATTCGTGAAATGTTCCAGAGCAGCTGTTGTTAAAGTGTTTAAAGACTGGACTGTCAGCCAAAAAACTGGGTCTCTACATGCAACGTGTGGTCGTCATCGACTAGTCACTGCTCAGGCGGAACGGAGAGTGTCCGGATTGGTAACAGACAACAGAAGGGTAACAGTGCAGCAAATTACAGACCATCTTAATCAAGGATCCCCTCAAATGATCTCTACACGCACTGTTCGCTGTGCACTGCACCGGATGGGATATGGCAGCCGAAGTCCTGTTCGAACACCTTTGCTGTCTGCAGTTAACAGGAAAAAACGCATCCAGTTCGCACAGGAGCACAAGGATTGGACAGTCGATAATTGGAAACAAATTATGTGGTCCGATGAATCACATTTTCAGTTGCACCATCCGATGGCGGAGTGAGAATTTGGCGGAAACAGCACGAAAGCATGGACCCCAAATGCATTGCTACAACCCTTCAAGCTGGTGGAGGTAACGTTATGGTTTGGGGAATGTTTTCCTGGCATGCTTCGGGCCCTTTAATTTGTGTTTAACATCGTCTGACTGGCACATCATATCTAAACATCGTTGCGGACCAAGTGCATCCGGTCATGTGGATGGTTTATCCCAATAGCGATGGATACTTTCAGCAAGATAATGCGTCCTGCCATAGTGCTCGTACTGTACAGGATTGGTTTCAGGAACATGCCGGTGAGTTTGCTTTGCTTAGGTGGAGACCACAATTTTCAGATCTCAACCCCATTGAGAATTTGTGGGATGAAGTTGAACGAGCCATCAGACAGCCTGATCCACAACTTTGCAATCTCACACTTGTGGAAAGTGCTATTCATCAAGCATGGTCTCAGATTCCACAGCCACCTATCAACATCTCGTAGAGTCCATGCCACGAAGAATCGACGCAGTGTTAAAGGCAAAAGGTGGCCCAACGAAGTACTGAGGGGGTGGTCATAATAAAATGGCCACTCAGTGTATAAAATAAGGGAAATACGAGTACCAGTCAGAATGTCAGTTGTATGCCCCACAATTTGTTTTATATAACTAATATTTGAATATGATGTGGGAGCGCCACTTGTACTTCCTCCTCGAATCCGCCGTGTTAAATTTGTCGACGTGACGGGAACAGTTCTTCTCTTATCACTCGTGAAAAGAGTTGTGTTCGTTGAAAGTTGCGTCCAAATTTGAAATCCCTGCAGTGATCCGTCTTTTGTGGGCAAAACAGTTGAACCCCACTGAAATTCAACGCCAGCTAATTGACGTGTACGGCCACAATCATTTTCGCAAAATGGTGTTCGTTGTTCGAGAAAGGACACAGGGATATCGAAGACGATTACCGAAATGGGAAGGCCGTCAACTTCGACGACGAGTAAAAACGTGGACCTCATTAACGAATTAATACAAGGTCGAGTAACATTATTGTGACCACCTGCTAATATCCAGAGTAACCGCCGTGTGCAGGGTGCCCAGAAGCTAGACGGGATGGGAGTTACTCAATAAGGTACTGGAAGGTGTTCACAGGTAAGTGGAGCCATGCTGACTGCAGTGCATCTGGCAGCTGCTGGAGGGTGCGTGGTGGATGATCCATAGAGTGAACAACACGATCGAGGTGGTCCCACAGATGCTCATTTGGATTTAAGTCTGGGGAATTAGGAGGCCAAGACAGTACTTTGAAGTCTTCATCGTGCTCTTTCAACCACTCTCGGACATTTCTAGCTGTGTGAAACGTCGCATTGTCGTGCTGGAAGATCGCATTCGCCCCAGGGAAGACAATCAGCATGTATGGTGGTCTGCAAGGATGCCAGCAGCTAGACGGGATGCGAGTGACTCAATAAGGTTCTGGAATGTGTTCACAGGTATGTGTAGCCATGCTGACTACAGTGCATGTGACAGTTGTTGGAGGGTGCGTGGTGGATGTACCATAGAGCGGACAACACGATCGAGGTGGTCCCACAGATGGTCATTTGGGTTTAGGTCTGGGGAATTAGGGGGTCAAGGAAGTAATTTGAAGTCTTCATCGTGCTTTTCCAACCACTCTCGGACATTTCCAGCTGTGTGAAACGTTGCATTATCGTGCTGGAAGATCGCATTCGCCCCAGGGAAGTCAATCAGCATGTATTGGTGTACGTGGTATGCAAGGATGGATTCATAACGAATTCGGTCCATAGTGCCTTCCACAGATATGAGTGGACCCAGAGAATGCCACGAAACATTGCACAAATCATAACGCTGCTCCCACCAGCTTGTGCTTCCAGCAATGGTTGAAGAGTGTGTGTTCTCCGATGTATCTCGTCTTATACGCCAACGTCTATCCGTTCGATGAAGCTGAAAACATGACTCATCGGAGAAGACAATCCTTTGCCAATCAGCTTAGGTCCAATTCCGATACTGCCGTGAAAATGTAAGCCTTCAATGCGCCTTCGTTAGCATAGGTGCAGTGACAACCTGTCTGACTTCGGGATCGCTGAACTTTTGTTTTTGACTCACTTTCGGAAGCCCCCCGGGTTCATTCGTTGAGTGAGTTGCTCCACTGTAGCGTGTCGATCGGCCCTCACGCGCTTTCGAAGCCGACGTTCACCTCTCACATCAATGGCATGTGATGCTCCGCAGTTTTCACGTCGCTTATTCGCAATGGTGCCAGCTCTCCAATCACGATACACTTTAACCACAGCAGCACGCGAGCAGTTAAAAAACTGCTCTCTTTCAGAAACACTGCCACCCTTGGCCCGAAAGCCGATAATCATCCCTTTTTTTAAATCTGATAAATCACTCCTTTCATCCATGACAGCAATGAGTGATATGTTTTCAGAATGCAAACAGCACACCTTGCATACCCTCCAAGCCAGCCCACGGCGCGTGCCTTCTTTCATTGGCTACGCGCTGTTGACGTCAAAGTAGGAGGTGGTCACAATAATGTGACTCGACCGTGTACATGCAAACAGACAAATCACAGTGAAAGAGATCCCGGATGAATTGAATATTTCGCATGGAAGTGTGCCTTATTCAACTTCAGTGCTTTTTAAAATATTCAATCTTCAGTGACGCGCTTTTAATTGTACATAACTAAAATAATTTTCCAAAAGGAAAAGTTTTTGATGGACCCATTTGGATTTTAATAGCACGTGGTAGAATGGCTTTAACTGTGTGTTCAGTTCCTTATGTAAATAAGCTAGCAACATTTTAAACTACTACAAGATCATCACTAACGGAGCCAAAACTGCAAGCTCATTAATAATACCGGATGACGAGACTTAAAAGCTGTAGTATATATAAATCTCGTTATCTGCGGAGGGGGGGAGCTTATGATTATGAGATCCCTTGGCGATATTTAGGATTTATTAGTTTTTACCACGTCGACTTAAACTTTTCTCAAAAAGTTACGTTTCCGTGAGGATCACCATTAAGCAGACCCTTCTCAGGACTGAGTTTTAGAGTACGCCCCGAAAATTTCGCTTCTTTAGATGTACGTTTTAATTGTCAGGGGTTATATCCTGTGCCCTTTTTTTTTTTTTTTTTTTTCTTTTTGCAGAGGTTAATTGTGCGGAAGAGTTACGTGCATTTAGCACCAGATGCTAATTTGCAGACATTCTTCCATTAAGCGAGCTTGCTGCGAAGAAGGAAGTGTGGCTTTGTTTTCCCTCCCACCACCACCCCCGCCCCCAAGGCCAGATGCTAAATCAACCTCTCCTAAACAATCTAATTGTACAACAATAAGATGTTAGAATGCGTTCCACCTTGTCTAGCACGGGGCAATTAACAAGACTTCCGTATTTGGAGGAGAAAAATGCTCTTTGTGCGCGCAATTTAACCTAATATCTTAATTACGGGAACCTTTTTCTTAATGCTTCTCTAGCCGTTTAAAATATTTTCCTTTTCAGTAAGGCGCCGCTTTACCTACTTCTATAATATTTTGAGGTGCGATGAGAGCAACAAAGGTTGCTAGTTAACAGTTCGTCTCCTTTCGCAAAGGCTTTCACCTTTTGCTTCAGGCAGTTGCAAAAACACTACGGTGACCTTGTTGTATTCGAACATTTTTTAAGATTATAAAAAATTTTTAGTCAAGAATTAAGGAAAAAGTGAGATTGATTTTTCTATTATAATCTCGCGTAACAGCAAGCAATTGTTTACCTCATCCTGTGCGTAGATTGGGCCGCCGGGATACCGGAAGAATTCCCAGTGGGCCGCCGTATTCTGTGCCGGTAGACCTTATGGTAACTCAAGAAAATAAAAACATATGCACTTGTACTTCACTATACTTGTACAGGGTGATTCACTCGGGACTGAACTCTTTTTTTTTTTAATTAACTCACAATTGGAAAAGCACATTTAAATTAAATTAATGTAAAACATACCTTGATCCATGTAAAACACACATTGATTCTTTAAAAAAGATTAGCCCAATGAAACGCCGTCCGAACACCGCTCACCTAACACAGATTTTCACTGGATGCAATAGGTCTCCGTGGATGGTGTGGAGATTATCACTGGCCCTCACCCGTGTGTTTTGCGAGGTTTTTTATTTATTGGAAGTTATAACGAAGTAAATTTTTCCGTCCTTTTTGTCCGCGCCGGGCATCGAATCCGAGCCCGCTTATTCCGGAGTAAGTCGCTCTCCCAACTGAGCTACGCGGACGTATGCTCTCGCTGCTATCTGCTTTTATCTCATGTGCGTCCTGCGGTGCAGGCACGTCACAAGGTTTAACGACCACCGTGAGCAACTCAATGGGCTATAAGCAGTCGCCCGTCCCTAATTTAGGGTCACTGGTTCCAGGGAAGGGAGAGAGCCAGTGCCGTAAGACAAACACAACATCCATGCCTCACCGGGATTCGAATCCGGACCCCTTTCTAACGAGTGAACAGAGGCCATCGCTTAGACCACTGCGCCACCGGTGCGGTCAGGTAAGAGCTGCTTTGACGGCAGGTAGAGGAACAACTTCATATTAAGCAGGTGGTCGTAATGTTTTGGCTCTACCATGTATTTGTCTGATGACAAAATATAGAGTACTCGTTTCTATCTCTGTAATTCCCATGTATGCAGGATGTTGCATAATGATGGCACAGTTCTTAAGACGTAGAGCAAAGGGAGATGCAGGATATCTTGTCTGCACTGTATAAAATTCTAGATGAATATTAATGTAAATAAGGGAAAAAATCCAAGTTATGGTTGTTCTTAGGGACTATTACTACTGAATGCAAGATTTCTCTAAATAGTGCAAAATTAGACCAGGTGAGTGAGATTGTATATTTAGGAAGCGTGTTTAACCCTTTAACGACCATAACGCCCAAAACGCTCGTACATACAAACGACCATAACCACCCGAAACGCCTGTCTAGAGTGAGTCAGATTTCCTATCCCTACCTGTTCTTTAAATTTGCACGACCTGTGAGGGATCATCAGGAGTCACAGTCAGTCACCATTGTTGTTACTAAACAAAGAAGTGAAACAACACACAGTTTTGGGCGTTATGATATTTAGAGTGATGCCAGATTTAAGAGTAACGGTAGTTAAAGGGTTAAAAGAAAAAAATCACATTATGTGGTGAAATCCGTCGGCGATTGAATTCATCATTGAGAGTCGTAGTTGCTTTACGACGATTTCACAGGGCCGATATGTTCCCGAAAATATCCCAAATGGCTGAACAGTGAAACCTGTCTAGTGTATAATCATCCACGGTTCTGTTTAAAAAATGACTGTCTTGAAAGGTAACCGCCAAAAAAAGAGTGGTTTATTTTGCCAAAATGACTGACATCCCAAACTAAAATAAAGTAAAAGCGACTAAAGATTTACCCCGGAATCGAATTGTTTTCTCGCGACGTTCCGTTTGACCCGCATTGTTATTGAAAATCATTTTATGCGATAAATCTATGTTCCATCATGAAAATGTAGGCAAGAATTTCAGATATCGGGGGTTGGACGGAGCAATAATTTCTCCCGAAAACGTTTTTTCTTTCTCGCGCTGTTTGCTCTATTGTGTATTCTTGTTAAATACTATTTTATTCTATATATTATTTTAAATAGCATAACTATACCAGTAATCCGAATTTCTTGGTGTAAAATAGAAATCAAACTTTCCAAGTATTCGCCCATCAACTAGGTAGATTTTTCAAGGAAGTTTGACAGCATATAACGGATTACTAAGTTAGTATAGTTATACCATTTTAAAATATTTGGTGTATAGTTCCTTGTTATTTAATTATTCTGTAAATATTTGTATTTTGGCATAACGGTAAGTCGAAAGACCTTACTTTGCATTTGCACTTAGAGCTTTGAAAGTGTACAAACAGGCGCATGGTGCTCTCAGTCATTGTTTAGTGTGGCTTAAATCAAACTGTGGAGTGATAAAATATTCACAGGGATAATGAACATATTGTTAGAGTTTGGCGGTGCTGTGAAACCCCAAAACATTTTTCGAATATGTATATATCCACATCTCCCAAACTATTTAATGCCACATTACAAAATTTCTCTCAATAATTTAACTGGGAAAACAAAGGGATAAAGATCAATGCAGATCATTTAACTCATCCCCGTTTTGCTGTTAGATTCGTTATTTTTGCAACTACTTTTCAGAACTGCAGAGTATAATCCAGGAACTTGCTGACAAGAGTTAAGAAGTGGGATTAAAAAGGAAATTTCGGAAGAAAAAATTAGTGTACAAGCTTTTACAAGAAATGAAGATTTATCAATTGATGGGGGAAAGCTAGAGATAACCAATTCCTACATCTATCTTAGGCAGCGGATATCAAGCGAGGTTCACCTTGATGAAGAAATTAATCGGCGATTAAAACTTGGTTGAAGAGCTTTTGGAAGGAACAGTACAATTTTTAAGAGCAATATGCCAGTACGTCTTAAAAGAAAAGTGTTATTCATTTCATCCTTCCAGGGCTTAAGTACGGACAGAGACGTGGACTTTAACCAAAAAAGACATACAAAGACTGCAGACAACTGAAAGAAGCCTTAAGAGATGAATGCTTGTGTAACCAGGTGAGATAAGAAGAGAAACTCGTGGATAAGAAAAATGGAAAACACGGAAAGCATTGGAAGAAACTTTTATCAGTTTGGAAAAATCAGAAAAGAAGATGAATTAGCAGATTAATCAATAAAAAATAATGCATATATCAGTAACTAGAAAGATTTGTAATAAAAATCCTTTATAACGAAGTAAATTTCTTTATCACGTTTTCGCCAAGGGCAGGATCCAAACCCATAACTCTCGGCTCCGGAACTCCGAGTGCTATCCACTAAACTACACTGGCATGCGCTCTCACTGCTATCTGTTTTTATCTCATGAGCGTCCTGCAGGCCAGGCACGTCACACCTTCTTAAATTGAAATTGGTTCCTATAAATTTGAAATTGTACATAGTTTTACATAATTGGGATCGGAAGTTAATTGTAAAAATAATATTAGTACTGAGATTGAGAGACGTATTTTTTTCCGCAGACAGATGCTTCTGTGGGCTTAGGAAATACGTAAAATCACATCTGATCTCAAAAAGCACAAAGATAATGACGTACAAAGTACTTGTGAGACTAGTGTTAACTTATGCCTCTGAAAATTGGTTGTTGGGTCTATTTGAAAGAAGAGTTCTTTGATATATTTTTGGAGCAGTACAAGAGAATGGTGTGTGGAAGAAAAGATACACTGGCGGAAAGTGAAACAAGAACACCAAGAAGGAATTGGCGGACGATCATGAAATTTACATATGTTAATGGGGGTCGAGTGTACGTAGGTGTGATGTTAATTTCGGGACCAACCGGCGAGCGCTTACGCCACAGCACGGCATAATATGCAAATTCTCGTCGGTGGTATTTAAGGAGTACGGCGAAGTGAATGTAATCAGTCGTCGGCGTACGCACACGTGCGAAGAGCTTGAAGAAGCTGCAATGCCTGGACATGGAAGACGTGTACGATTTCAGCAGTTATCGGACTTTGAGTGAGGTCGTCCAGTCGGACTCCGCGAGGCTGGGTGGTCGCATCGTCGTATTGCGGAGCGAATTGGACGGAAAGTATCGGTGGTGGTACGATGGTGGCGTAGATAGTCCGAGGAACATTACCACATGAGAAGACGTGGAACCGGGAGTCACAGACGGACTGATGAGCGGACCGATCGACGCATAAGAAGAGTGGCGTTGTCAAGCAGAACATTCACTGCGACGCAAATTCGAGCTGCCGTTGCACCTAAGGAGACTGTGCAAACAATTCGCAACTGTCTACTGGATGCAGGACTGCGTGCACGTGTGCCTCTGACTCCAGCCCACCGTCAAAAACGGCTGCAGTGGTGTCGCCAACATCTGCACTGGAGAACGCAATGGCGATCTGTCGTGTTCAGCGATGAAAGCAGATTCTGCTTGGGAACCTCCGATGGCCGCATGCGTGTTCGCAGGCGCACAGGGGAGCGTCTCCACCCTTCTTGCATCCGCCAGCTACACACAAGGCGTACAGCTGGTCTCCTGGTGTGGGGAGCGATCAGCTATCACTCCCGTACACAACTAGTGTTTGTACCGGGTACATTAGACAACACCTTCTACATCAACAACATCATTCAGCCCGTTGTTGCGCCATTTGTAAGGTCGGTCAATCGTGGTGTTTCCCAGCAAGATAACACACGCCCACACACGGCACGTGCAACACAACATGCACTTCAGGGTGTGAGACAACCTCTAAGGCCTTCACGTTCACCGGATTTGCCCCCATTGAGCACGTTTGGTATTTTATGGGACAACGATTTATCCGGTCTCCACGGCCAGCCACGACCACCCTCGATTTACGCGTCCAGGTTGAGGATGCTTGGAACTCAATACCCCAAACCTACATCCAACATCTGTACGACAGACTCCATGCCAGAATTGCACAGTGTGACGCCGTTCATGGCGGTTTAACCTCGTACTAATTATGTTACATCGAAATGTTATTTTTCAGTTTAGCAGAAAATACAGCTGTATTTTGCCATAATGTTTTGATCACGTTATCCTCTGTATTCCGTTATTATGCTGTAAAAATTTCGTTGGTATCAGACGTCTCCTTCCTGGTGTTCTTTTTTCACTTTCCGCCAGTGTACAAGCATGAACTATTCGGGTTATTTAATGTAACAGACATTATTAAGCACATAAAAATAAATAGATTAAGTTAGGTTGGACATATTACACGCATGGATAGTAATAGAATAGTTAAGAAGATATTTAATGCTAAGCCGGAAAGAAAAAGGAAAATTGGAAAACCTAAATTAAGATGTGAAGATGGAGTGATGCAGCATATTAAGGTTTTGGAAGTATTAGGGGTATGTAAAATTTTCCGTCGTTTTAAGGAGAAAGGAGAGAGGAACAATTAGGAAACTAGTTACACATTTATCAGGAAACCAGTTACACATTTATTCAACAAAATATTGGCCGTGACGTTTGGCATCAATGACCTTTTACCATTTTTCAGGCAAGAAATAAATGCCCTGTGACAGAAGGGCTCGGGTTTTGAGCTGAAGTACGCAGTGACGAAAGTTTTCATCTCTGGAACTGTGGTGAACCGCTGTTGGTCTAGGGCATGTTGCATAGAGTAAAACAGATGAAAGTCTGAGGGTCAATGTCCGGGGAGTAAGCCGGGTACGGTAAAACCTCCCAGTGTAACTGTTTAAGGGTTGGTTTCGTGGTGGCACCTACATGTGATCTGGCATTATCACGTAACATGGTGACTGGGCGGCGTTCTTTACCTGTCATTGGGCACTTTTGCTCGATTGCGGCGTTGAGTTTCATCAACTGATCGCTATGACGTTGTGCAGTGATTGTTTTGCCCCGTTTCAACAGTTCGAAGTACAGCACTCAATGCATATCCCACCACACACACAACAGCACCTTTTCCCGTGGATATCCTGTTTTGCAGTTGCCTAAGGGGTTGTCAGAATAGATCCATTTTTCATCCCCGGTGACTACTTTCCACAAATGTGTTTCCTTTGAAACCACTTCAGCAACGACATACAGATGCACAATCGTTGACCAACATTACGCTGCATTAAAATATCCGGAACCCACTTACCAATCTTCTGGGTCTTCCCCAAGGCCTGTAGATGTCGTACCACCATCGATTGAGCCACTTTCAAACGTTTCCCTAGTTGCGTGGTCGATTGTGCGGCGTCCTCTTGCATCAGCGATTCCATCTCCTCGTCTGCAAGTTCCTGCAGTATACCTGCACGTGGCTTGTCTTCCAAGCTTAGATCATTTTTATTAAACCTGGCAAACCACTCCCAACACGTCCGCTCACCCATAACCATTTCGCCATACGCCTGATATATTGAACCGTATGTTTCACTTGCACTTTTCCCTAAATTAAACATGAATAACAAACAGTGCCGCAAATAAACTTTATCGACCGCCATGCTTGGCTTCATGTACGAACTGACAGCAAAGGGTAGCCGGCCGGTTAGACCCCTACAGCGCCCGCTAGCGGGGGCGGTGGAAACTTTTGCATATCCCTAATAAAAAAATGGAGGAGATTGAAATAAGGAATGCTGGCAGCAGGAGTTCCTGAAAAACGCCAGGGCCCGCGCAGGGCTGTTGAGCCATTGATGATGACGATGAAGGAAAATGACAAGAGTGGAAGATATCATGATTAGTGTAAAATCCCTGAAATGGTAATGGGATGGACATATTGCCAGGGCAACGGACCATAGATGGGCAACCAAAATTTTAGACTGGATTCCAAGGGACAGAAGAAGACTCAAAAAAAGACCGCGTGGAGAGACATGGAGGAGACTTGCCGAAGAGAGACCGTTGTGGAAGAAACTTGGGGGACTTTAATTCAGCTTTGGTTTGATAACGGTTGATGATGATGATGAGACATATGTACTGTATATTTATTTATTTATATACGTTATGGTAAGACATAATTTACTGAAAAGTCCTGAAATTTTTATTAATTATTTCCTTATAATAGAGAGGCACATCAATATGCAGTGTGTTTATATATGTAAACAAAATGTGTATAAATAGGTAGCATTACTGTACATTTGAAAAGTAAGATAAATGAGACAATTACTAGCATGCTGCCTAATTTGTTATAGTTAAATGAAAGGGTGCTTTAGAGCGAAAACATTTCGTCGTGTCAATGTCTCCTAGTTTTCACAGACAGTTATATCAAAAGTCTTTTCGAAATGCAATAATGAAATTCTATGTTCAGTGGTCGGTATTTTTGATCAGAGTTATCATTGCAATTCCTCTAGTACCTATGCTAAGCTTTTGCAGGTAAAGGAAATATGATTTTCTTTTCTCTTTTCCTGTTTTTTGTTTACTCTCGCCTCTGCGTGTTTTATTGTTTTTCGCACAAAGTTGCCTACAGATAATTTTGTGGCGCCACGATATCCGTCGTAGCCTGATCAGGAGCTTTCTGCTGTGGAGGTGAGGAGTAGTTGAAACTCAAATCAGTATTTCGTGAAATGATAACACTTGCATGATTCAATCTCATACTCTAACTTATAACTTACTCACCGTCATTATCATGAAGTCTTTGGGCCCTGGTGACGATAAAATATTTTCGACTTTCGCATCCAGGCTTCTAGATTGTTCACCGGTGCTCTCTAGTCAGTTATTTCTGTTGTTGTTCTCACGTCTAACCCTTCGTCTATCTAACTGCTGCACATCATTAGGTCTGTAGATCCGCAGAGACTTGTGGAACAATCTCCTGGAATTTCATAGACTTGTGGAACAATCAGTTGGAATACCACAAGGCTTATGGAACAATCTCCTGGAATTTGACAGACTGTGGAACAATCTTCTGGAATTCCACAAAACTTGTGAAATATTTTCCTGCAATACCACAAGACTTCTGGGAAAATATTCTGGAATTCCACAAGACTTATGGAATAATCTCGTGGAATTTCACAAACTTGTGGAACAAACTCCTGGAATTCCACAAGACATGTGGAACTATCTCCTGGAATTCCACAAGACTTGTGGAATAATTTCCTGGAATTCTACAGACCTGTGAAACAATCTCTTGGAATTCCTGACTTGTGGGACGATCTCGTGGAATTCCGCAGACATGTGGAACAATCTTCCAGAGTTCTAGACTTGTTGAACTATTTCCTGGAATGTGAAAAGTTCACCTCACTTATGTCTTTTTTCCCCGCAAAGTTCTCCAAGTTCCCCACTATGCTTTGTACACTCATCTGCATCAATGTCGAATAAAGGGCCTCAAGAATCTTTTTGAATTGTCGTGGATCTTGCTTTTCTTTTCTTTTTTTTTTCTTTTTTTTTGAATTATCGTAGATCTTGGTTTTCTTTCCTCTTTTTTTTTTTTTTTTTTTTTTTTTGAGTTATCGTAGATCTTGTTTCTGCACTGGCGTTCCATTTCTCGCATCAATACAAAAAACACAGGAAGTGTCAATGTCTTACATGACACAGCCATACATATATAGATGAGTTTTGGTGTTCCTTGATATGATTTTTGACGTTTAAATCTTGTTTAATCATAAACCTCACAGAATCGTAGCCTGTAGATAGCTTTTATTTCTGATGCTGCTGTTCCAGTATCCAACAGCGTGGCACCAAGAAAATTTTTTTACCAATGCTTTTTGTATGCTTTAGTAATAATTTGAATAACTCCGCGTAATTAATGATAGATCAATGGCAGAACATAGAAGGATTTGCCTAACTTAAACAGGAAAAGGATGTGAAATAATTTTCTTACTTGAGATAAGAACTTGAAAGGGATCACTTGGTTTTACGACGAAAAACGCACCACTAAATTTTTTACCATTTTCCATATGAAGGGAATTCAGAGAGTCAGTCAGAGAAAAAGGTCATACATATTAATAATTTATTCCTGCAGACTCAACTTTTTTCCTGATTCATTACGCTTTCTTGATTTCAGCAAGCAGAAGAAATCGAATTCTTGAAAACGTCAATGTAGTGTGGTGTTTAAATTTTTTTAATTACGTAACAAACTGAACACGATAATAGTTAAAAAAGGAAAATGGTATGTATAAGCATTACAGCAATTTTAAGCTGTCCAGATGAAGTTCTCTTTTTATCTCTTTTTCGAAATTACTTATTCACTGAGAAATCCAGTTCAATAATGATTCAATATAACTGGATGAATAAGTTAGTTTAAAACTGGTCTCCAATATCTTTATTAATTTAACAAGTTTGATCTTAAATTACAGTCATAGCCAAAGACGTAATGTTTGTAGTTTTCAATCCTAAGTCGGATTAGCCAGTACCCAGAAGCTAATCATGTAATGGAATAATTTCTTCACGAGAAACCTTGGACAGAAGGTACCATTACGTCGGAGCACAAAAATTTAGCTTATTGGGTTTAATTCTCATAAAACTTGGAATGCCCCAGCAATTAAAACCTAGAAATTGCTTTTGGATACGAAAATCATTTTCAAAAGAAAGCCGTTCTGCTATGCGACATGTTTCATGCGACCAATAAAAATTTAGAAATAAGTATAATTTAAAAGAATTCCGGGAGAAACAGGAGGTTTTTAGACTTTAGAATATCAATTTTAATGTAAACAAGAAAGATGACACCGCATTTTCGGGTGTAATAAGCACGTCTTTTGAATCCGCTCTGGTGCAAATTATATTTATCAAAGCTAATCAAAGTCAATGGAACCGGTATGGAAAACAATAGTATCTGACGGAAGAAAGAAGTTTTTCAATCGGGTATTTTTTTACCTCAGATATTGCTGTAAACGGAATCGTGATCTTACACCCTCTGGTTGCAGACGTGTGCGTTAAGAAAAACATGAACTTATATGAGAAACACTTCGCACCTGGAACGCTCTCCAACACAGAAAGAATTTTTCAAATCGGACTCTTAGAAACAGAGATATCGACAAAAATAAGATGTGGCTTTATGTCCCCTGGTGGGAAAACCATGCATTATTTTAGGAAGAAATTATTCTCAAAAAGGTTTTTCCATATGAACGGTATCGGTCCACAAAAAAAAAAAAAAAAAAAAAAAAAAAAAATTGTCGAGTTTTCAGGAGCCCATATTTTGCTACAAATACATCAGAAGCATAAATTAGCACTTATGCTCCCTGGTGGCCAAACCATTCTTTACAAAACATTAGAAATTATGTGAAAATTATTTTCTATCAGGTCTTTATGCGATACAGGAAAAATTTTTCAAAACGGAGATTTAGAAGTAGAAATAACGCAGAAAAGGCAATTTACCAATGTACACCCCAGCGGAAAGTCTATGATTTACTTAAAAATTTTGAACTTATAGGAAAAACATTTCGTATCGGAAACGCTATCCAACAAAGAAGGAATTTTTCAAATCGGACTGTTAGAAGTAGAGATATTGACAAAAATAAGATACACATCTACGCCCCCTGGCGTAGAAACCATGCATTATTTTAAAAAGAAAAGTATCGGTCAACAAACGACATTTTTTTCAATCGAGAATTTAGTACATCATATTTTGCTGCAAATACAACAGTAGCGGAAATTAGGATTTACGCCCCCTGGTGGCCAAACTATTTTTTTCAAAAATAGGAATTATGTGCAAACGATTAATCATCAGGTGCTGTATCCGGTGCCGAAAGAATTTTTCAAATCGGAGATATAGAACCAGATATATAGGGGGAACGCAATTTACCGCTGCGCCCCCTAGCGGGAAGTATATGAATTACTTGAAAATTTTGAAATTACATGAAAAACATGTCACACGGAAAACACTATCCAACAAAGAAGGAATATTTCAAATCGGACTCCTAGAAGAACATATATTGACAAAAATAAGATGTACATCTACGCCCCCTGGCGGAGAAACTGTGTAATATTTTAAGAAGAAAATATTCCGAAAAGGTATATCGATGTGAGTGGCTGTGGTCCAGGAAAATAATTTTTCAATCTATATTTTAGAAGCTGCGATTCTATGGCAAATACATCAGAAGCAAAATTTAAGACTTAGTCCCCCTGGTGGCCAAAGTATATTTTACCAAAAACTTGAAATTATATGCAAAAGATTTTCCATCAAGAGATGTATCCGCTGAACAAAAAATATTCCAATCGAAGTTTTAGAAGAACAGTAATCGAGGAAAAGGTAATTTACTTTTACGCCCCTAGCGGAAAATCTATGCGTAATTTGAAAAGGTAACTATATCTAAAATATTATTCAATATAAATGGAATCGAAAGATAAAAAAATTCAATCGGATGTTTAGAAGCAAATATGTGGAATAAAACGTATTTTTGAATTCGACATCATCTGCATTTACGCCCTCTACCGGCAAAATTGTGCATCGTAAAAAACAACGAAATGAAGGATCATCATTTGCATATTTCAAGCTTCCCAATGCAAAAATAATTTTTCAAATCGGACTAATAGTTGCAGAGATATCGTAGGTACAGATGGACGGACGGACAAACCGATAACCGAAGCATGATCTTTTTTTATAAATGCCGTGCTAAAAAAAGCGTTTCCAAGCAATTCATTAAGTAACCGTGTAGGGACGAGAAATGGTATGTTTCAGGCAGCGTCCGGCATTTACTGAGAAATTCTTCCAGCCGTTTCTGGGGCACGATTCCTCAAAGAAAAAGTCGAGAGAGTACCCTGGTACTCTATAAATAACTTATGTTGTTCAGCTTTCGCATGACATGGGCGTATCGTTGTGGGTGGGAAACAAAACGAGTGATTCGAGGGTATACTTTTATTCAGTTAGAACACATTGCATTTATTTGCGTCACTCAGGACCACAACGAGCCACAGTCTCGTACATACTAATTGGAATTAAACCATAATAACAAACAATAGGGTTTACTTGTTCCTGAAATTGAGCGGTTGGATTAGTAAATATTACTGTCGTAAAACCAATGAAAAGGTGATAAGTTGAAGTCAGGAAAGTAAATATTTCCTAAACTCTGGCTGGGGCAAAGTAAGAATTTCGATCATTTAGTTTTCTAAAACAATTTCATTTATTATTATACGTGGTCGAGTCACAGTATTGTGACCACCAGCTAATATCCAGAGTAACCGCCGTGTGCAGCGCGGACAGCAGCTAGATGGCTGGGAGTGACTCAATAAGGTGCTGGAAAGTGTTCACAGGTATCTGAAGACACGCTGACTGCAGTGCATCTGACAGCTGCTAGAAAATGCATGGTGGAGGTTAAATCGTGCGAACAACACGATCGAGGTGGTCCCACACAGGCTCAATTGGATTTAAGTCATGGGAATTAGGAGTCTTGGGAAGGACTTTGAAGTCTTCATCATGCTCTTCTAACCACTCTCGGACATTTCTAGCTGTGTGAAGCGTCGCACTGTCGTGCTGGAAGATCCCTTCCGCCCCAGGGAAGACAATCACCATCTATGGGTAATGTGGTCTGCAGTCCACAGTGCCTTCCACAGGTATGAGTAGGCCCATTTTATGGCAGGAAAACACTCCCCATGCCTTAACGTTGCCCCCACCAGCTTGTGTTCCTCCAGCAATGGTTGGAGAGTGTTTGTTCTCCGATGTTTCTCGCCTTATACGCCAAGGTCCATCCGTTCGATGAAGCAGAAAACGTTACACATCGGAGAAGGCCATTCTTTTCCAATCAGCAGAGGTTCAATTCCGATACTGCCATGGAAATGTGAGCCTTTTCTTCCGATGCACCTTCGTTAGTTCAATGACCATCCGTCTGCATCAGGGGTCGCTAGACTGTCGTTTTAGACACACTTCCGGTAGCTCCTTGGTTCAACCTCTAAGTGAGTTGCTCCCCTGTAGCGTGTCGATCGGACATCACGCACCTTCGAAGCTGAAGTTCATCTTTCATATCAATGGCACGTGGTGCTCCGCAGTTTTCACATCGCTTATTCGCAATGGTGCAATTTCTCCAATAACAGTACACTTTAAACACAGCAGCACGAGAACAGATCACAAACTGCGCTTTTTAAGAAATACTGCCATCCTTGGCCCGAAAGAAGATAATCACCCTTTTTTGCAAATCTGATAAATCGATCCTTTTATCCATGACAGCAACGAGTGATATGTTTTCAGAATGCTTAAAGCACACATTATGTATCCTCCTCCAAGAGAACTCACGACACGTGCCTTCTTTCATTTGCTACGAACTGTTGACGTCAAAATTAGAAGGTGGTCAAAATAATGTGACTCAACTGTGTATCAGGTGTACAGATAAGTTTTAAAGCGTTTTTGTATGTGACGTATACCTGTAATTTACATATACGTCATTCCCGCGAGTTGTTGTCGTGTGACCGTAATTGGTCCAGAATATGAAATATGACACAAAAGCTTGCCCAACAGTCAAACGCACTTACACATTGGCAGGTGAAAGATGGCAAGCGGTACTGCATTTATTCGACACTGCATTCGTTACGAATTTCGTGAAAGAAAAAACTCTGAAAAAGCATGTGCCTCAATCTGTTCTGTTTTGGGGGAGAATATTGTATCGAAAGCCGCGTGTGAGTTTTGGTTTAGACGATTTAAAGCAGGTGATTCTTATGTTAGCGGCCGAGAACGTACCGGCTCCCTGCAGATGGTTGCACATGAAGAACTGCAAGCATTACTGGATGAAGATTCGTCTCAAACGCAAAAAGAACTAGTTGAACAACTGGGGGTAACTCAACAAACCATTTCCAATCGTTTACGCGCAATTGGAAAGATTCAGAAGGAAGGAAAGTGGGTGCGACATGACCTGAGCCAGAGGAACAAAGATGATCTTGTCATGAAGTGTTTGAATCTGTTGGAGAAATAACACATATCTTTCCTGTTGTAAATCGTTACGGGTGATGAAAGGTATAAAGGGTGAACTATTATGAACTATTAGAACAGGGTCCAACTGTTACTTCTGATCACTACAAGCAGCAATTCCTGCGACTGAAAAAGGGAATCTGTCGGAAACGTCCATTCACAAGCAAAGGATTGCGTCCCGTGAATTACTGCATGACAACGCTAATCCGCATGTAGGGAAATCGGTCAAGGAAACGTTTTTGACGCTTAGCTGGGAAGCTTTGGAGCCCACGGCGTATAGTCCCGACATAGCTCCTTCAGGCTAGCATTTGTTCCGATGGTTGCAACGAGGTTCGTCTCCTGTACGGTTCCAAACATGTAACGAAGTGCAAAAATGGGTTGACGACTTCATCGCGTCACACGATGAAGTATTCTTCATGGCTGGAATTCGTCAGGTGCCCAACAGATTGCGGAAGGTGATAGATAATGACGGCGCATATTTTGATTCGTAAAGGTATTGTTGTTTTCTCTCAAATTACATGCTGCGTTGCCTTAAAACGCTTCAAAACTTATTTGCACACCTAATATGTTATTCACATTTAGACGAACGTAAGAAACGACCGTGACACCGATGAAATGCGATGCAGCTACGAAATTGCATTTGCGCATGCGCAAGCTAAAAATTTGAACTCAAGTTAGAAAGAAAAGCTGAATCGCTAGTTAGTTAGAGAGGGCGATTGATAATTTTAGGTGTAAGATATCTAAGGTTACATCCCATCGCATGATACATGATTTTAAAGATCTCGTGAATAGCAGGTAACCTTCCCTGTAGAAGGGCTATGGGGTGGGGAGGGGGGGGTCAAAAGGAAGCCAAAGTTTGCTACAATACGTACTTTACTACTGTCGGAAAAGAATGCATAGCACCAAAATGCACTTTGTAATGGCTTCTAAAACATGTATCATGAGGTTCTCATAGTTTACGCAGATTGCAATGAGTTGCTACGTTTATGTAAAATCAGATGGAAAAATGTTGGGCGATAGTTTATTGAAATAAATATATTGTTGAATAAAAATGAAATGAAATCATGAAATAAAAGATTGCCGTCTTATGCACGATTAAAATAAATAAAAGTTAAGAGAACTGATGCTCCTGTACACACCAAACGTGGTGAAAAGGATCTAAATGACAGGTTAAAACAACATGAGATCTTTCGATCCCTCTTAGGATCATCCTCAGGTGTGCCCACGAATTAGTGATTCCGACCTTAAATAACAGAAGGGGAAGTATCATAATTCAATCTGTGCGTTCACTGCGCATGCCTGGGATTATTCACGGGAGGATCCGGGTCGCCGAGTATGTGATTGCGTCATCTGGTGTTAAGGTATTCAAGGTGTTGTCATTCTGAGTATAATTTGATGTCCTTGTCAGGATATGTTTCCAAGGATTGGGGATGTTCATTGGTATATAGTCGTTGCAACATTGATTACCCTTGATGAAAATTAACAAACTCTCAGCAAAAAGCAACGAGGTTTCGTTCCATGGTGTTGTAACGATGGAAGATTCCTGTCAAGCTGGATAACAAGAACCTTTGTTGGTAAGGCGTAATAATGCAGTTTTATTGTTTCGAGTCTTGATGTCATAAATATGTTCTTTCATTCTAATATGTAACGTCCTCTGGGTAGATCTTATGTAAGTGAGAGGTGGGTCATCTGGCTCAGTACTGTAAAGAGGTATGTTATATACTCCATGACGGGATCCCTGTTTGATTTCATCGCTGTCGTTGCGAATAATGGAGTAGGTATTTGATGTTCTGAGGCCAAAATCGATTTTATGACGATGACAAAAGTTTTTATAGTGCGAGTAACGTGTGGGTCATAGCACATGGACCCAAGAAATTTCTTATCCCTAGTTTCTCTCTCGAGTGTGGACATGGTTGCGTTTCTGAGTCTTTTATACACCGAATCCACCAAATGATATTCATCGCCATGGTTTCGGGCGATTTCCTTAATTTTTGCAATCTCTTGTTTTTCAGTTGGCTACTGGAGGAGTGTGTAATGGCTCGTTGTATCATGAATCGAATGGCTGCAAGTTTATGACTTAGAGGATGCATAGAGTTGTAAAGGATTATACTAGGGACAGATGCAGGCTTCCTGAAAACTGAGGTTTGAATACTATAATTTTTAATATTTCTGGTTAGTAAGATGTCCAAAAACGGTAAGACTCCTTCAGATTCTAGTTCCAACGTAAAATTCACTGATGGATTTAGTGAAGACAGGAAATCCTTAAAGTTCAATAATTTTTCTTTAGTACCCAACCAAAAAACCAAAATATCATCGACATACCTCAAATATAGACCCAGATCTTCAGGTAAAGGGTTGAGTGTCAAGTGCTCTAGATGTTGCATGAATATCTTAGACAAAAGTGGTGATAAAGGGGAACCCATTGGGACCCCCTGTTTTGGCCTGTAAATAATGTTGTTGAAGCAGAAGTATGATCGATTTTGAATAAGTCTTAGGGCACTAAGGATTGCGATGATCTCAGACATATACATGTCTGATTCTTTCAGTTTGTCCGCAATTAAAGAGTAAACTAGAGGTACAGACACACTAGGGTATAAGGCCATAACGTCCAGTGAGGCCATAATAAAGGGAGACCTTTGACTACATAAAGTTTGAATCCTTGATAAGGTTTCTTTCGAGCTGGAAACAGAGTAGCCTTGAGTTAGGGTTAGGGGTTTAAGGAATGATAGTCTTTAAGTTCCTTAATTATTCGGAACCTTAAAGATTCATAAAGAACACCAACCCATGAGATCATTGGTATCGGGGCATTCTAATCCAACCCGCTCACTTGAAGTAACCTTGGCTTCATTCCTTAAACCCTAACCCTAACTCAAGGCTACTCTGTTTCCAGCTCGAAGGAAGCCTTATCGAGGATTCAAACTTTATGTAGTCAAGGGGCTCCCTTCATTATGGCGTCACTGGACGTTACGGCCTTATACCCTAGTGTGTCTGTACCTCTAGTTCACTCTTTAATTGTGGACAAACTCAAAGAATCAGACATGCCTATGCCTGAGATCATCGCAATCCTTAGCGCCCTAAGACTTATTCAAAATCGATCATACTTCTGCTTCAACAACATCATTTACAGGCAAAAACAGGGGGGGGGGGTCCCAATGGGTTCCCAATGGGTTCCCTTTTATCACCACTTTTGGCTTAGATATTTATGCAACATCTACAGCACTTGGCACCGAACCCTTTACCTGAAGATATGGGTCTATATTTGAGGTATGTCGATGATATTTTGGTTTTTGGTTGGGTACTGAAGAAAAATTATTGAACTTTAAGGATTTCATGTCTTCACTAAATCCATCAGTGAATTTTACATTGGAACTGGAATCTGAAGGAGTCTTACCGTTTTTGGACATCTTACTAACCAGAAATATTAAAAATCATACTATTCAAACCTCAGTTTTCAGGAAGCCTACGTCTGCCCCTAGTATCATCCCTTACAACTCTATGCACCCTCTAAGTAATAAACTTGCAGCCATTCGATTCATGATACAACGAGCCATTACACACTCCTCCAGTAGCCAACTGGAAAAACAAGAGATTGCAAAAATTAAGGAAATCGCCCGAAACCATGGCTATGAAGATCATTTGGTGGATTCGGTGTATAAAAGACTCAGAAACGCAACCATGTCCACACTCGAGAGAGAAACTAGGGATAAGAAATTTCTTGGGTCCATGTGCTATGACCCACACGTTACTCGCACTATAAAAAACTTTTGTCATCGTCATAAAATCGATTTTGGCCTCAGAACATCAAATACCTACTCCATTATTCGCAACGACAGCGATCAAATCAAACAGGGATCCCGTCATGGAGTATATAGCATACTTCTTTACAGTATTTAATCAGATGACCCACCTGTCACTTACATAGGATCTACCCAGAGGACGTTAGATATTAGAATGAAAGAACATATTTATGACATCAAGACTCGAAACAATAAAACTGCATTATTACGCCTTACCAACAAAGGTTCTTATTATCCAGCTTGACAGGAATCTTCCATCGTTACAACACCATGGAACAAAGCCTCGTTGCTTTTTGCTGAGAGTTTGTTAATTTTCATCAACTGTAATCAATGTTGCAACGACTATATACCAATGAACATCCCCAATCCTTGGAAACATATCCTGAGAAGGGAATCAAATTATACTCAGAATGCCAACACCTCGAATACCTTAAGACCAGATGACACAATCACCCACTCGGAGAACCGGATCCTCCCGTGAATAACCCCACGCATGCGCAGTGAACGCACAGATCGAAGCATGACACTTCCCATTCTGTTATTTAAGGTCGGAATCACTAATTCGTGAGCACATCTGAGGATGATCCCAAGAGGGATCGAAAGATCTCATGTTGTTTCAACCTGTCATTTAGATCCTTTTCACCACATTTGGTGTGTACAGGAGCATCAGTTCTCTTAACTTTTAGTTATTTTAATCGTGCATAAGACGGTAATCTTTTGTTTCATAACTAACCGAGCACGAACTTTCATCTATTTTAACCTATGAAATTAAATACTGTTGCGTCAATTCATGTGGTATCATTCAAAAATTATATTTGAGCAGTGATTTTTAGTACTTCCGTTATCCATTTTTGTTACATCGAATCTTTTTTACTTGTGATTTCCTTTACCACTGTTGGGAAAGATGTATAGCATGAAAGTGCTCAGGAGGGACGGATGCAATTAATCCACAGCACATGGTAACTTGTGGAGAATTCAGTAGTTCCTCTGTTTGCACATGTGGATTATTCTGTTCCAATATTCGACAGTTGAGTGTGGTGACAGACCAATGTAACTAAAATTGAGCTTCGTCCGCTTACAACGCATTTAGCAACCGCTGGGGATCGCCAGAGATGTTTGCAGGAGCCCATTTGGCAAATTCCTCCCGCTGTGGGGCATTCGCTGGTAACAGCTTGTTTACAGTTTGCAGTTAGTCTGGATACAGATTTAGCACACCGTGAAGGATGGGAATTATCGATGCTTTCGGTATGCCCAAACATCTTGCCGTTTCACGAGCAATGTTTGTTCCACTTGTCCTTTGAGATGTTAGTTTGTCCATTTGGAATGCCACAGCATTTGAACGGGACTTCTTGAAGTGCCGTTCGAATGCTATAGTTGACACTAAACCTGCATTCTGAAAGGACTTGAACAATGGTTTTCCGACGTCGGCTGAGATTCAGCAAACTTCCCCTTTCCTCAAATAGTTTCATCTCACACAGCATACCGGCACAAGTGACAAGACTTTGTCCATTGTTTTGTCCGTTCTGTGTTCGGAACATTCGTAAAGCTTCTGTTGAAACTAGTATAACTATATTATTAATCAGAATTTCTTGGCGTAGAATAGAAAGAAAGTTTTCAAGCTTTAGCACAAACCAGAGGGGTTTTTTTAAGGAAAATAGACAATTTCCTTGAAAAGGAGGTATACAGCAAAGGGCTTTTTCGGGGAAGATACACAGCTTGCTGTCTACTTTCATTGGAAAAAAAACATATGGTTGATGTGGCCGACGAAAGAGGGAGAATAATCAATTTGTTTTGGTGCAACATGGAAATCAAAGTTTTCAAGCTTTCGCACATCAACCAGATGGGTTTTTTTCAAGGAAGGCAGACAGATTCCTTGAAAAAGCAGTAGACGTAGACAAGTAGACAAGGTAGACAGCAAAGGGATTTTTCAATTAAGATAGACAGTTTGCTGTCTACCTTCCTTGAAGCAACCCATCTGGTTGCTGAGGCGGGCGAGAGAGAGAGAGAGAGAGAGAGAGAGAGAGAGAGAGTAATCAGAATTTCTTGGCAAAGCATAGAAATCAAAGTTTTCAAGTTTTCGCACATCAACCAGATGGGTTTATTCAAGGAAGGTAGATAATTTTCTTGAAAAAGTAGTAGAGGTATACAGGTGGACAGCAAATGTCTTTCTCAAAGAAGACAGACAGTTTGCTGTCTTCCTTCATTGAAAAAAAAGCATCTGGTTGATGTGGCGGACGAAAGAGAGAGAGTAATCAGAATTTCTTGGCATAGCATGGAAATCAAAGTTTTCGAGTTTTCGCATATCAACCAGATGGTTGTTTTTCATAGGAGGTAGACAGCTTGTGAACACAACAATTTGTCAGCGACAGGCATCAAATTCATGTCCCCTCACTCCGGAGTAAGTCGTTCTCCCAACTGAGCTACGCGGACAGAATGCCTTGCTGCAGATTTGTCGTCTTGACACATGTTTTCACCTCTGTAGTACGTCACATGATCTCCCTCTTATTTGTTTTTAAATTTGTCTTTGAAGCGCAGTAGGAATTTTTCATTAATTCCAAACCATGTGTGGAACAAAGATCACACATTTCTCGAAGAACTCAACGGCCAGTGGATCCATTTTCCACAATTGGGCACCAATATAAAAACACAAATTTTTCCGCTGCAGACATCGAATCCGTGTCCCATCACTCCGGAGTAAGTCGCTCTCCCAAGTGAGCTACGTAGACAGAATGGCGCGCTGTAGATTGTCGTCTTGTCACATGTTTTCACCTCTGTAGTACGTCACAAGCATCCATGGAGAAGCAGTAGAGTTAGGTAAGGTAGACAGCAAATGGCTTTTTCAAGAAAGGTAAACAGTTTGCTATCTGCCTTCCTTGAAAAAAAACATTTGGCTGATGTGACGGACCAGAGATAGAGTAATTAGAATGTCTTGGCGTAGCATAGGAATCAAAGTTTTCAAGCTTTCGCACATCAACCAGATGGTTTTTTACAAGGAAGGTAGACAGCTTTCTTGAAAAAGCAGTAGGGGTGGACAAGGTAAACAGGTAGACAGCAAATGGGTTTTTAGAGGAAGATAGGCAGTTTGATGTCTACCTGCCTTGTAAAAAAAAAAAACATCTGGTTGATCTGCGAAAGCTAGAAAACTTTGATTTCTATGCTACACCAAGAAATTCTGATTACACACACTCTCTCTCTCTCTCTCGTGCCCCCATGGCAGGATGAGTTCCGCAAAGTCGACAATGTGCCTTTGAAGATTACTGGTAAATAAATGCAGCCGGCTTGCTATTCCTTTGCTGCATACGGGTAAGGGACAAAGTGCGTCCCGGGCAGACTTCACAGGGAACCATCTACGCATTCACGTTCCCAAAAACAGAGCGTCCGCGGAAAACCCCGGACTAGATGGCCGGCAGCACCGGGGTTCGAACACCTGTTAGAAGCGTCTACCTCCAACACCGTGCATAGCGCTTTAATCTACTGCGCTATGCTGGTGGCATTCTGACTACTAGTATAGTTATACTATTTTCAATATGCTTGGTGTAAAGTTCCTTGTTATTAATTAAAGCTTCTGATGCCGATTCTTCGCTTACATATAAAAGCTTCACTAAAAAGTAGACGTACTAATCCTAAATTTTCTCGAATTCGAATCGGAATCCTAAAAGGTTCTCGAATCCCTCGAATCTCTCGAATCTTTCATGTAAGAATAATTATAAGAAAAAAAGGGAAAGAAAAGACTTTTACTTGAAAGATTTTAATTGGAGCAAAATTTTAAGTCTGTGTTTAATGAAAAACAAGTTCAATAATATAGTTTTCAAAAAATATACCCATACTCATTAAGAAGATACAAATGAAATTCATAATTTACATTTACTAAATGAAATACATAACTCTTGAGTCTTGGGGTTCATTTTCTGAATATAATTTGACAAAAAACATGTTTGAGTAACAATTCACATTTTTGACGTTTTTCTTTAATGACAAAAGTTCCAAAATCTTTTTAAATGAAAGCTAGTGTAGAGGTGGGGAGGATTGTTTCAAGAGTTAAAGAAGATAAATACTAAACATGAAACACTAAATTGAGTAAATTCTTTCCAGAAAATTCAGAAAAATAAAAAACATTTTTGTTTTAAGAGTTAATAAAAACACTAAACACTGAACTCTTTCAGAGCAATGTAAAAAAAACACAAACCTTCAATGGAGATTTAATGCTGACAAAAATTCGTCATACTGACAAATATTCAAACAAATATCGCTCTACAACAAGCACCAAACGGCGAGTGTTTTAGGTTAAGATTCGAAAGATTCAAATGACGAAAAAAGCGGGAAGATTCGATTTTTCGAATCTCGAATCTTTTTCATATGAATCACGGGATTCGAGGATTCGAATGTCTCATCGCTACTAAAAAGGCTTTTTCCGGCGAAGGTAACATCGTAACAACAAACTTCTTGAATTATCGTTTTCAATAACGAGAGGAATAAAGGCAATTCTCAAACGGTTAACAGTTTCAACTTATGACTTAGTGGTTTTAAATTTGTCACATTTGCAAGTCTTTCATATGCGTGACTTCTATGAGTGTAAAGAGCTCCCTCTGGTTGCATTTTGGAACTTAAAAGTTTCCCTATGCCATACAAAATCCCACTACTAAATAGCAAATCTTATCGTATAAACCGCACACTGTAATGTGTGCATTAGATTCTTTTTTTTTTTTTTTTTTTTTTTTTGTAATAAAACTTTCAAATTTAAACGGACTTTTCAGTCACCCGGTATTATAAACCACAAAACCTGGTGTTAAATTAGCATTAATAATGCACACGTTGAGTGATAACTCACTCAGAGTCCAAGATGTATTTTATCGTTCCTGGCTTTCTAACTACAACGGCCGTTCCATAAAAACTGAGATTAGAGTCACACAAAATGAAGAAAAATAGGTACAACAATATATATGTTATTCTTTCTCAAGAAAGAATAACATATATATATTCCCAGCAAAAACAGCCATGCTGGCCCAGCACTATGTTGCCGCTGCCGAACCGTCAATAAAATATCCGGGCGGCCAACAGAAGGGCCAGCAGTTCAGGCCAACAGCTGGCCAACAGTTGGCACCACATCAGTTGTCATATGCCACAACAGGGCCATCATTGGTCCATCACAGGCAGTAGCTGCCACAAGTGGCCCTTCAGTGGCCCTGCAAGCACGTGCCAGAACTGATGGATAGCCTAATGTGGTCCGCTAGTGTGCCGTTAGTGGCAGCCAGCAACCACGTGACGTAACTGGTGGCTTGCCGAATCTTGTCCGCCAATTTCCCAGTAGTAGCCATAATAATAATTATAAAAGCCAGGATAACCGCACTTTCCTAAAGCTACAATTTTTTCTACCCTTACGAAGATGGTGAATTAGTGCACTGGGGAAATTTTCTCGACATACCGGAAGAGCGTCCGTTTGCATCGGACTAGATTCGATCCTGGGCCTTTTGCGTGGAAGCCGCGCCGGCTACCGACCGGAATAATTCACTACGCTTGGGCATGTGCTGGAAGCTATGTGTTTGGTATGCAATTTGTAATCGAATGCTTCCCTCTTTCATTTTATAATATTGCGAGGTATTTTTCATAAAAGTCAGTTTCATATGATTGATAAATTAATTTTTTCAACGTAACGATAGCTTTTTTTTTTACCTTAAGGGAATTTCACTCATTTTCAAGACGTGTACATACTTAGAGTCGCTTTCCAAAGTTTTGTACTGTCCTTGTCGTCTTGAAAAGAGATTGTTGAATAAATATATATTTACCCGGGATCATGTCACATTCTGTTACATTTTTAACGTTGTGTCTTTCCTTTCCGTTGTCCGAAGCAACATTTGTTTTAAAGAGTAAAAGGGATTTTATTTTACTTCTCGTTATTTTTAGAAGCGAATTCCTCCCAGTCTTGTGTATTAAACCCATGGATGAGTACACCACATAGCGTTGCTTTTTTTTTTCTTTCAAATAATTAATAAATTTTGTACGCGTATAATTCTTTTTTTCCCCAACAAACGCTGTTTTAATGGTTTTCCAAGATATGTGTTTCAAGCGGTTTCAAATTTTTTCTTGTTATTCATCCACTCCATTCTATGAATTGTTATTCATGGCAATGGGGTGGGTGTATTTCATGGCTGTAATCTAGTATTTCACCGCTTAATCTGATATCTTCGTCGACGTAAAATTTCATTAGGAAATTAATTCGCCTCTCCACATATGGATTTTTTTCTTAACATCCACTAAAATAACACGATGGCGATAGTGTCGTTTTCAACTAACTGCCCAGCAAAAACACAAGTGCTGGGAAACTGCTGGCCACCAGCTGGCAGTTATGGGTCACTGCTGGCTGAAATCTGCCGCTCACGGCCCGGTAGTGGTCCGTTGGTGGCAGCGCTATCAGTTGGCCTGCCATTGATGGCCCTGCAGCATCGCCGTGAATTGTGGGCCTCCAAGCAAGTGCCACTAGTTGCCCGTTGCTGGCAACCAATGCAACCCCCAACAGCAGGTGGAAGCATCGGGACTGCGCATACGCGGAAGCAACACTTGCTGTGTTGCTGTGTCTCTCATGGTACCAGTTAGTTGAAGACGACGCTATCGCCATCGTGTTATTTTAGTGAATGTTAAGAAAAAATCCATATGTGTAGAGGCGAATTAATTTCCTAATGAAATTTTACGTCGACGAAGATATCAGATTAAGCCGTGAAATACTAGATTACAGCCATGAAATACACCCACTCCATTCCCATCAATAACAATTCATGGAATGGAGTGGATAAATAACAAGAAAAATTTGAAACCGCTTGAAACACATATCCTGGAAAACCATTAAAATAGCGTTTGTTGGAAAAAAAAAGAATTATACGCGTACAAAATTTATTAATTATTTGAAAGAAAAAAAGCAACGGTATGTGGTGTACTCATCCATGGGTTGAATACACAAGACTAGGAGGAATTCGCTTCTAAAAATAACGAGAAGTAAAATAAAATATCTTTTACTCTTTAAAACAAATGTAGCTTCGGACAACGGAAAGGAAAGACACAACGTTAAAAATGTAACAGAATGTGACATGAACCCGGATAAATATATATTTATTCAACAATCTTTTTCAAGACGGCAAGGACAGTACAAAACTTTGGAACGCGACTCTAAGTATGTACACGCCTTGAAAATGAGTGAAGTCCCCTTAGGGTTAAAAAAAAACTATCGTTACGTTGAAAAAATTAATTTATCAATTATATGAAACTTACTTTTATGAAAAATACCTCGCAATATTATAAAATGAAAGAGGGAAGCATTCGATTACAATATGCATACCAAACAGATAGCTTCCAGCACGCACTTGAGCTTCGTGAATTAGTCCTGTCAGTAGCGTGCGCGGCTTCCACGTAGACGACCCAGGATCGAATCTAGTCAAATGCAAACGTTGTTTTTCCGGTCTGTCGAGAAAGGTTCTCCAGCGCAGTGCGTTAATTCCCAAGCTTCGTAAGGGTAGAAAAAAATTGTAGCTTTAGGAAACGGTGGTTATCCTTGCTTTTTTTTTATTATTATTGCTACTACTGGGAAATTGGCGGACAAGTTTCGGCAAGCCACCAGTTACGTCACGTGGTTGCTGGCTGCCACTAACGGCACACTAGCGGACCACATTAGGCTAGCCATCATTTCTGGCAAATACTTGCAGGGCCACTGAAGGGCCACTTGTGGCAGCTACTGCCTGTGTTGGACCACTGATGGCCCTGTTCTGGTATATGACAACTGATGGGGTGCCAACTGTTGGCCAGCTGTTGGCCTGAACTGCTGGCCCTTCTGTTGGCCGCCCGGACATTTTATTGACGGTTCGGCAGCGGCAACATAGTGCTGGGCCATTGCTGGCAGTGCTGGCTGCCAGCAATGGCCCACTGTTGGCTCAGCAATACTGTTTTTGCTGGGTGGTACCATGAGAGACACAGCAAGTGTTTCTTCTGCGCATGTGCAGTTACGATGCTCCCACCTGCTGTTGGGGGTTGCATTGGTTGCCAGCAACGGGCCACTAGTGGCACTTGCTTTGAGTCCCACAATTCAGGGCGATGCTGCAGGGCCACTAATGGCTCGCCAACTGATAGCGCTGCCACCAACGGACCACTACCGGGCCGTGAGCAGCAGATTTCAGCCAGCAGTAACCCATCTATGCCAACTGGTGGCCAGCAGTTTCCCAGCACTTGTGTTTTTGCTGGGTTGTTGTACCTATACTTCTTAATTTGATGATATGCCACAGTACCATCGTTCAGTCCACATTTCAAAGCATGTGACGAAGGCATTTTGTGGTAGCTGCTTTACCGATCACAGTACAGCTTGAATAACGTCAGAGCTTGTGTTGATCCCAGCAAAAACAGTCTTGCTGGGCCAGCGCTGGGCCATTGCTGGCAGCCAGCACTGTCAGCAATGGTCCATCACTATGTTGCCGCTGCCGAATCGTCAATAAAATGTTCGGACGGCCAACAGAAAGGTGAGCAGTTCAGGCCAACAGCTGGCCAACAGTTGGCGCCCCATCAGTTGTCATATGCCACAACAGGGCTATCATTGGTCCATCACAGGCAGTAGCTGCCACAAGTGACCCTTCAGTGGCCCTGCAAGCAGGTGCCAGAACTGATGGATAGCCTAATGTGGTTCGCTAGTGTGCCGTTAGTGGCAGCCAGCAACCACGTGACGTAACTGGTGGCTTGTCGAATCTTGTCCGCCAATTTCTCAGTAGTAGCCATAATAATAATAAAAAAAGCAAGGATAACTGCTCTTTCCTAAAGCTACAATTTTTTTTTCTACCCTTACGAAGCTTGTGAATTAGTGCACTGGGGAAATTTTCTCGACATACCGGAAGAGCGTCCGTTTGCATCGGACTAGATTCGATCCTGGGCCTTTTGCGTGGAAGCCGCGCCGGCTACCGACCGGAATAATTCACTACGCTTGGGCATGTGCTGGAAGCTATGTGTTTGGTATGCAATGTGTAATCGAATGCTTCACTCTTTCATTTTATAATATTGCGAGGTATTTTTCGTAAAAGTCGGTTTTATATAATAGATAAATTAATTTTTTCAACGTAACGACAATTTTTTTTTTTTTACCTTAATTGAACTTCACTCATTTTCAAGGCGTGTACATACTTAGAGTCGCGTTCCAAAGTTTTGTACTGTCCTTGCCGTCTTGAAAAAGAGATTGTTGAATAAATATATATTTACCCGGGTTCATGTCACATTCTGTAACATCTTTAACGTTGTGTCTTTCCTTTCCGTTGTCCGAAGCTACATTTGTTTTAAAGAGTAAAATATATTTTATTTTACTTCTCGTTATTTTTAGAAGCGAATTCCTCCCAGTCTTGTGTATTCAACCCATGGATGAGTACGCCACATAGCGTTGCTTTTTTTTTCTTTCAAATAAAAATAAATTTTGTACGCGTATAATTATTTTTTTCTTTTCAACAAACGTTATTTTAATGGTTTTCCAGGATATTTGTTTCAAGCGGTTTCAAATTTTTTCTTGTTATTTATCCACTCCATTCCCATGAATTGTTATTCATGGGAATGGAGTGGGTGTATTTCATGGCTGTAATCTAGTATTTTACGGCTTAATCTAGTATTTTACGGCTTAATCTGATATCTTCGTCGACGTAAAATTTCATTAGGAAATTAATTCGCCTCTCCACATATGGATTTTTTTCTTAACATCCACTAAAATAACACGATAGCGATAGCGTAGTCTTCAACTAACTGGTACCATGAGAGACACAGCAAGTGTTGCTTCTGCGCATGCGCAGTCCCGTTGCTTTTGGTTGCCAGCAACGGGCCACTAGTGGTACTTGCTTGGAGGCCCACAATTCACGGCGATGCTGGAGGGCCATTAATGGCTCGCCAACTGATAGCGCTGCCACCAACGGACCACTACCGGGCCGTGAGCGGCAGATTTCAGCCAGCAGTGACCCATCACTGCCAGCTGGTGGCCAACAGTTTCCCAGCAGTTGTGTTTTTGCTGGGGAATGTTGCCCCACGGAACTTCTTCATTGTTGGAAACAACCAGAAATGACACGGGGCGAGGCAGGACAGTAGGCAGGCTGTGGCATGATTTCAATACTGCATTTCGTAAGAAACTGTTGAACACAAGCAGCCACATGTGTGTGGTGGGGGGAGTTGTGGGAAGGGGTTAGTGCTGGGTCAACTTGCCCGCCAGTTCCGGTCGCTTAATCGATATGGGTCGTCGCAGACGCTTCAAGACTGAAATGTAATACCCAGCATTGAAAGTAATTTGTGGAGGAACGGCATGCTGGTATACTACACCTTTATAATCAAAGAATATTATCATCAGCACCTTCCCAGCTGATTTGGTTTGGAGGAATTTTTTTGGAGGAGGCGAGCCTGTGTGTTTCCAGACACTCGTTACGGGCTTCGTGAGGATGTCGAAATAGTGGACCCATTTTTCATCGGCAGTTATTACTGTGTTTAAAGAATATGGATCCTTTGCAATCATTTGTTTCCCCTCATGAAAAACCTCAACTCTGGCTAGCAATTGTTCTCTCGTCAGGTGATGAGGTACTTCGTCTGGAACACACACGATGCAGCAGTAATTTGTTGCGTAAAATCCGGAATGCCGACGTTTTTTGAAATATTAGTTAACTCCACTATGTCTTCACATGTCATTCGTCGATCTTCTTGCAGGATTGCCAAAAGATGGTTAACAATACGCTCCGTAACAACACTTTCAAGCCGACCAGGCCTAGGAGAAAGTTCTGCCGACAAACACTGTTTTTCTACGCTTTCCAACCATAGGTTGAAGATCGTATATGCTCCAGCTTTGTTCGTGTGTTTGATCGCACGATAACTCGCGTAAAAATGGTTCGATTTTGATGAAATCTTAGTATGGGGTAGGGCACCACCTGGGTATGAACCCTATCGAAAATGGGCGAAATGGGGTCAAAGGTCATTACATAGGAGCGGGATCCATTCCATTGAACTTATGCGTCATAACTTGCGTAAATATGGTTCGAATTCCATGAAGTTTCAGTACGTCGTAGGGAATCACCTGGCGACGAACCCGATTGAAAACGGGGTAAATGGGTTCAAATGTCAGGATATAGGAGCGCGATCCATTCGATTGCCCTTATGCGTCATAAGGTACGTAAAAATGCTTTGACTGCAACAAAACGTTAGTATGTTGTTCCTTAAGTATACTAAATTGGTTATGTTTAATATCATTGAAATGGGGTCAAACGTCAGGACACAGGAGCCAGATTTATTCCACATCTGCTATCCTAATAACTTGACTAAAATGCTTCTATTGCGACAAAACTTTAGTATGTTGTTCCGGAGATATGCGGAACCGGTTCTGTTGAATATCATCAAAATGGGGTCAAAGGTCAGGATACAGGAGCCATATTAATTCCACAGCTACTATCCTCATAACTTGACTAAAATGCTTCTATTGCGACAAAACTTTAGTTTTTTCCGGAGATATACGGAACCAGTTCTGTTGAATATAATCGAAATGGGGTCAAAGGTCAAGACACAGGAGCGAGATTTATTCAACAGCCATTATCCTCATAACTTGACTAAAAGCACTTCGATTTCGACAAAACTTTTGCATGTTGTTCCGGAGGTATACCGAACAATTCCGTTTAATATCATGTAAATGGGGTCAAAGGTCAGGACACAGGAGCGAGATTTATTCCATAGCCATTATTCTCATACCTTGAGTAAAAACTTAAGTAATGATTTCTGGTATGTTGGAAAGCTCTATCATAATCAATGCATTGCATGATTTTACTAACTTGTTTGAAATCATGGTACCATCTAAAAATCATTGACTCATTCAAATATTTATATTTGTAAGCTTTCTTAATTAAACCAAACGAGAGCAAAATTTATCGCACAACGCATTTCACTTCTTAACTCTGAATCACTCACCTCCATAGCTGTATGGCGAAATGCAGACGTACCTTAAACAACTGCGCAGTATCAAAACCAGAATTGTCTGCCACCGCTAGATACGTCCTTAATTCAGTTAGTCGTCTGCGTGGTTATTTTTCCTTTTCGCCCTGTTGCTAACTCAAAAAAAATACTCTTAATTTTTATGGAACGCCCTTCGTATACAATCCGCCGACTTTAATATTTTCATTCTGTTCTTCCTGAAATTACTAGATTGAAGATTGTATCACTAAGGTAGATTTGCCGCAGGTAGCAAGCACTTCATTTGTTTAGGCAGTGTCCATCAAATTTTCCTTTTGCAGAAATTGATAAAACCTGTTTCATGAGAATGTTATTTAAATACCACCACCTCAAAAGGGATTTTATTGTCTAGACTCCACATCTGAGAAGAAGAATTGCCGGTTTTCCGTTATTTACTTTGTGACATATTTCCAAACCTGAACTGTGCATATAAAGCGCATCCCCTCCTATCATTCTTTCTTAGTTCCTATAAATTTTCTTATATGGAGCATAGTATTTGGTGGATTTCCAGGCAACCCGTCACATTATTCTTTACACCTTTTATCGGAGTAACTATGAAACGATCTACCCATCCGATGAAAACAAAACAACCACAATAAAAGTTGAAAGGAAAAAGGTTTTATGCCTTCGTTTTATAGCAGCACACCAGACATCTCGAACTTCCTACTGCGCTGCAAATGAGGCTGCAGAATAAGTGCACCATATTTCTTTCAGAAAGAAATCTAGATGAATTTCAGACTTTTGTAAATAAACCTCATTTGGGATTTCACCTGAAATAAAAAAAAATTAGTCTGTCTGTGTGGCAACAAATGTATTACAAAAATATTCCCAAGCCGAAAGTTCCCAAGACATTCCATGAAAGGTGGAAATATTTATCTTCTCATAACCTACCACAATCTATCTTAATTTTTCCAAAACCCTATGTTACATCACATACACTGCTCGAATATAGGAAATGCCACGCACAATGAAGGACTGCACAAAATTAAACGAAACTTACTATACTTATAGACGGATATGATGGATAATATTGGTTTCATTTCTGAGGTAATCAGATGATTCTTAGTTCTGTCCCGTCCAAATGCGGACTTTGAAAGGATAAGTGGAACTCGCTAGGCGTGTTTCAGAACGGTAAACGCTGCGGTAATAGTTCCGATCCCAGGATCGCAGATTCGGATACCCAGACAAGTGGCACGAACCTGGGAAGGTCGTACACGATGGACCGGGTAGCTAGAGAGACCGGTGGGAGATTGACTCGCCACGCCACCAATTCTTTTACGAGCCGAAGCCTTTAATCCTTACAAACACAACACAAGAAAAATAGAAAATCAGACACGTTAAAAGGTAGAGACACTTTCAGTCATGACACCACAGATACTGACGCACATTCAGCTTCTAACAATGCATTGGGGAACTCAGTCCCTATTCTCACTGGCTTTGTTGGTTTATCGGCCATAGTCAATTCTGTCTTTTAATTTTTCAATTTCACGCGTGAGACTAGGGCATTCCGCGTCCAGGCTGGAGTGGGTAGTGGTGAGTTTAAAGTGGTACCTTTCGTTGGAAATTTGGCAGTTGAAGCACTTTGGTTCGTTACGACAGCCCCAGTGCTTATGACCCGCCTGGTCGCATTTGGGCACAAGTCTGGGAGGCTGCCGGACACTTAGATTAATGGTGCCCAACCCCATTGCATTTGAAGCAACGGGTTTCTCTCAAGAATTCACGGCAAGAGTGAGTAGACCAGTAGAGATTCACTCTGCCTTTTTTGAGCAAGGCCCGAAAGTCCAAAGGGGCAAATTCAATTACCCAATGACTTTCTTCCCCTTCCCTTTCATTGGGAAGGATACCTTACATTTCTCAGTGTTTTTCACCCCGTTCTGCTGGGGGAAAGACTCCTGAACGAACTTAGGGTTGTCTTCACTCGAACCGTACACGGTCAATATATGTATATTCGTAAAGGAGTAGACCTCTGCCATGCATAACACGATAGACCACTTGTTCAATAACCACCCTTAACAATCTCTGTAATTTCCGTTTGGGTTTTCTGAGCTCGAAAAAATTAGTCACCCCTTCGAAGTCGTGGAAGACCTCGGAGAGCAATTCCACCTTCCTTGCCTTGGTGCATTCAACTAGGATACCATAATTCTACACTTTTTTAACATTGTTTATTCCAATCCCGAGTTGGTCCGGGTTGAAACTTCCCTGTATCTCGGTTTTCACGTCATCTGACGATATCCCCTGCTCCTTGGGATAGATGAGGATGCTGTGCTTCGTCTGGGTTACCAGACCCTTTTGCTTCGGTGACCCTTTGACAGCCTGGGCGAAGATGCCCTCTCGTGGTGTAGGAGGTTGGCCTTTCCCACTCTTCTCTCATTCCTCTAGCTTGCCTCTAAGAAACTGGATTGTCTTCAGCTGATTGGTGTGGGCGGCCAACATTCTATCAAGAATGGGTCTCATCTGGCCCCTCACCTGGTTAGACGCTCTGGTGTCAGGACTGTCTATGAGGCTGTTCAGCTCCTGTAACAGTCCGAGGTAAATGTCCTCGTCTGTTCTCTTGCTGGGTTCAGGTGGCCCGAGCAGGATGATGACTGTTCGTCTGGCCCCGCACTTGGCCTACTAATGTTCAGTGGGGGAACCGGCTCGACGACAACGGGCCGGGACCTTGGATCGGTGGGAATTAGTAGCTCTATGAAGAGCAGTTTGCGTTCGTGGAACGAACTAGATTGATTGCAGGCGCGCCTTGTACGCAAACCTAACGTGCCACCTGCGCTTTGTTACCAAACTCAATCCGAAAATGTTTTGCCTGCTCCTTCCGCGGGGATGCTACCAATCTGCAGGTCTTTTTGAGGTATAATACGAATGCAAAAGGCGAGGATATAGTATAATTAGGTCTGAGTGATTAGGACGTATGACAGCCATGCTGGGTTATACTTTCGGCAACCGGGGTGGTTCAACCGGGGTGGTTCAATCAGTGTTGCCAATTCTACTGATTTTTCAGTGGATCTACTGATTTTTACTCTTGTCTACTGATAGGTTTTAGTAATCTACTAATTTTTTGGTTAATTTTGTGAGGGATAATATGAACGAGAAGGATGATTATACGGTCTGAGTAACTAGGTCGTATGGTAGTCACGCTGGGTTATACCTTAGCCAACTAGCGTGGTTCGATCCCGTGTTTCCATTCTACTGATTTATCAGTATATCTACCGACTTTGACTGCTGTCTACTGATAGATTTTGGTAATCTACTGATTTTTTGGTTTAAATTCTGAAGCATAATATGAATACAATCTGGTCTGAGTGACTTCTTTTGCGCAACATCCTTCTTGTGTTAACGTATTCTCTCTTCAAATGACCTTTTTGTGAGTCCCACGTAAAATTAAGTAGAAGAGTCTAGATATAACAATGGGAGACAATAGATGTAGGCATCTGTGATCTTTATAGCATCTGATATTGCCTTCCCTTGTTTTACACAGACACCTCTACTAAATTTTACGGACAGACTCTCATAAAAAGGTCATTTGAAGAAAGAATACGTGAACACAAGAGGAACGTTGCGCAAAAGAAACTTACTGCATCCCTTACCAAGGAAGTAGCCAACCATAAAACTTAACCCCAATGGTACACTGTCTTCAAGATCGCTCCAGATGGAGACGGGAGAACAGCTTCCATAAGAGAAACAGTTGAAATATTAACGCGGAGAAATGTATGCAACACAGACGTCTCTTTTGAACTACCGGTAGCGTGGAACCATCTACTAGGCATCGCAATATGGACCTAATGACTCCAATTTTTACCTAAAGCTTATATTCTTTGTATTATTTTTTAAGATATGATGTTTATTCACCACGTGCCACGGTTTGTTTTCTACGCTAGGTCTTCACGCATGATGTGAACTTTCAACTTTCATGTTACAATTTACATTCTGTTCATAATTTTCATTCTGTTTTCATTCTGTAACGGCCTAATGAATCCGTCCGTTGACAATGAAGGCTTGCTGAGTGAAACTCGTGTTTTTCTTACTTGACACCAATAAATAGTATCATTATCTTTATAATTATTTAATAGTAGTTCCTGGATTACTGGTATTATTTGAAATATTAGTGGATTCAGTGTTCCTTCGTATTGAGATTACGCCGAATGTGTAGGTCACGTGGTGCCTATTTCAGGTAAAGAAATCTGATTTACTGATTTCTGCTGATTTTTTGCGCTCAGGTCTACCGATTTCAGGTAAAATTCCCTGGAAACACTGGTTCGAATGGACACGCCCCAGGATGTGTCCTGAGATATCGTTGGCTTGTGTCCACAATCCATCGATATTTTGAGGTGGTCAAGCATAGGTGTTAGGTCTTCTGCGAAAAGCTTTATACGCGTTATCTATTGAGAAAAGTCTAGGGATTGTGTTTGCGAAGGCAGCACCTAAAAAACCTTATAAGCAACGTCTGCTTATGTCGGGGGCGTTACCTTTATGAAACTTCAATAAAGTAATCCCCCGACATTAGCAGACGTTGCTTATGTCGGGGGATTACCTTGGAATCATCAGGAAAGCAATAGCATGGAATTTTAATTACTCCCATTTTAGTGCTTTGTGATTTCCAAAGTATCAACGCTTTCAAATCTTTAACCGGCTGGAACGTGTTAACTCTGGGTTAGCAAAAGGTGATAAAATCAGCTCGAACGGATACATTTGCTGTCTAAGATGTGAAACGGACGCTGCAGGAACGAATGAACCTGCGCATAAAAAGGAGTTGCGTTTCCTTTAGCTTTGTTATCTAAACTGGTAATTTAGGCAGATGACTGATACTAATGATTTCTGTCTGATTACTTGATAAAAGTGCTGTAACATAAAAATTTGTTTCGAATGCGTGCAAAATTAATCCAAGTAAAGGCACCATTACGCTGTCTTATGCAAGTTCATAACACACAAGTGGAGAGACGATGAAACATTTTTGAGTGTAGATTCTAATCACACATCATAGATAAAATTACACTAGATCTTTCGTAATGGTCTCCATTACATCATCAGGTAAAATACTGAAACCGTGGCACCCTGGGGACAGCAATATATGGGCGGGTTTGTGACGTTGTCATGTCCGAGGGGCGGCGACATATCGATTAACTGTCCTGAAGCATTTGTGTGCGCCGAAACGCGTGAAATTATCATTGCGTTCTCGGAACATTACTGTAAGTGTTTTTTTTTAATTCCTAGAGATGAATGATTTATTCAGAAGGGTTTTCCATTTTTTCGATATAAAAGCTGGTATATCGTCGTTGCAGAATTGTTGACTGTAACAGGCTCAGCAAACAATGTCGAACGCTTTGTCCTTCTACACAGCATGATATAGGCGTCTTTATGGGAGGCGCGAAAGGACGGGTTCTGGATGAGTCGAGAAAAAACAGTGTTAGAGGCGCCAATTCTTTCAGAATATTGGTGTTCCGCCACTCTAATGGAGGCCATCAACAGCACGGAAAACAGTTGTTATGAATAGGTAAACATGGTCCGCAACAACGTTCGGATACCTGACGACTATCTCTGCATCACTTTTGATACGTAATCACTACAGCGGCACGTGAACAATCTACAAGCCGTACCGTTTCCGAGATCGTAGATCCGAGGTGCCGCGCCCTCGCAATTTGTCCTTCATCAAATTCCGATAAATCTACAGCTTTTCCCATTTAGACTCAGAACACTAACCGAAAGCCAGTTATCGGGTAGTGTATATACTTCTCTGTTAACTTCATCAGCGCAACCGTTTAGCCTCCATGCGGCCTCATTTCTCTAGGCTGGGGGTGGTCATGATGTAATGCGCTACTGTTGTATTCTTCTGCATAGTCATCATTTACTGCTACACAGTTTTCCAAGCCGCCTCGGTGGCGAAGTGGTCTGACAGATGGCTTCTGACCATTCGTTCGAGATAGGGCATGGATGCGGTGGTCTAAGCGATGGCTTCTGACCATTCGTTCGAGATGGGGCATGGATGCAGTGGTGTAAGCGATGGCTTCTGACCATTCGCTCGAGATGGAGCATGGATGCAGTGGTCTAAACAATGGCTTCTGACCATTCGCTCGAGATGGGGCACGGATGCAGTGGTCTAAGCGATGGCTTCTGACCATTCGTTCGAGATGGACTTTGGATGCAGTGGTCTAAGCGATGGCTTCTGAACAATCGTTCGAGATAGGGCATGGATGCAGTGGTCAAAGCGATAGCTTCTGAACAATCGTTCGAGATGGGGCACAGATGCAGTGGTCTAAGTGATGGCTTCTAACCATTCGTTTTAGATAGGGCATGGATGCAGTGGTCTAAGCGATGGCTTCTGACCATTCGTTCTAGATAGGGCATGGATGCAGTGGTCTAAGCGATGGCTTCTGACCATTCTATCGAGATGGGGCATGGATGCAGTGGTCTAAGCGACGGCTTCTGACCATTCGTTCGAGATGGGGCATGGATGCAGTGGTCTAAACAATGGCTTCTAACCATTCGCTCGAGATGGGGCATGGATGCAGTGATCTAAGCGATGGCTTCTGAACATTCGTTTGAGATGGGGCATAGATGGTCTAAGTAATGGCTTCTGATCATTTGTTCTAGATAGAGAATGGATGCAGTGGTCTAAGCGATGGTTTCTGACCATTCGTTCGAGATGGGGCATGGATGCAGTGGTCAGAGTGATGGCTTCTGATCATTCATTCGAGATGGAGCATGGATGCAGTGGTCTAAGCGATGGTTTCTGACCATTCGTTCGAGATAGGGCATGGATGCAATGGTCTAAGCAATGGCTTCTGAACATTTGTCCTACCGTTGGGGCATGGACGTTGTGCTTGTCTTACGGCGCTGGCTATCTCCCTTTCCTGGAACCAGTAGCTCCAAATTAGGGACGGCCGACTGTTATAGTCCAGTGAGTTGCTCACGGTGGTCGTTAAACTCCCAATAAGAAAAAAATTGCCAAAGCGCTATCCACCTTTTTACTCCGACTATGAAGAGAATTTGTGGTTTCCTTTTGATCCATGTGCGCACAGGAACTTCAACTTCGACATCGGACGAAAAATGTATTTTCTACATATCTTTCAATTTTGGGAACAGCCAAAAGTTGAATGGTGTCAAATCTGGGCTGTAAGGAGGATGTGGAACTGTGTGAATCTCAGGCTTGTTACTGTTTCCATCGTTTGTGCAAAAGAAAAGTTCTCCTTTCAGGCCTGATTCTGCGAATGCGTTGCTTGAGTGCTCGTAATGTTTCACAATACCTTTCGGAACTAATTGAAAAGGTATTGTGAAACCTTACGAGTACTCAAATGGTGAGCATGTCTTTCAGAGCTGAATGTACTATTTTGTATTTCTTTACGCTCGGACAACCTGAGTGACGATATTCCATGGATGAGTTTTCTGGGTCATAATGATGAACCCAGGATTCGTCTCCAGTGAAAATTTGGATTGGCGTGCGAGCTACGAGTGTCAAAAACTCTACTACTGACCGCTGCTTTATACGTCACTCGGATGTAGCTCTCATGACTAACGAACGATATTATTCAAGGACTCCAAACAGTGACCTGAAACTAAGCTTGTTTGTACTACACAGTATCGGCTACCGAAGGCATGCGCAAACGTTTTGCTTCCCTAAATACTAGCGACGCCACGCGGTAGGAGACCGTACTTATGAATTGACCATCGTATTAATATCGTAACTCCTATTGTGCGGTAGGTGTTCTCCTACATAAGTTTGTAATATTAGCTTCCCTCGATAAAGCCACTCGTAAACGTGTAACACAAGTTTGGCACGTATACACTATAATAACAAAACTCATCGGACACATCTTCAAAAGCAAATCAACGGACCCGCTGCTTCGCTAAAATGCGCGGTACAGCTGCAAACGGTACAAAAACAAGCCTGCAGCTCACCGCGATCATATCGCACTGTGAGGTTGTGTAAAAATGTCGCAGCGGGAGAGAATTGACTTTGAAAAAGAAAACCTTTGACTGTACAACACTGGCGTCTGCAATGGTGCCAAGGACGTCGCGCATGCATCGTGTTTTCCGACGAATCCCGCTTCAGTTTACAACAACATAATGGAGGAATTCGTGTCTGGCGGTACGCGGCGACCGGCTGAAGAAGTCCTGCATTATGCTGCGACATACCAGTCCGGCACCCGGCGTTATGGTATGGGGCGCCATTGGATTCCACTCCCGTCCGCGTTACCGGTATGTTGAACAGTCATCGTTACATCACTGAGGTGTTGGAACCTGTTGTTGTATCATATCTTCAAGGACTGTCTGGTGCCATTTACCAACAGGACAATGCGCTACCGCATGTGGCACGCAACGGCCAAGACATCCTGGATATCCACGATGTGCCACGTCTTCCTTGGCACTCGAGATCAACTGACATGTCCCCTATTGAACACGTGTGGTCCATGATCGCTGGACGACTGGCACCCCAGCAATCACCCCATGCTACAACGCAGGAACTGTGGCATCGTATCGAAGCTATGTGGACGGTCATTCTCTAGACACACATCCAACGTCTCTTCCTCTCGATGCCGAGCCATGTAACCGTTGTGATTGCCGCCCATGGTGATCAGATACTGATATTTTTTATATGTACTGATAAAAGGTATGGTGTTATATATCTGATCAATCAGTACGAGATACTGATTGGTATGATATATACTGATAAAATGTATGGTGTTATATATCTGATCAGTCAGCACGAGATACTGATTGGTATTATAGACATTGTTAAAATGTATGGTGTTATATATCTGATCAATCAGTACGAGATATTGATTGGTATGATATATACTGATAAAAGGTATGGTGTTGATCAATTAGTACGAGATAAATTAATTATTTGTACGAGATACTGATTGGTATGCTATATACTGATAAAAGGTATGGTGCTGATCAATCAGTACCAGATACTGATTGTTGTGATATATACTAATAAAAGGTATGGTGTTATGTATCTGGTCAATCAGCATTAGATACTGATTGTTATTGTTATAATCTTCTATATGTATAATTAATACTCAAAAATACATGACGTGCGAAGACATAACATTTAATCGTCTCTAATCGACCATCACTACATAACCAGGAATACAGCTCGTCAACCGAACGGCTATAAACATAATTTATACATAAACTTCATCCTGACAACATGAAACGTCTACCTCGTCCGTTGTACCCGAACGCTCTGCTGTCTACTGTTGTTTTTGAAACATTACGTGCCTCAAAGCACACGGCAATCTCGCGCGCTACATGACGTATTATAACTAGCGACATTACGTAACTACAACAGATATGATATATAACACCAGATATTGATTGTTGTTGTTTTTTGTTCCCCTGTCTCACCGTGCTGTATTTGTAATCGATTCTCCCTTGTATCATCTGCTTTCTGTACAATAAATATGGCTTTGATACCTCTTTCCTTTTGCGATGTTGCACTTTTGATGGCCAGCAATGTATTTAGAAATAGAGATACTTTCTCCTACTATACTTCGATTCACCCTAAGATGATACTGCAATTTATGGTACAGAGCCTACGCACTCACTGAGCTTTCGGGGACGTTCGAGAGTTATGTTCATCCGCGTCACTCCCCGCTGTGTCCTGCCCTTAGCAGCTGCCAATCACTTCTCCCATCATCAACTCATTGGCATTTTTGTCTTCCAAACGCTGCATATATACGCATGCTTGTGTTGGTCTAATTTTAAAACTTAATTTCTGAAAATAGATCATTTTTATATTTGCCTAAAATAACTATATGTTCTTATAAGTAAACAGCTAGGACAATATAAAGATCAGATCATATGTAGAGGATTTTAGGATGGGAGTGTCTGACCCTAGGTCTTAAACAAACCTTAGAAATATGAAGCTAGGAGATTTGGGCAAGAGTGCCCGATAGGAAAGTGACACGGAAGCAAGGTAGAAAGGAGGAGGAAGACGCCCTTATTTATTACCGGGGGGGGGGGGGGGTAGTACCCGTTTACCGACGGCTTAACGTGCACATCCGACGAATGACAGATATTTAGTGGTTCGAGCGTTCGTACCTATCGGAGGTCTTCACCGAGTCAGTCACGAAAGTTGACCACTAGGCCATCCGCTGCCCAGGACAATATAAAGTATAGTTCTGGGAAATATATGCCTTGCTTTTCAGGGGAAAATGTTGGGAACTACTTTTAGTCCCGGCGATAGGTTTTACGTACCTTCCCCTTTAGTGTCATCTTAGGGTGAATCGAAGTATAGCTAATTAATAACAAGGAACAATACATCAATTGTACTTTAATAGTATAACTATACTAGTGATCCGAAATTTCTTAGCGTAGAATAGAAATAAAAGTTTCCAAGCTTTCGTACATCAACCAGATGGCTTTCTCAAGGAAAATAGACAGCTAACTGCAAACTGGATATTGGAACGGTTCAACAATTTGAACGTGGTGACATGACAATAACGAATAGATGCGAACGTAATCAGGTTTTTAAAGACACGAGGCGTTATGCTCGTTTAGCACGCGGAATCATAGTAGGAAAACCAAGAGGCAGTCACTATTTAAAGAACTGGTTTCAAACTGGTGGCAACTCCAGTGATACGCTATCATTGCACGACTCGGTGTTGGTTATGATCTCCAAAGTTTCGCAAATGGCAGTAGATTTTGGGGTGGAGTAGAAAGCTAATTTCTTTACGTCATCCCACATAGGAGCAGCGGACTTGAACTTGACTTCTCTGGATGGGGCCGAGGGTTACTTTGCCGTTCTTTATGTTCCTTTTATGTTTGTTAACTCTAATTCTAAATGAACGCTTAGTCATTCCAATGTAGTATCTCGCCGATCCGTCCGGATATAGCAGAGGAATGGCATAAACACCTGCTTCATAGGAAGGTGGGATTTCTCAGTGTTTCCTTTAAGCATTGTATGTAAAGATGTCGGAGATCTGATGCAAACACCGAGGTTCATCTTCTTGATCGCGTTCTTGAGCTGATGGGTAACATTTGGAATATAAGGAATTGATCCCAGGTAGCGTATCTGCGGCATAGAGAGATCAGAACGACTGGCTTGGGTTTTCTCGATGTAGCGATGTACCAGGTTCGGGGTGTATCCTGCCTCAGTAGATAGCTCGATAACGTTTCTCAATTCACATTGTCTAGAAGGAACATCTGAGGAGACTGAAAAAGCTCTTCGGATTCGAGAACGGAATAAAGTTGTCTTGCACTCAGCTGGGCAGAATGAGTTTCGGAGCATCAGGTTATAGCTTTGGATGTGGGTTTATAATAAACTTGTGTGCGAAGGCGATTTTCTGATAATTTACTCAGTAAAACATCCAGATAAGGCAAGACGCCATTGCGTTCGAGTTCCATAGTGAAACTGGTAGTAGGTTGAATATCATTGATTTTATCTAGAAAAATCGGGGCAGTATCCTTTCCGTGAGGCCATATGACGAATATATCGTCCGTATATCTTAGCCAGGTGGTAGGTCTTGGGGTGATGCTGGTGAACATATATTGCACAAAAAGTTTCTCATAGCTAAAGAAAGATATCAGAGGCGAAGGGATTTTTATATTGATCACTATTAGAAGAAGAGATATGGAGGACGTTATGATATAAATCTACACCCCTAGCGGAAAATTTTTGAATAACAAGAAAGTATAAAATAAGCGAAAAGTATTCTTCATAAGAAAAGCTATGCAAACGGAATTTTTTTTCTATAAGTCTCCTCAAAGCAGTGACAGCGAGAAAAAGATTTTAACATTTCTTCCGCTTAGCGAGAAAATTGTTCATTTTCGAAAGAGGATAACCCCATCTTTACTATAGCTAATGGCATCCAATAAAAAAATATTTTTTTAAATAGGATCTTTAGAAGCGGATGTGCAGCTGCAAACAAAAATACACACCAGTACCACCTAGCGCCGGAACTTTTAACTATAAAAAAACACGAGCGCTGAAATTGTACCTTAGATTTGGCAGGAAATGCACACAAAATGTTTTAGTAATCAATAGTATCTGATCAGGAAATATTTCGTTCAGTTAAGTTTTGCGACGTGTTGGTATTGCTACAAACGGAAACGTGAGCCTCTTTCCTCTAAACGTGCCTTTACGCAAAACATTTCGCTCCACAAAAATCTGAGAAAAAAAAATCAAATCGGACTATTAGAAGTAGGGATATCAAAAATAAGGTATATCTCTACACCCATCTTGGAAAAACTATGCATTATTTTAAGCATAAGGTATACTCCAAGAGTTTATATTTGTGAGAGGCATTTCACCGCGAAAGAATTTTTTAAAACAAGTTTTCAGAAGGGCAGATATTGCTGCAAATACATCAGAAACAGAAATATGCACTTACGCCACCTGGGGCCGAAACAATTCTTTAGTAAAAACTAGAAATTAGCTACCGGCATAGCGTAGTTTGTTAAGTCACTGTACACTGTTGGGAGACGGACGTTCCTGACTGGCGTTCGAACCCCGATCCTCCCGGCAGTTTACAATAGTCTTCGGTTTTCCGCAGCCTTACTGGGCTTGGGGACGCGAATGCGTAGATGGTTCCCCTGAAGTCGGCCCCGGACGCCCTCGACCCCCCTTCCTCAGGCTCCCTGGGTTTACCAGACGAGTGTCGATGCCCTGGTAGTAAAACACTGTAAGACGAGTGAAATCTGATATCACATGACTTCAGCCACCTACGGGACTATTACCCATGGTTGTTAATGAAGATGATGATGAGCAATTATATGCAGAACATTTCGCACGAAGAGCTCTGTCCGATGCACAGATATTTTTTAAATTGGACTTTTAGAAGCAGAGATATCCGGAAAATTCTAATTCAACTTTACGCCCCTAGCGGAAAAACTGTGCATTATTTGAAATAGCAAAAAAAAAAAAAAAAAAAAAAAGAAAAGAAAACAGTCTGCGTCCGAAATGGTATGGAATGGCAGAAATATTTTTTTACACTCGGATATTTAGATGAAATGGTATAAGATAAAATATATTTTGAAATTTATACGATCTGCATTTGCGCTTTCTAGCGGCGAAAGAAAGCAAGAATAATCGTTCCCACATTTCAAGATTCCTAAAGCAAAAGATTGTAAGTAGCTGCAATGATATGACATCGACAGACGGACGCACAAAGTAATACGACAAGCACGTACTGTTTTTTTTTTTTTTTTACAAAAGACGTGGTAATAATTTACAGTAATCATTTCGAAATTAGAAGACCTCAAATTTGAAGGAATTCGCCCATGAATTGCCTTTGTAGAACTTCTTTAAAAAATTAAATAGGCTTACGTTTATATCCGTCCGTCCTCCTGTGGACGGACACGGATCAGGCAAATTTTAAATACCAGTCAAATTTTAAATATTTTTTCTGCACTGTTAATCCTCAAATGTGGGAACGATGTTCCTTGTTTTTTTCTAATTTATTTTCAGTGGATCTCTTTATCGCTAGGGGGAAGGGGGGAATAAATACAGATGCTATTGAGTTGAACTATACTTTGTTAAATAATATCGCTTCGAAAAAGTTGATTCAAATAATACTTCTATCTTTTGATACTTTTAGAACGATACATTTTCTCCAATATGGCTGCTTTTAAAAGATGGCTCCCCCTCCCCTCGGATAGAGTTTGTGGCGAGTTGTTATGTCTTGCATAAAATTTCTGAATTTTGGTAATGAAAAATATTCCAAAAAGGGTATAAAAACAAGTTAATAAAATCATGCAATGCATTGATTATGATACGCTTTCCAACATACCAGTAATCATTACTCAAGTTATGAGGATAATGGCTGTGGAATAAATCTCGCTCCTGTGCCCTGACCTTTGACCCCATTTCGATTATATTAAACAGAACCTGTTCAGTATACCTCCGGTACAACATGATAAAGTTTTGTCGCAATCGAATCATTTTTGCGTAAGTTATGATGCATAAGGGCGATGGAATGGATCCCGCTCCAATGTCCTGACCTTTAATCCCATTTCGTCCGTTTTCAACAAGGTTAGTCCCCAGGTTGTCCCCTACAACGTACTAAAATTTCATGAAAATCGAATCATTTTTACATGAGTTATCGTGCGGACATGCAGATAGACAGACGGACAAAGCTGGATCATATACGCTTCTTCAAGCTACGGTTGGAAAGCGTAAACAAGTGAACGGCTGAAGTGGGAGAATTGTTTAAAAAAATGACATGAACGGGTAATATAAAAAGGGTGCTGCCTCGGTGGAGCAGAAGTCTAAGTACTGGCTTCTTCTGACTGTTCGCTTGAGTGAGCTCGGATCCATATCCTGGATGAGATATAGATGGTATTCTTGTCTTGCAAAAGTGTTTCTCTGCCTTCTCTTGAACCATTGCTCCCAAATTTGGGATGAGCGGCTAATTATAGACCTTAGATTTGCTCTTGGTGGTAGTTAAATCTAAAATCAAAAAGAACTAGGGTAGTATTGGATACTGGAATTGATAAGGTTCCATTCTACGTCTTGAGGATGACTGGTTACTCCTACTTTAACAACAAGCAGTCTGCGACAGACCTGTGACAACGTTTTGTGATCTGACAACAAAGGAAAGACGATGTTTCAAATATCTATTTGCTAGTACAAATCTTACCTTTTTGAGGAGTCACTCCGACAAACTAAGTGACGACGTGGATGTGATTGCTGGGTCCCATTTATTTCCTTTATGCACAAATACTCACTTAAATGATATACGAAGACATTCACTCCCACATAATCCTGGAATATAATGAATCACATTACCTCCTTATTCAATTCTTATTTCTCAACTACTCATCTTTTCTTCTTCGCATTTCGTCTTTTTCTAGCACATCAAGGCAAACCAGAAACAAAACCTCCAGTGTACCGAAGTTGCGGTTCTAGCCTCAGCCACTAACAATAAGCAATCAGCAGCTGCTGGGCTGCCTACTAAGTCCATGTTCCAACAGACGCTGAAATTTCTTTCCGAAGCAAGTTTTTCTTTGGGAAGGTAGACGAAGTTCTTATTAGACTGTTTAGTCCCATTAGAGCTTCACGAAAAATGTGTCCTTACGTTATATTGCCACAATTTATGGTATAACTGAATAGAAATTAATCGTATCCTTGCGCTGAGGATTCCTGATTCTCAGGTGTGAATATCCAAACTGTTACCGGCAGTTTAGACAGTCGGGATGCCTCTGTAATAAACAGATGCGCAACATACACAGTATGATTTGGCTTTAAATGAAAAAAAAAATCCGGAGTTAAATGTACCTCTTGTTGATCTCTTGGTAGAATGGCAGGATAACAAGTATCGAACTCTTTTGATGAACAGCAAACGATAAACTGGAGATGACTCTGAATTTGGAACTTCATTTAAAACAATAAATAAGTGATTCATTACTTACCTACAGCCAGATGGCTCGAATTGGCGATCTTATTGTGAAAACTTATTCCTGTTTTGAGCTCAAATCAGGAACGGAGTGCAAATGGTGAAACATTATATGTGAGTCATTTCTGCAATGGAAAGATTAAAAGGTTTGTAAATGGTCATCACCTTAGTTCAAGAAGTCAAGCAAGTTTGATGCGACTTACCCAGTGATCCATACAAAAATGGAAGCTGCAGTACCATCTTGAATGTCAACAGGAGGCCAGAACCATTCGTTTTTCAGTGCTTTAATTCTTCATAAGACACTACATAATGTGGCAGTGGTTTCCTATGGAACATGGTAGAGAGGAATTGTCGTTTCTGGAGCTCATAGAAGAACACTGTTTAATAAGCTTGCATCTTTTACACAAGAATATAACTTTTATTGGCTGGTGGCTGAGCGACAGATGGTAATGATGACAACTATTCTTGAAAGTATACGAAAAAACATAGACAGCAACTATTATTAAAAGCACACGAAACAACACTTGTGATAACTTCAGAGAATAATAAAGGCTGAGCATGTTCCAAAAATGCTTCACATTAAATCATGTTCTCTTTGTTCTTGTTACGCACAAGCATTGATATTTTCTACGATAAATAATATATGGTGAATTAGTTTAAGGACTTGTGACGTGCCTGCACCGCAGGACGCACATGAGATAGCAGCGAGAGCATACGTCCACGTAGCTCATTTGAGAGAGCGACTTGTTCCGGAATGAGGGGACCCGGGTTCGATTCCCGGCGTGGACAAAAATGACGGAGAAATTTACTTCGTCATATTGGCGCCCGAACTTCAAGAATGACCTGGCCGTTAAAGTTCTCGCAATGGTGTGAGGTTCTTTCTACACCGCGAGACTGGAAAAATAAGAGAATCCCTTCCCCAGCGCTTCGAAAACTTACCGTGTGTGATGTTACGTCCCCCACACCGAATTGACTGGGATTTCTACAATCCACGTTCTTCATCGAATGACTGCCTACAGCGATACATGGTCCTGGCTGACCCGTGGGCCATGCCCCCGATCCTCTTTCAGGGGGCAGGGGGAGATGTGATATGCCTGCACCGCGGGACGCACATGAGATAAAGGAAGATAGCAGCGAGAGCATACGTCCCCGTAGCTCAGTTGGGAGAGCGACTTATTCCGCAATGAAAGGACCCGGGTTCGATTCACGGCGTGGACAAAGATGACGCAGAATGTTACTTCGTTATAGACTACTCATTGACTTTTATGCGTCCACATCAGAAGCAGGGTCAAAATCAACTCATGATCCCTTAAAATCACATTTCAAATGTTTGAAAGTGTTAATTTTAGTCTAGATTTCACATTACACTTTAAAAAAGAAAATAAGCCGTTATAAACCCCAAAAGCATTGAAATGTCAAAAAATATTTTAAGATCTCGCTTTGTTATATTACAGCTGATTCTATTCTTTTTCAATCCGAATGAAGAGCATTTAGCCCTATTAGCGGTGAACGCGAGGTGCATTCGAATATGTTAAGCAGATTATTTTGCACCAAAGCAACCTAATTTACTCTCCAGGAAACAAATTCTGCTACTTGGTTCAGAATTGCTACATCAATTACTTTTATTAAACTGAAATTAGGATTTCATGTGTATTCAAAGCCTACGTTAAAGTGGATACGAAAAAGAACATGCACTCGCCCGACCCCGGAGCATCCTCCCTCTGGGGAAAATACTTGATATGACTTAACACAAAGTAATCGTTAATAACCAAAAGCTCCCTCTTAAAATATGCAGCAATGCAAAGATTCCCTAATTACGTGCCTTATTCTTTATTTAATCTGAAATCTTTTACCACTTCTAGATGATTGTGTGACATTCGCTTTAATCATATAATCACTTAATCCCACCTCTCTTGCGGAATTTTAATCGCCATCAACAATAATTTCCCGTCCGAAGCATTTAAGTCCTTAATTATCCTCAAGATATGACACAAGGCTCAGGAGGTAATTAAATCGGAATTTCGCCCTGTTATTTGGAAGAGGTCTGGAAGTCCTCTCTTGCATTACGCAAATTAAAGCGCGCTTGAAGAAATCAGCGTACAATGCAAATCTTTTCTCTTCTAGGGGCACCTGCGCTTGCAAAATGAGCTAGATGGAATACGTTCAAAGCTTAATAAACTCGCATAGTTTTTGTATTTTGTGTTAAAAGGAGCGAAGTTTCGTCATTATTGGAACTCTTACTCAAAAAAAAAAAAAAAAAAAAAAAACCCTATGCCGATCAACAAGAAATCGGAAACCACATTTTTATAATAGCCGTTGTGGTGTGTACCTCTAATTTAGCCTTCCTTCTGAGTTCCTGTGTTCCCATGTAAATTTGGTATCATTTTGTTAAATATTTTCTACCTTAACGTCACAGAGATCCTCTCGATGAATTTGAAGTTGGACAATGCTTCGGAGAAGGTTAACAAGCTAGCGAAATTTTTATAATTTCGTGATGGTTTAGTTCAGGGAGAAATAACTATGACTGGATGATGGACTGAGCAAAGTGTTATAATTTGATTCAAAGCCAACAAGTGTTTTCCAGCTAAGAGTGCTCAATTTAAATGGCATGCCATAACAGCATATAAAGTAGATTTTATTTATGTCCAGTTTAAAATGCATATCAGTTTAGTCTGAAAGTGCATGTCATTTATAATTAAGACTTTCAGCCCCAACGAGCAGTGAAGTTTTCCCGGTTTTACAGTGAAACTAAATATACTGCAGCTATCAGTCAATTGATACTTTATTTCTTACTACGTAAACAAGAGAGAACTTCCAGACCTCTTCCAAATAACAGGGCGAAATTAGTAAGAAATAAAGTTTAACCTAGTCTTATGATATGCCTACAATGTCTTGAAACAGGCTTCTTTATTTTGAGCATAGAAAGAGTGACTATTTACTTTTCAATACTGGTACTTCCAATAAGGGCTGCATTAAGGGAGGGGGGGGTCTGTAGAGGCTATAGTCTTAGAGCCAACCATTACCAAGGACCCAGAAGGCATTCCTGGGCAAATAATGGATAGGCAGTTATATATATATAGAGAGCGAGATGCGGATGGCCTAGTGGTCAGCGTTCGTGACTACAACGGAGAAGACCTCGGGTTCGATCCCAGGCGTGTACGAACGCTCGTGTCACTAAATATCCGCCGTGCGTCGGATGACCATATTAAGCTGTCGGGCCTGGGGTACTGGCCCCCAGTATTAAACAAGAGACCCAGAAGGCATTCCTGGGCAAATAATGGATAGGTAGATATATATATATAGAGAGAGAGAGCCGGTTGGCCTTGTGGTCAGCGTTCGTGACTACAACGGAGAAGACCTCGGGTTCGATCCCAGGCAGGTACGAACGCTCGTGTCACTAAATATCCGCCGTGCGTCGGATGACCATATTAAGCTGTCGGGCCTGGGGTACTGGCCCCCCAGTATTAAACAAGAGACCCAGGAGTCATTCCTGGGCAAATAATGGATAGGCAGATATATATATATAGAGAGAGAGATGCGGATGGCCTAGTGGTCAGCGTTCAAGACTACAACGGAGAAGACCTCGGGTTCGATCCGAGGCAGGTACGAACGCTCGTGTCACTAAATATCCGCCGTGCGTAGGATGACCATATTAAGCTGTCGGGCCCGGGGTACTGGCCTCCCAGTATTAAACAAGAGACCCAGGAGTCATTCCTGGGAAAATAATAGATAGGCGGATATATATATATATATATATATATAGAGAGAGAGAGAGAGAGATGCGGGTGGCCTAGTGGTCAGCGTTCGTGACTACTACGGAGAAGACCTCGGGTTCGAACCCAGCAGGCACGTACGCTCGTGTCACTAAATATCCGCCGTGCGTCGGATGACCATGTTAAGCTGTCTGGCCCCGGGTACTGGCCCCCCGGTATTAAATAAGCGACCCAGGAGGCATTCCTGGAAAAATAATAATTGATATTCGGATATATATATATATATAAAGACAGAGAGAGAGAGAGAGAGATGCGGGTGGCCTAGTGGTCAGCGTTTGTGACTACTACGGAGAAGACCTCGGGTTCGATCCCAGGCAGGTACGAACGCTCGAGTCACTAAATATCCGCCGTGCGTCGGATGACCATGTTAAGCTGTCGGGCCCCGGGTACTGGCCCCCGGTATTAAATAAGAGACCCAGAAGTCATTTCTGGGAAAATAATAGATATTCGAATATATATATATAGAGAGAGAGAGATGCGGGTGGCCTAGTGGTCAGCGTTCGTGACTATTACGGAGAAGACCTCGGGTTCGAGCCTAGGCTGGTACGAACGCTCGAGTCACTAAATATCCGCCGTGCGTCGAATGACCATGTTAAGCTGTCGGGCACCGGGTACTGGCCCACCGGTATTAAATAAGAGACCCAGGATTCATTTCTGGGAAAATAATAGATAGGCGGATATATATATATAGAGAGAGAGAGAGATGCGGGTGGTCTTGTGGTCAGCGTTCGTGACTACTACGGAGATGACCTCTGGTTCGATCCCAGGCAAGTACGAACGCTGGAGCCACTAAATATCCTCCGTGAGTCGGATGGCCACGTTAAGCAGTCGGGCCCCGGGTACTGGTCCCCCGGTAATAAATAAGGGCGTCTTCCCGCCCAATTCTACCTCTCTTCCGTGTGACTTTCCTATCGGGCATTCTAGCCCAAATCTCCTAGCTTCGTATTTCTAAGGGTTGTTTAAGACCTGGGGTCAGACACTCCCTTCCTAAAATCCTCTACATATGATCTGATCTTACTATATATATATATATATATATACAGTATAAGGGATGTAAGGTCAGGTGATGCGTAACATCACAGCCTCTCCTTGACAAATGTCAACCCCGCCTTCTCGTGGTACATCCTGTTCCCACTAAAGGGGCTCTGACGACCGCCAATAGCGGTATAACTATACCATCGGGATTAGAGGAAATTCTATCCCACACTCACCAACCCGCTTGGCCAGCGTGGTGAGTTATGGCCAAACCCCTCCAAAATAACTCCACAACTTAAATCTTGGCCCTCAGTCTCCGGCAGCTGGAATGTACCTGGCCAAGGCAGCGGCCAGTGCGACATGAAGGCAGAGGGTGCTAAGAATCCCCGGAGGACCGGACTAGGCTGCCATCTGATGCTGACCTTGGCTACGTACAACGGACGCTCCCTATCTTCTGATTCAAGGCTTCTTGAATTGGAAGAGGAACTACAAAGGATCAAGTGGGACATCGTCGGGCTAAGTGAGGTAAGGAGAAAAGGAGAAGATCTCATTGAACTGAAAAGTGGACATCTCTTCTACTATCGTGGGACAGATACTGGCAGAACTAGTGGTGTTGGATTTATAATAAACAAGAAACTGAAGGATAAAGTTGTAGAAGTTGAAAGTTCCTCTGACAGAGCTGCACGACTCGTTATCCAACTCTCGAGAAGATACCAGGCTCAGATTATTCAAACTTATGCACCCACCACAAGTCATGCTGAAGAAGAAATTGAAGAATTTTATGAGGAAATTCGTGATCTAAATAATAAAGGTAAGCAGCACTTGAAGATAATTATGGGAGATTTCAATGCAAAAATAGGGCAACGGCAACAGAATGAAACTTCAGTAGGTAAATTCGGTCACGGCAACAGAAACCAGCGTGGAAATACTCTCGTAGAATTTGCAGAGGCAGAAGGGTTTTTCATCTTGAACTCCTTTTTCAAGAAAAAGCCACACAGGAAATGGACATGGAGACATCCAAATGGGACGACAAGTGAAATTGATTTTATTATGTGTAACAAAAAATTCGTCATAGAAGACTGCAGTGTGCTAAACAAGTTCAACACAGGCAGTGACCATAGATTGGTGAGATGTAAGATGCACCTCAACACTAAACTCGAACGTAACAAGCTCATAAGACAAACAAAATGTATTGACATAACCAACCTTAAAAACACCATAATACCTTCAAATTGGAACTGAAAAACAGATTCTCTGCTTTAGAAGGCCTAACATCGGAAGAAGTGGATATTTCTGAAGTTAACAGAAAAGTAACCCAAGCTCTTATGGAAACAGCAACAAAATTAGCTGGGTCTAAGAACAAATTGCATGTGAACAAATTATCAGGAAAAACCAAAATGTTGATGCAAAAAAGAAGAGTGATGAGGACAACTAAAGAAGATGTGACTTCCAAAGTGGAATATATAGAGCTATGCAAGACAGTACGAAAAAGTATCACTGAAGACGTAAGGAAATTCAACTGTGAACTAGTAAGGAAAGCAATTGAAAACAACAAAAGCCTAAAGATAGCAAAGGGACATCTCAGTAAGGGGAAAAAACAGATTATGGCACTGAGAAAAGAAGATGGTTCTGTAACAAGAAATAGAGGCGAAATTTTGACAAGAGTGAAAGATTTCTACTCCAAATTATATGAAAGGGATGATACATGTACTCCAGACATCATGAAAGGTACCAGTACCAGAGTTCTTCCAGTCCTTCCAGCAGAAGTTGCACATGCAATCAAGAACATGAAGCGGGGAAAAGCTCCAGGAGAAGATGGAATTACTGTAGACATCATACAAGAAGCAAGTGGAGAAATCGAAACAGTACTCGCCCAAATTTTCACTCGATGCCTTAATGAAGGGAAAATTCCTGAGGATTGGAACAACGCTACAATGATCTTGCTACATAAAAAAGGTGACATTGAGGATTTCAGGAACTACAGACCTATCAGCCTCCTATCAGTGGTTTATAAAATCTTCACTAAAGTTCTTTCACACCGCTTTAAGGTGACACTGGACATGGCTCAACCGAGAGAACAAGCTGGATTCAGGAGTGGCTACAGCACAATAGATCATATCCACGTACTGAGAGAACTAATTGAAAGAGCGAGGGAATATGAACTTCCATTGTGCATGGCTTTTATCGATTATGAAAAAGCCTTTGATTCGGTGAAACCATCAGCAGTTACAATGGCTCTGAAATCCTGCGGTATTGAAGATGCATACATTAATATTATTAATAACATCTATGAAAATGCAAGTGCAAAGATTCGGCTGTTTGAAAATACAACACACATAAAAATTGGAAAAGGAGTGAGACAAGGTGACACCATATCTCCGAAGCTCTTTAATGCCACATTGGAATATGTCTTTCAATCACTGAACTGGGAAAACAAAGGGATAAAGATTAATGGAGATTATCTAACCCACCTTCGTTTTGCTGATGACATAGTCATTTTTGCAACTACCCCATCAGAGCTACAGAGTATGATCCAGGAACTTGCTGACAAGAGTAAAGAAGTGGGATTAAAAATGAACTTTCAGAAGACAAAAGTGATGTACAATGCTTTTACAAGAAATGAAGATTTATCGATTGATGGAGAAAAGCTGGAGATAACAGACACGTACGTTTATCTTGGACAGCAGATATCAAGTGAGGGTCACATTGGTGAAGAAATTAATCGGCGTACAAAACTTGCCTGGAGAGCTTTTGGAAGAAACAGCATAATTTTCAAGAGCAATATGCCATTATGTCTTAAAAGAAAAGTGTTTGATCAATGCATCCTTCCAGTGCTTACGTATGGTGCAGAGACGTGGACCTTAGCTAAAAGAGACATACAAAGGCTGCAGACAACTCAAAGTAGCATGGAGAGGTGCATGCTTGGTGTAACCAGGAGAGATAAGAAGAGGAACACGTGGATCCGAAAAATGACAAGAGTGGAAGACATCATGATCAGAGTTAAATCCCTGAAATGGCAATGGGCTGGACATACTGCCAGAAGAACAGACCATCGATGGACAGCCGAAATTTTAGATTGGATTCTAAGGGACAGGAAAAGACCCATAAGAAGACCACATGGAAGATGGGTGGATGAAATTCGAAAGTATGCGGGAGTGACATGGAGGAGACTGGCACAAGACAGACCGTTGTGGAGGAAACTTGGGGAGACCTTCGTCCAGCAGTGGATTGATAATGGTTGACAATGATGATGATGATGATGATGATGATACAGTATAAAGAGAGAGAGAGGTTTGTAAAATAGTTTTTCTTTTGTTTCGTATGATTTCCAGTTGGTCCGAAACAGGCTGTTAGGCTAACAGATTTCAAGGCAGTGACTCACCAAAGTTTCGTGTCCCTTTATACAGCGGGGTCGGCGAGACAGTTCCAGCTTTTTCACAACCATCCACCCACACCTCCTAATCTGCTTTTGGAACCGTTAATGGTCAAAGTCCCTTGTGTCTTCACATTGGATAACAAAAAAAGATGTGCTAAGAGAAGTATACAATGCTAAATCATTAAAAAATCCAAGACCAAATCTAGCAATCGTTAGATTTTAACTCATGTTCTTATGAGAATAATGGAAAATTCAATTACTTATTACGAGAAATCTGCAGATGATTTATTAGTTTGAAAAATGCACTGCGTATTTAATTGTCACAAGCATATTGCTATAGTTTCATGGTCTAACGGGCTTCATAATGGTTCCCCGTCATAAGTTTTTTGTGAGCCCACTCAGATATTTTAGCCTAGGAGTCCACTCAGATGTCTCAGGTTAAGGGCCCTCTCAAATGTCTGAGTCTAGGGGCCCACTAAAGCCTTGATCCGGCCCTGCTTCCGATAAGGATATTTAAGTATTGAGTCTGTTCAAGATTACCTATTAATTAGCGTACTTAAGGGGATCTTAGATAAGGACTTCTTGAGATGTAATTATTGTTTAACCATGTGTTGGATCGTCCACCATCTGCTTACTTAAGGATTAAGGACTTCCGCATACCTAAGGAATTTTGATTACCTGATTAGTAACAGTTTTTTAACGGATCGATTATTATTTACTTAGGGACTGGGAACTGCTGTGAAGCGATATGTGCTTCCATCGAACCTTATAATGATAACTTATCCATTTCACTAAAGACGATACTTCTTGGCATGATTTGTTAAGTCTTCAATTTTATGTTTCCTTAGGACTAGGTGGATCTATCCTTTACGGGCTTTGCCTGTTTGGCTCCTTTTGTCTCGTTATCCCTGCAAACATTTAAAATGATCTCCTCTGAGGTTTTATCTGGATATTGTTATTCGGGCACATTTCTGCGGTTTATCCTTTTGTTTTACTTGGGGATTACTTTCTGCAATAATGTATTAACTTCATAAATTTAAACTACTGTACAATGTTGCATATTGATATAGATTCTAATTTCTCCTCAGTTCCTTTTAGGGAGTCTTGTACTGTTACTGTTTTTATAATTGTTCCAATGATTGTATTTTCATTTACCACGCTCGGGGACGTTACTACAACCTACGTCCGGAAAGTTCCAGGACTGACCGTATAATGGACGTAACAGTAGTGGGATAAAGATATCACGTGCATGCGATAAGACAACAGTCCTAAACCAATCAGCGACCAGATGGAAACCGGTCCATGCAGGAACCGACAGACGGCAGACGGGCACTAAGGGAGTCATAGCAAGCGTTCTCGTCACATTTCATTTTAGCCACGGATGAGCAAAGAGTAAACATCCGTTTTTGTTGAAAACTTGGTAAATCAGCTACTGAAACTTAGATAAGGTTAAAAGAAGCGTACGCGGAAGCACAGCATTATCTTGCAGCAGAGTTTTCGAATTGTATGAACAGTTTCCTCACCAGCGCGAACCCTTTGATGATGTTTCGAGATCTCGGCGTTCCTCCAGTATGCAGACAGCGGAAAAAGTCGAAGAGGTGAGAAATTTTTTAAAGAAAGATCGCCAAACTACAGTGAGACTATTATCTTAGTCAGTTGGCATAAGTACATCTATATGTCATGAGATTCTACGCTAGGATATAAGTACTCAGTTGGTATGAGTACTCAGCAGTAATAGCTATAAGTTTTATAAGTACTAAATAAGTATAAGTACTATAAGTACACAATAAGTATAAGTGCTACAAGTACACAATAAATATAAGTACTATAAGTACTAAATAAGTATAAGTACTATAAGTACTAAATGAGCATAAGTACTAGTAATACTATTTAGTACTAGTACTTATTAGTATTTGGTACTAGTACTTGGGCCGCGGGTGGCCTAGTGGGAAACGTTTGTGACTGCCACGGAAAGTGCCCCAGGTTCGATCCCAGGCAGGTACGAACGCTCGATCAATTAAATATCTGCCGTTCGTCGGATGGGTACGTTAAGCCGTCGGCCCTAGGGTACTGCCCCCCCGCGTAATAAATAAGGGAGTCTTCCTCCCCTTTCTATTTCGCTTCCGTGTCACTTTCCTATCGGGCGCTATAGCCCAAATCTCCTAGTTTCCAATTTCTAAGGGTTGTTTAAGACCTGGGGTCAGACACTCCCTTCCTAAAATCCTCTACATGTGATCATTATGATCATTTAAAAAAAAGTGCTAGTACTTATAATACTTTTACTTAATAGATTTATTATTATACTTGCACTTATTATACTTATACTGTATTATATATTTATACTTATTATACTATACTTCTTTAATACTAGTATTAAATAAGTATAAGTATTATAAGTCCAGTATAGTATAGTATAATAAATATAAGTATATAATACAGAATAAGAGTAGTATATAGTTATAAGTAGAGTATAAGTGCATAATACACTATATGTGAGGTTGAGTAAAAATGCTGCGGCGGGAGAGAACTGACTTTGAGAAAGGAAATATTGTTGAGTATTATATTAGTCGGTTCTCTGTAAGAGAAACCGAGAGGTGTTTAAACATACCCAAGTCAACTGTTTTGGATGTACTGAATAAGTGAAAGGCACATGGCGTGCCTGAAGCAGCAAAACGTACCGACAGACCAAAGAAAATCAGTGATAGGAGACGTCGAAGCCTTGGGAGAGTCGTTACAACTAATCAACGGACTACTTACTGCACAAGACCTCAGTGTACAGGTAAGTAAAAATACTGGAACCTACGTATGTACACGTACCATTCGCAGAGAACGTCATTCCACGGGTTTGCGTGGTCGTGCGGCTGCTCATAAGCATTTAATCTCAACTCTGAATACTACTCGTCGTTCAGCATGGTGTAAAATTTTTTATTGTAGACCGTAGATCAATGTAAACGGGTCCTATGGACTGATTAATCCAGATGCACGACCAATCAGTCTGATGGCCTTGTGTGGGTATGGCGGGAGAACGCTGTTTACCACAGTGTACTGTTCCTACGGTCAGGTTTGAAGCTGGCAGTGTAATCGTGTGGGGGTGTTTTTCGTGGTATGATCCGACCCAATGGCTATCGTGGACAAACCTGTTAAACAGCACGTCTACCTCGATATTTTGGATAAGTATGCCCTACCAACTCTGTAGCAATACCCTGGAACCGAACCTTGTTGGTACCAGCAGAATAATGCACCCAGCCGTAAAACAAGGACAGTTATGGTGTGGTTTGACGATAATTCCGTATCTTGTGTGAAATGGCCAGCACAGAGTCCTGATATTAATCCCATAGAGTACCTATGGGACAAATTAGAGCGCCACATACGAAGTTTAGAACCAAGCCTTACTACTAAGCAACAGTTAGCGACAGCATTATGTACTGAACGGAAGCGCATACCTATCGATGTGCCCCAAAACCTTGTCGAAAGCATGTCCCGAATGGTCAGTGCATGCATTGAGGCCAAAGGTGGACCGAGACCGGACTAATGTATATCAATAAATGCTAAGTTGTGTTTCTCTTCAAGGTGTCCGGTGACTTTTGTTAATATAGTGTATGAGCTTATCGGTCAAGAGAAGAAGCAGGTCTTCCATAGATCAGCCAAGATGAAGAACTTGTGTACTGAAATAATGTACTTTATGGTTTTCATTGGAAGACATCCATTATTACGAAAATCGGAGCTAATCTAGAAAAGCTGATGCCATATTGGGAAGCAGCGACACAAAGTTGTACTAAAATCGCTCTAATTTAATTGGCAATCAATAGAACTAGTGTTGACCAGTGTAATCATCGCGTTTACTTGAAGGAGATATGTATACTATTTATTAAACTTAACTAAATCAACATAAAGAGCAAAGTTTCACCTCGTCTCCACTATGTATGAATTGAGAACCTTACCAGAACTTTTCCCGCTCAGAATTTCACGAAGTTTTTAAACGATTATACGTGTTTGCACTTATGCAATGGGTTTGAAAGTCCGTACACATAGAACATTACTTATTGTACATCTGTGATACTTGTAACACAGTAGTTCCTTAACGTTATGCTCCGGATAACTAGCACAAAACCTTTAATTACCCAGTGAGCAATATTAGGCTTTCTAACAGCCAGAAGAGAGTAATCATCCAGAAACAGACCTTACTGGTCTCTAAGGCACATCACTCAAACAGCACGTCAATGTTAATAATCAGTAATCAATGGGTTTACTTTAGAATATTCGAATATTCCACAGTACTGCACTTCAAGCAACTTTAACAGCATGAACCTCTGTAACGTGAGACCCAAAGTGTCTCACTACCAATGTAATTTCTCAAGTGGTCTTACGGAAACAGTCTTTATTGATCTCTAAGGCACGTCCGTGTTAATAATCAGCAATCAACGGGTTAACTTTAGAATATTCCACAGTACTGCACATCAAATGAGTTTAACAGCATGAACATCTGTAACGTGAGACCCAAAGTGTCTCACTACCAATGTAACTTCTCAAGTGGTCTTACGGAAACAGTCTTTATTGGTCTCTAAGGCACGTCCATGTTAATAATCAGCAATCAACGGGTTAACATTAGAATATTCCACAGTACTGCACATCAAATGACTTTAACAGCATGAACCTCTCTTACGGGAGACTCAAAGTGTGTCGCTACCACTGTAACTTCAGCAAATATATACATTCAGTGGATAAAACATAAGAGATAAGGATGATGCGCAGTTCACATGGGCATCCCCAGTGCAGAGTCGAACAAACACAAACAAAACGCAAGCGATAAATAAGCAGTCAGCAGAGCTTCTCAACAGTGTACCGTAATCGACGAACATTGGTAAACCTGATGATCTGAGCGACTTTGATCATGGACACATTGTCAGCGCAGGACAGATGGGTCATTATATCACCCAAGTGGTAACAACACTGGTGTTCCCGTGGGCAACCGTATCAAGGGTGTACCAGGCGCATATACCATCGACGGACGTACCAGCGGCCAAAAAGCAAGCACTGGCAGAAAACACGCCATTGATGACCGCGCTCAACGTAGACTATCTAGGCTCGAACAGAATGACCGATTGGGAACTGCAGCGCAAATCATATTCAAATTAAATATCGTCGGCCCAAGCAGCCTCAGCCAGCAAACAGTACTGCGCATCTTGCATGGAATACGGAAGCCGACGCCCTAAAGGTGTGCCACTGTTAACTGCTCGGCATCAGAAATTGCGCCTCGTTTAGTCCCGGGAATATTAAAACTGGACCTCCATGTCGTGTGTTCAGATGAATCTCGTTTTCAGCTACACTGAACTAACAGGACAGCAGGACCCAAAGCCTTGTTGTGCCAGATCGGCTCTTTTGAAGGTGGTGTTGGCTCTGTGATGAATTGGGGAGCCTTCTCATGGAGAGCATTAGGTCCCTTAGTGCGTCTGGAGTGGTCCTTAACCGCTGCGTGCTACCAGCGTGTGCTGGCTGACACCCTACATGCTCTCATGACCTTCGCGCATCCTGCAGCCGATGGACCGTTTCAGCAATATAATACGCAACCACACCGGGCCGCAAATAACCACGCATGGCTCGAGGAACACTCATCTGAGTTTGGAATCATATCAGTGACCCCCAACGTCCCCTGGCTTAAACCATACCGAAGCACTCTGGGATGCTGCGAAGTGGTACATCAGATCCATTGACCCTGCACAGACGTGTCGGACGGAGTAGTGGACAATGCTGCCACAGGCATGGCTGACATTACCTCTGAAAACACTCTGGCATCTGGCGTAGTCGTTACTCTGGTGTGTAAACTGCACAGGCTGTTATTCACACTCGAACAATACCAACACCTATTAGGTAGGTACCTCTAATGTTTTGTCCATTGGGTGTATATAGCTATTGTGAGAACGGGAACATTAGCGATGCACGACACATTATTAATGGCACATTACGTCTGTGTAATCAGGAAATCACACATTAAAATAACTGGTAACAAGGACCTTATATTTCATAATATAACTCCAAAATGAATGTATGTTGTATAGACGTACGATGGAAACACCCATATACACTGGTGTGGAAAAATTAAGGACGAAGAGGAGAAATTAGCATAACAGGGGAACGAGCAGGCAGAACGGATCGAAAGACCACTCAGGAGATAGACTAGTGTCCGGTACGGTAGGGCATGCGCATAAATGCAGCATGACGTAGGGGGGGAGGAGTTTCGGAAGGGTATAAAGCACACGGGCGGTCTACGCTCAGCAGTTCGGTGAAAGCTATTGCACGGTGTACATCGGTTTGAACGTAGTCGAATTGGTGCCACCGTATGATATGGCCAACCTGCAATCCAGTAGACGTCATCTGAATGACTTTACCTGAGGTCGCGTCATTGGAAAGTTGGAAGAAGGTCGAAGTGTGACTAGCGTGGCCGAGGAGTTCAGGATCGCTCACAGCATCGTTTCTTGAGCCTGGAAAGCATTTCAAACGACAGGAACAGCTGTCCGAGAGTTTAGCAGTGGTCGTCCACGAGAAACCACGGCGGCGGACGAGCGGTATATTATCCTACAGGTGAGAAGAGACAGACAGCAGACAGAGAGATAAATCGCAAGGCACATACAACAGACAAGTGAACGTCCGTTATCGCGTTTTACCGTGGCCAGGAGGCTGTACAAAGGTGGTCTATTTGCACGACGACCAGTACGGTGTGTGCCATTAACGCCTGCTCATCGGAGACGGTGGTTTCTGTGGTGCCAGGAACACAAGAACTGAACACATCAGCAATGGGGTCGAGTTGTCTTTACGGATGAAAGCCGATTTAGTCTGACGAGCGATTCTGGACGTATACGCATCTGGAGATAGCAGGGAACACGCAATCACACATCCAACATCATCGAAAGGGACCTGTGTGGAGGTGGCGGAGTTCTCGTTTGGGGCGGTATCATGCTTGGTAGCCGTACTGACCTCCACATCTTACAAGGAGGTTCAGTCACTGGTGTCCGCTATTATACCGAGGTTCTCCTTCCTCACGTGCGTCTGTTTAGAGGTACTGTGGGTCCTGAGTTCCTCTTCATGGACGACATCCCTACACCTCATCGTGCAGTGGCTGTCGCAGAGCTGTTGGGGAGTGAAGATATTCAACGCACGGATTGTCCCGCAAGGTCCCCGGACCTAAATCCAATCGAACACATGTGGGACCTTCTCGGGAGATGCTTGACAGAACGTCACCAGCGCCAGCAACGATTCCGCTGCTGCGATAGGCGCTACAAGAGGAATAGGCCGCGATGCCTCAACAGCTCCTTGACAACCACGTCTTCAGCATGGACAGACGTTGTAAATCCTACAACGGAGTAAAGGGTGATCACATCCCCTTTACTCCGTTGGATTTTTCTTGGCAACCGCCTCTCACATGGACGTTTCTGTCTTCTGTCCAGTTGTGCTCGAAGCTATCTTTTCAATAAAGTGCCTTTGTATCCTTTGGATTCCTTGTTTGGACGGTTTTGCTCACTTATCCTATATTCTTACATCTTGGGTATCTTATGGTATGATTTGAGTCGATGTGGAGCACTTCTGCACGACGTTACATTCGAAAAACCGAGTGGTCCTTAATTTTTGCACGCTAGTGTATATTTTTTATGGAACTTAGAATGTATACCACACAAACAAAGAACTTTTGAAAGTTTCAGAACATTTTGTAAATGTATTTGGAGGCTACAAAAAAGTCAGGAATTCACACGTTCAGAGAAAAAGACTCTTCATCGGGATCGATAAAGATCGACCCATTAAGTTCATGGCATCCGGCAAACATTGTTAACAAAAGACAGGCGCCGAAAAATCTGGCTGTCTGTATGTCAGTATTGTATGTGGGCAGAAAAATGTATTGTGTTCATGTATGCTTGTATATTTTGCGGTAGGTTAAGCCAGTCTAAGAAACGCCGCCGATGTGGTGCATCAAACAGTCGGGCTATCCAGTGGAAAGAACAAACACCCGCCGAAGGGATAGGTGTGTCGACGCCGTCAAAGGGGGGGAAGGAGCAAACACGCTGGTCACGATGACGTCGCTTGCCAACAAAGAGAGGAGTAGTAGGCCCTACTGCCAAGGAAGCGGCAGTGACGTACGTACAGCGAGGAGGCGAAAGAGGGGAGAGCGCCAAGCGAAAAGGGTAGTCTATGAGTTATTCGCGGGGAACGGAGAGGAGCAGGGAATCTCCAGCTGAACTGACTCGAAGGTTTTTCCGGTACGTGCGTACCCAGAGTAGGGGTACGAGATGTTCCACTCATACCATATACGGTGACGGAACTATTATTTTCCAGGTTAAGAAAAATCTGCAACACAGGTCTCAGGAAGTGGGACTCTCGCGATTTCTTCCGTTAGCCGGAGAGTGTAACTTAGAAATCTGGTGAAACAGGTCCCCGAGATGGGGACTTACACAGATTTCGTTGATCGTCGGATAGATAGGAAACCGCGGAGAGATACAGGTCTTAGGCGTTATCGAGAATGACTCTCTTTCTAGTTCAAGAGTATCGGTAGATGATAGGCGCTAATTGGTAGGCTGGCCGATAACAAACTTTTCTCTTTCCACTGGAAGAAAGATATTTAATTTATCACTACGGAAAGCGTTTTCTTTTTTCTGCGGACAAGCTTACTTGCAAAAGCCTCCTATATTGTTCATTAAATGTTGTTATGTTTCAATCAAGTCTTTCAGCAATTACTTTGTAGTCATTGGTAGTTTTTATCTGTAGTTTGTCGGCAGTCTCAACCTATTCTCCTGGTTCACAGATATTTTGCATAGTAAAGGGGGAGGAGTGTCCGTTCACTCAATATTAATATTGGGGTAAGTTCTTAGGAACGAACCTGGTGCTTCTATTGGCTGTGAGGGGGTCCTATAACGTGGAGGACTGCGGACCATAATTCAGGGCGTGCCCACATAGTTAGCTGGTACGTTTGCCTCTACAGCTATAATCTTGACGAAGTTATAGCATACAGCGCAAGTTGTATAATGTACATTGCTCCCATCAAAACATACTTACGTCATTCAGACCTGACCTCAAGTTTGTTGCCAAATTGTATTCAGTGAGTGAATGTTGAAACGCTTAAAGAGAACAAACTCAAAATTTACATGAGGGAAGAAACTAAAAATTAAAGTAAAATTAGAATATACGTTATTCCCTTTCTTCGGATTTGCCTTCATATTTCAAATACTTTTCAGCCCTCTCCGTTTCATTTCAATTAGGTTTTCTGTCAGAACCTCCCCTATCTTTCTGGATCTTATTTCGCAATAAAATTATCCACTGCGTTCACTTCTTGAACGAACTCAGAGTTCCTTGACATTGTTTTTTGAAGGATACTTTGTTGACCCTTAGAGAGTCGAAACGCTTCCTTAAATCTCGATTTCGGAATTCCTCTTGCACATACATTATATTGACAAAAGTCACCGGACACCCCTTCAGAAGCAAAGGAACGGATACGCTGCGTTGTTAAGATGCGCAGTACAGCTGCAAACGGTGTAAAAACAAGCTGCAGTTGATCGCGATCATATCGCACTCGGAAATTGAGTGAAAATATCGTGGCAGAAGAGAACTGACTTTGAGAAAGGAAATATTGTTGGGTTTAATATTAGTGGGTTGTCCATAAGAGAAACCGAGAGGTGTTTAAACATGCCCAAGTCAACTGTTTTGGATGTATTGAATAAGTGGAAGACACATGGCGTGCCTGCAGCAGCAAAACGTACCGGTAGACCAAAGAAAATCAGTGATAGAGGACGTCAAAGCCTCAGGAGAGTTGTTGCAGCTAATCGACGGAGTACCACAGAAAACCTCAGTGTAGAGGTGAGTAAAAATACTGGAACCTAGGTATGTACACGTACCATTCGCAAATAACTTCATTCCATGGGTTACCGTGGACATGTGGCTGCTCATAAGCCTTTCATCTCTACTCGGAATGTTACTCGTCGTTTAGCATGGTGTAAAGAACATTTATCGTGGACCATAGATCAATGAAAACGGGTCCTACGGACTGATGAATCCAGACGCACGATCCCTCAGTCTGATGACCGTGTGTGGGTATGGCAGCAGCAGAGGGAACGCTATTTACCACAGTGTACAGTTTCTACGGTCAAGTTTGGAGCTGACAGTATACTCGTGTGGGGGTGTTTTTCGTGGTATAGTCCCGGCACATTGGTTATCGTTGACAAACCTGTTAACCAGCACGTCTACCTCGATATTATGGGAAACTATGTCCTATTAACTCTGTGACAATGCTATGGAACCGAGCCTTGTTGGTACCAGAAGCATTATACACCGAGCCATAAAGCAATGACTGTTACGGCGTGGTTTGACGATAATTCCGTATCACGTGTGGAATGGCCAGCACAAAGCCCTTATCTTAATCCCATAGAGCTCCTATGGGATGATCTAGAGCGCCGCATAAGAAGTTTGGAACCAAAGCCTACTACTAAGCAACAGTTAGGGGCAGCATTATGTACTGAATGGAAGCTCATACCTATAGCTGTGTTCAAAAACCTTGTCGAAAGCATGTCTCAAAGTGTCAGTGAATGCAATAAGTCCAAAGGCGGACCGACACCGTACTAATATATGTCAATAACTGCTATTTTGTGTTTCTCTTCTAGGTGTCCGGTGACTTTTGTCAATATAGTGTAGATATCTTACCAAGTAGCGCTGTTAAGAAAATCAGAAACGAAAACATGCGCCTGGTTTTAATTGCGCCTCAGCAAGTTTCACCGAATTTGCGTCGTCGCACTTCATTTGAGTCGCCAGATGTCTCTCAGAAGCAGCGTCCCCTCACAACTAATCGCATTTTAATAGCAGATGGTTTGGTCAAAACGCTTGGTAGGACAACGACGAAATGTTTGATTGTCGTGATAATTAACGCGTTTCGTCTTGTGAATAATGTGGGCGTTAAATATACGCATCACCCATGTTATTCTGAAATCGTAAAAAAAATCGAGGATGTGGAGAATACCACATCCTCGATTTTTTTTTACGTTCAGCTGAACCCCGATCTCATCATGAAATGCCTTTTTCAATAACCCGGTTCTTAAAAAATAAGTAGATATCAATAGACCGAAGAGCCAAAACATTATGACCACCTGCCTACTATAATGTCGGTCTTTCACATGCCTCCAAACAAATCTTACTCAGCGAGGTATGGACGTGACAGATTTTAAAAATGTCTTGTGGTATCCGTTACCAACATTATACCAGCAGATCCTTTACCGCTTCTAAGCTACGTTATTGAGACTTCGCACAGATCGGATTTGCTATTCCAACACAAACCACAGATGCTCTATTGGATCGATGTTTTTGTGGAAAATTGTTCCCCTGAAAAAGTCAAAACTATTAAATATTTGGAAATAATGAGTGAGGATAATTTTAAAATGGAATATAATATTCAAACTATTGTAAATAAAATTACGGGGTATTGGGTTTAGTTACAAGAATTTCAAATAATTTAACAATTAAAACATTAAAAAGTGTTGTATTACAATCTGATTTATCCATGTTAGACTTATTGTTTATTACTATGGGGGCAAACTACTAAGACTAATTTATGTGTACTACAATCATTACAAAATAGGATGGTCAAAATTGTAAATAATTTTAGGGGAATTAATTTGAATATGGAGGTACGGATTAGTTTTTATGGATTTCTGAATATTGAGAAATTATGTCAATACAGATTATTAGGATTTATGTATGAAAAAATAGAACAGGTATAAATTTTAAATCAGCTGAACGCTGTGGGTGATGATGACTGTCAAACAAGAGACAGTAATGCATTTTTATTACCAATGACCAACACTTTAATCGAACAAAGATTTATTGATTACCAGGTATTGATGACATGGAATAACCTAGCTTGTCAACTAACACATATTAATAACTATACTTATTTCCGAAAGCAACTAAAAATTATTTGCTAAAAAACTAAAATATAAAATTTAATAGTAAAATTTATTATTCAGAACACATATGCATACATTTTACATGGCTTAACTACGTACTTTAGGGGTATTGGGATTCACTCTGGCTATATATATATATACTGTATATATACACTGAAGAGCAATTGAATTAAAGACAGCTGGCACTGTAAACGGAAACAACATGTCGTATGCAGCGATCCAACAATATAAACAGAGATGCGAAGGGAATCAGTAAGAGTCTGACGCAGTATGAGTAAGACGGCAAGACGAAGGATCTAAGCGCATTTGATCGTGGGCAAATTGTCGGGGCCCAACGAGTGGGTCACTCCATCTCGGAAGTCGTGAAGGCACTGGGATTTTGACTAGCCACTGTGTGACGGGTGCACCGTGAGTAAATCGAATCCGGTAAAACCATCCCTGCAAGTGCCAACTGCCGTGGACAACAGCGTGTGGATGAGCGGGGTCATCGTCGGCTAGCTCGCATTGTAACAGCGGATAGACGGGCCACAGTGCAAGAAATCACTCGGCAATTTAACGCTGCTGCACAAAAACTTGTAAGCAGCCACACCATCCAGAACCATCTCCTCACTATGGGGTACGGAAGCCATCGTCCCACGAGGGTACCACTGCTGACCGCATATCACAAAGTGCAAAGATTAGCATGGGCGTGGGAACATCGCCACTGGACCCTAGACATGTGGAAAAATGTTGCCTGGACTGATCATTCGAGATTCACGTTGGTACATGAGGACGGCAGGATACGAGTACGGCGCAAACCACATGAAGCGCTGGATTCTTTTTGCCAGCAAGGTACTCTTCAAGCTGGTGGGGGTGGCATTCTCGTCTGAGGACTGCTTACGTGATCTGAAATGGGACTCCAGGTACGTGTGACATCGTTCCTCAGAGGTCAACGTTACCGGGATATCCTGGATGACTATTTGCTTCCGTTAGTGCGTCTTCAGCATCCCACTGGGGACCTCATCCTGCAAGAAGACAATGCACCGTGCCATCGCTCCCGAATTGTATCCGAATGGTTGCATGAACACTGAATTGACGTGACCTCGCTTCCTTGGCCAGCTAGGTCCCCTGACCTCAATCCCATCGAGCACATCTGGGATGCCATCGAAAGAGATGCTCGAGGCTCTGACCACCTCCATCAAATCTTCGTGAACTGTGGGAGCTTGTTCAGGAGTCGTGGATCGGTATAGCTTCCCAACGCTTCCAGTGTCTTATCGAGTCCATGCCGAGACGAATCACGCCGTCATCAGGGCGAAAGGTGGTGCGACACGTTACTAGACAGGTATCTCTAATTCAATTGCTCTTCAGTGTATATACACACACGGTTGAGTCACATTATTGTGAACACCAGTTAATATTGAGAGTAATTGCCGTGTGCAGCGCGAACAGCAGCTCAACGAACTGAGAATAACTCAATAAGGTGTTGGAATGTGTGTTCACAGGTATGTGGAGCCATGCGGACTGCAGTGCATCTGACATCAAACAGAAGTCATTGCTCTTTCCACGTTTTTAAGTGAGTTACGGAAATATTTCTCTTCGGCTGCCGAGGCCGCTGTGGTGCAGTGGTAGCATGTCCAACGAGTAACTGGAAGACCCTGGGTTCGATTCCTGGTGGCGGCAGAAGAGACATTTTCCGTGACTCCCTTATGAACGTGGAAAAGGCGATTAATTCTATTTGATGTTCCTAACCCACGTCAATTGTTTGCATTAATAAGTGCGTCTGACAGCTGCTATGAGGTTCGTGATAGAGCATCCATAGAGCGAATAACACGATCAAGATTGTTGCACAGATGCTCAAATAGGTTTACCTCTGGGGAATTAGGGGATGAGGGAAGTACTTTCAAGTCTTCATCGTGTTCTTCCAACCACTCTCGTACATTTCTAGCTGTGTGACACGCCACATTTTCGTTCTGGAAGATCCCATCCGCCCCAGGGAAGACAATCAGCATGTATGGGTGTACGTGGTCTGCAAGGATGAATTCATAACGAATTCTGTCCATTGTGCCTTCTACAATTATGAGTCGAACCAGGAAATGCCACGAAAATATTCCCCACACCATAATGCTGTCCCCACCAGCTTTTGTTCTGCCAGCAATGATTGAAGAGTGTTTGTTCTCCGATATTTCTCTCATCCGTTCGATGAAGCAGGAAACGTGACTCATCGGAGAAGGCAATCCTTTGCCAATTAGCGGAGGTCCAATTCCGATACTGCCATGCAGATGTAAGTCATTTCTGCCGATGCACCTTCGTTAGGATAGGTACAGTGAAAATCTGTCTGCATCGGAGCCACATGCCCAACAGAGTTTGCTGAACTGTCGTTTTAGACACACTTCCGGTAGCCCCCTGGTTCATACACTCAGTGAGTTGCTGCATTGTGGCGTGTCGATCGGCCCTCAAACACCTTCTCAGCCGACATTCACCTCTCACATCAATGGCACGTGACGTGGTGCTCCGAAGTTTCCCCGTCGCTTATTCGCGATGGCGCCATTTCTCCAATCACGATACACTTTATCCACATCACAGTATCCCTTGTGCTGGCTCACACCATACGGGATAGCCTTCGCCCACCTTTAGCGTCGATGAGCCAGGGACAGGCAAAACTTCGGCTTTTACCTCTTCTGATAGCAATTTAAAGGCTTTAAGCGCGTCTGACCTTGAAAATCCGACAAGCCTTGCCGATCCAGAAATGCCCTGAGCCAGTCATCTGGCCATTACAAATCGCTTAAGTCCGCTACCTTTTTTATCTGAAGAAAATGTATAGCATTGATTAACAGAGTTTAGTATCAGATAGTATTTATTCCGTTTCATGACTTTCACACGCGCCGTCGTTTGGCTGCAGTTGTTTTGGGAAGAAAACAGATTATGGCACTGAGAAAAGAAGATGGTTCTGTAACAAGAAATAGAGGCGAAATTTTGACAAGAGTGAAAGATTTCTACTCCAAATTATATGAAAGGGATGATATATGCACTTCAGACATCATGAATGATACCAGTACCAGAGTTCCTCCAGTCCTTCCAGCAGAAGTTGCACATGCAATTAAGAACATGAAGCGAGGAAAAGCTCCAGGAGAAGATGGAATTACTGTAGACATCATACAAGAAGCAAGTGGAGAAATCGAAACAGTACTCGCCCAAATTTTCACTCGATGCCTTAATGAAGGGAAGATTCCTGAGGATTGGAACAACGCTACAATGATCCTGCTACATAAGAAAGGTGACATTGAGGATCACGGAAACTACAGACCTATCAGCCTAATATCAGTAGTTTATAAAATCTTCACTAAAGTTATTTCACACCGCTTGAAGGTAACACTGGACATGGCTCAACCGAGAGAACAAGCTGGATTCAGGAGTGGCTACAGCACAATAGATCATATCCACGTACTGAGAGAACTAATTGAAAGAGCGAGGGAATATGAACTTCCATTGTGCATGGCTTTTATCGATTATGAAAAAGCCTTTGATTCGGTGAAACCATCAGCAGTTACAATGGCTCTGAAAACCTGCGGTATTGAAGATGCATACATTAATATTATTAATAACATCTATGAAAATGCAAGTGCAAAGATTAGGCTGTTTGAAAATACAACACACGTAAAAATTTGAAAGGGAGTGAGACAAGGTGACACCATATCTCCGAAGCTCTTTAATGCCACATTGGATTGTGTTTTTCAGTCGCTGAGCTGGGAAAACAAGGGGATAAAGATTAATGGAGATTATCTAACCCACCTTCGTTTTGCTGATGACGTAGTCATTTTTGCAACTACCCCATCAGAGCTGCAGAGTATGATCCAGGAACTTGCTGACAAGAGTAAAGAAGTGGGATTAAAAATGAACTTTCAGAAGACAAAAGTGATGTTCAATGCTTTTACAAGAAATGAAGATTTATCGATTGATGGAGAAAAGCTGGAGATAACAGATACGTATGTTTATCTTGGACAGCAGATATCAAGTGAGGGTCACATTGATGAAGAAATTAATCGGCGTACAAAACTTGCCTGGAGAGCTTTTGGAAGAAACAGCATAATTTTCAAGAGCAATATGCCATTATGTCTTAAAAGAAAAGTGTTTTATCAATGCATCCTTCCAGTGCTTACGTATGGTGCAGAGACGTGGACCTTAACTAAAAGAGACATACAAAGGCTGCAGACAACTCAAAGCAGAATGGAGAGGTGCATACTTGGTGTAACCAGGAGAGATAAGAAGAGGAACTCGTGGATCCGAAAAATGACAAGAGTGGAAGACATCATGATCAGAGTTAAATCCCTGAAATGGCAATGGGCTGGACATACTGCCAGAAGAACAGACCATCGATGGACAGCCGAAATTTTAGACTGGATTCCAAGGGACTGCAAAAGACCCAGAAGAAGACCACATGGGAGATGGGTGGATGAAATTCGAAAGTATGCAGGGGTGACATGGAGGAGCCTGGCAGAAGACAGACCGTTGTGGAGGAAACTTGAGGAGACCTTCGTCCAGCAGTGGATTGATAATGGTTGACAATGATGATGATGATGATTATCAGGGATGGACTTCTATAACCTAAACTTCGAGATAAAAAAATTATAAAATTAATCATTTTTTTTTTATTCTGTCAATTGTGGGAAATGATAGGATGATGTTAAGTCAATAAAGGTTTCTAATATAACACCAGGGGTCGTGTCCTTTCGGAGACGCACCCTGCCCAGCTAAAGCCCAATGTGGCTGACTGGTTGGAAGCACAGAGATCTGATCTTCTGGACACCGGGAATGTGTCTTCCATAAAACTACAAGGAAGTAAAGACCGTGATTCATTTTTTAATCGTCGCTTTTTAAAAGTAACACAAACTGTTCATTCATTATGATGATATGCATTCCTTTTCTGGTCATTTGCATCTGATCCAGTTCTTCTACTCATAGCTGAATCTATCAGCATCTCTTGTAAATTTACATCACATCATTATAAATATCATCAGTTTCACCCATGGTGTGAATGAACCCATTCCTGTAAATCTCGTATGAATATAAATTTACATCACATCATTATAAATATCATGAGTTTCACCCATGGGGTAAATGAACCCATTACTGTAAATCTCCTATGAATATAAATTTACATCACATCATTATAAATATCATGAGTTTCACCCATGGGGTAAATGAACCCATTCCTGTTAATCTCATATAAATATAAATTTACATCACTTCATTATAAATATCATGAGTTTCACCCATGGGGTAAATTAACCCATTCCTGTTAATCTCATATAAATATAAATTTGCATTACATCATTATAAATATCACGAGTTTCACGCATGGGGCAAATGAACTAATTCCTGTAAATCTCATATAAATATAAATTTGCATCACATCATTACAAATATCATGCGTTTCACCCATGAGGTAAACGAACTCATTCCTGTAAATCTCATATAAATACAGTATTTCCCCTCCATAAAGCGATTTTTGATATCCTTGGCAGGAAGATATCTAAACAATATATCAAGAAATCATTTTGTAAATGTTCTTTTACCGTTAGGTATCTCTGAGTTTTTCTCGGTTTACGTGCTTAATAATTCACTTAGAATTACATTATTACTAGCAGCCATGCCCGTTCTCCGAACGGAGAATCAATAAAATCAGTTTTTGAACATACAATTAAAGAAAGAAAAACTTATTAAAAGAGAAAAAGTAATTTAAGATACGTAACTGTTTTACGATTTAGAACAGGATGGTGATATCAATGCATATACGGTTTGACGTAAAACGCAGCAGCCTTTGACGCCATTTAACATTAAATCAAGATTTCATGGAATGTACACAGAATTTCAACGTTTGTGGCATAGTTATCTTCAAAACCTATCAGCATTGTGAACAGTATAGTAACCACACTTTTGAATTTTTTGGTTTTGAGGATTTTCGATGTGTAGAAGTGGTAGAAAAGTTCAAACAGACAATATTCCAAAGCCTCCACATTGAATACTTAAGTTTTAGGACTTCTAGTTATCCCGACCTTACGACCTGCCAGAATACCGATTTTCAAACCTTTAGACCATTTAGAAGTGGTCGAACAATTCCCGAAAAATTCAAGCAGACGATATTCCAGAACCGCCATTTTGATTTTTTTGGTTTTGCGGACTTTTCTAGGTATCCTCACCTTCAGACCTATTAGCATTTTGAACGGCAAATCTAAGCCACCTTTTTCAATTATTTGGTTTACAGACTTTTCTTGGTGTAGAAGAGGTAGAAACATTCAAGCAAACGCTATTCTAAAGCAGCGAGTTTGATTTTTGGGAGGTTTCGGACCTTTCTAGGTATCGGGATCTTGCATTGTGTCAATTTTCAGAACTCTACGTCATTTAGAAATGGTCTAACAATTTACAAAAAATTCAAGCAATGTTCAACAGTGTCAATTTTGATTTTTTTAGTGTTCCGGATTTTCTAGGTATTCAGACATCAAGACCTATCGGCATACCAATTTTCAGATTTTAGGTCATTTAGAAGTGGTCGAACAATTCATGGACAGAAACACTCACGTTTTCCCATTTTTCCACTATCGGGAAGAAAGGCGAAACGCGGCCCAAAATTTCTGTACAAAGTGATGCAACATTTGTTTTGAGGTTTAACGATTCCTGTTAGGTTCTATGGTTAAAGAAAACGGCTCGTTTCTATTTCGGAAAACTGATTCCACGGCAGATGCAGTATCACAAGCTTAGAAGCTTCTTACCATACATACCGCAACTGGAAGTAGCATCAAACTGGTACGATTACCTGGAAGCCTTTTTCGATAAACTTTCGTTAACCGAGGTGCGCGCAGCTTTATTGTGCACTTTCCACTCATATGGCCAGCGTCGCTTCATAGCTAATGTGCGCAGCTATTTGCACCAGAACAGTGCGTTGAGAATTGAATGCCCTCAGTTAGTACGAGTGTTGTACCGAAAGTAAAGCAAAGGTGGGCAGAATATTTTTATTAAAGGACAGAGGTCGTTCAAATTGCCCATGTTGGTAGAATGACTCTTCCTCTACAGTAATCCTTATTCTTCATTGCAAGTAAATAATGATTTCCAAGCAGAAGCAACGTGCCCTCGTTGAGTTCTTCACGAAGGGAATCTGCATGCTGTCCGACATCCACAGTAGGCTACAGGATGTTTACCGAGATAACACCATTGACAAGAGCAATGTGCACAGATGGATGAAGAATTTAAAGTAAAGGAAAGCAGCACTGAAAACAAACTACGCAATGGGAGACCATCACCTACAACAATTAACACGAATCGTCAGCTAGGAGATGAACTGTTTCGTGCAGAGACACGAGTCAAAATCCGTGAGCTTGCTTCAGAACTCGACTGTTGTCACAATTCCATACAGAAGATGGTGGAAGGCTTAGGGTATCAGAAAGTTTGTCTAAAGTGGGTACCTCAGCAGTTGACACCCGATTTGAAGGAGATAAGACTGGGAGACTGCTTTGCTGGAATAATTTGAAACCAATGAAGACACGTTTTTCCCGATCTGGTGACAGGGAAATGAAACGTGGGCGTGTCTTTACGATACGAAAACGAAGAATCAATCCAGGAGTGACTTCCTACCTCTTCCCTATGGCCTTAGAAGTTCAAAAGCCAGCGATCAGCGCAGAAAATCAGGGTGACTGTTTTTTGGGATGCCAGGTATGTCGTTCTCCTTCGTTTTCGGGAACGTGGCCGGACCATGACGAGCGAGAAGTACATTGAGACACTACAGAAACTGAGAGAAGACTTAAGCATTAAGAAACCGAACAAGAATCTGAAAATTATCCATTTTCACCATTACAATTCCAGAACACACACACACACACATCTTTGGCAACAAATGAGACGAGCAGCAAATTTGGCTGGTTGTCGCCCCCCCATCCATCGCCACCCCGGATCTGGCTCCCTCCGGCTTATACCTCTTCGGTCCAATGAAGGAGAGTCTCTGTGGACAATGATTCGATGACACAGACTAGGGGAAAGTGGCTTTGAAGAAGTGGGTGCAGTGGTTCATATCTGAATTCTTTCAAATAGGATTCGAGAGTTGGGTTCAACGATGGAGCAAATGCATTGCTTTTGATGGAAACTAATGTTGAGTAGTACTCTTGTATAGAAAAAGAGTTACTCTTCCAACGTGTGCAATTTGAACGACCTCTGTGCGCTAATAAAAAAGTTATGCCCATTTTTGCATTACTTTCGGTATATCCCTCGTACGTTTGGTCAGCGATCAACAAGAACTACACAACTGCACTCAATGCAGGAAAACAAGAGCAATTGTGCTTCCCTCGCCGTTCGAGTAGAAGCAGATCATGTGGATTGACAAATCACTCTACTTACTATTTTCTTAGTATGAAAGTATTTGAGTGTGGTATTTACTTGGGATACGGTTTAGCAGAACTGCATTGTTCCATGAGGCAAGTTTGGAGGCGGGTCTGTGATTATGTGAAGCTGTTCCTCTTGTAAAGTGCTCGATCCCTTGATTCTGGTGCCTTGAAGCCTCAGCGCCGTAAGCCATTCTGAAAATTGCATTCTGAAAATTTCAAAACTACCTACACTAGTGCCTTACTTCGGTACAGATTCCTGCTTATTTTAGCAAAATTCAGCATCTTTGTACACTGGAAAGTCTGTCTACCCCTTGGTTTGACAAAACAGGACGTCCAAATATTGGATTGGCCTGCCGAAGTTCTCTGTCTAAATCCGATAGAACATATTTGGGACAAGCTGAAACACTGAATCCCATTTCGACCGGAGGAAACTTTCACTACAGTGGAAGCGTTGTAGGAGGAATGGTGAAAAAATTCCTGTTCAGACCTACCGGTATCTTATGAGAAGCATGTCTAAGAGGTGCAGCTGTAACAGCCAATGGCCGCCGCCCGTGTTCGGATTTATGCTAATAAATGTTGTTGTTTCCGTTTCACCTAGTTTAAATACTTTATGCATAGTGACAAATCATTGAGGAATACACGAAACGTGTTATGTCAATTCAACATGTTGTTGAACAGTGGGCAAAATTTACGTGCCACCCCGGCGGTGGTACGCTCTACAGCTCTAGCTTATAGTCCAAAGTGAAGCATTAATTGGGTGTGCGTCTTGCATTCCTAAATTAGGATCACCTGTCCTATTCCTGGAACTCGTAATCCTAATTTAGGAATGGGACTCTGCTCATAACCTTTCGAACTTCTTATGGTAATCGTTAAGTCCAGAAACGGAAAAAATGCGCCGGTGTCTTGAAGAGATAGTGCAACATTTGAAAATAGAGGAATGTTCCCAATGTTCTTTTAGAAAGTTAAGGCACACGAATGGAAGAAATGATTCAGGACTGCAGCCACGTAACTTTCAACGCATTACATTTGCACTTGAAATGTAATTCACTTCCCTTACACATATAATTTGTGGTGTTTTACAGTACATGAAGTTGTACTGCATAGCAGATAAAAACAAAGGAATGTAAAAACTAGCTGGTGTACTTGAATTTTATGCGGAAGAATGAAACTAGTACTTTCAGCAAATTTTTAAGGGAGATTAAATCTGGCTACACCATAACGCTTACGCACTTTGTTTGCATCCTTGAAGTGGAATATACCACATCAACCACAATGCAGGAATTTAAAATGGAATCTTCTTTTGAGAAAGGGCTAATAGCGATCATTTGAGATGCGTTCGCTGTGCCTTTTGTGGAATCGCTGCACAGAAGACACATCTTTACTGACGATTGCTACTTAGACATGTTGATGCGCTTACCAGAGGCCTATAGAGAAAACTGCTTCTTCTTGTAAGCTAAGGAGTCACTTTAATCTATGGCAATTCTCGTCGGCATGACGCCCACCATATATTCGACTTTCTTCAAGAGCTTGAATGAGATCTTCTCTACTACCGTGCAAACACGCTTCAGCTTTAGCGATTCTTGCCGTTTCCATTGTCGATAAATCACTTAAAAGAACGCTACTTCATCACAGCTGAAAAAACAGAATGTATTCCCTAAAGCATGCTGCTCGAATATAGGGAATGAACAAGCAAGTAGCAATAAATACCTTGATGATTTTTGGAACTATGTTAAACAAGAAAGATAAGCACGTCTTTTGAATCCGTTTTGACGCAAATTAAATTTATCAAAGCTATTAAAAGTCAATGGAACCGGTATGGAAAACAATAGTATCTGACGGAAGAAAGAAGTTTTTCAATCGGGTCTTTTTAATCCCTCAGATATTGCTGTAAAGGGAATCGTGAGCTTACGAACTCTTAGAAACAGAGTTATCGACAAAAATAAAATGTGGCTTTACGTCCCTTAGTGGGAAAACCATGCATTATTTTAAGAAGAAAGTATTCACAAAAGGTTTATCCATATGAGCGGTATCAGTCCAAGAAAAAAAACTTTAAGCGAGTTTTCAGGTGCCCAGATTTTGCTACAAATACATCAGAAGTAGAAATTAACACTTATGACCCCTGGTGGGCAAACCATTTTTTTACCAAACATTAGAAATTACGTTGAAAATATTTTCCGTCAGGTCTTGTATGCGATACGGGAAGAAATTTTCAAATCGGAGTTTTAGGAGCAGAAAACGCAATTTACCATTGTGCGCCCTGACGGAAAGTCTATGATTTACTTGAAAATTTTGAATTTATAGGAAAAACATTTTGCATCAAAAACACTATCCAACAAAGAAGGAATTTTCCAAATCGGACTTTTAAAAGTAGAGATATTGACAAAAATAAGATATACATCTACGTCCCTGGAGTAGAAACCATGCATTATTTCAAGAAGAAAATGTTCCTAAAATGTTTGTCGACATGAGTAGTAACGGTCCACAAAAAACATTTTTTCAATCGAGATTTTAGAAGCTCATACTGTATTTTGCTGCAAACACATCAGAAGCGGAAATTAAAACTTACGCCACCTGGTGGCCAAACAATTTTTTACAAAAACTTGAAATTACATGCAAACGCTTTCCCATCAGGAGCTGTATCCGGTGCAGAAATAATTTTTCAGATCGGAGATTTGAAAGCAGAGAAATATAGGGAAAAACGCAATTTACTTTTACGCCCCCTAGCAGAAAGTCTATGAATTACTTGAAAATTTCGAATTTATAAGAAAAACATGTCACACTAGAAACACTATCCAACAAAGAAGGAATTTTTTAAATCGGACTCTTAGAAGTCGAGATATTGACAAAAATAAGATATATGTCTACGCCCCTTGGCGTAGAAACCGTGCACTATTTTATGAAGAAAATGTTTCTAAAAGGTTTGTCGACATGAGTAGTATCGGTCTACAAACGATGTTATTTTCAATCGAGAATTTAGAAGCTCATATTTTGCTGCAAATACATCAGAAGCGGAAATTAAGGTTTACGCCCCCTTTTGCCCAAACCATTTTTTTTACAAAAATTAGAAATTATGTGCAAACGATTTCCCATCAGGTGCTGTATCCGATGCAGAAAGAATTTTTCAGATCGGAGATTTAGAAGCAGAGATATAGGAGAAAACGCAATTTACTTTTACGACCCCTAGCGGAAAGCCAATGAATTACTTGAAAATTTTGAAATTATATGAAAAACATGTCACATAAAAAACACTATCCAACAAAGAAGGATTTTTTCAAATCGGACTCCTAGAAGTCAAGATATTGACAAAAATAAGATATATATCTATGCCCCCTGGCGGAGAAACTGTTGAATATTTTAGGAAGAAACTATTCCGAAAAGGTTTATCGATGTGAGTGGCATCAGTTCACGAATAAATTTTTTCAATCGATATTTTAGAAGCTCAGATTTTACGGCAATTACATCTGAAGTGAAAATTAACGCCTACGCCCCTGGTGGCCAAAGCATTTTTTACCAAAAAATCAAAATTTTATGCAAAAGATTGTGCATCAGGAGATGTATCGGCTGAAAAAAAAGATTTCAAATCGGAGTTTTAGAAGAAGAGTTATCGGAAAAAATGCAATTCACTTTTACGCCCGCTAGCGGAAAATCTATGCGCAATTTGAAAAAGAAACTATATCCAAAATACTCTTCGACCTAAATGGAATCTAAAGATAAAAGTTTTTTTTCAATCGGATGTTTAGAAGCAAATATGTGGAATAAAGCTTATTTTTGAATTCGACATCATCTGCATTTACGCCCTCTAGCGGCGAAATTGTACATCGTAAAAAAAAAACGAAATAAAGGATTATCATTTGCATATTTTAAGCTTTCGAATGCAAAAAGAATTTTTCAAATCGGACTAATAGTTGCCGAGATACCGTGAGTACAGACGGACGGACGGACGGACAAACCGATAACATAAGCACCATCTTTTTTTACAAAAGACGTGCTAAAAATAGAATATAAATCTATATGTTATTTTGTGCATCTCATTCGAAGAATAACATATGCTGGCTCAAAATTTAGACTCTTGTTTAGTATACATATACATGAAGGTATTTATTTTCGAGCGGTACTTTTGAATTCTGTTTCACATTTCCTGTGTTTTATATAACTGTACATTGCAGATCTAAATCACTATGATCACCGCGTCATTGTGCAAATCGAAGCAACTGAAGGTCATGAAAACGTATAAATGAAATCTGATGCTGAACTCTCTTAGTGATTGTTATTCTGATTCGTTCGAAAAGGGTCCTGGTTTGAATCCCGGTGAGGCATGGGTGTTGTGTTTGTCTTACGGCACTAGCTCTCTCCTTTCCGTGGAGCCAGACACCCTAAATTAGGGACGGGCGACTGCTTATAGCCCATTGAGTTGCTCACGGTGGTCGTTAAACCTTCAATCTAAAAAAAAAAAAAAGATTCAAGTAACACAAACTGTTTAAGAAATGAAGGATTTTCACTTAAGCACAAATCGTTTGATAAATGAATTATTCAGGGATTGCAGAGGATTTAACGAACGAATGATTCAATAAATACAAATGGGTTACCAATTGAATGCTGCGCCAGTCGCTGGGTGGTCAGGTATGTGTGTTCTGACTAATCGTCTGAGTCCATGTGTTAATAGTTCTGGGTGAGGCATGGATGTTTTGTTTGTTTTAAAGGGCACTGGCTCTCTCCTTTCCGTGGAACCAGTGACCCTAAATTAGGGACAGGCGACTGCCCATTGAGTTGATCACGGTGGTTGTTAAACCTCCAATTTAAAAAAAAAGATTATTGTTATTCTTGTTCTTCACATGGCAAAGGCAGAGGACTTCAGCGAGTTTGAGAAAGGCCAAATTATAATAATCAGACGACTGGGTCAGGGCAGTTCTGGGTCGGCAAGGCTTGTGGGGTACTTACTGTCAGTCGTGGTTTGTAACTTCAAAAATGGCTTTGGGAGAGAAAAACCAAAGAACCCCCGGGAAGGTGTATGCCGACTACGGCTGATCGATCCTACAGGTGAGCGAAGCTTATTCGGTATAGATAACACAAGGGATAACATGATGCAACCAGCAGGTAATTTGAATGCCGGTGACGAGAGTAATGTGTCACAACACACAGCACATCGAACCTTCCTTAAAACGGGGATAGCTGCTTGAACCGAGGTTAACTCAGGCTGCTCCACGTGCCTGAGTTAACTTCGGTTCGTCGACGAAAGCGCCTGCAAACAGGCACAAGAACATTAAAAGTGGACCTTGAAAGATTTGATGAAAATCGTCAGGTTCGATTAATCTCGTTTTCTGTTGCACCACGTGGACGGCCAGACACGTGCGCGTCATTTACCTGCAGAAGTGCTGGAAGAAAGATGCAGCGTTGGACTAAAATGAGATGGTGGAGGAAGGGTAATCCTTTGGACAATGTTCTGCTGGAAAGCACTAGGACCAGACATTCATGTACTGGAAACTATGACTATTTACCTACTCATCATTGCATACCAGGTACATCCTTTCGTAGCAACGGTATTCCCCTCTAGTAGTGCCTCCTTTCAGAAGGATAATGCGCCATGCCGCACTGCCTTTATAATGAATTAGCTTTATACTCTTTCCGCTAAGCTAATTATTATGAATGAATAATGCTCTACCTACCAGCTAGCTAATGATATACTTGTACTAAGCTTCAAATTAGTGACGTCAAAAGGGTGTTGTTACTAGTTAATTACGAACGTAAATAATGTCTTAACGCTGGTTATTTATGGTAAGAAACTAATTGTAAAAATTACAGCCAGACAGAGGTCTGACAAAAACTATGAATTGAGAAAAACTAACTTACACAAACTTCTTTATTATAAGACTCTTGGTCATCTAAAGCACACACACAACTTGTTTTACACTAATGAAGAATCTCTCCTCGTATTATAAACGCTCTCCGTAAAAAACAACGCTCTCTCATAACAACAACAAAAGCTCTCCCTAAGTCTCGATGAACGCGCCTATATACTAGCTACCACCACGTCATGACTTACACTCATTGCCAGATCTCATTCAGCGGGTGAAATAATATTTCGTTCAGTAAGAAGATAATTTACATAGTAAAATAAAATAACCAGAGATAGTAAAATCAAAAGGAAAGTGAATATAGAGTATACGTTACACCTTGATTTTTTTCGAGAATGGTTTGCAGAAGATGAGGAAGAATTCCCCAGACATCAATCCAACTGAGCATCTGGGGCTTGTGTTGGACAGAAATACGATATGTGGCGGCTTTACCACGCAACATACAAGAGTTACAGATCTGCTGGTAACATGTTGGTACCAGATACAGCATAACATACAAGAGTTTCAGATCTGCTGGTAACATGTTGGTACCAGATACAACATAACATACAAGAGTTACAGAAATGCTGGTAACATGTTGGTACCAGATACAGCATAACATACGAGAGTTACAGATCTGTTGGCAACAAGTTGATACCAGATACGACATAACACCTTTAGAAATCTTGGACGCCCCGGTGGCGCTGGCTTGTGATCATTCGCCCTAGATGGGTCCAGATTCGAATCCCGGGTGAGGCGTGGATGCCTGTGTTTGTCTTTCGGCACTGCCTCTCAATATGTTATTTGATCAACGCTGGCTGTCTGTGTTCCTTAGTCACTTAGAAAACTGTAACAACCATGCTTTATATGTACTTATTCTTAATGTGTTACTTGATCAACACTGGCTCTTTGTGTACACTAGTCATTTAGTATACTGCACAATCATGTGTGATGTGCACTTGTTCATAATGTGTTACTTGATCAACACTGGCTCTCTGTGTACCTTGGTCATTCAGCATACTGTAAAACCATGTTTGGTGTGTGCTGGTTCATAATGTGTTACTTGATCAACACTGGCTCTCTGTGTACATTGGTCATTTATCATACTGTAAAACTACGTTTGACGTGTACTTGTTCATAATGTGTTACTTGATGAACACTGGCTCTCTGTGTACATTGGTCATTTAGCATACTGTAAAAACCATGTTCCATGTGTACTTGTTCATAATGTGTTACTTGATCAACACTGGCTCTCTCTGTACATTGGTCATTTAGCATACTGTAAAAACCATACTTGATATGTACTTGTTCATAATGTGTTACTTGATCAACACTGGCTCTCTGTGTGCATTGGTCATTTAGCATAATGTAAAATACGCATTTGATATGTACTTGTTGATGTGAAACATCTGCATCCTGTCTGCGTCAGGCTGTTTGTCAGGTCTCTGTACCACCATGTCCAATAAATCATTTTTTAAACCCCAAATCAAAAAAACAAATTTTACCGTCGATGCCTCGCCGGGTGTCCGTGTTTTGATGTCACGCGCAGTACCAACATTGAATAAAGGAGGCTGTTCGGTATGTATTTCACAGTTATTTTGTTTTTGATTTGTTTGCTTGAGAGATAGTTCTTTTGTTCTGTTAAATGGAACGCTATAAGTGTAAGCCGCCGCCCTTCTCGCGAAGTGGTCTTAGCACTGGTTTCTGACCATTTGCCCGAGTGTGCCCGGGATAAAGCCCCGGATGAAGCATGGGTGGTGTGCGTGTCTTACAACATTCTATGCCCCCTCTCCCTGGAACCAGGGCTCTAAATTAGGAAGGAGCGTCAGCTTTTACCCTCTGAGTTGCTCATGGCGATTCTTTAATCTGGAAACAAAATTGATATTCTTATATTTTTAACTAAATATTTTCGGTAAATCACTTTCTCTGCACAGATAACTTTTATTGCAAGTTATAAAACCAATTGGACTGTCGTAGAAAATTTAGCAATAATTTATCATAAATGCAGAATGGAAGGAAGAAAGTGTGTGTAATAATTTTTATGCAGGGCGTTAGTCTGATGTGTGTCCAGCGTTACAAGACAAAATCACAGAAAAGGTGTTATTTTCGTGGAAATATGGCTGCCTGAACACTACCTAAATCAATTCTTAATAACTTCACTTTTTAGCGAATCAGGAGTCTGACCATTTTGACCAATAACTTCAGAAAAGGTTACTTACTATTAGTCTTTATTTAGCAAACACTTTATAAAGTAGAAGTCTTGTCTTACTTCTACGTTAATTTAAAACAGCAGCATACTAAGAAATAGTTCCTAAATGAAAGAAACCTTAACGGCCAGACGAAACATGTAAACAACAGAAATCACACTTTTGGAAAAGATGCTTTATTCAGGATGTAGTAAACACATCGTAGCATAGCATATTGCATTAAACTCTCCACACACCACACAACTCTTAACACAACGCCCTTTTCATAACGCTCCTTTCAATAATCAGTTTACAACCCAACGCTCTTCAAGGAACAATTTAGTCGTCGCTTTTATCTCTTGTTCTTATCAATATCAAGATACGTCACGTGCATTCAACCTCAATTGTGTTGCCAAACGTATTCGTTTGAGAGAAAAGATATTACTTTCAGAGTGAAGAATAACAGAATAAACTCAAGATTTACATAGGAAAAGAAACTAAAAAGGAAAGTTAATTTAGAATATACGTCACAACTTCTTTAGCAAGACTCGGTCTTCAACAATTTTAGTAAAAAAATTCAGTTACTTGTTAGAGAACGTTTAACGAGAAACAAAAGCACCAACTCTAAATATCAAATACGCAGACGTCAAGTAATCACAATTTCAAGTACTTTAACTTCCGCACCTACTATTATATATCATGATACTGCCATAATCTTCACTTACTGCTGCTGCTCAAACATTATATATATTGTCAGTTCTCATCTGACACATGCACACGTCATACGTTCCGACCTCAAAGTGTTGCCAACAATACTCTTTCGAGAGAGAAGATAGCACGGCCACCCCCGGTGGCACAGTGGTCTAAGCCAGTGTTCCGCAAACTTTTTCTACTCTCGGCACACCACAAATTATCCATGACTCAACACGGCACACCATAAATCATCAATGACTCAACACGGCACACCATAAATCATCAATGACTTAACACGGCACACCATAAATCAACAATGACTCAACACGGCACATCATAAATCATCCATGACTCAACACGGAACACCATAAATCATCAATGACTCAACACGGCACACTATAAATCATCAATGACTCAACACGGCACACCATAAATTATCCATGACTCAACACGGCACACCATAAATCATCAATGACTCAACACGGCACACCATAAATCAACAATGACTCAACACGGCACACCATAAATCATCAATGACTCAACACGGCACACCATAAATTATCCATGACTCAACACGGCACACCATAAATCATCAATGACTCAACACGGCACACCATAAATCAACAATGACTCAACACGGCACATCATAAATCATCCATGACTCAACACGGCACACCATAAATCATCAATGACTCAACACGGCACACTATAAATCATCAATGACTCAACACGGCACACCATAAATTATCCATGACTCAACACGGCACACCATAAATCATCAATGACTCAACACGGCACACCATAAATCAACAATGACTCAACACGGCACATCATAAATCATCCATGACTCAACACGGCACACCATAAATCATCAATGACTCAACACGGCACACTATAAATCATCAATGACTCAACACGGCACACCATAAATTATCCATGACTCAACACGGCACACCATAAATCATCAATGACTCAACACGGCGCACTATAAATCATCAATGAGTCAACACGGCACTCCATAAATCATCAATGACTCAACAGGGCACACCTTAAATTATCCATGACTCAGCACGGCACACCAAACAGTTAATCCCCTCAAAAACGTATGATATGGCACTGTTAATGTAAATACGTAATGCAATCATCCTATTATTATTATATTATGTCATATTATACTATATTATATTATTATTAAACAGAAATCGACTTGTGCATTTGTCAACAATTTATGAACTTTAAATCACTGTAGAAATTATACTTTTCTACTACTATTAAAGTAAATAATTCTAGTCATACCTTCAATATGATACTTGCGCTTTCACACAGGCAATTGATCCGTGGCGGAATCGATGACAATGCAAGTCTCATTTCTTCATCGACGGATTTGAGTCTCTCCCCCTTTGATGTTTTAATTTCAGTCAACATCGAGATGTCCAGTTCACACGAATATGTAGTTGAAAATACAAATAACACATTAAATGCCATCTCGGAGATAGCCGGGAATTCATTCCTTATTGCCAACCAAAATGTGTCCAAAGGCACTTCGAGAAGTTTTAATTTCAATGTTCTGTCTGCTTTTTTAAATCTGCGAGTTCCTCTTGTATTTTAATCGGAAGAGGTTTTGAATTCGCAACGAATGGATCACAGGCCCAGTCGAAGTATTGCGCTCTCTCTCCAAAATACTTCTTGAACTTCTGCTGCAGGATTTCTAAGTGTTCTTTAATTAAGTCCATCACCTCTTTATTACCGCCAGCAAGTAGTCATATAGTCGGGAACATCTCAAACGACCCATTTTCAATTCTATGTATCCACAAATTCAGCTTATTCACAGATCCTCGAATCTTATCCGTACTAGTCAGAATATTTTCGTTCCTAACTTGCATTTTTTCTGTTCAGCCGATTCAAGTGTACGAAAATATCGGAAAGATATATAGTCAAAAATGCATGTACCTTCTCTTTAAGTTCAAATATTTGCGTTAACATTTTTTCTTGTGATAACCACCGTAATTGTCTTTCTGACTTTTACTACTTCGTCCAGCACAGCTCTCAGAAAAGACAGCAAACACTTAGCAACAATGGCTTCGCGGTGAATGAGACAATGATCGCATCGAATGTTAGGATTTACTTCGGGTACTTCAGCTACAAATCCTTTCACTCTGCCTGTCATAGAAGCGGCCCGTCTAAACAAACACTAATGCAATACTTCCATTTTAATTCATTATGCAGCACATCTTCATTAGTCACACGAAATATTTCTTTAGCGGTGGCTCGCTTGGGAAGTTCTTTGCAAAAAAAGAAATTAGTTGCAATTACATCTCCATCGATGTACCGAATGTAGGCAAGAAGTTGTGCGTGTCCGCTAATATCAGTGGACTCGTCGACCTGAAGTGAGAACTTCTGACTGCTGTTGAGTTTCTCCTCCATAATGTCTTCAATGTTACTGGACATGTCACTAACTCGACGACTGATTGTCTCAGCAGAGAGAGGAATATTTGAAATTTCACTAGCAGCTTCTGAACTCAGGACTATTTTTACCATCTCTTTACAAGCAGGCATTAACAACGTTTCAGTTATTGTGTGTGTGTGTGTGTGTGTTTTTTTTTTCTTTTGGCCTTCACGATAAGTTCGGCTACCTTATAGCTAGCTTCCTGTACTTTTTTCCGAAACACATGCTGTCGCAGTCATAAAAGTTGTTTGTTTGTTGTTGTTTTTTGTTCCAACAGCCCTCGAAAATAATTGCTATCTTTGCTTGACAGATAATGTTTTGTTGATAAATGTAGTTTTAATTTACTGGGAACGATAGCAGCATTACGCATTACTGAGTTTTTCACCACAAAAGGTACACTCGGGGATTGGGCACGTTTTATCACCAGACCAAAAAAAACCCCGTGAGATAAGTAATTATTACTATACTGCCGGTGCACTAATTTTTGTTTCTTTTTTTCGTGCTCAATGCTTTCACTACTTGCACTCGTGGACGGAACACTCCGTACAACGAACTTGTCCATCTTGAAAAAATAAAATAGTTTAATAGTAATAGAAAATAGCAAGACTGACTAGCAATCACAATTTTCGGACTACTTCAGAGCATAGCTGTGATAGAACTGAAATAATTGTAAGACCGGGGACCTTTACTCTTCAAAGGGAAGAAGGGACACATATACCGACTTATTTAAAATAAAGTCTCTCAATAGGTGGGTGCATCGGTACAGGAAAAAAGTAATAAAGTTAAAAAAGCCCTAACAAACAGGGACAAATACCAAAAACAACGTAATAAAATAATAAAAGACAGGGAAAGTTTTGCTAATCCGCGCGCTTTTACGGAAAAGCGTACACAGAACATGCGGGAAGTGTAGCAAAGAAGCCGCATAGCGCAGCGGTATAGGCGAGAAATACAAATACAACAACAAGCAAAACTACGATATAACAACAACTGTGAGTAAATAATTTGCATTTAATTTCTTAGAATACATAAAAATTCGCGGCATGTAATAAAGAATAAACAAGCATCATCTTATTTAATCAGTTCAGCGGCAGAGAATAAAATACAAGCATATGAAACTGGGATGAAATTAAAAAATAAAACTCGCCAATTAATTTCTTACAATAGGATAATAGATCAAAGTTCGCGTCACACCTTTCACCTTGTGGGTGTTGCGGAACACTGGTCCAGTTGCGATGGCCTTTAATTGTTAGTCCGAAAGGGGTTCGGGTTCGAATCCCGGTGAGGCATGGATGTTGTGTTTGTCTTACGACACTGGCTCTCTCCCTTCCATGTAACCAGTGACCCTAAATTAGGGACGGGCGACTGCTTATACCCCATTGAGTTGCTCACGGTGGTCGTTTAAGACTCCCATCAAAAAAAGAAAAAAATGATATCACCTTAAGTTTACAAAACGCGAAGGAGAATGAACTCTAATGTGCATAGTAAAATAAACTAAAAAGGAAAATTAAATTAGAGTATACGTCACAAAGGCTACTAAGAAAATATTATGTTCAACGGAATGACAAAGCAGAAAAGGAAAGAAAAAAAAATAGTCTTTGACCTCAGAAACTGTTGGAACGTACTGCACAGTGTTGCAATCCCCAGACAAAGCTATTTCATGACCAAATTACTTTCTTTATACCCAGGGTATTCAAATAAAAGGAGTGGAAGGCCTTTTCTGACTTCTAAAACATTTGTCAACAACGTTACAAGGAATGCATGTGATGTATGGTTATTCCTTGAAAGCTCTTTACATAAATAATTACTTTGCTCGGGTAAATGGAAAATATCCTATCTCATAACAGACTTGTAGTTAATAATAACTTTAATTGTTCTGTACAGTCTCGCGTGGGATCCAAGTCAATTGGATTCCCTGTCATTAAACTTCATAAAGACGTCATGGGGAATATAATTTAAGCGCTCGCTCTGCGGAGAACGAATTTCAATGAACGATATGTCGACGATGATAATACATGGGAAAGTTTAATGACTTGTTTTGTCTGCGAAATTAAAGCCACAAAGAATCCACTTTAAATGGAAGTTTTCTTCATTCGCCAAACAACACCAGATGCACAGAATGGTACATACAGACCCTAACAATGGAGCAATTTAAACAGTCCTCAGCATTTATTCTTCAATGAAAATGAAAACTTTCCCGTCGTAATTGCTGCTTTTAAGCACAAGTGGGTTCTATGCGAATGAAGTAAAAACAGAACCTGAAAGCGGCTTGTAACGACCCCTCGTCTGGATTTTTCAGGAATTAATAAGCGGACCTTTAAACCGAGACAACTTTTCAAAGACTTAAAACAATGAATACGGGTCTACGATCAGAGAAAACGTAATATATTCTTAAGTTTAAAAGTACTTAGTAAAGCCCAGCAACAAATTCAGTTTTGAAATATTACTCATTTGCTCGTGGCACCTGAAGCAATGCCCAAAATTAAAAGTGATAGTTCAAATTAAATACTAATGTGTAAAGCACTCCTTTTATCGAAGATGTGCGATTAAGGATAATGTTGAAACGAGATTGAGGCAGGTAAATCAATTAGTCGTATATTGGGGGGAGCTAAAGCAGGATGTAAATACCTTGTAAATAAATTAAGTAAATAATTTGGGTAAATTATATTGATGATCAAGAACAATTAAATAATGGAAGGTGGATTTGAAATAAGTAAACGTTAGCAAGGGGAGGCAGAAAGATTAAAAGGAAGAATGAGGTTTAAGTGTTTGGCGGAAAATAAGAAGTCTTATACACCTTTCGGTGTCCTAAACGGCTTTTAGCTGATCACAAGCAGTGCGACGCCAAACAAAAAACTACCATGATAGCATCAATGGGAATTTCTCGCAGCTGGTATAGACAACCGAAAATCTAGAGTCCTCCCCAATACATAGATGTCAATAAAAAGGTTTAGAGAACGGTTAGTTATGGTAATGGTGATAAAGGGCCACGTTCCCGAGGTAACTATAATTCAGACAATCAATTCGACCTTGTACTGGCGCAAAAGAATATACTTGACAAATGAGGAAAAGCACATCACGGAGACCATATGTCATGATGTCATTCACAAACATATAGAAATTAATATTTTTGGTGTTAAGTTTAGCAAAGTACTACTGACCATTCCGATATTTCTAGAAATCTTGTTACTTAAAGTTTCAATGTGTTTGTTCCATTTCAAATCATTGTGTATAGTTGTACCTAGATTAGAGTGTGTTGAGACCGTATTAATCCTGACTCCATTCATCAGAATCGGTAAATCGTATGAATGTGAAGCTTGTGAATTAGAGAAAATCATTAATTTAGTTTTATTAATATTAACAACTAATTCATTTGCATTCAGCCAATCTGTTATTAATTTTATCTGAGTATTAGTTCTTAGTGTAAGCTCATTCATATCAGTTCCCTTTAAAATAATAGTTACGTCATCTGCATGTAGGATTGTATCATCTTTTAATACTGCAAATAAGTTAATGCTAAATGTCTGTCGTACGAAAGGTCACTATAGAGTAATTCACCGATGCTGTCACACATACGGTCATTCACAAACATAATTTTAAAGGCCATGATGATGAAATCCTTCTACCAGGAAGGTATTGTTCTCATAGAATTTGTTCCGTAGGGTTCTACTGTTACATCCAACTTTCTACGAGCGAACTTGAAAGGTTTGCTGAACTCCCCGATGGTGCAGTGATCTAAGCAAGGATTTGTGACCATTCGTCTGAGAAAGTGTCCGGGTTCGAATCCCGGTAAAGCATGGATGTTGTGTTCGTCTTGCGGCAGTGGCTCACTACCTTCCCTGGAAACAGTAGCCCTACATTAGGGATGAGCAACTGCTTATAGCCCATTGAGTTGCTCACGGTGGTGGTTAAACATTTAATAAAAAAAAAAAAAAAACACTCAGCTGAACGGCCGCAGCAATGCAAAACGGATGGCTCACTCCACCACGACAATCAGCCACTCCTGGCTGCATTCTGCATGCAAAAAGTTCCTGAACAACATTTCCATTCCATTGCCCCCCCCCCTTACTCACCGAACCTGCGACATCTGGTAGTTCACCAAACTCAAACCAATAATGATAAATGATGAAAAACACCATTTAGGATATACAGCGGTTGGTTCGGATAATGTGAACATCTGGGAAGTAGGCGATTTTTCTTCATTAATAAGGTATGGTTTTTATAAGGTTTGGTTTTATGTGTTTTACCCAAAGAAACGTAATTTGTATTAACCGTGTTTTTACACTTTCGAACCGTAGGTTGAAGAAGGGTATATGCTCCGGCTTTGTCCGTCTCTCACGTAAAAATGGTTCTGTTTCGATGAAATTTTAGAATATGGTAGGGGAACACCTGGGGACGAACCCTATTGAAAATGGGCAAAATGGGTCAAAGGTCAGTACATAGGAGCGCGAACACTTCCATTGTCCTTATGCGTCTTAACTTGCGTAAAAATGGTTCGATATCGATGAAATTTTTGTATGTGGCAGGGGCCCACCTGGGGACGAAACCCTTTGAAAACGGGTGAAATGGGGTCAAAGATCAGGACATAGCAACGGGATCCATTCCATTGCCCTTATGCGCCATAACATGCGAAAAAATGCTTAGATTTCGATTAAATTTGAGTATGTGGTAGGGAACCACCTGGGGACGAATCCTATTGAAAATTGCGAAATAGGGTCAAAGGTCGGGACATAGGAGCAGGATCCATTCTATTGCGCTTATGCGTCATAACTTGCGTAAAAATGCTTCGATTTCGATTAAATTTGAGTGTGTGGTAGGATTCCACCTGGGGACAAACCCTATTCAAAATGGGCGAAATGGGTCAAAGGTTAGGACATAAGAGCGGGATCCATTCTATTGTCCTTGTGCGTCATAACTTATGTGAAAATGCTTCAATTACGACAAAACTTTAGTATGTTGAATTCCGGAGGTATACTGGACCAATTCTGTTTAATATCATGGAAATGGGGTCAAAGGTCAGTCAGGACACAGAAGCGAGATTTATTCCAAAGCCATTATCCTCATAACTTGAGTAATGGTTTCTGGTATGTTGGAAAGCGTATCATAATCAATGCATTGCATGATTTACTAACTTGTTTGATTATCCGGGCGCTAGAGTCCCCCACGTTTCACAAAAAATTGGCGTTTAAATGTATTTACTAGCTAAACAGTTCCCGCGGCACTTCCCGTGTATGAGGTTTGAGATTTAGTTTGCACACCGTGCGGCAATCAAGTAATAAAAGTGACTTTTTTATTCCCGGTAAAACCCACGGTGCGAGAAGGCATGGTTTTTTGATAAGTCATTTATCATCTATGCGGTGGCAACAGCGTCTGCGTGAGAATTGCGCAGATGATTATGTACGCTGTGTATGATGTCATTCAGTGGGAGAACATTGCCATAGCTCTGTCATGGAGCAGAAAGCAAATAGCACGTTCTGTTGGAATATCAGTAGAACTCCGCAGGTGAGACAGTTAAATTGTTGCGTGCCGTATATGGGGCTAATTGCCTATCCTTTGCACAAATATTCCAATGGTATGCACATTTCAAGAATGGATGGGAAGATTTGGAAAATGACGAAAGTTCCGGAAGCCCGATTTTAGTGGGCACGCCTGAACTCATTGAGAAAGTTCATGAAAGGATAGAAAGTGAACGTTGTGTGACCTTAAATATGCTGGAATGTAAGCTCGGTGTTAATAAGGAGACGGTTCGTCAAATTTTAGAGCAAGAATTGGGGAGAAAATTTTCTGCTAGTTTTGTTCTGCATGCTTTGTCAGACGAACAAAATCATGCACGAGTGGAGTACGCAAAACACATCCTGAAGACTACAGAAAATAAGCAAAATTTTATCTAAATCATTGTTGCTGGTGAAGTGACACGGTTTTTCGCTGTGATACTGAAACGACGTGACCGAGTGCTCAGTGGAAATAGCCACAGTCACCCAAAAATAAGAAGATCTGGATGCACAGCTCCAAAACAAAGACAGTACTTCGTTGCTTTTATGACAGCAAGGGAATTTCTGCATCGCAAATTCAGTCCTGAAAGTACAACTGTGACATAAAAGGCTTACACATCCACTTTGGGATGATTGTGAAAAATAATTGTTCTTGTCAGGCCTGAGTACATAAACGCGCAATGGTTACTTCTCTACAATAATGCACCCGCACACACAGCAGTCAGTGTGCCACAATTTCTTGCACAAAAACAAGTGTACGTACCAGATTTGTTACCGTGTGACTATTTCCTATTCCCTAAATTACATTACAAAGAAATGTTTTTCAAGGCATTGAAGACACACCAAGAACTCTGATATCAGCTCTTTATTCCATACCAAAAGATGACCTCTGCAAGTTCTTCCTTTCGTTGGCTGATCATGCGACTTCTTGTATTAACCACAGAAGGATTGTACTTCGAATAAATTTGCAGATATACAAAGAACTGTGACATCAGATCTTCACTCCATGCCAAAAGATGACTTCTGTACGTCCATCCTTTCGCTGGCTGATCGTGTCACTTCTTGTATTAGCACAAAAGGAATGTGCTTCGAATAAATATGACGACATACAAAGAACTGTAACATCAGCCCTTCATTCTATGCCAAAAGATGACTTCTGGAAGCCCTTCCTTTCGTTGGCTCATCTTACCACTTCTTGTATTAAAACAGGAGGAATGTACTTCGAATACATATCAAGGCATACAAGGAACTGTGACATCAGCTCTTCAATCCATGCCAAAAGATAACCTCTGCAAGTCCTTACGTTGGGTGATCGTGCTAATTCGTGTATTAAGGCAGGAGGAAAGTTATTCGAATAAATATTACGATATACAAAGAACTGTGACATCAGTTCTTCACTCCATGCCAAAAGAATGACCTCTGCAAGTACTTCCTTTCGTTGGCTGATCGTGCCACTTCTTGTATTAACGCTGGAGGAATGTACTTCGAATAAATACGAAGGCATACAAAGAACTGTGACACCAGCTCTTCACTCCATACCAAATGATGACCTCTGCAAGTCCTTCCTTTCGTTGACTGATCGTGCCACTTGTTGTATTAAGGCAGGAGGAATGTTATTCTAATAAATATTAAGACATACAAAGAACTGTGACATCAGTTCTTTACTCCATGCAAAAAGATAACCTCTGTAAGTCCTTCTTTCGTTGGCTGACCATGCCGCTTCTTGTATTAAAACAGGAGGAATGTAATACGAATAAATGTGCAGATATACAAATAACTGTGACATCAGCTCTTCACTCCATGCCAAAAGATGACCTCTGTAAGTTCTTCCTTTCATTGGATGATCATGCTATTTCTTGTATTATCACAGGAGGAATGTACTTCGAATAACTATGCAGACATACAAAGAACTGTGACATCAGCTCTTCACTCCATGCCAAATGATGACCGCTGCAATTCCTTCCTTTCGTTGGCTGATCGTGCCACTTCATGTATCAACACAGGAGTAATGTACTTCGAATAAATATGAAGGCACACAAAGACCTGCGACATCAGCTCTTCACTCCATGCCAAAATTGACTTCTGTACGTCCCTCCTTTCGTTGGCTAATAGTGTCACTTCTTGTATTAGCACAAAAGGAATGTACTTCGAATAAACATGAAGACATACAAATAACTGTGACATCAGCTCTTCATTCTATGCCAAAAGATGACATCTGCAAGTCCTTCCTTTCGTTGGGTGATCGTGCCCCTTCTTGTATTAACGCAGGAGGAATGTACTTCAAATAAATATGAAGACATACAAAGAACTCTGACATCAGCTCTTCACTCCATGCCAAAGGATGACTTCTGCAATTGCTTCCTTTCGTTGGCTGATCGTGCCACTTCTTGTATAACACACAGAAGGAATGTACTTCGAATAAATATGAAGACATGCAAACAACTGTGATATCAGATCTAGTAACATAAGAGGTACTTGTAGTAACATAGGAGGCAAATACTTCTAATAAATATGCAGACATACAAAGACATGTGACATCAGCTCTTCACTCCATGCCAAACGATGACCTCTGCAAGTCATACCTTTCGTTGGCTGATCGTGCCACTTCTTGTATTAACACAGGATTAATGTACTTCGAATAAATATGAAGGTATACAAAGAACTGCGACATCAGCTCTTCACTCCATGCCAAAAGATGACTTCGGTAAGTCCTTCCTTTCGTTGGCTGATCGTGCCACTTCTTGTATTAACATAGGAGGAAAGTACTTCTAATAAATATGCAGACATACAAAGACTTGTGACATCAGCTCTTCACTCCATGCCAAAAGATGACCTCTGCAAGTCGTACCTTTCGTTGGCTGATCGTGCCACTTCTTGTATTAACACAGGAGGAATGTACTTCGAATAAATATGAAGGTATACAAAGACCTGTGACATCAGCTCTTTTTTCCATGCCAAAAGATGACTTCTGTAAGTTCTTCCTTTTGTTGGCTGATCGTGCCATTAAGTACATTCCTCCTATGTTAATACAAGAGTATTAACATAGGAGGAATGTACTTTAAATAAATATGAAGACATACAAAGAACTGTGACATCAGCTCTTCATTCTATGACAAAAGATGACCTATGCAGGTACTTCCGTTCGTTGGCTGGTCGTGCCACTTCTTGTATTAACGCAAGAGCAATGCACTTCGAATAAATATGAAGGCATACAAAGAACTGCGATATCAGCTCTTCACTCCATGCCAAAAGATGACTTCTGTAAGTTCTACTCTTCGTAGTCTGATCGTGATACTTCTTGCATTAACACAGAAGGAATGTACTTCGAATAAATATGAAGACATACAACGAACTGTGACATCAGCTCTTTATTCTATGCCAAAAGATGACCTCTGCCAATACTTCCTTTCGTTGGCTGATCGTGCCACTTCTTGTATTAGCATAGGAGGAAAGTGCTTCGAATAAATATGAAGACGTACAAAGAACTGTGACATCAGGTTTCCACTCTGTATCAAAAGATAACCTCTGTACGTCCCTCCTTTCGTTGGCTGAACGTGCCATTTCTTGTATTAGCCGAGATGGATTGTACTTCGAATAAATATGAAGACATAAAAAGAACTGTGATATCAGCTCCTCATTCTATGCCAAACGATGACCTCTGCAGGTACTTCCTTTCGTTGGCTGGTCGTGCCACTTAGTGTATTAAAGCAGGAGGAATGTACTTCGAATAAATATGAAGGCATATAAAGAACTGTGACATCAGCTCTTCACTCTATGCCAAAGGATGCCACTGCAAATCCTTCCCTTCGTTGGCTGATCGTGCGACTTCTTGTATTAACATAGGAGGAAGGTACTTCGAATAAATATGAAGACATACAAAGAACTTTGACATCAGCACTTTATTCTATGCCAAAAGATATTTTCTGCAAGTACCTCCTGACGTTGGCTGATCTTACCACTTTTTGTATTAACACAGAAGGGATGTACTTCGAATAAATATGAAGACATACAAAGAACTGTGACATCAGCTCTTCAATTCATGCCAAAAGATGATCTCTGTAAGTCCTTCTTTTCGTTAGCTGATCGTGCCACTTCTTGTATTAACACAGAAGGAATGTACTTCGAATAAATATGAAGACATACAAAGAACTGTGACATCAGCTCTTCATTTCAAGCCAAAAGATGACCTCTGCAAGTACTTCCTTTCATTGGCTGATCGCGCCACTTCTTGTATTAACACAGAAGGAATGTACTTTGAATAAATATAAGGACATACAAAGAACTGTGGCATCAGATATTATCACGCCATGCTAAAAGATGACCTCTCTAAGTCCTTCCCTTCGTTGGCTGATGGTGCCACTTGTTGTATTAACACAGAAGGAATATACATCGAATAAATATGAAGACTTACAAAGAACTGTGTCATCAGCTCTTCACTCTATTTCAAACGATGACGTCTGCAAGTCGTTCCTTTTGTTGGCTGATCGTGCAACTTATTGTGTTAACGCAGGAGGAATGTACTTCGAATAATTATTAAGACATACAAAGAACTGTGACATCAGTTCTTCACTCTGTATGCTAAAAGATGGCCTCTGCAGGTCCTTCCTTTGGTTGGCCGATCGTGCCACTTCTACCCAGAAGGAATGTACTTCTAATAAATATGAAGACATACAAAGAACTGTGACATCAGCTCTTCACTCCATGCCAAAAGATGACATCTGCAAGTACTTTCTTTGGTTGGTGATCGTGCCACTTTTTGTATTAAGGCAAGAGGAATGTACTTCGAGTAAATAGTAAGACACACAAAGAACTGTGACATCAACTCTTCACTCCATACCAAAAGATGACCTCTGCAGGTCTTCCCTTTTGTTGGCTGATCGTGCCACTTCTTGTATTAAGGCAAGAGGAATGTACCTAGAATAGACTATATTCACGTAAACTCTCCTGCTTTACGATGTAAAAAAAAATTAGCGGCATTATTTAATTGCCGAACTGTTTATATTCTAACTGCATTTTTTTTAATTATGAATTTTGTTTCTACAACTATATCAGTTCAACAAGATTTATGAAAATGGGTAAGCACTTTATTTAGATGCACTATTTTAGCATTTAAATATTTACTGTGATGTACTACAGATGAAAAGCACGTGTGAAGACAACAAATCTGCAGCGATACCTTTTCTCCGTGTAGCTTAGTTGGGAGAGTAATTTATTCCGGAATCAGGGGGTTCGATCTCCGTCACGGAAAAATTTGTGGTTTCACATTACCTTCTATACTAAAATGTATGAGTGCGGTTTTTTTTTGTCATCTGAATTAAAGGATAACAACTTAGAATATTTTCTCACTTGCATACTTTGCTTGACAGAAACCGCCTTTTGTTATTTCATGTCAAGATGAATACTACTACGTTCAAAAATTTACTGAATTTTTTGAATATTTGCCAAATGTCAGTGCATTACGTCATTCCCCGCAGAGCAAGCGAAGAGCATGATCTGACCGACCAGCCAGAACCGGTTTGATCCAGATCCAGCACGTACAGCGCATGTGCGTAGTTCGTGATTACAGGCATTCGAGGCTCTTCGTCGCGAGGATAACGCTGTCGAATTTTGAACAGCGTTCAAGTGTAAAATTTTGTGTTCTGCTTGGAAAATCTTTCGCTGAGACTTTTCAAATGATTAAGTCAGCGTACGGTGAGAGTGCAATGAGTTGAACTAGAGTTTATGAGTGGCATTCGAAAACGGGTGACAGTATATCAAGGATGGTGAGAGGTCAGGACGACCTTCAACATCCACAACGGATGAACAAATCGCCATTGCCAAAGAAATTGTGAAAAATGACCGTCGAAAAACTGTTGCAGAGATTGCAGAAGTTGCCGACATCTCGATTGCAGAAGTGGCCATGCCATTTTAACAGAGAAACTGGGCATGCATTACGTGTGCCAACAAATTGTTCCCAAAAAACCTGACACAAGAAAAAAGGAATGAGAGCATGCACGTTTGCTGGGATAACATCTATGGAGTGGATTTAGATCCCGATCTCTTGAATCGATCTATCACTGGCGACGAGACTTGGTTCTTTATGTACGACCCCCAATCCACCCGACAGTCAAAGGTGTGGAAATCACCGTCGTCACCACGACCAAAAAATTCAAGTCTGACCGCTCCAAAGGAAAGGTCTTGTTATCAGTTTTTTTATTGCAAGGGGATCGTACACAAGGAATTCCTTCAACATGGTCGTACAGTCACTAAAGAAGAGTACGTCAAAACGTCTTCGAGAATCAGTGAGACGCCAGCGACCCAATCTTTGGAAGACCGACTCGTGGGTGCTCCATCACGATAATGCGCCGGCTCACAGATTCCTCCTAGTGTCCGATTACCTGTCCAAACATCACGTTCCCGTTCTTCCACAACCAGCTATTCCCCTGATCTCGCCCCGTGTGATTTTTTCTTTTTCCCCGGATGAAGAATTCGCTTAAGTGGCCACGCTTCTCAAATTCCGAAGAAGTGCATCGAGCTGCGACGGAGGCACTGGACGATGTGGCAAAAGAAGGTTTGCAATCTGAATTTAAATCTTTGTATGAGTTGTGGCAAAAATGCATAGTTGCACAGGGTAACTACTTCCAAAGAAACACCGCATAAACAGGTATTATCTGTATTCATTCTTTTTTAACATAAACAGTTCCGGAATTTTTCGAACGTAATAATATAACTGAGAATATAAGCACACAAACGGCTTCATAACTGTCACAGCAAACACTGAATGAGCATTGCGAAAGCAGGAGTTCTCTTTTTGATATTAGAGAAAAATTCCCCCACCATCGAAAAGAAATCTAGGACAGAGAAGGACGGGTTTTTTTTCTCTCAGTCCGTGCAAAGTGCCCACACTTCCAAAACCTTATACCATATGAGCAAATTCCTCCGGGGAGGAATTTCGATGTGATGGCAGAAGAAAATACACTTCGCCTGAAAGAAAGTGACTAAGAAAGCGAGAAAGAGAAATCAAGGTACATTTCGTAGTTCTGAAAGTATGTTTCACCACCAGCAGAAGGAAGGAAATAGAGTTCTTTGTTTCTTATATCATTCTTCGGCCATCACTATGGAAGCCGACATTTCTGGTAAATTTATGCTGCGCTCCCACGCAATAAAGTCCTGCAGATATGCAATAGATGTCCCTTAGGAATTGACCGGTTGAACAAGGAGCCACTTCGATAGAGGTCAGAGTGTCTCAGTAAAAGTAGGTCTGATTTCTCATATTTTTATAGTTGTCGTTGGTGAACTTTATGTTAGAACACATATTTCGTGATTGTACGTGATACATCATGTTCTTTCGTTACGCGAGTTAAAGATTAACAGGTATCGTCCACTTAAGTGCAGACTTAGCACGAAATCAAAACCAAGGATATGTATTCAGAATGTACAAAAATGTGACTTTAAATAGAAAATGACTAGAAAACGGGGGCATAAACGAAGCCATGACTGAAATAACCCTCATCTGATTACACTAGTCAATATTTTTAGACATTGTTTTAATAACATGATTGAAATAAGGTGTTTTTAATTAATTTCGGGATTATGAATTCAAATATGACTGTAAAAGCTCTCCATCACGTACAATGTTTTGTGTATCAACATTTGCTATATTTCCAGATACATATATACATGTACAATGCAAGATGTACACATTACAGCTTCACATTGTAATGTATGTATTATGCCATTGATGTGTCTTGTTAGCTGTGGAATTAGTATCATAAAGTATAAATACTATATTCATACGAGTATATCACTGCATATGAGACAGCAAAAGAAAAAAGAAATAGATATTAACACAAATGTAAATGCATGCACACATAACCGTATATCCGTACAAGTAGTTAATTTTTTCTGTTATGTGTCGTGTTCTCCTCCTGCAAGAACCAGCAGTAATCACTCATCACTGAGGGATCCCACCTGCCTGGATACCTCTCCTCCGTATTTCGGATATCTTGGTGAAACGTTCTCCTTGTTTATCGCTGATTGCTCCTAGGTTGTCAGGAAAGAAGTCCAGATGCGAATGGAGGAAATGTATTTTTAAAAACATCCGGCACCCACATTTTTTATATTTCTTGAAAAGGTTGTGAATCACCTGCTTGTAGTTGCCCTTTTTTTGGTTAGCCAGAAATCCCTTGACCACAGATGTGAAAGACTGCTATGCAGCGAGCTCTGTGCTGTTTAGCTTTTCGGTAAAAACAGAATCACGCATTGGTGTCCATATCTGAGGACCAATGAAGATGCCTTCTTTGAGTTTTGCATCATTAAATTGCGACAAGTGTTTGATTTAAGTACAAGAAACTTAGGCCAGATTTGTCCATAGCCTTCACAAAGTATTTTATCAGCCCCAGTTTGACATGAAGTGGTGGAAGCAGCACATCAGAGGGATTAACTAGGGGCTTGTGAAGAATGTTACTCTCTCCAGGAATGAAAACATCTCATTTAGGCCAGTCTTTCGTTCGTAGTTTTCTGTTGTGGCTGTACTTTCCCACATACAAGGAAAATAACAAAATTTGGTGAAGCCACTTTGAACCCCGAGCAAGAATGATATCATTTTCAGATAACCGCATGTTGACCATCTAAACTGGTCATATTGTGTTGCAGTGACACTTTTGTCCACGCTTTCACACGTCGCCTTCATTTCTACAGCATGTATTACTGGAATGGACGGCTTCTGTCCTATAACGAAGAACATGACGTTCTGGCCATTTTTTAAGGTCAGATCTGAAATCAGCACCCAGAAATTAGTTAAAAACAGCTACATTTGTTCATGTTATAAAAACTTTATAGACCACTGTAATTATTTGGATGCTGAACGTCATTTGTAAAATTAAAATCCTTTTAAGAGTGGTAAAAAATATACCGTGTGTTAAGACTTGATGGGAGTGTTAATCCCACCGCTCTTCAAAACATTTTAATACATGTGGTTTCGATTCCATTCACACATACTATTGTTTACACTGGTGTCGGCCAAACAGATTGACATTTATCATCCCCAGCTGTTCCCCATTATCGCAGATCGGCGCAAATTAACATGTATCATTATTTAACAAAATACTGGAAGTTAAATAAACATATTTTAGTGAAACCACGCGAACGCAAGGACGGTACAACCAAGGCCGGCACTGTTAAAAAGTTTTGTGGCAGGTTGCACCAAAGCGTAGTGCTACACCATCTGCACTATTTTCTGAGAAAAGAAACACGATTGTGTGTTGCAAACAAAACTCGACAACATGGTGATAATGTGTACAACGTTATAACACAAGATTGCATCACATTATGGTGCAAGGTTTTACCAGGATGTTGGGTTTTGTGTGCACCACAGAGCGGTGTATGTTTTCTCAGAAAGTGGTGCAGCTGTTGTAGCACCACTTTCTGGTGCAACCTATCACAAAATGTTTAACAGAGTAGAAAAATAAAGGTCATCACATCAGAAAAATCAGTTATCTCTCTTTGTGACGTCACTCTCGTATTATACGGTATGGTACGTCGATGTTGTGTTGAAGTCATATCCGACAGCATTGGAAACCAATCGGAAAGCTCAGTTTTCGTGTGACATCACTAAAAGAGGAAGCTCATTTCTCTAATGTCATGGCCTTGTGTTTTCTAGATGGCCTTCTTATAACACATATGGAAACATTAAAATTACAATACGCTGCTTTCTCATCTTACGGAGGAAAACAGCAGCTCAAGATGCCAAGAAACATCTGTCTGATAAGTAGCCTTCAACAAAGAGAACCCATGTCTCTTGATCGTTTCTTGGTTTACCAAATCGCCATTCGTTCTAAGGTGTCAGCAGAAACATGAACACCATGCAGCAAACATGCTTCTAAGTGCGCGATCTATCAGCACTTAACGTAATGGCAAAACACTTTCACCAATCCGCTCAATTATGCTCCGTCGGGTAGTTGTTTACATAAACACACATGTAATTCTCTCTCTGTGTCTCCCTCTCTCTCTCTCTGTTTCCCTCTCTCTCTCTCTCTTTCTCTCTCTGTTTCTCTCTCTCTCTCTTTCTCTCTCTGTTTCCCTCTCTCTCTCTCTCTCTCTCTCTCTCTCTCTCTCTCTCTCTCTTTCATTATAGCTGTTCACATGATTATACAGTGGAAGCTCGTTTACGCATTTTTCACGAGGATGGCCTTTAAAATCATATAAGTCTAAAACACCTATAAACGAGATTTCAAAATGTTAAATACTATTGTAAAATTTAGAATCTCTGCTATACTTTTCTCTAAAGGATAGCCTTTAAAAACGTATAAAGGAGATTTCAAAATGTTAAACACTATTTTAAAATGTAGAACCTCGGCTAAACTTTTCTCTAAGGGATGATCTTTAAAAACGTATCAACGCAGTTTCAAAATGTAAAATGCTACTGCAAAATTGAGAACCTCGGTTATATGATTTTCTAGAGGATGGCCGTTTGAAACGTATAAATGTAAAACACCTATAAACAAGATTTCAAAATGTTAAACATTATTGTAAAATTTAGAACCTCTGTTATACGTTTATCTAGGGGATGACCTTTGAAAACGTATAAAGGAAATTTCAAAATGTTAAATACTATTGTAAAATTTAGAACCTCTGTTATACGTTTTTCTAGGGGGATGACCTATAAAAACGTATAAATGTAAGATATGTATTAACGAGATTTCAAAATGTTAAATACTATTGCAAAATTTATGCTTCAAAGGTATATAAGATATTCTTTAATAATATTTCATTTAAAGCCGAAATGGCAGCAAAAGAAAATACATTGAAAGCTTTACAAGTAATAACAGATTTTATGGCATTCCAAAAGTTTCTGAAAATCGAATTTGTACTTTAATAATTCTATCTGTTTATAAAAATCCTGATTCTAGATTAAGTGAAATCCTTACAACTAAGAGTCTGAGAGCAGTGTTTCAATATGCGACACGTGAATTAACATCTATTTTTTCTTTGCGGATCTTGAGTGTATCCGTTTGAAACCGGAATGTTAGTCATTGATGATACATGACGGATTCTATTCCAGTACGCCACGAAATGGTAGGGCAATAGAGTTAACAGCCCTCTCACAGATTTGTCAATTTTTAAATATTCAAACGTGTGGGAGTCGTGAAATGCGAAACCAATTTTTCATCCAAACCTAAAGTAAACAGCATATTCTGTGATGGGATCAAAGTTCAACTTTGGCTGCAGCAAGAAGGAACAGAGCAAGTTTGTTTCGATTCTTTCAGATTTTTAGCATACCGGATTACCTATAAAAGAACCGAAGAACCGTGTATTTGTTATCATCCTATACTAAGATTTTAACATATAGCCGCAAAAATAACGTATATATTAATTGCGTATAACTAGGGCCATATAAATTATGCGGAAAATGCGGAATTTCGTAAAATCTGCAATTTCGCAGATGTTACCACTGTCACAGTCCCGCATCAGTTTCAAAGTGCAAGCAAATCCTGCACTTTGAAACTGTGGACACGTTTGCAAGTCTCAATATTCCCATAGAAAAACTAGATCATTCTAAAGTAAGAGAATTCCTTACTAAGAACATTACAGGTGCCCTACCTTGCACTAAATCGCTATGCCAAAACTACCTACCCAAAGTTTTTGAAGCCAAGAAGAAAAAACAATTAAAAAAATATCAAATCAGCAGACTCGCTCTTTATTGATTTTGATGAAGGCAGAGACGAGAAAAACAACTGTGTTTTACGTATTCTCGATGCTCCACAATTTATGAATTCCGCAATGATGCGTCTTTACGTACTGTACAGCGCACATATTGAAACTGTCTGATTGACCGCAGTTTCTGAAGCCGTAGGGCAGTGCCTTACAAATATGAAGATTGATTTCAACAAAATGTCAGCATTCTGAACCGAAACTGCGACCTACAGGATTCGAGCTTACAAGAAAGTGCTATGTACTCCACTGCCTAAATCGGTGCACATGACTTGCAAAGCTCATATTGTAAACCTAGTCTCAAATGGCGTATCTTAGGTCCAAGACTTAGCCTATCTCACCCACGAACAGTACTGTTTTTTTTTTAAATTCCGAAGTTTATTTTTCAATTGTTAACTAATAGAAGTAATTTTTTTCTTAAATTCAGGTACATGCTATTGCTATCATAATAACAAATTATCGTGAGGATTAGGATTTCAAAACTTATCTGTACATGAACTACAATCTTCTTCTGTACGGTTTATTTGTACACCATTTTTCTTTCCTTTTGGTGATGTTGAGTGTTACTTTTCCATTAAAAGTTTCTTCCGAGTACTTTATCACTTTTAAAAAGAATGTATTTCTCTATTGACGAAACAGCCATTTTGTTCAAGTGTACATGCCCTTCTGTTTCCCTAAAGTATAGTACACTGGCGTGCAAAAATTAAGGACGAGACGGTTTTTTGAAAGTAACGTCCTGCAGAAGTGCTCGACATCGACTAAAATCATACCATAGGATCCCCAAGATGCACAAATATGGGACAAGTGAGCAAAATCGTCGAAACAGGGAATCCAAAGGATACAAAGGCACTTTATTGAAAAGGTAGCTTCAAGCACAACTGGACAGAAAACAGAAACGTCCATGTGACAGGCGGCTGCAAAGAAAATTCAAGTCTTTAGTAGAGGATATGATCACCCCTGACTGCGTTGCAGGATTTACAACGTCTGTCCATGCTGAGGACGAGGTTGTCAAGGAGCTGTTGAGGCATAGCGACCCATTTGTCATGTAGCGTAATCGCAGCTGCGAAATCGTTGCTGGCGGCTGGTGACGTGCTGCCAAGCGTCTTCAGAGAAGGTCCCACGCGTGTTCGATTGGATTTAGGTCCGGGGATCTTGCGGGCCAATCCATGCGTTGAATATCTTCACTAAACAACAGCTCTGCGACAGCCAATTCACTATGAGGTGTAGCGTTGTCGTCCATGAAGAGGAACTCAGGACCCACAGCAACTCTAAACAGACGCACGTGAGGCATGAGAACCTCAGTACAATAGCGGACAGCATTGTCGTGAAAATAGACCACTTTTCTGTAGCCCCTGGCCACGGTAAAACGCAATAACGGACGTCCAGTTGTCTGTTGCATGTGCCTTGCGATTTCTCTCGCTGTCTGCCATCTGTCTCTTCTCGCCTGTAGGACAATATACCGGTCGTCCTCCGCCGTGGTTTGTCATGGACGACCACTGCTAAACTCTAGGACAGCTGTTCCTGTCGTTTGAAATGCTCTCCAAGCTCGTGAAACGATACTGTGTGCGATCCCGAACTCCTCGGCCACACTAATCACACTTCGACCTTCTTCCAACTTCCCAATGACACGACCTCGGGTAGAGTCATCCAGATGTCGTCTACTGGATTGCCTGTTGGCCATATCGCACGGAAGCAGCAGCTCGACGTCGTTCAAACCGATGTAACCCGTGCAATAGCCTTCACCGAATTGATCAGGATCATATGTAGAGGATTTTAGGAAGGGAGTATCTGACCCCTGGTCTTAAACAACCCTTAGAAATAATAAGCAAGGAGATGTGGGCTAAAGTGCCTGATAGGAAAGTGACAGGGAAGCGAGGTAGAAAGGGGAGGAAGACGCCCTTATTTATTACCGGGGGACTAGTACCCGGTGTCTGACGGCTTAACGTGCCTATCCAACGCACGGCGGATATTTATTGGATCGAGCGTTCATACCTGCCTGGGATCGTACCCGAGGTCCTTTCCGTGGCAGTCACGAACGTTGCCCACTAGGCCACCCGCGGCCCAAATTTCACCGAATTGCTGACCGTACACTGCCCGTGTGCTTTATACCCTTCCGATACTCCCCCCCCCCTTATGTCATGCTGCACATATGCCCTACCATACCGGACCTTAGTCTATCTCTTGAGAGGTCTTTCGGTCCGTTCTGCCTGCTCGTTTCGCTTCTATGCTGATTTCTCCTCTTCGTCCTTAATTTTTGCACACCAGTGTATGTATTGATTCATTTTAATGCAGAAAAAACTTCTTTCGACAGTTGTTGACGGAAAGTTTAATATTATGTCTGCTAATTTTTACACCTCAATAAACACAATGTCCAATTTATTCAATTTCATGTAACTAGTAATGTCTCTTACTAATTTCTTTTTGTATTCATCAAGGGAGTAATAAACACCTTCAGACACACACACACACACACACACACACACACACACACACACACACATGCACGCGCAGTTCATTTTTGAGTCGAACTGTGTCAAGTTCTTTACGTTCTGGCAGTAGATGATTAAGAAAGCTTTCACAAATGTTTTTCAAAACAATTCGAATCCAACAAAAGCCACGATTTTAAGAAATAATATCACTAATTTTAATTCATTGACACTTCACACAGCTGAAACAACCTTCGCGAAACACGGGAATTTACGGGCGGGAGCATGCAAGTGACGAAGGTAGTCGAAGTCTTCTCTTTTCTGAGCGAACCGTTGCCTAAAGCAACGGCCCATTCCCACTTCATCTGCTCCTCCATGTTGTCATGGAAATCCTAGGCGGCGAACGTACCCAAGGTCTTCAAATCACACAGCGAAGACCTTAGGCGAAGACTGGTAGAACGACTGATTCTTCGAATCACTCAGTGAAGACTGGTAGAGCGACTGGTTGCGTCAGGATGACACCATCCATTCCCTAGGAGGTTGGTTGGTCTTTGATCGCCAGACTCATTTTCTTAGTCGAAAGAAATGAATCAGCACAAGTGTTTTTTTTAGCAGCGAAACATCGACATAGTTTAACACCGTTGATAATTGAGTTATGTGTATATATATGTAAATGCTTTTCATTTGTGCATTCTCCGTTTTTCGCACCTAGCCTAGATAGCCTAGAATATATGCTACTGCCAGTCTCTGACTAATGGCACGTGCATTTTGCTGAGGTGGATAAGTTTACCGGATGCTTTAAGAAGTTGTCAAAGCATTGTCCTGCGAGAAAACGGCATTATCTACAGTTTCTAACACAAAGAAACAAATAAGGTAAACTATGTCCAGTACTCCTCAAAATATTTTGGTATTCCTGGTTCGAAACAATGCAGTACCATGCTACGTGCTACGACGTTATATAGACTTTTTCGACAGTGAAATGGAACTTACTCCTGGCACTGCCAGTCTTAATGTGTGCAAGTCTCTGGCTGGAGGTAAATGCATAAAGGCTTCCAGTTCATTGCGGAGCACGTCCATGTCCTGATGGACACGCTGCTCTTCTTCAAAACATATGCAGTGTCTATTCACAAGGCATACAACAATATACTCGCCCCGCGATTTAAATTAAATTTAAAATCGGCGGCAATCTAATTCTTCAAAAGCTGTATGTAGGTAGGTTCTGCAAGAAGTGTTTCACAAAACCGTAGCAAAGTTCGACATTTATTACTGCCCAGAATTGGCCACCTCTAAAAAGCGAGGACCCAAGTTTCGCCAACCTGGTTTGAACTTCACGAAGGCTGCTCGAGTGTTTTACCAAGAGCAAATAATCAACCTAGGTATTGATGACGTCGTAGTGTCAAAAAGTTTTGAACGAATTGATGACCCGTCAGTAAGGCTTGAGTTTGCTGCCTACAAGGAGCATATAAAGGAATGTACGGTTATTGATATAATAAAATTCTGGTTTTCAGAACCTGTTTCAGAGACCTTTTTAAGACTAACACGAAAAGCAAGGAAAGTTCTCTTGGTGTTACCTAGTTTTGTAGACTGCAAAAGACCGGTGCCATGTTGCGTCCAAATATTTACAAAACAAGGCACAGTTTACAGAAATATTCGTCTGCTGGACTAACATATCTTTGTTTTAACAAATTGAAATATCGTTGTGGTAATAATTACTATGATTACGGAAATATTTTATTACCATATTGGTACATTTGTTTTTGTAACGCTAAAATGGAAGCAAATAAAGATAAAGTCAGACGGATGTTCCATTCGAAATGGATTCTTTTAGCATGCCTGTATACCATTAGGGACATGCAAAAGTTACCGCCACCCCCGCTAGCCGGCACTGCAAGGGTCTAACCGACCGGCGACTCGTGCTGTCAGTTTGTTTATGGAGCCAAGCATGGCGCTCGTTAAAGTTCATTTGCGGCACTGTTTGTTATTCATGCTTAATTTAGGGAAAAGTGCGAGTGGAGCATAGGGTTCAATATGTCAGGCTTATGACCAAACGGTTACGGGTGAGCTGACGTGTTGAGAATGATTTGCCAGTTTTAAAAAAGGTGATCTCAGCTTGGAAGACAAGCCACGCGCAGGTAGACCGCACGACCCTGCGACGAGGAGCTAGAATCTCTTTCGCAAGAGCATGCCACCCAATAGACCACGCAACTGGCAAAACGTTTGAAAGTGACTCAAGCGACGGTGGTTCGGAGATGGTACTCGAACTCAAGAATTCCTACTCAGGAGTGGAATATTCTCTCGACAGAACTAGGGCTCCCAGGCTTATCGCTGCAACTTACCTACGTACACTGGTGTAGAAAAATGAGGGACGAACTGGAGAAATTAGCATAACAGCGTAACGAGCAGCCAGAATGGACTGAAAGACCACTCAGGAGATAGCCTAGGGTCCGGTACGGTAGGCCATGCGCATATATATGCAGCATGACGTAAGGGGGAGAGAGTGCCGGAAGGGAATAAAGCACACGGGCGGTCTACGCTCAGCAATTCGGTGAAAGCTATTGAACTGTGTACATCGGTTTGAACGACGTCGAGTTGCTGCCACCGTGTGATATGGCCAACAGGCAATCTAGTAGACGACATCTGGATGACTTTAACCGAGGTCGCGTCATTGGGAAATTAGAAGAAGGTCGAAGTGCGACTAGTGTGGCCGAGGAGTTCAGGATCGCTCACAACACCGCTTCACGAGCTTGGAGAGCTTTTCAAATGAAAGGAACAGCTGTCCGAGAGTTTAGCAGTAGTCGTTCACGAGCAACCACGGTGGCGGACGACCGGTATATTGTCCTACAGGCGAGAAAAGACAGACGGCAGACTGCGGGAGAAATCACGAGGCACATGCAACAGACAACTGGACGTCCGTTATCGCATTTTACCGTGGCCAGGAAGCTGCACAAAGGTAATCTATTTGCACGACGACCAGTACGGTGTGTGCCATTAACGCCTGCTCATCGGAGACGGCGGTTTCTGTGGTGCCAGGAACAAGAACTGGACACATCAGCAATGGGGTCGAGTTTTCTTTACGGATGAGAGCCGATTATTTCTGACGAGGGATTCTGGATGTATACACATCTGGAGAGAGCAGGGAACACGCAATCACACCTCCCACATCATCGAAAGAGACCGGTTTGGAGGTGGCGGAGTTTTCGTTTGGGGAGGTATCATGCTTGGTAGCCGTACTGACCTCCACATCTTCCAAGGAGGTTCAGTCAATGCTGTCCGCTATTGTACTGAGGTTCTCATGCCTCACGTGCGTCTGTTTAGAGTTGCTGTGGGTCCTGAGTTCCTCTTCATGGACGACAACGCTACACCTCATAGTGAATTGGCTGTCGCAGAGCTGTTGGTTAGTGAAGATATTCAATGCATGGATTGGCCCGCAAAGTCCCCGGACATAAATCCAATCGAACACGCGTGGGACCTTCTCTGGAGACGCTTGGCAGCACGTCACCAGCCGCCAGCAACGATTTCGCAGCTGCGATTGGCGCTACATGACAAATGGGTCGCTATGCCTCAAGAGCTCCTTGACAACCTCGTCCTCAGCATGGACAGACGTTGTAAATCCCGCAACGCAGTCAGGGGTGATCATATCCCCTACTAAACACTGGATTTTTCTTGGCAGCCGCTTGTCACATGGACGTTTCTGTCTTCTGTCCAGTTGTGCTCGAAGCTACCTTTTCAATAAAGTGCCTTTGTATCCTTTGGATTCCTTGTTTGGACGCTTTTGCTCACTTGTCCTATATTCTTACATCATGGGGATCTTATGGTATGATTTGAGTCGATGTGGAGCACTTCTGCACGACGTTACATTAGGAAAACCGTCTCGTCCTAAATTTTTGCACGCTAGTGTAGTACGTCGCAGCATGAACAATAGACATTGGCGAATATGTACATTGTTGGTCGCCATGTACCTTCCGCACCTATTTTTGAAAACTGCAAAACCAAGAAAGAATCGTATTATTCAAAGGAAATTTATATCATAGATTTCCTATGTTACAGAGCGTAACTGATTGCATGTGTAGAGCTATGCTAAAGACTTTTTTTTTGCTTTAAAACTCAGTATCGTGTGACGTCACCTCGAGCAACAATAACAACCTCTACACGACGTGGCTTTGAATGGAAGAGTTTTTGTTATCGTCCTGGGAAATATCATTCCAGGCTGCTACAATGCAAGACCAGAGTTCATTTGTGGTGACTTGCTGAGGCGCTTAACGGACCAGTCGCTTAGCTTCAATGTCGCAGACATGTCCGATCCTAGACATATCCGGCAAACGTGTAGGCCAGGGGAAGAAGCGTTGTCTGCAGTGCATGGAAGAGGTCTTGGACATTCAGAGCCACATGTGGCCGAGCACTGTCCTACTGGAATATAGCGCCAGTACAACTCTGAAGGGAGAGCATCACCTCTTTCTCTGAGACATCCCCGATGTATTGCTGGCTTTTGAGGGCAACCCTCAATTCGTATTAAGCGAGACGGCGAATTAAACGCAATGGCCCGCTACCGGAACTTGGGTGCGAATGGAATTTTCCACCACGTCTCATAAGTGCTTTGTTGGGTTCATGTCGGGCGAACGTGGTGGCCACACTATGCATTGGAACTGTACAGAATGCACCTTAACCAATTTTGGACAACTTGGGCCCGATGACATAGTGCACTGTCCGCCTGGGAAATATTGCACTGTCCATCGTTATTGTGGTATATGAAGTCTATGAAGAGCTGCAAATGGCCACCCAGAAAAGAAACAAAGCGATTGCCGACTAATGACGCATTTACGAGGACCAGGGGACCGAAACCATGCCACGTAAAAACACCCCACACATGCATTGAACCACCAGCAGCTTGCATACCGCCTTGTTGGCAATTGAACCACCAGCAGCTTGCATACCGGCCTGGAAATATATGGTCTGGAAATATTGTTGCAACATAGTGCACTGTCCACCTGGAAAATCCCATGGAAGCTACACTGCTTGGCGTTGGGCCGGTAAGACGTTGCAAGGATGCTGTTAGCCACGATGTTTTCAAACACGTATGTAGTCATCGTGATGCATCAAGTTGAACCGTGATTCGTTAGAAAGAACGACCTGTTGCCGATTAGCGTGTCAGTCTATGTGTTCGAGACCACACTGCAGTTACAGGCGTCTCTGCTTGAGAATCAAAGGAATACTCAGCATTGGGCTACTACCGACTAATCTTTTGTCAGGCAAACTATGTTGAACGGTGCTGGAGGACAAAGCATAGCCTATGACAGTGTTCCACGGCTGCGTTAACCCGTGGATGTCGTTGTGTGATCTGTCACTGTCATGTGGTAGAGGTGCCTGTAATTTCGCGCATTCATGTGGTTTTGCCACCCGTTTTCCGAATGTTTCGGCGTCCGACCTTCATCCGTCCATTAACGCAACGTTCGCCTTTATATACTGCTGTTCGTCCCGAACGAGTAGCAGTTTCGCGGTTGGAACATCCAGCTTCTCTCACCCCAACAATCCTTCTTCGCTCAAAGTCCGTCAGGTGATCATAATGCCACCATCTTCGGCGATGGGGATAGTGAGGAACAAGAAACACCTTTTTGACTCTTCATTGATTGAAACATTTCGTTTGAGCCTAGCTCTTTGTACTCAAGATCAGACAGTTCAGAGGACGCTACTCCGAAACCCCGCGCGATTTCCTTGACATTTTAGTCACTTGCATGTCCCAGCGTGTTGTACAGATGCTGTAAGTTTTCAGCTAATACCAGCAGTCCTTCATTCTGTTGAAAATTTTCACAAACAGTAATGAACACTGAAGGGAAAAAAGTCATGGGGTATTTACCTAGTATCGCGTAGGACCTGCTCTAGCCTAACAAAGTGCAGTAACTCGACATGGCACCGTTTCCAGAATTATCCGGAGGACTTCTGGACAGATTTTGAGCCTTGCCGTCTAAACAGCAGCCCACAGTTCCCTAGTATTTGTAGGTGCAGGATCTTGGCTGCGAATGAAACATCCCACCACGTCCCAGGGCTGCAAATGGTAGCACAGGAGAGCAGCAAAACGAGTACCGGTTCATACCATGTTTACGAGGATTAGAAAATCGAAACTGTACCACGTAATGAAACACCACACATGTATGAAACTGCCACCAGCTTGCACAGCGCCTTGTCGACACCCCATGGTCAATGGCCTCATAGGGTCTGCGCCACACATGAAACATACCATCCTCTCCCGACAACTGGTAGCGCGACTCACCGGACCACGTCACATGTTGACAGTCTTCCAGGGTCCAATTGCCGTGTCCCCGTGCCCAGCAATCGCGCTGTGTCCAGTGTTGTGGTGTTAACAAAGGCACTCTTATGGGTCTTTTGCTCCCATACCCCATGGAAGCTACATTACGTTGTTCCGACCTAATGGATGTGTGTCTGGTACCTCTTGCATTGAATGTGGGTATTATTTGAGCCAGTGTCGCTTGTCTGTTAGCATGGAAATCGGACACTGCGCTGTCCACGGTGAGTGATAATGCCTTCCATGAGGTATTTTCGGTACACACGTGACACCGTGGACCGAGGAATGTTGAATGTTCCCCTAGCTTCGCAAACTTAATTTCCCATTCGTCTGGCTCCCACTAACATTACGCGTTCAAACTACGATAATTCACGTTGGTTTGCCACAGTCCCACTGGCGGTTGTTCAACCTGACTAACGAGATTACACCTCGCAAATGAAAAATATCGTGGCGTGCGTCGAAGTCTTTATACGACGGCAGCGCCAGTTTAAAATGTGCATACCGCTATCCCATGACTTTTGCATTTCAGTGTATATACAGTATATGTGTACGCACACAGGCACACGCACGCATACACACGCATACACAGTAAACCCTTGATGTACCCGCCACCGGTTGTTACATTACATTGTGGCCTTCTGTCAAGAGTTATATCAAATTTGCGAATTCTTTTAAGCAACCCAAATTTTCTTAACTGTGGTTCATCGAAAATCACCACTAGCGTTCATTTAAGGACAAATTAATTAGTTAGTTAGTTAGTTAGTTAATTGATTTTTGTGGCGCAAGCGCCAGGCATGGCCAAAGAGCGCCAGACACATAACTATCAGTTCAAGATTTTTAAAAATAAAAGTTAGGAAGGAGAATGATGTGAAGACTAGTTAGTTTTTTTTTTTTTTGTTTTTTTTTTTTTGATTGGCGGTTTAACGACCACCGTGAGCAACTCAATGGGCTATAAGCAGTCGCCCGTCCCTAATTTAGGGTCACTGGTTCCAGGGAAGGGAGAGAGCCCGTGCCGTAAGACAAACACAACATCTATGCCTGACCGGGATTCGAACCCGGACCCCTTACGGACGAATGATCAGAGGCCAGCGCCTTAGACCACTGCGCCACCGGGGCGGCCTAGTTAGTTAATTAGGTTTATATATTAATTTATTAATTTACTAATATAATTATTATAACTTTTTTTTTGAACAGCTGTCCCTTCGGTGATGTAATCGTTCAAGACGAAATGACAAAATAATCCGTCACAAGGTCAGATCGGGCCGTGGGGGCGCCGCTCCCCAAATAACTGGTAAACCAGTTATCCCCGTGCGGGGCAAATTAATTACAGCCGCCCTGGTGGTGCAGTGGTCTAAGCCATAGCTGCTGATTATTCGTCCGAGATGGGTTCGAATCCCGGTGAATATTGTGTTTGATTTACATGGATGTTGTGTTTGTTAGGCACTGGCTCTCTCCTTTCACTTAAGCCACTGGCCTTAAGTTAGGGACGAGCGACTACTTATAGCCCATTGAGTTGCTCACGGTGGTCGTTAAACCTAAAAAAATTAATTAGTAAAAATGCTGTTACTTGTTATGCAATTAGTGCGCTGTAGTTCGAAGAGTTCGTTTTAATTTTGCTGTAGTCTGAAGAGTTCGTTTCAATCTCGCGGTAGTTCGAAGATTTCGTTTCAATCTCGCGGTAGTTTGAAGAATTCGTTGCAGTCTCGCTGTACTTCGAAAAGTACGTTTCAGTCCCGCTGTAATTCGAAGAGTTCGTTTCAATCTCGCTGTACTGCGAAGAGGTCGTTTCACTCTCGCTGTAGTTCGTTTCAGTTTCGCTGTAGTTCGAAGAGTTCGTTTCAGTTTTGCTGTAGTTCGAAGACTTCGTTTCAATCTCGCGGTAGTTTGAAGAGTTGGTTGCAGTCTCGCTGTACTTCGAAAAGTTTGTTTCAGTCCCGCTGTAATTCGAAGAGTTCGTTTCAATCTCGCTGTACTGCGAAGAGGTCGTTTCAGTCTTGCTGTAGTTCGTTTCAGTTTCGCTGTAGTTCGAAGAGTTCGTTTAAATCTCGTTGTAGCTCGAAGTGTTGGTTTCAGATTTGCTGTAGTTCGAAGAGTTCATTTCAATCTCGCTGTGGTTCGAAGAGTTCGCTTCAATCTCGCTGTAGCTCGAAGAGTTCGTTTCAACCTCGCTGTAGTTCGAAGACTTCGTTTCAATCTCGCGGTAGTTTGAAGAGTTGGTTGCAGTCTCGCTGTACTTCGAAAAGTTTATTTCAGTCCCGCTGTAATTCGAAGAGTTCGTTTCAATCTCGCTGTACTGCGAAGAGGTCATTTCAGTCTCGCTGTAGTTCGTTTCAGTTTCGCTGTAGTTCGTTTCAGTTTCGCTGTAGTTCGAAGAGTTCGTTTAAATCTCGTTGTAGCTCGAAGTGTTGGTTTCAGATTTGCTGTAGTTCGAAGAGTTCATTTCAATCTCGCTGTGGTTCGAAGAGTTTGCTTCAATCTCGCTGTAGCTCGAAGAGTTCGTTTCAACCTCGCTGTAGTTCGAAGAGTTCATCTTAGACGCTGAAATATACTTTGCATGTAGGAAGACAAAGTTAGCATTTTAATTATGAAGAAATGAAATGAAATGAAAAAAAATCAAGTTACATTACTAAAAGTTTATCAAGTGAAACGTTTTGTTTTATATACCTTACTTTAAAAAAACCGTGTATTTGTATTTATGTTTTGGATTTGAATCCAATGATTTTCAAAGCACAATATAATTTTAGAAGCACATTTGAAATATCTCCATCAATATATAAATAGATATTTACACTGAAGTGCCAATAGTCATGGGATAGCAGTATGCAAATTTTAACTGCCACTGCCGTCGTATAAAAGCTTTGACGCACGCCATGATTTTTATCAGTTGCGAGGTGTAATCCCGTGTGTCAGGTTGAACAACCTCCTGTGGGATTACGTAAGCCAACGTGAATTATCGGAGTTTAAACGAGGCATGGTAGTGGGAGCCAGACTAATGGGAAATTCAGTTTCCGAAGCTATGTGAACATTCAACATTGCTCGATCCATGGTGTCCCGTGTGTACCGAGAATATTACATGGAAGGAATGACCACCCACCGTGGACAGTACGGTGTCCGACCACTGGTGCTGAATGACCGGGACCAGCTGTGTCTGACCAGGATTGTCCATGTTAACAGACAAGCGACACGGGCTCAAATAACACCCACATTCAATGCAAGAGGTACCAGAAACATATCCATCACGTCAGTGTTTGCGTTCGTGGAGTATGGGAGCAGAAGACCCACTGGAGTGCCCATGTTAACACCACGACATCGGACACAGCGCCTCACCTGGGCTCGTTAACAGGGTAACTGGACCCTGGAAGACTGGCAACATGTGGCGCGGTCCGATGAGTCATGCTACCAGTTGTTACGAGTTGATGGTAGGATTCGGGTGTGGTACAGACTCCATGAAGCCATATACCCAAGTTGATAACAAGACGGTATGCAAGCTGCTGGTGGTTCAATGCATGTGTGGGGTGTCTTTACGTGGCACGATTTCGGTCCCCTGGCCTTCATAAATGCGTCATTAATCGGCAATCGCTTTGTTTCTCTGCTGGGTGGCCATTTGCAGCTCTTCATGGACTTCATATACCACAATAACGATGGGATTTTCCAGGCGGACAGTGCACTATGTCATCGTGCCCAAGTTGTCCAAAATTGGTGAAGGTGCATTCTGTACAGTTCCAACGGATAGTGTGGCCACCACGTTCACCCGACATGAACCCAACAGAGCACGTATGAGACGTGGTGGAAAAATTCATTTGCACCCAAGTTCCGGTATCTATAAATACCGGAGAACTGTGGGCGGCTGTTAAGACGACATGGCTGAACATCTCTGTAGAATTCTTCCTGCCATTTGTGGAATCGATGCCACTTAGAGTTTCTGCCCTTCGCCGCGCAAAAGGAGGTCCTACACGATACTAGGTACATATCACAGGACTTTTGGTACTTCAGTGTACATACTGTTCTCTGAGAGGATTTACTGAGCGTTCAAACTTCGTTTCATGACAACCTTTCGCAGAATTAAAAAAATATCGCATGCTCTCCTAAATATTTTTCTCAGAATTAAATGAAAACGGTAATGTCAAATTTTGCCGCTTTTGCTGAATTTTCCTTAGGCTCAGGTTTTGTCACTACAAGTTATCAAACTTTGGATGTGCTTTTATATGGACCAAACCTGAAATACACTTGAAATTGCTTTAAGTTCTACTGGTAATCATCTATTTTGCGGTAAGGAGATCTTTTGAATAACATTTCTAATCTCAAGAATTGTTTCCCACTTAATGATTGAATAGAAGACGATGTAAAAGTGGACCATTCTCCATACTGTTGTAGGAATCTACCTCACTGCAGCTGTCTCCTATGAATTTCTGCAAGAGTGGTATTCGTTCGTCCCTCCCTTAACACTCGAGACGAAAACATTATTTTGTTAAGGCCCTGAAGGCTGAGATGTCTTCATTAAGGCACACGTTCTATCTATGTTTCACTTGTATCTCATTTGCATTTAAATAATAAATTTACGAGGTCGTTACTGTTCGCCAATCCCGTGTACCACACACATTTCTGCTGAAATTGTTTTGAGACTGCTTTACGCTGTTGCGTGGAGCATCAGATACGCCACGAAATGATTTCTAGCACCATCTTCGTAAAAATTTCAGATCTGAAGAATCCCCTTTCCTGCCTTCTTAAGGCAGTGAAGGGAGTAGCAATGTATCCAAACATTAATTAGCGCAAGATTAGTCTCTTGCGTTGGATCTATGCCGGTCATTAACCACAGTTAGACATCAGAAACCATTCATTAAAATCGCGTTCACCGGAAACTGCGTTCGTGTTATGAACAAGAAATCGTTCTAACGCTCTCTTCCCATTAAGATAGTATCCACTCCACTTCCTCCAACTCGCTCGCTCTATCTTGCTCTCTCATCCTCAGCCTCCGTTTTATCATCCCACCTCTTCATCGTTCGTTCTATGCCACTCATTATCTTTTTTCATTTGTTGGTATTTCCTGTGAGATAGTTAGCCGCCAGGACCAAGCAGATTTCCTTCCATTAACTCATCAACGCGAGGTTTACTTGAGGCGATATTTAAATCCACAACACATAATGCAATATTATGTCATATTTATTGATTCCTGATGTTATAGTATGAATACTTTCGTGTACGTTTCTCCGGATAAAATTCCGCTTACGTGGTTTTTATGGCTATAAAGAAAGTAACTTATTTAAAGTAACACTACATTTAACGTTGTCTTGAGAAAATGTCTTTGTGCAAGGGAGAAAGTCAGGAGAACATTTATCTCCCTCAGTGGTGCGTGGTAATGTTTGCTGATGGGTGTGAAGAGCCAATTTTTTTTAAAGTTTACTTCTTTTTATTCATGGAATTTCTTATGATAAAATGGTGTTTTTGCACATCGATTTTTTGCTGAATTTTTTTTTCCTTTTAGAAGATCTTACGCTGACGCTGCGACAGATAGAATCTTTGTTTCAAATTTTTATGTCTCTTTATTCAAAATTTTTAGCCGAAGCGGTGTTTGTGACAGATCGAAATTTGTGTTGAAAATGCTGGTTCCTATTTATTCACAGAACGTTTTTCTCAGGAAGCCGTTTCTTTACAGATCAAATTTTTGATACAATTTTTTTATTCTCAGATATTTTTACCACAAAGCGGTGTTATTGACAAATCAAAGGTTTATAACAAATTTTTGTTTCTCTTTACTGACAGATATTTTTATGCAGAAACTGTGTTTGTTGTAGATCGAATTGTTGTCACAAATTTCTTTACTGGCCGAAATTCCTACGCCGAAATGTTGGTAATAGATCGAATTATTTGTTGTAAATTTTGGTCACTATTTATTCAAAGAATTATTTGTTGTAAATTTTGGTCGTATTAATTCAAAGAATTTTTTATTACGAAGCTGTTTTTTACAGATAATTTTTTTACTACAATTTCTTCATTCGCTGAAATATTTACGCCGAAGCGGTGTTACTGACAGATAAAAGGCTTGTAGCAAATTTTTGGGTCTCTTTACTCACCGATATTTTTATGCCGAAACTGTGTTTGTTGTAGATCGAATTTTTGTCACAAATTTCATTTATTTTATGTCTCAAGCCCGACTTTAATGATAGCCGCCCATGAGGGATTCGTAAAGAATTGTTAAGGATTTATTTATTTTTTCCTGAATCACATTTAAACACAACTTTTACTCACTTTCATACCATTTACTTAATCTAAAGATTTATCTGAAAATGCGAAATTTATTTAAGCTACTATTTTGCATTATAGATAAGTAAGGAGCACTATGAACGAGTTCCTTGGTTAAAAAAACAAAGAACATCAAGTTAAATTATTTCTCACAGATATACTATTCAGACTAAATTTCATGTGGATCCAAGATACAAAATTTCCCACTAAGTACTTGTAAGTTTTGTCAATGTTCTTTCACATCTTTCATACAGATCTTTCAAAACATCTTTGCAGGTGCCTGCCCGGGAAAAACCACCCGGAGCAGGTTTAATACAATTCATTTATTATCACCCCATCAGAGAGCACTATGAAGAGACCCACACTGTAGTGATTTTTTAAAAATGAGTGAAAAAGAAAAAAACAAACAACAACAAAAAAAAAACCATGGAAGAAAGTGAAAGTAAGAAAACAATATAGCCACAGAAAGAAAAATAGTTTCCAACACATGAAGTATGCAAATTTGACCCTGGAGCCTACTATTAAATTTTGGCTTATTAAATATTATTTTATTCCAGCATTTTACTAAGAATATCATTACCTTTTCTATAAACTATTGGTTTGAATGCTATCTACTTTTTAAAAACTTTATTTACACCATAATTCCGTATTTTAGAACTCTTCGAAAATCGCATTTTATTGCTAATTTTATCTGCTCCGAATTTCGGTATTTCTGATAAAATTACATTACATTTTTATTATTCCATAGCTTATATCTTGTAATTGCTATTAGGTAATGAATTGCACTACTTTTTAAATCACTTTATTTCAAAGATACATGATATAAGATTTGTTTACTGTCAAAACTCTCCTTTAAATTTAAGCAATTCTTTAACCATATGCAAATGTTTTTTTCAAAGTCACACTCAACAAAAATGTGTTCAGTGTTCTCCGAGAGACCACAAGTCCACAATACGGATCATTTGACAAATGTATTTTATGTAACCGTTTACGATTAGGAATAATGTTGTGGGAAATTTTAGAATTTGGACGCCAAAGTAGCGCTGGTGACAGATCGAATTTTTTGTTGCAAATTTGTGGTCTCTATTTATTCACAGAATATTTTTATTACGAAGCCGTTTTTTTTTCAGATCAATTTTTTGCAACATTTCTTTTTTCACGCGTAGATATTTTTACCCCCAAAGGACAGATCAAAGGTTTGTACAGATCAAAGGTTTGTAGCGACTTTTTGCGTCTCGTTACTCACAGATATTTTTATGACGAAACTGTGTTTGCTGTACATCGAATTTTTGTAACAAATTTCTTTATTCGCCAAAATTCCTACGCCGAAGCGGTGTGCTGGGGACTGATCGGAATTTTTATTACAAATTTGGGTCTCCATTTATTCACAGAATTTTTTTTTTATTACGAAGCTGCTTTTTACAGATCCATTTTTTTGCTACAATTTTTTACATTCGCAGAAATGTTTACCTCGAAGAGGCATTACTGACAGATCAAAGGTTTGTAGCAAAGTTTTGTGTCTCGTTTACTAACCCATATATTTGGTGCCGAAATTGTGATTGTTATAGGTCGAATATTTGGCACAACTGTTTTTATTCGCCAAAATGTTTACCCCGAAATGGTGTTTGTGCCAGATCGAATTTTTGTTGTAAATTGTTGCAGTATTTTATTCACACAAGCCCTGAAAACAGAACTGTGTGGCGTCTGTGCCAATTGCGTTCCGTGGTGCTTGGATTTCGCCTAGCGTTTAAGTGGTCTTGTCCAGCAACAGTGATCCTCATCCATCCTTCCTCAGCTCTTCTTCAGGTGATTTCAGTATCCTTAAATTGTTTCGAGAGCTGGCGATAAGAAATCGATCTACATTTAAGTATCTGGCCCCTTTATCTTAAGACTGTCCTGCTTCATATATCTCTATAGCTGGCCATCGCAGGAATTGAATTCTCTGGTACTTAAGGAAAATTTAACACTCCACCTTACAGTGTAAAACTCAAGATATCCCAGACTAATCATTTATATACGATATCAACTTTCCTGTGGCATGTACAAATTTTGCTGTCTCGTGGCTTCCTATAGTGTGGCTATTCCTTCATTAACTCAAAATTTACTGATTTATATGACCGGCTTTTTGTACTCTATTTATATATGATTTTGGGACACAGTCTTCATATACCGGTGTCCGAAATAAAACTCCAGTAGGCATTCTTAGGGATAAAAAGAAAAACACGTAACAGCTGATAGAGACGTTTGATATGTAAAGAGACACAATCACAAGGGAAATAAACATTATTTAACAACAGACCAAGGTGAAATGCAAGAATGTAACCTAAAAATACCTTAATAAGGAATATGATCAGCTTGTACAGTAAGGAAACCCTCACAAGGACGATACATACTCATCATCAGGTTGTCGATGATCTCTGGACCCAAAGAATTCCATTCCTCAATAAGGCTGTTGCGTATCTCTGGAATGATTCTAGGAGAGGGCTGCTACCTGTCGTCTCAGAGAATCTCACGTATGTTTTATAGGGTTTAGATCCGGTGACATGTCTGGCAATTACATAGTCAAATATCCTCGTTCTGCAGGAATTCCATTAAATGGAACTGAGGGGCAACAACCCTCTAACAAAAGTTTGGCATAAGGCTCTATGTTCTCGTCCATATAGAGTTCAGCATACACATCGCCACCTGCAAACACGTGGACTGTAATGCGGCCGTTGAAAATAATGCCATCCCACAGGAGCAGACCACTGCCTCCAAAGGAGACCTCGTTCATGGATGTTTTCAGAAATGTGACGGGTCCCCTGCTCCATCCAGATGAAATGCAGTCAAGGATATGTTTGTACACTGAATCTGGACTCGTCTATAAAAAAAACAGCAGTTCAAGCGAGCTCTCCTGTGAGATGCGGTCAGCCAGACAGAAACTATGAGTCTCCTGGAATACAGATCACTTGCATTAAGATATCAATATATTGTTTGCATTAACGCAGTAGTCCTAGTGGCAGGAAAATGCTCCGTAGCCATTTGTTCGGCTTTATAGGACATATGAAGCCGTGCGTTCGAGGTAACATAATGGTCCTCACTAGGTATTGTACACATTGGACGACATTAACCAGGCTTTCGTGTCTTCTCACTGCTGTTGTTGAATTGCTGTCGTAACCGTGAAAACATTCTGGGGTGGATAATTATGTCCTTTGCGACTGGTCTTCTAGTCTTGAAAGTATTTGCAACCACCGGAACGCTTCTTACATAAACTGTCAAAAAACAATACCGCTGTTGTTTCCCGTTAGCTTTAAATATGAGACTGGCCTTCTAGTCTTCCCATCGTTCTCCACCATAGAGTGTCGGATACACGTGTACGAGACACAAGGAAAGTACTTGAAGCCACCGGAATGCTTCTTACACGAACTGCCAAAGAGCGATGCCCCTGTTGTTCTCCGTTAGCTTGACATATGTAGTTCAGGAAAACAATTAGCTCACTCTCATGCAAATTTCACTGGAGGCATTCGTTTCTCGTGACCATTTGCATATGTGATATGAACATCGTAACATTTCATTGGCGCTTTGAATTATTCGGCCGGCATTGCTTTCCGAACATTAATGTTAGACACTAGTGTAAGTTTTTCTGTTGTTTCTTTAATTGTGCGCCCCAGTATATTATGCCAATCACAAAATGATGCGAAACGGAAAACGCTTGAATTAAAACGGTATTATCAAAGAGCAAAGCAATCGCAACATATTGGTCCAAGTACAAAAGTATTTTTGTACTTGCGCATTCGAAATAACTTTATTGAATAGAATAAAAAATGGAGTAATTATTGATAAACTTCCACACTTTCGAATCAAATAATAATCAAATAGCAAAACATATTTCTTAAACGGCCGTGAGGGGAGTTAGGAATGAAGCAGAATATCTTCTTACGAGATTTCATCAGTGAGCATGCGCTAACCACCCTCTGTCAGACGCAGCTAAGCGGAAGCTTTTTGTTGTAGCCGCCACACGGAACTAGCAAGATTACTAGGTGGGAGACACGCATGCGCCCTGCATAAGCTTTCTGTGGTCCCTTAACAGCAGACGAGCAGATGAACGATGTGGGTGAGCACGAACCAACGCGTTATTTGGTGATTGTCCCTAATGCAAAACTAACTCAGTGTAAAATTTCTTTCCTCGGCGTCTGCGAGCCGTGATTGCACAGAAAGGTGTTCCAATGCATTATTAGGTAGCTGTTTCTAGCGCAAACCTACTCAGTGTAACATTTCCTTCCTACGCGTCTGCGAACCGCGACTGCAAAGAAAGGTGGACCAACGCGTTATTAGGTAGGTGTTCCTAATGCCAAGCTAACTCGGTGTAACATTTCCTTCCTACGCGTCTGCGAAACGCGACTGCACAGAAAGGTGGACCAACGCGTTATTAGGTAGGTGTTCCTAATGCAAAGCTAACTCGGTGTAACATTTCCTTCCTGCGCGCCTGCGAACCGCGACTGCAAAGAAAGGTGGAACAACGCGTTATTAGGTAGGTGTTCCTAATGCCAAGCTAACTCGGTGTAACATTTCCTTCCTGCGCGCCTGCGAACCGCGACTGCAAAGAAAGGTGGAACAACGCGTTATTAGGTAGGTGTTCCTAATGCCAAGCTAACTCGGTGTAACATTTCCTTCCTACGCGTCTGCGAAACGCGACTGCACAGAAAAGTGGACCAACGCATTATTAGGTAGGTGTTCCTAATGCCAAGCTAACTCGGTGTAACATTTCCTTCCTGCGCGCCTGCGAACCGCGACTGCAAAGAAAGGTGGAACAACGCGTTATTAGGTAGGTGTTCCTAATGCCAAGCTAACTCGGTGTAACATTTCCTTCCTGCGCGCCTGCGAACCGCGACTGCAAAGAAAGGTGGAACAACGCGTTATTAGGTAGGTGTTCCTAATGCCAAGCTAACTCGGTGTAACATTTCCTTCCTGCGCGCCTGCGAACCGCGACTGCAAAGAAAGGTGGAACAACGCGTTATTAGGTAGGTGTTCCTAATGGCAAGCTAACTCGGTGTAACATTTCCTTCCTGCGCGCCTGCGAACCGCGACTGCAAAGAAAGGTGGAACAACGTGTTATTAGGTAGGTGTTCCTAATGCCAAGCTAACTCAGTGTAACATTTCCTTCCTACGCGTCTGCGAACCGCGACTGCACAGAAAGGTGGACCAACGCGTTATTAAGTAGGTGTTCCTAATGCAAAGCTAACTCGGTGTAACATTTCCTTCCTACGCGTCTGCGAAACGCGACTGCACAGAAAGGTGGACCAACGCATTATTAGGTAGGTGTTCCTAATGCCAAGCTAACTCAGTGTAACATTTCCTTCCTGCGCGCCTGCGAACCGCGACTGCAAAGAAAGGTGGAACAACGCGTTATTAAGTAGGTGTTCCTAATGCAAAGCTAACTCGGTGTAACATTTCCTTCCTACGCGTCTGCGAAACGCGACTGCACAGAAAGGTGGACCAACGCGTTATTAAGTAGGTGTTCCTAATGCAAAGCTAACTCGGTGTAACATTTCCTTCCTACGCGTCTGCGAACCGCGACTGCACAGAAAGGTGGACCAACGCGTTATTAGGCAGGTGTTCCTAATGCAAAGCTAACTCAGTGTAAAATTTCCTTCCTACGCGTCTACGAACCGCGACTGCAAAGAAAGGTGGACCAACGCGTTATTAGGTAGGTGTTCCTAATGGCAAGCTAACTCGGTGTAACATTTCCTTCCTACGCGTCTGCGAACCGCGACTGCAAAGAAAGGTGGACCAATGCGTTATTAGGTAGGTGTTCCTAATGCCAAGCTAACTCAGTGTAAAATTTCCTTCCTACGCGTCTGCGAACCGCGACTGCACAGAAAGGTGGACCAACGCGTTATTAGGTAGGTGTTCCTAATGCCAAGCTAACTCAGTGTAAAATTTCCTTCCTGCGCGTCTGCGAACTGCGACTGCAAAGAAAGGTGGACCAACGCATTATTAGGTAGGTGTTCGTAATGCCAAGCTAACTCGGTGTAACATTTCCTTCCTACGCGTCTGCGAAACGCGACTGCACAGAAAGGTGGACCAACGCGTTATTAGGTAGGTGTTCCTAATGCAAAGCTAACTCGGTGTAACATTTCCTTCCTACGCGTCTGCGAACCGCGACTGCACAGAAAGGTGGACCAATGCGTTATTAGGTAGGTGTTCCTGTAATGCCAAGCTAACTCAGTGTAAAATTTCCTTCCTACGCGTCTGCCAGAAGCGACGCAAAGAAAGGTGGAAACGCGTTATAGGAATCAGAATAAAACGTCCGCGTAGCTAATTGGTAGAGCAACTTATTCCTGAATGAGGGGACCCGGGTTCGAATCCTGGCGCGGATAAAAATGACTGAGAAATTAACTTCGGTAATAATGGCGCCCGAACTATCCGGATGACCCAACCGTTCAAAATCTCGCATTGGTGTGATGTTCTTTCCACACCGCGAGATAGGAAAAATAAGAGAATCCTTTCTCCAGCACTTCAAAAAAGAAAAAAAATAAGGCCAACGCAGGTAGGTGATGTAACGTACCAGGAGATGTGACGTACCTGCCAGCAGGACGCACACTACATAAAGTCAGATAGGAATCAGAATAATCGTCCGCGTAGCTCAATTGGTAGAACAACTTATTCCGGAATGAGGGGACCCGGGTTCGAATCCTGGCGCGGATAAAAATGACTGAGAAATTTACTTCGTAATTATGGCGCCCGAACTATCCGGATGACCCAACCGTTCAAAATCTCGCATTAATGTGATGTTCTTTCCACACCGCGAGATAGGAAAAATAAGAGAATCCTTTCTCCAGCACTTCAAAAAAATAAGGGGCAGATGATGTAACGTACCAGGAGATGTGACGTACCTGCCAGCAGGACGCACACGACATAAAGTCAGATAGGAATGAGAATAATCGTCCGCGTAGCTCAATTGGTAGAACAACTTATTCCGGAATGAGGGGACCCGGGTTTGAATCCTGGCGCGGATAAAAATGACTGAGAAATTAACTTCGTAATTATGGCGCCCGAACTATCCGGATGACCCAACCGTTCAAAATCTCGCATTAATGTGATGTTCTTTCCACACCGCGAGATAGGAAAAATAAGAGAATCCTTTCTCCAGCACTTCAAAAAAATAAGGGGCAGATGATGTAACGTACCAGGAGATGTGACGTACCTGCCAGCAGGACGCACACGACATAAAGGCAGATAGGGATCAGAATAATCGTCCGCGTAGCTCAAGTGGTAGAACAACTTATTCCGGAATGAGGGGACCCGCGTTCGAATCCTGGCGCGGATAAAAATGACGGAGAAATTTACTTCGTTATAGTTCCTAATGCCAAGCTAACTCAGTGTAACATTTCCTTCCTACGCGTCTGCGAACCGCAACTGCAAAGAAAGGTGGACTAACGCATTATTAGGCAGGTGTTTCTAATGCAAAGCTAACTCAGTGTGAAACAAATAAGCTTCAAGCTCTTGTTCTATATCAACACTGCACAATCTATTCTTAGTATCTCTACATCTCCACACAAATTTACCACATTCAACGTCGTCATTTTATATAGTGCGTTGCATAAATATAGAGAGAGAACAAATTCTCGAATAAAAAAGAAACAACAGCGAGCTGAAATGTACACCTCATATTTATAGCAAAAATAGCATAGGACACGCAGCTGCACAATAGTTTGACGGAAACATAACAATTCCAACTCCAAGTACAAGAAAAAAACAGAAATACGCTGTCTCAAAAATATAAAGATTTACCAGTTATAAGCACCTCCGGTACAAATAGTTGAGTCGTTGTTCCGAATAACACTGAAAACCAGTTTGGGCATGCTGTCCGCCAAGTGATGTAAGTGTTCTGGACGGACCGCTTACCAGCTTCGTTCAAACTGCTCTTTCAATGACACCACACTGGATAACTGCCATCCATTCGCATACACATCACGAGCTAGGATACCCCAGAGGTTCTCGATAGAGTTCAGATCTGGACTGAGTGCTGGCCAATTGATTACGGTCACATGATGAGCGTTAAACCAGCTTTTCGTTGATGCCGACCGATGGATAGGGGCATTTTCTTATTGGAACAGATAATCAACACCCGCTACAGTTTCGTTAAACGGTAGAAGGTGGCAGCTGAGTATGTCCTGATACGTTTCGGTGTTTTGCCTGCCTCGCAGAAAAGCGATATTCGTTGTCCCATTGAACGCAAAAGCTCTCCAGACCATCACAGATCCCCCTCCTTTCTGTCTGCTGAAGAAGGTGGGTGGCTGGCGTAGTTAATCACGCCAATAGCAGTTCCAACCGTCAGGGCTGTCCGAATTGAGCTTTCCCTCATCGGAGAAAATATTTGTGATCCACTCATCCGTCCAGTGCATGGTGCCGCGTGAGGTGTGGCAGACGGCATATTTTACGGAGCACAATGTTGCGACATTCCTTGATTCGTCGATGAACTGTGTCCTTTGAGACGGTGACACCAAGAGTCCAGGAAACTTGACGTAGTGATAAACTTTGGGATGAAACTAAACGCAAGATGGCACGATCATCTCGTTTGGTTGTTTTTGAGGTCTTCCAGGCAGTTTTCTGGCAGTTAACGCACCGCGTTTCGATATAGTCTTGAAAATTACTACCCTACTCCTCCCCATGGCTTTACAAATTTTCGCTAAAGGCAATCCATTTGCTCTCAGTCTCAAACTCTTCTGAACCTCCTCATCAGAAAGTTGACTGTTGCGTGGCATTTCGGCAAATGATTGTCTGACGGCAGGTCCGCTGTCTTTTGAAGGCTGTACCGAATTACGGCCCATGCGCGTGCGTACAACATGATAATTTGTACATCTCATTTGCACGTGGCTACTTTACATAGCTGTCTTTATATTTATGAGACACCTAAAATTACGCAATTTCACTTTGTGGAGTTCTTTTCACACAATCCGGTCATCTCGACTGATCGAAACGTTTGTTATAGGGTTATGTCTAATTAGGTATCACATCAGCTTCCTACCTGTATTCGCATTGCGTTCACGGCGCAAAGTCAACTGTATCTATATTTATGCGACGCACCTTATTGCTTAGACCTCTCATAGCCAGTATTGCCCAGAAGAACAAGCTGTTTTAGGAAATAACGCGCTATTCAGCGAGGAAGTGTTTAGCTTAGAAGTAGGTAAATTTACTTTCCAAAACAGAAATACAAAAGAAAGGGAAAACAGAGGTATGCGTCAGACTTTCCAAGACAAATGTTAATCTCGCCACCGCGGTGGCGCATTGGTCGAAACGCTAGATTCTGACCTTCCTAGATGCGTCCCGGTTTGAATCCCGGTGAGGTAAGGATGTTGTGTTTGTGTTACGGCACTCGCTCTCTCTCTCTCTGTTTCCTGGAACTAGTGACCCTAAATCATCGATGGGTGACTGCTTTCTAGCCCATCAAGTTCTTCACGATGGTAGTTAAACCCCCAAATGAAAAATAAAAGGATAAAGAAAGAAAGTCAATCCCGTCTTCTCGTTCTGCTTCCTGTTTACACTAATAAGGAGCTAACGACCTACTAACAGCTTTAAAACTGGACCACAGGGTTTAGACAAAATTCTGTACCGAACTCACTAACCGGCGCGGTGGGTAGTGAACAAACTTCTCTCCCACGCACGCAGTTGACTGCACAACTATTATGAAGTGCCGTTTGATTCCGAGGAAACCATTAGCAATTTTAATGTCAGTGGAATCCTGCGATATTGAAGATATGTAATAATACATCAATACTACACTGACGGAAAAAAATCCCAACATCACGAAAAAATAGTTGTAGAGGAATGAAATGGCGGCAATACATTTGTATAAGTAACATATTTAATCGATTAAGGTTTCAAGATCACAGCTTTTTGTAAGCGCGAGAAGAGCCATTTTAAATGTGAAATGCTGGTACATTAATAACCGGTGTAACCGCCAGAATGTTGAATGCAAGCACGCAAACGTTCATGCATTGTGTCGTACAGGTGCTGGATGTCAGTTTGTGGGATAGAGTTCCATGACTGTTGCACTTGGTCGGTCAATACAGGGACGGATAATGCTGGTTGGGGGTGACGCTGGAGTTGTCGTCCAATGATGTCCCATACGTGCTCGATTGGTGAAAGATCTGGTGATCTAGCAGGCCACGGCAACATGTCGACACTCTGTAGAGCATATTGGGTTACAACAGCGGTATGCGGGCGAGCGTTATCCTGTTGGAAAACACCCCTGGAATGCTGTTCATGAATGGCAGCTCAACAGGTTGAATCACCAGACCGACGTACAACTGTGCCGTCAGGGTGCGTGTGATAACCACGAGAGTGTCCCTGCTGTCACAGGAAATTGCTCCCCAGACCATAACTCCAGGTATAGGACCAGTGTGTCTCGGCCGCAGACAGGTTGGTTGCAGGAGCTCACCTGGCCTCCTTCTAACCAACACACGGCCATCACTGGCACCCAGGCAGAACCGGCTTTCATGAGAAAACACAACAGATCTCCACTCCGTTCTCCAATGAACTCTAGCTTGACACCACTGACGTCGCAAACGGCAGTGGTTTGGAGTAAGTGGAATGCACGCTACAGGGCGTCTGGCTCGGAGCTGTCCTTCAAGTAACCGATTTGTAACAGTTCGTTGGGTCACGGTGGTGGCAACTGCAGCTTGAATTGCTGCAGCAGACGCAGAACGATGCGCCACGGCCATACGCCGTAAACGGCTATCTTCCCTCTCAGTAGTGCCACGTGGCCGGCCGGAACCCTGTCATCTTGAGGCAGTACCTTCCCTTGACCACCGCTGCTAACAATCATGTACAGTGGCTACATTCCTGCCAAGTCGTTCTGCACTATTGCGGAAAGAAAATCCACCTTCTCGTAGCCCTATTACACGACCTCGTTCAAACTCCGTGAGCTGTTGATAATGGCTTCTTCGTCTTCTTAAAGGCATTCTTGACTAACATCAACGCACTACGTCGAATCTCAACGATAACTAACACTCACGAACGTTACAGCGCGTATTTACAGCAAACCTGCTTTGCATGTTCCGAGAGGCGCTACTAGCGCCACACGTATGCGCCGAGCGCGAAATTTTCATAGACGTCATCTTACAGATATACTCTCACCGCCTACCAACTGTCGTTTATCTAACACAACCCCTTCTTGGTGTTGGGATTTTTTCCGTCAGCGTATTAATAACATGAAAATGCAAGGTCAAATTTTCGACTGCGGAAGGAATCAAACTGGAAAGGAAGTGAGACAAAATGGCATTAAGTCACTCAAACTCTTCAATGTTACTTTGAAGAATTTCTTTCAATCACTCAACTAGAAAGACAAAGAGGTAACAATTAAGGGAGATTATTGAACTCGATTTCGTTTGCTGGCGACATAGTCAATTTTCCAAATACGTCCTCAGAGCTGCAGAGTATGATCCAGGAACTTGGTGAGTATAATAAATAAGAGCAGAAAAATGATTTACAGTGCTTTTACAAGAACTGAATATATAATTGTGGATGGAGCAAATTTAGAGGTAACCTATGCCTACAATTATCTCGGGCAACGTATATCAGGCAAGGGCCACATAGAAGAAAAAATTAGTAGGCGTACAAAACATGATTGGAAAGCATTTATAAGAAACAGTACAAGTTTAAAGGCAATTTACCATTATGTCTTAAATGAAAAATGCATAAGCAATGTCTTTTTGCTTATGGATCAGATATATATACTTTAATTTTAAAAAGACATTCAGAGACACCGGGCAACTTATGGAAGCAGAGAAATATACATGCATGGTGTAATCAGGAATGATAGGAAGAGGAACTCTGGTATCGAGAGTTTGACAAAAGTGGAAGACATCCTGATTAAACTAAAGTCAGTGAAATGGTAATCGGGTGGTCATATTACTAGAAGAGCTGAAATCCATTGGACAACGGAAATATTAGACTGAATACCAAGTCATATGAGAAGACTACGACGTGGGAGAAGTGTGGATGGAATTCAAGAGCTTGCTGGAATGACACGGACGAAAATTGCTCAAGGTAGAGAGTTGTTGTAGATATGTGGAGAGAGATCATGCAGCAGTAGACTCAAAGTCATTTACGATGATACATTCACGTACACATACACACACACGGTCGAGTCACATTATTGTGACTACCAGCTCATATCCAGAGTAACCGCCGTGTGCAGCGCGGACAGCAGCCAGACGGGCTGGGACTGACTCAATAAAGTGCTGAAAGGTGTTCACAGTTATTTGGAGCATGCTGACTGCTGTGCATCTGACAGCTGCTGGAGGGTTTGTGGTGGAAGATCCATAGAGCGAACAACACGATCGAGGTGGTCCCACAGATGCTCAATTGGTATTAAGTTTGGAGTATAAGGGGGCCAGGGAAGTACTTTGAAGTCTTCATCGTGTTCTTCCAACCACTCTCCGAGATTTCTAGCTGTGTGACACATTGCATTGTCATGCTGGAAGATTCAATACGCCCCAGGGAAGATAATTAGCATGTATGGATGTACGAGGTCTGCAAGGATGGATTCATAACAAAATTAGTCCATAGGGCCTTCCACAGGTATGAGTGAACCCAGGGAATGCGACGAAAACATTCCCCAACCCATAACGCTGCACCCACCAGCTTGTGTTCTTCCAGCAATGGTTGAAGAGTGTTTGTTCACCGATGTTTCTCGCCTTATACGCCAACGTCCATCCGTTCGATGAAGCAGAAAGCGTGACTCATCGGAGAAGGCAATCCTTTGTCAATCAGAGGAGGTGCAATTCTGATACCGCCGTGCAAATAGAAGCCTTTTCTGCCGATGCACCTCCGTTAGCATAAGTACTGTGACCATCCGTCAGCATCTGAACCCCATATGCATCAGGGTTAGCTGAACTGTCGTTTTATACACACTTCCGGTAGCCCCCTGGTTCATTCGGCCTGTGAGTTGCTCTACTGTTACGTGTCGATCGGTCCTCACACACCTTCGAAGCCAACGTTCACCTCTCAAATCAATGGCAGACGGTACTGCGCAGTTTCCACATCGCTTATTCGCAATGGTACCATTTGTCCAATCACGATACACTTTAACCATAGCAGCACGCAACCAGTTCCCAAACTGCGCTGTTTCAGAAATATTGCCACCCTTGGCTCAAAAGCTGATAATCATCCCTTTTTGCAAACCTGATAAATCGCCCCTATTATTCATGACAGCAACGAGTGATATGTTTTCAGATTGCCTACAGCACACCTTGTAACCCTCCAAGCCAGCTCACGACAGGTGCCTTCTTTCATTGTTTACGCGCTGTTGACGTCAAAAGTCGTATATATCATCATCATCATCATTGTCAACCATTATCAATCCACTGCTGGACGAAGGTCTCCCCAAGTTTCCTCCACAACGGTCTGTCTTGTGCCAGTCTCCTCCATGTCACTCCCGCATATTTACGAATTTCATCCACCCATCTCCCATGTGGTCTTTTCTGGGTCTTTTCCTGTCCCTTGGAATCCAATCTAAAATTTCGGCTGTCCATCTATGGTCTGTCCTTCTGGCAGTATGTCCAGCCCATTGCCATTTCAGGATTTAACTCTGATCATGATGTCTTCCACTCTCGTCATTTTTCGGATCCACGAGTTTCTCTTCTTATCTCTCCTGGTTATACCAAGCATGCACCTCTCCATGCTTCTTTGAGTTGTTTGCAGCCTTTGTATGTCTCTTTTAGTTAAGGTCCACGTCTCTGCACCATACGTAAGCACTGGAAGGATGCATTGATCAAACACTTTTCTTTTAAGACATAATGGCATATTGCTCTTGAAAATTATGCTGTTTCTTCCAAAAGCTCTCCAGGCAAGTTTTGTACGCCTATTAATTTCTTCATCAATGTGACCCTCACTTGATATCTGCTGTCCAAGATAAACATACGTATCTGTTATCTCCAGTTTTTCTCCATCAATCGATAAATCTTCATTTCTTGTAAAAGCATTGAACATCACTTTTGTCTTCTGAAAGTTCATTTTTAATCCCACTTCTTTACTCTTGTCAGCAAGTTCCTGGATCATACTCTGCAGCTCTGATGGGGTAGTTGCAAAAATGACTACGTCATCAGCAAAACGAAGGTGGGTTAGATAATCTCCATTAATCTTTATCCCTTTGTTTTCCCAGTTCAGTGATTGAAAGGCATTTTCCAATGTGGCATTAAAGAGCTTCGGAGATATGGTGTCACCTTGTCTCACTCCCTTTCCAATTTTTATGTGTGTTGTATTTTCAAACAGCCGAATCTTTGCACTTGCATTTTTTCATAGATGTTATTAATAATATTAATGTATGCATCTTCAATACCGCAGGATTTCAGAGCCGTGGTAACTGCTGATGGTTTCACCGAATCAAAGGCTTTTTCATAATCGATAAAAGCTATGCACAATGGAAGTTCATATTCCCTCGCTCTTTCAATTAGTTCTCTCAGTACGTGGATATGATCTATTGTGCTGTAGCCACTCCTGAATCAACTTGTTCTCTCGGTTGAGCCATGTCCAGTGTTACCTTCAAGCGGTGTGAAAGAACTTTAGTGAAGATTTTATAAACCACTGATAGGAGGCTGATAGGTCTGTAGTTCCTGAGATCCTCAATGTCACCTTTTTTATGTAGCAGGATCATTGTAGCATTGTTCCAATCCTCAGAATCTTCCCTTCATTAAGGCATCGAGTGAAAATTTGGGCGAGTACTGTTTCAATTTCTCCACTTGCTTCTTGTATGATGTCTATAGTAATTCCATCTTCTCCTGGAGCTTTCCCCCGCTTCATGTTCTTGATTGCATGACAACTTCTGCTGGGAGTACTGGAAGAACTCTGGTACCTTTCATGATGTCTGGAGTACATGTATCATCCCTTTCATATAATTTGGAGTAGAAATCTTGCACTCTTGTCAAAATTTCGCCTCTATTTCTTGTTATAGAACCATCTTCTTTTCTCAGAGCCATAATCTGTTTTCTTCCCTTACTGAGATGTCCCTTTGCTATCTTAAGGCTTTGGTTGTTTTCAATTGCTTTCCTCACTAGCTCACAGTTGAATTTCCTTACGTCTTCAGTGATACTTTTTCGTGCTGTCTTGCATAGCTCTATATATTCCACTTTGGAAGTCACATCTTCTTTAGTTGTCCTCATCTCTCTTCTTTTTTGCATCAACATTTTGGTTTTTCCTGATAATTTGTTCACATGCAACTTGTTCTTAGACCCAGCTAATTTTGTTGCTGTTTCCACAAGAGCTTTGGTTACTTTTCTGTTAACTTCCGAAATATCCACTTCTTCCGATGTTAGGCCTTCTAAAGCAGAGAATCTGTTCTTCAGTTCCAACTTGAAAGTATTATGGTGTTTTTTAAGGTTGGTTATGTCAATACATTTTGTTTGTCTTATGAGCTTGCCACGTTCCAGTTTAGTGTTGAGGTGCATCTTACATCTCACCAATCTATGGTCACTACCTGTGTTGAACTTGTTCAGCACACTGCAGTCTTCGACGACGAATTTTTTGTTACACATAATAAAATCAATTTCACTTGTCGTCCCATTTGGATGTCTCCATGTCCATTTCCTATGTGGCTTTTTCTTGAAAAAGGAGTTCAAGATGAAAAATCCTTCTGCCTCTGCAAACTCAACAAGAGTATTTCCACGCTGGTTTCTGTTGCCGTGACCGAATTTACCTACTGAAGTTTCATTCTGTTGCCGGTGCCCTATTTTTGCATTGAAATCTCCCATAATTATCTTCAAGTGCTGCTTACCTTTATTATTTAGATGACGATTTTCCTCATAAAATTCTTCAATTTCTTCTTCAGGATGACTTGTGGTGGGTGCATAAGTTTGAATAATCTGAGCTTGGTATCTTCTCGATAGTTGGATAACGAGTCGTGCAGCTCTGTCAGAGGAACTTTCAACTTCTACCACTTTATCCTTCAATTTCTTGTTTATTATAAATCCAACACCACTAGTCCTGCCAGTATCTGTCCCACGATAATAGAAGAGATGTCCACTTTTCAGTTCAATGAGATCTTCTCCTTTTCTCCTTACCTCACTTAGCCCCCACGATGTCCCACTTGATCCTTTGTAGTTCCTCTTCCAATTCAAGAAGCCTTGAATCAGAAGATAGGGAGCGTCCGTTATAGGTAGCAAGGTCAGCATCAAATGGCAGCCTAGTCCGGTCCTCCGAGGATTCTTAGCACCCTCTGCCTTCATGTCGCACTGACCGCTGCCTTGGCCAGGTACATTCCAGCTGCCGGAGACTGAGGGCCAAGATTTAAGTTGTAGAGTCATTTTGGAGGTGTTTGGCCATAACTCACCACGCTGGCCAAGCGGGTTGGTGAGTGTGGGATAGCATTTCCTCTGATCCCGATGGTATAGTTATACCGCTATTGGCGGTCGTCAGAGCCCCTTTAGTGGGAACAGGATGCACCACGAGAAAGGCGGGGTTGACATTTGTCAAGGAGAGGCTGTGATGTTACGCATCACCTGACCTTACATATATTATATATATATATATATAATATGTATATATATATATATATATATACGATATATATATATATATATATATATATATATATATATATACGTATATCAAACTTTTGGAAGGAACAGCATAATTTTCATAAGAAATATGCCATTACGTCTTAAAAGAAAAGAGTTTGATCAATGCATCCTTCCAGTGCTTACGTATGGTGCAGAGACGTGGACCTTAACTAAAAGAGACATACAAAGGCTGCAGACAACTCAAAGCAGCATGGAGAGGTGAATGCTTGGTGTAACCAGGAGAGATAAGAAGAGGAACTCGTGGATACGAAAAATGACAAGAGTGGAAGACATCATGATCAGAGTTAAATCCCTGAAATGGCAATGGGCTGGACATACTGCCAGAAGGGCAGACCATCGATGGACAGGCAAAATTTTAGATTGGGTTCCAAGGAACTGGAAATGACCCAGAAGAAGACCACATGGGAGATGGGTGGATGAAATTCGAAAGTATGCGGGAGAACATGGAGGAGACTGGCACAAGACAGACCGTTGTGGAAGAAACTTGGGGAGATCTTCGTCCAGCAGTGGATTGATAATGGTTGACAATGATGATGATATATTCTATTGCAATAATGGAACTCGACTGTATATATATATATATATAATCAGTGCATCCTTCCAGTGATTACATATGTAGTGTAGACATGAACCTTGACCCTTGACTAAACGAAGACATACAATGGCTGCAGACAACTGAAAGAAGCGTAAATAGATGCTTCTTTCAGTAACCAGGAAAGATAAAAACTCATGGATCAGGAAAATGACAAGAGTGGAAAACGTCATGCTCAGATTAAAATCCTTGAAATAGTAATGGGGTGGACATATTGATAGAATAACATACAACCGCAATTTTGCACTGGCTACCATGGGACAGGAAAAGACGCAGAAGAAGACCAGATGGTAGATGTATGGGTGAAATACGAAAGCATGTCCGGGTGACATGGAGAAGATTGGCTCAAGGCAGACATTTGTGAAATAAAGTTGGGGAGACCTTCATCCAGCAGTGCAGTGATAATGGTTGGAAATAATGATAATATAAAACCAGGCATGCCATTTCCCAATGTGCAAGGAATATAGATTTAAGCTGATTTTTTTAAAGGAGCATCTTTCATTTATGTAGTAGAACAAATATTAACATAACTCTTTAAAAAAAAGAACTCACTTTAAGTTGAAATGCAAAAACCATCAGCAAAATAAAAGCGTGCATTTTTGCTTTTCGGGTGGATTCCTGCAATAGGAGGAAAAATACGATGAAAATTGAAAGTCTGGAATTGGCTGTGTTGTGCCCATTTTAAAAGTCGACTTACTAGCATTTTTGCTGAGTGCCTCTAGAACGGGCTTATGAACTAAAGCAAGTGGAAAATTTGTCTTGTAAGAAGCATGAAAGGAGAAAAGTTCGGTTTGTAAGAAAAGCACAAAAATGTAATTCTAACTGAAGGAGCGAATTTCTTGCTTCGCTTCAAAATTATCCACTATCGCTTTTCAGAACTTTCAAAATGAAGGACTACTTTATTTTTCCTAAGAAAGACGATTCGATGAATTCTTTTTTTATTTTATATTATGGCAGTAGTAATTACAATTCCAAACCGTTGTTTGATTAAATAACGCCAGCCAATGCCATCGTTCACGCCCTTAGCAAGTTCTAATAGGATCTCCATGAATGTTACACTTACAATAAATGTTACACAAACAATTCTTAAGAAAGTAAAATCTTCCGTTCCCAAGTAAAAACCAGTTAATAGGATGAGAACTGCAATGTAAGTAATAAGTGTTGTGAACGAGAGGAACAGGTCGGGATGCCAAACTCTATGGAATATTCCTCCAGTCAAAATCTTACGAACGAGGAGGACAAGTCAGGATGTCTAACTCCGTGGAATGTTCCTCCAGCAAAAATCCTGAGAAAGAGGAGGGCAAGTCAGGAGGCCAAACTCCGTGGAATGTTCCTCCAGCCAAAATCCTCCAAAAGAAGAGCACAAGTCAGGATGCCAAACTCCGTGGAATGTTCCTCCAGCAAAATCCTGAGAAAGTGGAGGACAAGTCAGAAGGCCAAACTCGGTGGAATGTTCCTTCAGCCAAAATCCTGTGAAAGAGGAGGACAAGTCAGGATGCCAAACTCCGCGGAATGTTCCTCCAGCCAAAATCCTCCGAAAGAAGAGCACAAGTCTGGATGCCAAACTCCGTGGAATGTTCCTCCAGCCAAAATCTTGAGAAAGAGGAGGACAAGTCAGGAGGCCAAACTCAGTGGAATGTTCTTCCAGCCAAAATCCTGAGAAAGAGGAGGACAAGTCAGGATGCCAAACTCCGTGGAATGTTCCTCCAGCCAAAATCCTGTGAAAGAGGAGGACAAGTCAGGATGCCAAACTCCGTGGAATATTCCTCCAGCCAAAATCCTGAGAAAGAGGAGGACAAGTCAGGATGCCAAACTCCGTAGAATGTTCCTCCAGCCAAATTCCTGTGAAAGAGGAGGACAAGTCAGGATGCCAAACTCCGTGGAATATTCATCCAGCCAAAATCCTTCGAAAGAGAAGGACAAGTCAGGATGCCAAACTCCGTAGAATGTTCCTCCAGCCAAAATCCTGTGAAAGAGGAGTGACAAGTCAGGATGACAAACTCCGTGGAATGTTCCTCCAGCCAAAATCCTGAGAAAGAGGAGGACAAGTCAGGATGCCAAACTCGTGGAATATTCCTCCAGTCAAAATCTTACGAGCGAGGGTCACAAGTCAGGATGCCAAACTCTGTGGAATGTCCCTCCAGCCAAACTACTGTGAGAGAGGAGGACAAGTCATTATGCCAAACTCCGTGGAATGTTCCTCCAAGCAAAAATCCTGAGAAAGAAGAGGACAAGTCAGGATGCCAAACTCGTGGAATATTCCTCCAGTCAAAATCTTACGAATGAGGGTCACAAGTCAGGATGCCAAACTCCGTGGAATGTTCCTCCAGCCAAAATCCTGTGAAAGAGGAGGACAAGTCAGGATGCCAAACTCCGTGGAATGTTCCTCAAAGCAAAATCCTGAGAGAGAGGAGGACCCGTCACGATGCCAAACTCGGTGAATTATTGCTTCAGTCAAAATCCTGTGAAAGAAGAGGTCACAGTCAGGATGCCAAAATCCGTGGAATGTTCCTCCAGCCAAAATCCTGAGAAAGAGGAGGGCAAGTCAGGAGGCCAAACTCCGTGGAATGTTCCTCCAGCCAAAATCCTGAGAAAGAGGAGGACAAGTCAGGAGGCCAAACTCCGTGGAATGTTCTTCCAGCCAAAATCTTACGAACGACGGGGATAAGTCGGGATGCCAAACTCCTTGGAATATTCTTCCTACCATAACTGGGTGACCGTGGACGTGTGCGTTAACGCATTGATGTGTTGAAAGAGGTGACACGTGTTGGAGTGGTTGCACGACGTGAACAGGTGCGAAATGATCCCGAACGATAGTTACATAGCTTCCACGGACCACAGCGGTCTGCGGGCCTACAAGGAGTCCTAATGCGTGCCGGCTGAAAACACCCCACCCCATAACAGAGCCTCCACTGGCCTGCAGTGTCCCTTGTAGGGATGCGGGATCCGTTACCTGGTGGGGTTGTCACCACACCCGGAGTCGGCCATCTGCCCGAAACAATTGGTATCGCGATTCATTGGACCAATCAACACGTTTCCAGTTACCTTGCGTCCAATGGGTGTGTCCCTGAGCTCAGGCGAGCTTCTGACACGGACGTCAACTCCGGTATGCGTCAAACTTTATTAAGATTCACTGTTTTTTTCAATCATTGCCTTTTGTGCATATTCAGATGTTTGAACTTTTCCCTGCGTCAACCAAACGAATATTTCCCAGAGTTTGCTATCGCTAATTGTTGTTGTACTCCTTTCCTAAGCAAATATTTGGTTTTGTACCAAACTCTAATTACAACAGTTTTCATCTATGAAACAGGTTTTACATGTCGATAACTATTACGCGAGCAGGCAATGTTCCTTTTTCAACTCTACTCTACATTTACACTCTTTCGGCTCTTCCTTAATATTTTAACGATAATCGAGTAATTTAAAAATTTATCATCTTTCAAAGGCAGACGAAACTGAAAAACATTACTCTGAACAACATTAAAATGCCAGTTGAAAATACTTAGCCTATCAGAGGTGTATACTTCATATGTTCTCGGAATTTTTGAAATGGGATTACTTTGGGGTTTTTTAATTTCATACAGTGAGAGATCATTTTAAATGTTTAAGATATAATTTGGAATTTCTGAAAAATACGCTGCAATTAGCGTCGTATTTGCAATTGAGATCTTGCGAGGAAGAGCTTTCTCAAATTTTTCTAAAAGCAAATTGCACCAAGGATTAGGAGCATTCGTTCTTTACACGAGAACATTTCTCCCTAACAAATGTAATCATTTCCTGCGGAGATGTTTAAGAACATAAATTACTTCTATGAGTTACATTTAGGTTAAATATTTGGAAATTAGTACGGAATCTTCTACTGTTTTTCTCCTGCCTTTTACAAGTGCTTCAGCTTTTGCTGGAACAAAACTATTAGTGTTTATCTTTGAGATCAAGCGTTTGTTCTTAATGCTTTGAATCCCGTTTTGTATTTAAAAGAGCGAACTCGCTCATCGATTGATGAAAGCAAACATATCCTTAACCAATTTATAATACCCAAGTGTTCCCGTGTCCAAACATTATCCAAGAGGTTAGTTCAGCTCCTGGGATGAAAACGGTTTCTAAAAACGACAAATCCGTCATTTTGCAAATTTGATGAAATATTTTGCGCGCTCGCAAACAGAAGCGAAACGTAGTCACGCGCAAAGGAAGGAACATATAACATACGTCAGGGGATTAATCGTGAAATCCTGTTATTCGGCGCAGAGCTGGATGAATATTCTGCTCTCAAAAAAAAAAAAAAAAGGTCTGAAAAATATTTCAACAAGTTTCATCGCATCTATATCTCAGCGTTTTCCTTTCGCTTTTGACTCTTCGCCCTTTTTTCTGTCACCAGATACAGACGTCAGTTTACTAAAGGCATTAATGCCTGAACCCTCATTCCTCCACACAGAAGACGAAGCTGATCGATAAACTCTTCCTTCTGGAACGGTTTTCCGTATCATCATCAGAAAAACGTATGAAGTCGACACATGACAAAATTCCGTCACTTTTCAAAGATCTAACATCTTTTTATAGAAAATATATCGTTCTTTTCCCATTAAATGAGGAAAAGATACTTTCAGAAGTGGATTGTTTGGAAAATTTATGTGCTAATTTTAAGCCTCGTTGAAGTTTAACGCTCTTAAAAACAGAAACTATAGAGCTATATCCAAGCAGAAAATGAAAATCTGTATTTAAACTGCAATACAAAATTCCGTCACTTTTCAAAGATCTAACATATTTTTAAACTGCAATATAAAATTCCGTCACTTTTCAAAGATCTAACATATTTTTATAGAAAATATATCGTTCTTTTCCCATTAAATGAGGAAAAGATTAGTTTTAGAAGTGGATTGTTTGGAAAATTTATGTGCTAATTTTAAGACTCGTTGAAGTTTAACGCTCTTGAAAACAGAAACTATAGAGCTATATCCAAGCAGAAAATGAAAATCTGTATTTAAACTGCAATACAAAATTCCGTCATTTTTCAAAGATCTAACATATTTTTATAGAAAAATATCGTTCTTTTTCCCTTAAATGAGGAAAAGATTATTTTTAGAAGTGGATTATTTGGAAAATTTATGTGCTAATTTTAACCCTCGTTGAAGTTTAACGCTCTTGAAAACAGAAACTATAGGGCTACATCCAAACAGAAAATGAAAATCTGTATTTAAACTGTAATACAAAATTCGGTCACTTTTCAAAGATCTAACATATTTTTATAGAAAAATATCGTTCTTTTTCCCTTAAATGAGGAAAAGATTATTTTTAGAAGTGGAATATTTGGAAAATTTATGTGCTAATTTTAACCCTCGTTGAAGTTTAACGCTCTTAAAAACAGAAACTATAGAGTTACATTCAAGCAGAAAAGGAAAATCTGTATTTAAACTGCAATACAAAATTCCGTCACTTTTCAAAGATCTAACATATTTTTATAGAAAATATATCGTTCTTTTCCCATTAAATGAGGAAAAGATAGTTTCAGAAGTGGATTGTTTGGAAAATTTATGTGCTAATTTTAAGCCTCGTTGAAGTTCAACGCTCTTGAAAACAGAAACTATAGAGCTACATCCAAGCAGAAAATGAAAATCTATATTTAAACTGCAATACAAAATTCCGTCACTTTTCAAAGATCTAACATATTTTTATAGAAAATATATCGTTCGTTTCTCATTAAATGAGGAAAAGATAGTTTCAGAAGTGGATTGTTTGGAAAATTTATGTGCTAATTTTAAGCCTCGTTAAAGTTTAACGCTCTTAAAAACAGAAACTATAGAGTTACATTCAAGCAGAAAATGAAAATCTGTATTTAAACTGTAATACATATTTTATTCGCACGCTTTCTCATACATTTCTGCACTGATAAAGGGACAGCAGATGCAGTATATACAAAAGGTACGGAAACAAAGCGCAAGTTTGAATATAGACTGATGATAATATGAACGTGTTCGCGCGAGACAGGTAAATAAAAATATGAACATGACAATAATAAGTGAACATGAGACAAACACACTAGAGAAAATAGGCGAAAAATGGAATTAGCGTACCCACGCGAGACACGTAAATGAGAGAGAACATCTGACAGGAACAAGAGAGCACAAGACAAATACGCTGGGGAACAAACGTAGAAACAAATATGAATACAGCTATCGACAACAGAAGGCAGTATGAGCGCAGACGATCCCACAGAATGACAGGAAAATACAGAAAACCCTTAAATGAGGAGCTAGTGGAAAACATGTGATGCAGTACATTAGAAATAAACGACGGAGAAGTATTGAAGGGAAGAGTTCAACGATGATTGAAGCCAGATAGGCTGTAAATACAAAAAGAACAAGGTAAAGGCAGCGGGAAGTACCCAAACCCGCAACCATACGAAAAGGAGCAGAAGTAGAGGAAGAGGTACTCCCCTGAGAGCCAAATTGAGAGGAAGATAAACGAAGGAAAGAAACTGGAAACATCATCACCATAACAAAATGGCATGGAGAGAACAACAGAGAGAAAAGCAAATCCAATCGACATATGGAACGCAAGAAGGGCGCTGATCGAACGCAAACAAGGGAGAAAAGAACTAACACGAAAAAGAACGAAGCCGGAAGCTGCATGGTGAACACCAGGAAGTCATGAAGATGGGATAAGGCGAATCCTACCACAAAATGACAAAAGGTGGGAAAATCTGCGTATTGGTGATCTGGAGAGAGCAAAAGCGAGATACAGCAAAGGGAGACAACAGGAGAAGAGAAGAAAAAGGTCTCACGACAAATGGGAAGGCATATCAGAGGGCATGTACGAACAAAACTCAGAAAAAACACAGCGGAATGTACCGGCACCCAGAACTGCACCTGAAGGAGTAGTCCTGGAGTCAGGGCAAGATGACGGTCAGAACAAAGAGCAAAACCATATACAGATGGAACAAAGACGCGTGTAAAAAGGAACAGAAGGAAAACCAGAAGTGTACGTAATATGAAGCAAAACACAGGAAAATGGCAAAGGCGAAGATAGAAAGGGGATGAAAACTTCCAAAAGGTCGGGGAGCTAAACGTGAATGGAGGCAGGTGAAGTTGAATCACAGAACGATCTTTCGACGAGCTGCTTAAGGCGCCTCAATCTTTAACAAGAGAAGAGTATTTCGGATAGAAAAGCGAAAAGATGTAAAAATACTAACGAATTGTTCAAACATGAATCTCAGCTTGAAGTTTGGGATCGAGAGACAGGCAAAACTTCGCAGATTAAACCTGTATGCTAGCGGTAGGAGTAAGGAGATGTAATAGTTACTTGCTCGATAAAGGCGAGAGGAATATGAATACTAGTGTCCGAAGCCCGGCAATATGGGCAGTAGTGAGAACTCTGTTGTGGACCCAGAAAAAGAAAGAGATGATTCAGCGGAGCGGTCAACAGGTGTGGAGGAGACATCAGGAACAACTGAAGTTGTAGAAGAAGCAGGAGTAGGTGAATGTGGCAGGTGGCAAACACACTTGTGATGGGAAGTGGGCCGGCGGTTTGACAATTTTTTTAGCACAAGAGGAAGAGGAGGATATGTCCATCTACTCGTCAACAACCGTCTCAGAAGCAGGAAGAGGTAATGCAGGAGGAACTGACGAGTCTTCGATAATTGACACAGAAGATCTAGAAAGAGATACAACATGCGAAGAGCCAGCAAAAATAGCAGAATGTTCTCATAAGAAGGAAATAGTTGGCACAGGGTGCGTGACTTTCGGATCCGATGACGGCACCAAAGCACCGACGGTAAAAGGCACAGGAGATTGGCCAGACGCGTAAGAATCAGACACGTCTGGAGTAGAAATGTTAGTGGTCGAAGAATACTCTCACTGGTGTGGTGGAGAATGACTTACCTGTCGTTGTGACAACGGCGGAGTGTAAGTGGAATTCAGCATTGGAACTGGATCTGGAACTGAAGACAGCGGGACAACACCGGACGGTGCGTCCGCAGAGACTGGAGTTGGTAGAGAGGTGTCATTCATCGAGCAGGGCGGAAAATTAGGAGGAGTGGGCTGGTGCTGCTGGCACGTCGCACTGATGGGATTTTTTTGTAAGACATTGTGTGCAATAATGGTTGGTAGCCGCCCCGGTGGCGCAGTGGTCTAAGCGATGGCCTCTGATCATTCGTCCGTAAGGGGTGCGGGTTCGAATCCCGGTGAGGCATGGATGTTGTGCTTGTCTTACGGCACTGGCTCTTTCCCTTCCCTGGAACCAGTGACCCTAAATTAGGGACGGGCGACTGCTTATAGCCCATTGAGTTGCTCACAGTGGTCGTTAAACTTTCAATCAAAAAAAAAAAGAAAAAAATAATGGTTGGTGAAGGAACGGCGGCTGATTTGAACAGCTGCATGAGTGGAGTAGGCTTGAAAGCCTTGGTCCGGGGGAAATACGACAAAGAATTGTCTTTGGAAGCTAGAAACTTGGGCAAAACGTGGGCCGCGTGGGACATTCGAGAGACGCCACACCTTCCTGATAATCTTGAAGACTTTGTCAACCAACAAAGGAAGGATATCATTAAGCATCTCTTGAGGAACAGGATAAACCGTAATCGCTACGGATCGCTAGTATAAAAGTGAAAGGATAAGATGGTTCACACCAATTTGCAGACCACGGGCGAGGTAGAAATTAGCGTTTTCAGGTTTACCAAATGTGACAGAAATACGACGAGGAATTCCAGTAATACCAGTGCTGTCTGTCGCAGGAATATGAAGAGACAATGCCTCCGAATATTGAGGCAATGGAGTATTGGGAAAAGAGTGAAAGATAACACCTCGATCTAATAAAGAGAACTACCTGCCTATTTATTGAGCAGCATTAGTCGCAGTTACGATCTTGTCAGTGAGTTGAAGAACTGGGGTTCTAAGAAAAAGAGGATCAGTTGAAACAGAAAACTGGAATTTCCAGAATCACGGTGAAGAACAGACGCGAAAGTTGGCGTCGAAAGAATGGGAGAAGGCAGCTGCACTGCGGCCGGTGCTAAAGTGGATGGCATTGCAGATAGGGTGACAGTCAGATGGTCGCAAACACGGACAGCAACTAATTAAGTGTAATGGGAGGGCAGCGCAACATCAGTAGCAAGTGCATCTGGGAGCGAGAGTACATCAGTGTTCATTGAGTTGGAGGTTAGGCTATGAGCAACTTCCGTCTCGACGACTGCCGAGACAGGAGGAGCCGCCATTTTGGCAACTTCCAAATGTAAACAAACAGGTTTAGATACTGAAAATGGATAGTACGTGCCGAAATGATATATTAGAAATAAGCAAAAATGTAGTTCGTACCTTTATAGATACTGCACACACAAATAAAAGACACGAAACTCAGGATATTTCACACAAGAAACGACGGAAAATCCGGACACGAGGTACAACACTGCCATCTTAGTCAGAGTTAGCTCTGTATTAGCAACAGGCCCCCGTTTTATATGTTCGGAACGATAACGAAGTATCATGTGATATCAAAGTCACGTGCGGCTGCTATGTAGTGTTCTCACCTATCCTCAGTACGTAGTCAATAAACGTTTGCTAGTCATGGGGAAATGCTGCGATTTAAACGAATTTGACAGCGGCCAGACTGTTGGGAACTGAAGGACAAGTTCCAGTATTTGGGAAAAAGCCGCACTTCTTGGTTGTTTCAGGGAACTACTCTATCTAGGGTGTATCAGGACTGGATTGGCCATGCTCAGACATCCAGCAGAAGTGCTCACATTGGTCAGCCACACTTGTCGGCTGCTCCTGTACTACTGTATCAAGGGTGTACCAGGACTGGATCAAATATGCACAGACATCCAGCAGAAGGGTTCACATTGGTCAGCCACACTTGTTGGCTGCTCCCGTACTACTGTATCAAAGGTGTACTAGGACTGCATTAACCATGCACAGTCATCCAGCAGAAGGGCTTATATTAGTCAGCCACACGCGGTCTATTCTAAAGGTGAGTGGCCTGTGTCACGACTGGTAACATAGAAATGACGTGCAAGAGTCGCTCATCTTACCCAAGAGTACAACAGTAGTGCGGTTTGATCTATTTCCACATGCACAATGTGCCTTATCTTGCTTCGCCTGAGGTTCCACAGCCGAAGACCAACGAGGGTACACATGATGACGCCAAGACATCGCAAAAACGCCTGACATGGTCCATAAAACATCTGCATTGGACTCTCGACAGATGGAAGAAGGCAATCTGGAGGAATGAGTCTCGTTTTCTGCTGCGCCATGCTGATGGGCCAAGGGCAATGGACTCTGGACAGATAGAAGAAGGTCTCCTGGAGTGATGAGTCCCGTTTCCTGCTGCACAACTATGATGGCCGTGTTCACATATGGCTTAGACACAGCATGAAGTCCTATTCCTTGTTGCACAGTTGGGATTTAACTGGCCAGTGGAAGTAGTGTCCTGGTCTGGAAACCTTTTTCCTGACAAGCCGTAGGTCCATTGTTTATTACCCCCGTCCCATAACATTTAGTTTGCCAAAATTGTAGTCTGATCTTTGAGCAATATGTCCGACCTCTAACATTTCAGGGATTTTATCTTCATTACGATGTAATCAATTATTGTCATTTTCTTGATCCGCGAGTAGCTTTCCTATTTTTCCCTGTTAAACCAAGCGTGCACCTATCCATGCTACTTTCAGTAGTTTGGATCCTCTTGCAGCGATTCCGGAGGGTGAAGGTTGGCCATACCTCGTTCCGCTGGTAAAGCTGATTGGTAAGTGTGTGATATCATTATTTTCATCACTGTGCCATAGTTATGTCTTTATTAGTCTGTCGTCATAATGATTTCAGTTGGAACATGTTGCACCACGAGAGAGTGGCTTTGATCTATTTCAAGGAGGGACTGCATTTGCACATCACTTGACCTTGTTTTCCATATATATTTTAATATTTATTTAAATTGCTTTGAGATATTGCGGGGAACGGAAAGTAAGGTCGTGTTTGGAATAGAAGAGAAACACTGTTTGTAACAGAAGAAATTTACTTCTTCATAAATTATGTAATAGCCATCAATATCGATCAAACTTGCCCATCGTAAAACCAGACTTTCAATGCCGTCTTTCTAAAAAGACGTTGGGTGTGATGCAAAGAAGTCAGAGAGTCCAATTTTGACATCATCAATATTGTGGAATCTTTTTCCATGAAGAAAGTGCTGCAGAGATCTAAACAAATGGTAATAAGATGGTGCAATGATACGGGTACAAGGGGGATGGGGCAGAACTTCCTAGCCAAAATCTCTGATCTTCGGCTGGGTCCGTCTCGCCGTTGAGGTTTCGCGTTGTCGTGCTGCAGGATGGCACCTTTTCTGTTAACCAGTGCTGGAGGATTACACCTTTTATGTTGACCATTGCTGGAAAATGACACCTTTTACGTTGACCAGTGCTGGAGAATGACACCTTTTGCGTTAACCAGTGCTGGAGGATGACACCTTTTACGTTGACCAGTGCTGGTGGACGACACCTTTTACGTTGACCAGTGCTGGAGAATGGCACCTTTTATGTTGACCAGTGCTGGAGGATGACACCTTTACGTTGACCAGTGCTGAAGGATGACACCTTTTATGTTGACCACTGCTGGAGGATGACACCTTTTACGTTGACCAGTGCTGGAGGATGACGCCTTTTACGTTGACCAGTGCTATAGAATGACACCTTTTACGTTGACCAGTGCTGGAGGACGACACCTTTTACGTTGACCAGTGCTGGAGAATGACACATTTTATGTTGACCAGTGCTGGAGGATGACACCTTTTAGGTTGACCAGTGCTGAAGGATGATACCTTTTACGTTGACCAGTGGTGGAGAATGACACCTTTTACGTTGACCAGTGCTGGAGAATGACACCTTTTACGTTGACCAGTGCTGGAGGATGACACATTTTACGTTGACCAGCGCTGGAGGATGACACCTTTTACGTTGACCAGTGCTGGAGAATGGCACCTTTTATGTTGACCAGTGCTGGAGGATGACACCTTTTACGTTGACCAGTGCTGGAGGATGACATGTTTTATGTTGACCAATGCTGGAGGATGACACCTTTTACGTTGACCAGTACTGGATGATGACACCTTTTATGTTGACCAGTGCTGGAGGATGACACCTTTTACGTTGACCAGTGCTGGAGGATGACACCTTTTATGTTGACCAGTGCTGGAGGATGACACCGTTTATGTTGACCAATGCTGGAGGATGACACCTCTTACGTTGACCAGTGCTGGATGATGACACCTTTTATCTTGACCAGTGCTGGAGGATGACACCTTTTACGTTGACCAGTGCTGGAGGATGACACCTTTTACGTTGACCAATGCTGGAGGATGACACCTTTTACGTTGACCAGTGCTGGAGGATGACACATTTTATGTTGACCAATGCTGGAGAATGACACCTTTTACGTTGACCAGTGCTATAGAATGGCACCTTTTATGTTGACCAGTGCTGGAGGATGACACTTTTTACGTTGACCAGTGCTGGAGGATGACACCTTTTACGTTGACCAGTGCTGGAGAATGGCACCTTTTACGTTGACCAGTGCTGGAGGACGACACCTTTTACGTTGACCAGTGCTGGAGGATGACACATTTTATGTTGACCAGTGCTGGAGGATGACACCTTTTAGGTTGACCAGTGCTGAAGGATGACACCTTTTACGTTGACCAGTGGTGGAGAATGACACCTTTTACGTTGACCAGTGATGGAGAATGACACCTTTTACGTTGACCAGTGCTGGAGGATGACACATTTTACGTTGACCAGTGCTGGAGGATGACACCTTTTACGTTGACCAGTGCTGGAGAATGGCACCTTTTATGTTGACCAGTGCTGGAGGATGACACCTTTTACGTTGACCAGTGCTGGAGGATGACACCTTTTATGTTGACCAATGCTGGAGGATGACACCTTTTACGTTGACCAGTGCTGGATGATGACACCTTTTATGTTGACCAGTGCTGGAGGATGACACCTTTTACGTTGACCAGTGCTGGATAATGACACCTTTTATGTTGACCAGTGCTGGAGGATGACACCTTTTACGTTGACCAGTGCTGGAGGATGACACCTTTTACGTTGACCAGTGCTGGAGGATGACACCTTTTACGTTGACCAGTGCTGGAGAATGGCACCTTTTATGTTGACCAGTGCTGGAGGATGACACCTTTTACGTTGACTAGTGCTGGAGAATGGCACCTTTTATGTTGACCAGTGCTGGAGGATGACACCTTTTACGTTGACCAGTGCTGGAGAATGGCACCTTTTATGTTGACCAGTGCTGGAGGATGACACCTTTTACGTTGACCAGTGCTGGAGGATGACACATTTTATGTTGACCAATGCTGGAGGATGACACCTTTTACGTTGACCAGTGCTGGAGGATGACACATTTTACGTTGACCAGTGCTGGAGGATGACACCTTTTACGTTGACCAGTGCTGGAGAATGGCACCTTTTATGTTGACCAGTGCTGGAGGATGACACCTTTTACGTTGACCAGTGCTGGAGGTTGACACATTTTATGTTGACCAATGCTGGAGGATGACACCTTTTACGTTGACCAGTGCTGGAGGATGACACCTTTTACGTTGACCAGTGCTGGATATTTTACAGCAAGGGCTTGCTTCAAACGGTCCAGTTGTTGACAATAGATCTCAGCCGTTGCGGTCTGTCCGGGTTTCAAGAGCTCAATGGGAGCCACGCGAGCGGTAGTCCACCAAACACAAAGCAAAACCTTTTTCTGGCGTAGGTCCGGTTTTGGCGTAGGAATGGATGTATGACCTGGAGAAAGCCACTGGTGTTTGCGTTTGCTGTGCATTTAAATAAGCCACTTTTCATCTCCAATGATAATTCGATGGAAAAGGGATCCTTTTCCTGTCGGCTGAGCAAAGAGTTTCAGATGGTGGACCGCTTTTCTTTGTTGTCAGGAGAAAGTTAGTGTGGGATCCAAACTCCTTCTCGATAGGACTTCCCTGTATGTTGCAGATGCTCTTGAACAGTAGACCATGATGCATTAACATGTTGGGATAATTCATCAATGGTTTGACGAGAATCTGCCTAAGCCGCTGCACGCAGCAGGTCATTGTCCAGCTCCATGGTCCTTCCTGCACGAGGGGTATCACAGAGGTCAAAATTGCCTGACTGGAATTGAGCGAACCAAAGCTGGCACTTGCGGACATTTAACACATTCGGATAAACAGCGCAAATGTTACTGGTGACCACGGTTGCATTGTTCCCCTCGTGAAATTCATATAGCATACAATGACGAACATGGCTCTCCTCAGGTTGTATGTCACTCATTTTGTTCTGCTAATCTGGAAAACAAAAACACCTACATAAGTTAAAGGCGAATAGTTCATTCACTTGTATATACATACAGACAGCTGCTCCTCAAATTTCCCCCCAAAAAACGACATTACGTTCCGGTCCCCTTAATAAAAGTCAACTGAAAATGCACTTGCAAGGGTTTGTTTGTTCGAGGACATAGCACTTATAAAAATTGGAAACGGTCTGAGACTAAGTGGCACCATATATTCCAAGTCTTCAAAGCCACATTGCAGAATGTTTTCAATCAATCAACTGGAAAGTCGAAGCAATAAAAACTAATGGAAATTACTTAACACACTTTCATTTTTCTGACGACATAGTTATTTCATTAGGTACCCCATAAGACCTACACAGTATGGTCCAGGAACTTGTTTGAAGTTTAGTAAAGTTGGCTTAGAAATGAATCCATAGAAAAGAAAACTCATGTGCTTGTTTTTTTTCTTTTCATCTTATAAGTATTGAAGATTTATTGACTGATAGAGCAAAATATTTTAAAATAGCTGCCCAGGTGGCACACTGGTCTAAACGCCAGCTTCGGACCAGTCTTCCGAGCTGGGTCCGGGTTTGAATCCCGGTGACGGGTGAATGTTGTAAAGTCTTACCGCGCTGGCTCTCTCCCTTCCCTGGAGCCAGTGACTCTAAATTTGGGACGAGCGACTGCTTATACTACATCGAGTAGCTCTAGGTGGTCGTTAAACCCCCAAATGAAAACTAATATTGAAGTAAGCGATTCCTATTCCGTCACGAACAATGAAATTTGCACACCAAGAAGGAAGCATCAGATTGAACTGAAAGTTTATGGACGTAATCATACCGATGAATGATACACATGATGGCAAAAACAGAGCTGCATGACAATTACAGAGAGATCTGCGACACATAGTCTGGTCATCTTCAGTAGCATGTCGTACTATGTCGTGCGGCGATACATGCTGAAATACGGTCTGGCATGGAGGCGAACAGACGCCTGATGTTGTTCTGCGGCAGACTAGCCCACATGTGTTGGAGGGCGTGCTCCAAATTCCAGGTAGTGCGGCACGACGGCGACTGGTGTTACAACTGGTCCCACACATACTCTATAGTAGACATGTTCGTGAAGCGGGCAGGCCGTGGAAGTGTCTGGACATGACGTAAGCAGTTCTGCGTAACCCGAGCCGTGCGCAGGCGGGCATTATCGTGCTGTCATAGCGTTCGTGGAATTCCTGTCAGGAATGTTAGCATATGGACCCGCAGGATCTTATCCACATACCGCTGGCCAGTCAATGATCAACCTACCACTACTAAAGCTTGTCGGCTATCGTAGGCTATGACTCCCTAGACCATAATGGCTGCAGTGGATTAGGTGTGGTGCTCGATAGGGAAGTTGGGATTGTGCTGTTGACCTGGGGATCTCAACACCCAGAAACGATGATCATCTGTCCACAAACCAAAGCGGGACTCATCGCTAAACACCACACGTCGCCAGTCTGTGGTGTTCTACGTCGCTGTGGCTTGGCACCAGTGCAAACGGAGCAGGTGATGTTCCGGTGTTAATGGCAGCACACGTAAGTGGCGCTGGGATCGCAGATAAGCTTTCGCAAGGCGTCGGGAAATGGTTCGTGAGCTCACAGGAGGCGCTAGGTCTGCCTGTATAGTGAACCCGGTCCCCGTGGGATCCGTCCGAGTTTGGCACACGATCTGTCGATCCTCTCTACCGGGAGTCCTCCAGGTCCGTCCAGAACCGCTCTGCCGTTAGGCATTGTTGTCACGTGTCACCTGCTCCCTACACAGCCGGACAGTACGGTCAGTACGATCCACGTAGCGGGATATACGGCACTCCGACCACCCTTCGGTTTTCAGTCCGATGATCAGGCCTCTCTCAAAGTCCGTACGTTGCGTAAATCGACGTCTCTGGCGTCTATCCAGCATTCTTGTTACTCTGTTCTCTTGCTTACGTCGACCGGCGCTTTTCACTTTCATGGGGCGTCCACTATACGCCGGTTTATAAGGCTGCAGCGCCACCACAGGGTGTGCGGTCATGCGCGATCGCACCAAATGTAGATTATTTGCAAACCAGCAAGCACTCTAACTATTTGCAAAGTTTCGCGGTTGTAGCATTATTTCTTCTAGGTGCACAAATTTCATTGTCTGTGAGTGTATTTACCTTAGACAACTGATAAAGCATGGGTCACAACGAAGGAAAAGATGGGCGTATAAGACTCGGTTGGAGATCATTCGGAAAATGCATTATGGGTTTCAAGAATAATTCATCATTATGTTTTAATGGAAAATATTTTAATTTGAGTGTCCTTCCAATATTTGTTTATAGATTTGGACGTACAAACCTTTGCAAAAAAAAATCCAGAATGCTACACTACTGAAAGACGCATGGGAAGATGCGTGTTTTGTATAACCAGAAGAGATAGAAAGAGGTACCCTTGGATTAGGGAAATGACAAGAATTCGTGACATTATCACAAAGGTAAATCCCTAAAATGGCAATTGGCTGGACATAATGCTATATATACGTATATCCATCACCAGTTATATTGGTTTTGAAATCCTGAGGAATTGGACATACGTACATTAGCATTATTAATAACACCTATGAAAATGCAGGTTCAAAGATTTGGTTATTTGAGTATACAGCACCAATGAAAATGGAAAAGTGTGTGAGACAAGGTGACAATATATCTCCCAAGTTCCCCAATGCCGTATTGCAAAATGTTTTTTAATCATTGAACTAGAAAAACAAAGGGATAAAGATTAGTGGAGACTATTTATCTCATCTTCTTTACATAGCAATTTCTGCAATTACCCCTTCAGAGCTGCCGAATATGATCCAGGAGCTGGCTGAAAAGGGTAAAGAAATGGGATTGAAAATGCACTTTCAGAAAGCCAAATTGCTTTTACAAGAAATTAAGATTTATAGATTGCTCTGGAGGTAAGTGATACCTACATTTATCTTGTGCAACAGGTATTAAGCGACGATCATATTGTCGAAGCAATTAATCGCCGTATAAAACTTGGTTGGAGAACTTGTAGTAGAAACAGTAAAATTTTCAAGAGCAATATGCCATTATGTCTTCAAAGATAAGTGTTTAACCAATGTATCGTTCCAGTGATTACGCACGGAGCAGAGACATGGACCTTAACGGAAAAAGACATACAAAGACTGTAGACATTTCAAAGAAGCATGAAGACAAGCATGCCTGGTGTAACTAGGAAAAGATAAGTAGAGGAACTCGTGGATTAGGAAAATGATAACAGTGAAAAATATCATGATCAGAGTAAAATCCCTAAAATGAAACTGCGCTAGACATATTGCCAGAAGAACGGAGCACCGCTGGGCAACCGAAATTTTAGACTGGACACCGACAGACCGGAAATGGCCCAGGAGAAGGCCACGTGGGAGTTGAGGGGATGAATTTCGAAAGCATGGAGGAGAAAGGTTTAAGACATTCCGTTGTGGAGCAAATATAGGGACACCTTCATCCAGCATTGGATTGATAATGGTTGACAATGATGATGCTTACACACGCACATATTTTCTTTTCTTTAGCTTTATTTAGAGTTATCAATGTATAAAATTACCTTCTTTTGATATTACCATCACTGTGAAGAAATTGAATTACATTTATGAAATTACCAACTTAACATCTTTATACTAAGACCTCATTTGGCTACAGATAAACATCCACTTAATGTGCTCTTATTTTCTTTGTTCCGTGAAAGTTAAGTTTCTGAACAATCCTTTTGAATATTTCAACACACTCAATGTTTTCTGGTATCGTTTGAACGAAATTCAAAGTTCAAACGGGCGATATAGTTGAAAGAAGAATAAGCTTGCTTTTCAGAATAATGGCATGGCTGAGTTCCTGTGTAATCCGTTTTCAAAATGAAAAATCGATAGAGAATTTCCCTGCTAATTATCCCCTTTATTCACAGTGAGTTAAACAATGTCAGAAATGCCTGGTGTTAACGTAAACAGCATACATTTTATGCAAAAGTGAACAGTTTAATGCCTTTTCCAACGAAAGTCAATGAATGGTAATTATTTTAAGAGCTTAAGACGAAGCGTGGTATTCGTCAAATAAGGCCGGCTATACATTTCTATTCACTTAAGGAGAGAACAATAGGACTTTCCCGAAATCCGATTAGTGCAGCAACTAAACTTCGAAGACCAGCCATTTCTGTAAACTACGTCTTAAAAGACTAATATTAGGAAACTGTCTGTTTGCATTTCATTATCCGTTGCACATCTAAGAGCTTTTAAATATCGATGAAACAAAAAGCATTGTACGGTGAGACATTGATTCTACACACATCTCTTACCATAGTAAGGTTACTTTATAGGAGATCTTTCTGAAAGTTCTTCAGAAATTCATACTAATATGATTTTGTTGAATTTTCATCGTTTTAAAAGTGAAGACAAATTTACTATAGTCCGAAGTAAATTAAATTTTAGCGACCACAATCCTAAAACGTTTTGTCGCTAAGAATACCATAACGCCCGAAAATGTCAGCCGATGCCTTCGGAATTTCACAACCCCCCCCCCCTCCGTTTTGCAATAACAAGGGAAGAATTAATGCTGGGTCAATACTCGAAATTTCCGATCACTAGAATTAACATTCATTGACTTTCGGAAGTTTTCCTGGAGCAATCAGTGCATTCTTCTATGAGAGTTTTAGGAAGATGGGAAGGACTGGTAACAGCTGGAAAGTCTTACTTACTTTTCTTTTTTCTTGTTCTACTTACTTTTCATTTTTCTTTTCATTTCATGTGTAGCGTATGCATTCAGTCTATTTATTCGGATTCAGCAAAATGAAAGAATTTTCACAAAACATTTTCCACCATAAATTCCGCTTTTGGGACAATGAAAAATATCACAGATAAACGAATGACGTGCCAACAAAGCAAGAGTTCTACTGAGCGATGTCAGAAGGTTGAATGACATAGCCCGGGGACCAACCAACTCCTGGTTCACTTCTTTGTTTAATGACAGAAATGATGACTGAAGGTGTCTTCTGCTAATCCCTCAAACGCCATGCAAATTCAAAGACCATGGCGGGTAGGAAATCATACTCATGCTATCCGGGCGCTTCGGGCGCTTCTGGTTGCTCGCATATAAAGGGGTGTTGGACGCTATGGTCGCGAAAAGGTTAATAAAAATACCTGTATAATTCCTGATTTGATAAGACTGAGATGTTACTGTTTCTGTCTGTGGCTATATGCTTAGTATTCCTGAATTCAGTATTCATATCATGGTTCAAAAAATTGGCTAGTCCGACAACCGGGACCATAGGATTTTATGCTTGGACTACAGCAAAAGGTTTATTAGTACACTGCTGGACAATTGCAAAGGACGGATCATAAACGGCTATATAGCGCATAAAAAAGTAAGTGTGGTTGGATGCCAAGTGAAATAAAATAATGTCAGAATGCCAGGACTTTACAAGAAAGACAATTTATTGTGCTCTGAAATCCCAGAAGGCTTTGGAACGTGTTCAAGGGACAAACAGGCAATTTTTTGCACAATACGTAAACGTGAAAAAATGCAATTACCGTCCGCAGGCGTTCCGGCGTAAGATGTCAATACGGGATACGGCCACCATGGAGGGCGATGCAAGATTCCACACGTCGTGTCATGCTTTGCACAACATTATCAAGCAGCTGTTGGGGTAATTTATCCTATTCCTCTGTCAGTGCACGGATGAGGGTGCCCTTGTTTATTGGAGGGCATTGGCGACCAGCAAGACTCCTCCCCAAAGCATCCCACACATTTTCAATGGGATTCAGATCTGGAAAACTTGCTGGCCATACGAGGCGTTGAATATCCTCGCTCTCAAAACACTCCTGGACAGCGACTGTTCGATGACATGTTGCGTTGTCGTCCATGAAAATGAATCTATCACCGACAGCACAACGGAACATGCGAACATGAGGTAGCAGAACATCATTAATGTATCGTTGGCCAGTCATAGTCCCAGTTGGAAGCACATTTAGGGACGTACGGCCATTGATCATGATGCCAGCCCATACCATGACACTACATGTCGGATATCGGTCCCTTTCCTGTATGTTTGCTGGACAATATGCAGTACCACTATCACGCCAGATCAGTTGTCGTCGACAATCAGACGATAGACTGTATCTACTCTCATCTGAGAAGAGGACAGCAGACCAGTCGCTATCAGTCCAATTGCGATGTTGATTGCACCATTGCAAACGGGCGGTACGGTGACGTCTGGACAATGGGATGCACACAACAGGACGGCGGGCGTATAGTCCTCCTTCATGCAAACGTCTGACGACAGTTTTTCGGGAGATCCGCTTGCCAGTAGCAGCCATAAACTGATTTTGCTACCTCACTAGCTTTGCTGCGCCGGTGTCTTTTTGTTGATAGCACTATGTACCGATCTTCTGCAGGTGTCGTACTGCGAACACGACCTCCCCCGTGACGTTTGCTACACTCTCCATTTGTTTGAAATGATTTCCAAAGCCTTGAAACAACACTGTGACTGACGTCGAACTCCCTGGCAACATCTGTTATTTTTCGCCCTTCTTCAATCTTGCCAATAATACGGCCACGCGTAAAATCATCTAGGTGATGTCGGGAAGACCTACTGAAAATTGCAAGTTCGTCAATTGATTCTTTCCCTGACAACTTTGCGTTTGAACAACAACGGTCAATACGCGTCAAATCCTTTATATCTCTTATCAGCGCTATGACGTCACGAACAAGTTCGGCAATCCAAAATTTGCATACGCACAACACGTCTTACTGTATCCCGCACTTATGCTAATTTCCACTTTTTCCTGCCTTCCATTTTATGGCTGCTATCGTTGCTATTGTCATCCGTCCTTAGCAACTGTCCGGCAGTGTACGAGACTACCTTTAAAAATATTTTTTTTTCAAACTGGAGACCATACGCCGGTGTATATTTTCAGATATTTTGCAAACATTTTTTTTATAATGTACATACACCCAATACCCAAAACATTAGATATAGGAATGGCGGGCGGTTGACATGGGTATTCCCCCTACGAAGAGTGTAACAGTCCAAAACCGAACGCGGGCGATAAGTAGATGAGCATCAGGGCTTCTCAACAGTGTACCACAATCGACGAACATGGGCATGGTACTTTGAACGACTTTGAACTTGGCCGTATTGTCGGCGCAAGACAGATGGGTCATTCTATCTCTCATGTAGCAAGAAGCGTAGGGTGTTCGAAGGCAACCGTGAGAAAAGCGTACTCCGAGTACACCATCGACGGACGTAAAGGGGTCCGGGTTCGAATACCGGTGAGGCATGGATGTTGTGTTTGTCTTACGGCACTGGCTCTCTCTCTTCCCTAGAAGCAGTGATGCTAAATTAGAAACAAGCGACTGTTTATAGCCCATTGAGTTGCTCATGGTGGTCGTTAAATTTCCAATCAAAAAAAAAAAAAAAGAAAGCGTTGGAACACTGACATCTTCTTCGATGATCGTGAGGAATTGCAACTTATCTGTCGTGCGAAGTACTCTAGAATGACGGAGCATTTACGTCTCCTTTGATGATCACAAGAAACCGCATCATATCTAGTTCGCTAAGTACTCCAGACCCAGCAAAAACAGTCTTGCTGGGCCAGCACTGGCCCATCACTATGTTTCCGCTGCCGAACCGTCAATAAAATGTCCGGGCGGAAAACAGTAGAGCCAGCAGTTCGGGCCAACAGCTGGCCAACAGTTGGCATCCCATCAGTTGTCATATGCCAAAACAGGGCCATCAGTTGTCCATCACAGGCAGTAGCTGCCACAAGTGGCCCTTCAGCAGCCCTGCAAGCACGTTCCAGAAATAATGGCTAGCCTAATGTGGTCCGCTAGTGTGCCGGTAGTGGCAGTCGCCGACCACGTGACGTAACTGGTGGCTTGCCGAATCTTATCCGCCAATTTCCAGTAGTAGCCATAAAAAAAAAAAAAAACAAGGATAACTTTTTTTTCTGCCCTTACGAAACTTATGAATTTCAGCAGGGCACTGGGGAAATTTTCACAACAGATCGGAAAAAACTCCCGTTTGAATCTGAGGGATACGAACCAGGGCCGTTTGCGTGTGGAGCCGAGCTCTCTACCTACCGGACTAATTTGCCACGAACTCGCGTTTTCTTGAAGCTGTCTGTTTTGTGCGGATTATGTAATCGAACGGTTCCCACTTCCATTTTACAATATTGCGAGGAATTTTTCATAAAAGTCAGGTTCATATAATTCATAAATTTATTTTTTCAACGTAACGATAGTTTTTTTTTTTTTTTTTACCTTAAGGGAACTTTACTCATTTTCAAGGAGTGTACGTACTTAGAGTCGCTTTCCAAAGTTTTGTACTGTCCTTGTTGTCTTGATAGAAGATTGTTGAATTAATATATATTTACCCGGGTTCATGTTACATTCTGTTACATTTTTAACGTTGTATCTTTTCCTTCCGTTGTCTGAATCTAAATTTGTTTTAAAGAGGAAAGATATTTCATTTTACTTCTCGTTATTTTTAGAAGTGGATTTCTCCCAGTCTTGTGTATTCAACCCATGGATAAGTACATTATATCCACATTGCTTTTTTTTTATTTCAAATAATTAATAAATTTTGTAAGCGTATAATTCTTTTATTTTTTCGACAAACGTTTTTTTAATGGTTTTCCAAGACATTCGTTTCAAGCGGTTTCAATTTTTTTCTTGTTATTTACCCACTCCATTCCATGAATTGTTATTCATAGGAACCCTTACCCAGTGGGTGTATTTCATACCTTAATCTGATATATTCGTCGACGTGGAATTTCATTAGTAAATTAATTCGCCTCTCTACTAATGGATTTTTTTCTTAACATCCACTAAAATAGCACAATGGCGATAGCGATGTCTTCAACTAACTGGTACCATGAGAGACACAGCAAGTGTTGCTTCTGCGCATGCGCTATCCCGTTGCTTCCACCTGCTGTTGGGATTGCATTGGTTGCCAGCAACGGGCCACTAGTGGCACTTGCTTAGAGGCCCACAATTCACAGCGATGCTGCAGGGCCATCATTGGCTCGCAAACTGATAGCGCTGCCACCAACGGACCGCTACCGGGCCGTGAGCGGCAGATTTCAGCCAAAAGTGACCCATCACTGCCAGCTGGTGGCCAACAGTTTTCCAGCACTTGTGTTTTTCTGGGGAGCTATGGAACCGTAACGCCTTCTATGATGATCATGAGGAAATTCTTATAAGCCCCGCGAAATGCTTCCGACATTTACTACTACTACGATTATCATAAAAATGTGTAACTTATCAGCACCACGAGGTACTACAGAACGATGAAACATTTATATTTTATGATGATTATAAGGACCAGAAAATTTTCCGCTCCACGAAGCACTTCAGAACGATGGAACATTGACGTCTTCTATGGTAATGAAAAGGAATTTCACCTTTTCTCCCTTACCCAGTACTTCAGACGAACGGAACACTTAAGTCTACGTAGTTGCTTTATATATATATTTTTTTTTATTGTAGGTTTAATGACCACCGTGAGCAACTCAATGGGCTATAAGCAGTCGCCCGTCCCTAATTTAGGGTCACTGGTTCCAGGGAAGGGAGAGAGCCAGTGCCGTAAGACAAACACAACATCCATGCCTGACCGGGATTTGAACCCGGACCCTTTCGGACGAAAGATCAGAGGCCATCGCTTAGACCACTGCGCCACCGAGGCGGCCTTTTTATATTCACAGTTTGTAAATAATTTTACATTTCCTTACCCACACATATACAGTGTGCTACTGTTAATGTCCCAGTGCCAACATGTTTACAAATAATCTTTATTAAGATAAAATTAAATAACGTGAGCTGAAACCGGTGGCCTTTATGACAGCCTCTAATTTTCGTGAAATACTTTCTACTAGATTTTTCGTAAATGCACACCCACATGTTTCCCGCTATTTGGCTTTCAATGCAGTGACCAGTTCACCCTTTTTTGTTATGAGCGATCTGTTTCCACACGCGCGCGTAGGCCCAAGTTGTCTCAGAAATTCTCGATAGTGTTCGACACAGGACTCTGTGCTCGCAAGTACGACTTCCCGTCGACCATGTCCTCGGCCCAATCTGTAACAAAGAGAGCAGTATAAGATGGTGCGTTGGTCCCAGAGATTCACTATAAAGTTCAGGTCAGGACTCTGGGCTGGCCAGTTAAACTTTTCGACGCCCATGTCTTCAAACTTGTCTATAACAACGCGAGGAGTATAACATTATGCTTTGCTCCCAGAGACTCTCTATAACGTTCAGGTCAGTAGTATGGGCTGGTCAATCGAAATTTTCGACGCCCATGACTTCAATCCCATTTGTAACAACGCGAGGAGTATGACAAATGCTCTACCCCCAGAAATTTTCTATAGGTTTCAGTTCAGGACTATGGGCTAGCCAGTCCAATGTTTTTTTGTTTTTTTTTATTGGAGGTTTAACGACCACCGTGAGCAACTCAATGTATAAGCAGTCGCCCGTCCCTAATTTAGGGTCACTGGTTCCAGGGAAGGAGAGACCCAGTGCCGTAAGACAAACACAACATTCATGCCTGACCGGGATTCGAACCCAGACCCCTTACGGACGAATGATCAGAGGCCAGCGCCTTAGATCACTGCGCCACTGGGGCGGCGTCCAATGTTTTGATGCCCAGGTCCTCAAACGGAGAAATGATCATTTCGGCAAAGAAGTTCACGGAGAAATGATAATTTCGGCGAAGTAGTTCTCGGAGATATTATCATTTCGACGAAATAATTCTTAGAGAAATAATAATTTCGGAAAAGTAGTTCTCGGAGACATGATCATTTTTGCGGACTAGATCTCGGAGAAATTAAAATTTCGGCGAAGTAGTTCTCGGAGAAACGATCATTTCGGTGAAGTAGTTCTCGGGGAAATGATCATTTCGGCAAAATAGTTCTTGGGGAAATGATCATGTCGGCGAGTAGTTCTAGCAGAAATGAATTACACCCCTTGAAAACAAGTGCCTACAATTTTGCACGTTTTACACGTAATTTAAATAATGGGGTTTATGATAAATTCTTAAATCCTTTTCTTTGTTGAGTTTTGCAAATCCCAGTGCATCTAATACATCTACGCCCCCTGGCGGAGAAACTGTGGATTATTTTAAGAATAAAATATTCCGAAAAGTTGATATTTATTTTTTTTATATTTGCGTGCGTGTGTGTGTGTGTGTGTGTGTGTGTGTGTGTGTGTGTTTGTATTAATTTGAAAGTGGCAGCTCTCTCTGTCACTATTAGCAAGTCTCTGGTAAAAAAAGATCGCGCTTAGATCTTTTTTTACAAAAGACTTGCTTCAAATCGGACTAATAGTTGCAGAGATACCCACGCTATCTCTGCAACTATTAGTCCGATTTGAAAAAATTCTGTTTGCATTGGGAAACTTAAAATATGCGAATGATGATCCTTCATTCCCTTTTTTTTACGATGTACAATTTCGCCGCTGGAAGGCGTAAATGCAGATGATTGTCGAATTCAAAAATACGTTTTATTCCACATATTTGCTCCTAAACATCTGATTGATAAAAATTATTTTATCTTTCGATTCCATTTATGCCGAAGAGTATTTTAGATATAGTTACTTTTTCAAATTCGGCATACATTTTCAGCTAGGGGGCGTAAACATCAATTACATTTTTCCCGATAACTCTTCTTCTAAAACTCCGATTTGAAATTTTTTTACTTGAGCGGATAGACCTCCTGATGGAAAATTGTTTGCATATAATTTAAAATTTTTGTAAAGAATACTTTGGCCACCAGGGGCATAAGGTTTAAATCTTGCTGCTGATGTATTAGCCATAAAATCTGAGCTTCTAAAATATCGATTGAAAAATTTTTTCGTGGACTGATACCACTTACATTGATAAACCTTCTCGGAATATTTTCTTCTTAAAATATTCCACAGTTTCTCCGCCAGGGGCGTAGATATATATCTTATTTTTGTCAATATCTCTACTTCTAGGAGTCCGATTTTAAAAATTCCTTCTTTGTTCGATAGTGTTTTCAGTGTGACATGTTTTTCATATAATTTCAAAATTTTCAAGTGATTCATAGACTTTCCGCTAGGGAGCGTAGAGGTAAATTGCGTTCGTCCCTATATCTGTGCTTCTAAATCTCCGATTTGAAAAATTCTTTCTGCACCGGATACAGCTCCTGTTGGGAAATCGTTTGCACATAATTTCTAATTTTTGTAAAAAAAAATGGTTTGGCCACCAGGGAGGCGTAAATCTTAATTCCCGCTTCTGGTGTATTTGCAGCAAAATATGAGCTCATAAATTCTCGATTGAAAAAAACTTCGTTTGTAGATCGATACTACTCATGTCGGCAAACCTTTTAAAAACATTTTCTTCTTAAAAGAATACGTTGTTTCTACACAAGGTGGCGTATATATATATATATCTTATTTTTGTCAATATCTCTACTTCTAGGAGTCCGATTTGAAAAACTCCTTCTTTGTTGGATAGTGTTTCCAGTGTGACATGTTTTTCATATAATTTCAAAATTTTCAAGTAATTTCGTAGACTTTCTGCTAGGGGGCGTAAAGGGAAATTGTTTTTTCCCCTATATCTGTGCTTCTAAATCTCCGATTTGAAAATTTCTTTCTGCACCGGATACAGATCCTGATGGGAAATCATTTGCACGTAATTTCTAATTTTTGTAAAAAATGGTTTGTCCACCAGGTGGCGTAAGCCCTAATTTCCGCTTCTGATGTATTTGCAGCAAAATATGAGCTTCTAAAATAACGATTCCAAAAAAGTCGTTTGTTGACCGATACCACTTATGTCAACAAACCTTTTAGGAAAATTTTCTTCTTGAAATAATGCATTGTTTCTACTCCAGGGGGCGTAGATGTGTATCTTATTTTTGTCAATTTCTCTACTTTTAGGAGTCCGAATTTGAAAAATTCCTTCTCTGTTGGGTAGTGTTTCCTATGCGAAATGTTTTTCCTATAAATTAAAAATGTTTAAGTTAATCATAGATTTTCCGCTAGGGGACACAAAGGTAAATTGCGCTGTCTGCGTTATTTCTGCTTCTAAAACTCGGATTCGAAAAATTCTTCCTGTATCGCATACATCTGATGGAAAATATTTTCACATAATTTCTAATGTTGTGGTAAAGAATGGTTTGACCACTAGGGGGCATAAGTGTTAATTTCTGCTTCTGATGTATTTGCAGCAAAATTTGGGCTCCTGGAAAACTCAACTAAATGTTTTCTTCTTGGACCGATACCGCTCATATGGAAAACCCTTTTGAGAATACTTTCTTCCTTGAATAATGCATGTTTTTCCCACCAGGGGACGTAAAGTCACATCATATTTTTTTTATCTCTGTTTCTAAAAGTAAAGATTTGAAAAATTATTTCGGTGTTGGAGAGCGTTTCGGGTGCGAAATGTTTCTCAGATAACTTCATGTTTTTCTTAACGCACAAGTCTGCAACCAGAGGGCATAAGTTCACTATTCCGTTTATAGAAATATCTGAGGGATTAGAAACCCGACTGAAAAACTTCTTTTCTCCGTCAGATACTATTGTTTTCCATACCGGTTCCATTGACTTTGAATAGGTTTGATAAATTTAATTTGCGTCAGAACGGATTCGAAAGACGTGCTTATTACACCCGAAAATGTGGTGTCATATTTCTTGTTAAACATATGGGAACAGTTTTGATGAAGTGGAAATGAAACATAGATGACAAGTCTTAATTAAATGTGTTCTCTAGAGAACGAAACAGCAGATGCTTCCTGATTACTGCATTATTTCTGAAGGCGGGAAGGATCAACAAGGTATGAGTCCTAAAGGATGAATGAAAACCTTCTATTATTTAAATAATTATCTAAAAATTTCGTTTGTTCGTAGTAGTTGTATCTGAAGTATCATCGTTCGAATCTTGGGACAAAATATAGCTACTTGTTTCAGAAGGAGAAACTCTTCGGACTTGGAAAGCTTGATCAATATCTTGAAGAAGCGGTTGTGTGCTCCAAGAAGTACGATTTATGAAGGACAAAAAATAGTCCTCCAGAATATCCGAGGGCAAAACATAAAAAAACCGAGTGAGAGGTATAACAAGTTTCTTCGTTTTCTCCGCTTTCATATTTAAAGGGCACTTGAAGCTTTCTTACTCTTTCTTTCTCCGCATAAAAAATCAAGAAACAGAAACGTCATTACGTGTATTAATACATCGCGCAACTACTAAAGAGAAGAAATAAAAATGAGACAGATGAGGACGAGAGATGGGATGGTTATCGTCAATTTTGCCTCAATACTTCAAGAAATTCCAGGGGAAAAAAAAGAAAAACAACCTCTGAAAGCCGGTTTTCTTTTTCAAAATAACGCATGGCGTTTTAATCTCGATCAAAGTCTGCCGAACGATGAAAATATATCTCAGTTTATATATCAGTAGGACATACTGTCCTTTCTTTTCTCGAATCTTGGTGTCACAGTAGTTACTTTACAAACTTATTATGGAATCTGTCAATTTGGAAATTTATAAATATAGAAGAAATTTTATGGCGATTTTTTTAACAACTCTAGTTTCTAGTTCACTTACCTTAAAAAATGTGAACTCTATATTTTAGATGAAACCTTCTTAGCCTATAACTGTCTCAGAAGTTCTTGAGCTGAAATGTGAAAAGAAATGTACGAAATTTTTTCAAAGATAATGTACAATTGAAAAAATCATCGCCAGATTTTCCTAATTTTTAACCTCCTGATATGAAAAATAATAGTTATGAATTTCATAATGAAGGAAATGTCATTTTAATGTATAATTTCTCATTCCAAACACGCAAAGTGGGGAATCTGCGCATCTTATTTTATACAATATTATCTTTGACGACAAAAGCTCTGAATTAAGCTTTATTTAAAAATTTGGTGACAGAAAACACTAGAATCGCGGGATAATTCGCACAACTGGAACCTTGTTAGACGTCCTTTTGACAGCTCTTAAAAATGCACTGGCTTCCACGATCATCAAAATTTGTCTTAATACTGATCTGTGTTTTAACGCATAAGCATTAAGAAATTCAATATTAGACATATTTATTTATCCTTTTACATAATTTCCATCGTGATTATAAATGTGCTTTGTTGCCATAGCAACAGAAGCCGGTTATTGAAACACCTGCGTGAAATGGTGTGACGTCATCTCTTCCCAGAAGCATTCAGACGTAACCTCGAACTTGCCTTACGCCATAGGACAAAAGTCGTTTCATTAACAACCTAGGAACAGGAAAATGTTGCTTCACGAACATTCGTTCTGTTTTATCACTCATAAACGATTTTTGAGAAATAAATGCATGGATTAATAATTAATTAAATAGTGTGTTTCCTTTTACTTCTTTTGTGTCTGCACACTCGTTTGCGTTGGGGTCAATACAGTGCAATACTACAAAGAGATTCAGTTTCCAATTATTTCGGCTTTTACTATGACTATTTACCAGACGAAAGGTCAATCTTTTGAAAGAGTTCCACGGTGACATGTATGGCGTTTACGTACCAGAACCTGAATTTGACTATGGTCAGATTTATGTGGACCTAACTCAAAGAAAGTACGTTGAAAACGTTAAACTGTACATTTTGAATACATTACAATAGGGTAATTTGCTTTCACAACATGAACCGCGCACCTTCACCAAAAATGTAGTTACTTAGCAGTTGAATTAATTAAAGTTTCGTTGTTTTAAACCCGTCAATTTTGATGCGTTGTGGCTAGTGTAAGATAATAATGTCGATGTTTTCGTTAGTGTAAGAATTAGACAATGTCGATATTAATCTTAAAATGTTTTGTTGCCCACAATACGAAAATGTGTGTTCCTACTTTTCGAATTTTTGTCCTACCCTATTACAGGTTAAAAAACTGATCAGTGCTGGCTGGGTAACTATAAAAACTTCCGATTTGTACGCTTGATATACACTGATTCTCACACGTCTCCCGTTGAAACAATCATAGCATTATTCCACGGTGATGAGATACGATGTCCTGGAGACACCAATTCCTGGTTCACTTCTTCGTCTAGTGAGAGCAATGGTAACTGAGGGTGACTTCTACTAATCATATAGAGGCCGTGAAAATTCAAATGATACGTGGAGTTACGAAATTTAATTCCGTCTAGACGAGCGATTCGGACAGTTGTGGTCGTCTACATATTCGGGCGTTTTGGGTGGTATGGTCGTTAAAGGGTTTTAATGCGCCGCATGTGTTGAAACTATGCCAATGCAAAAAGTGTTGCACTTACTTCAGCAAAATTGCAGTTACACTCAAAAAGTCCAACGAGGTTATAAAATGTAAGCATAATAGTAACTTATATGCATACGTTTAGTCAATAAAATTATTTACCGGCATAACTACAATAACTATTGAAATAACTTCAATGTCTTGTATTGGAAAGGGATATTTTCTGAAGTTTGGTCTTTTGAGATTATTACATTTTTGCACTGTTTCATTTTTGCAGATCGTGCATCCATGGCCGTCTTAAGGGGTGGACCAACGGGGCCGGTGCCCAGGGCCCCCAGAAAGAACACAAATGCAGAAAGTTGAAACACAAATGCAGAAAGTTGGAAGTCCTTCCGCCTTTTTTTCGTTTTGTTTTCAAACTTTGCTCGTAGCTTAGATTTACCGAGGAAGCAGGAGAGAAGTTAGATGTTAAGGTGTATGTATGTATTACGACAAAATAAGAAACAAAAAAAGCCGACATCTCTCGCGATCCCGAGTGTGGGTTGAGGTTTGAGGGTCATGAAGGCCACGTACAAATCGCAATTTTTTCCGAATCACTTTTCGCTTTTTTACGCTTTCCAACCGTAGGTTGAAGAATCGTATATGCTCCAGCTTTGTCTGTCTGTCCGTCTGTCCGTCCGCACGATTACGCGCGTAAAAATTGTTCAATTTCGATGAAAGCTTAGTATATGATAAGGGATCACCTGGGAACAAACCCTATTGAAAATGGGCGAAATGGGGTCAAAGTTAAGGACATAGGAGCGGGATCCATTCCATTGCCTTTATGCGTCATAACGTGAGTAAAAATGGTTTGTTTTCGATTAAATTTTAGTATGTGTGGAACTACTATACCTGGGGACGCAAGTTATTGAAAATGGGCGAAACGGGGTCAAAGGTCAGGACGTAGAAGCGGGATCCATTCCATTCCATACTGTTAAAGGAGCAATTCTTCTATATTGGTATTTATGTAAATTTTATTTTGAAAACGGCTCTAAGGTTTTTGATGAAAGTGGTTAACTTACAGTTTTCTGCTACTAGAAATTGCTTTAGCTTGATCTCGACATTGGAAAAATTCATTTAATGGGTTAAATAACCACACCGAGTTACCACGTTTTTAGTGTCATGGCGTCGTCCTGTTAATATTTTCCATGCTTAGATATCTTATGGCGTCACACTCTCGTGATTGAGATGTTGGGGTGCGGTCACGCCATCTGCCTCATTACGTCACACGTTGTGTGTGGATCCTTTTAAAGTTTTATGACGTCGCACTCTAGCGACCATTTGCCTCATTACGTCACGCGTTGTGTGCGTATTACACATTACTTCTATTTTCTTCTAGAACAAAAGGTGAGTTGTGCCAGCTGCTTGATGCGTAGTACAGTATAGGCAGCGGAACGCTAATTTCGTGTATTTTCCCCTTCAAAAAGTAAACTGTTAATACAGCTTTTTTTGGTTACATTTTTTAATGGTCTCTTGATGACGAGCGCATCTGTTGTGCTAAACTATGAGTAGTTCATTTTTATTAATTACTATTCACGTGGATGGTAAAACAATATGAAAAAAATATGGCTGGTTGATCCCTACAAAACGTGGAAATTTCAACTTTAATAAGAAGAATTATTCTAAATTAATGTGTCTCTAATTCGTCTATCATTATTAATCTTGGTGGTTTAGACTTAGCATTACAATAGTTGGAAGTAAGATATCAAAATGTAAATTTTTGTGCCTTCATCCCTGCTTTTACCAAGCGGTGTTCGGTGTTCCTGATATTTGCCCTTATGCATCATAACTCACGTAAAAATGGTTCAATTTCGACAACATTTTAGTTTGTGGTTTAGAACTACCTGGGGACAACCTTTATTGCAAATGGGCGAAACGGGATCAAAGGTAGGAACACAGGAGCGGGATCCATTCCATTGCTCTTATGTGTCATAACTTGCGTAAAAATGGTTCGTCATCGATAACATTTTGATATGTGGTAAGGGACCACCTGGGGACGAATTCTATTGAAAATGGGCAAAATGGGGTCAAACGTCAGGACGCAGGAGCGGGATGTATTCCATCGCTTTTATGCGTTATAACTTACGTAAAACGTGCTTAGATTGAGACAAAACTTTATCATGTTGTTCCGGAAGTACACTTTACCGGTTCTGTTGAATATCATCAAAATTGGGTTAAAGGTAAGGTCATAGGAGCGAGATTTATTCTACCGCCATTATCCTCATAACTTGAGTAATGATTTCTGGTATGTTGGTAAGCGTATTATTATCAATACATTGCATGATTTTACTAACTTGTTAACCAGTCACTTGTGTTGGCTATCATTGCGAAGAAGCGCATGTATGCGTATAACTCACTTTTGCCCACCTGGTCAGCCTATATATATTAAATCTTCGTTGTTTAAATAAATAACAATAGCGGAGACCGCTTATCGGCATTTTTGTCCTGTGAGTCATATTGTCCGCAAACGGCCTAATTGGTTTATTTCTTCCGTTTCATTAATTTAATTTTCGTTCAATAATTTGTACAATGGGGAAGAAACATTATATCTTTCAGCACCAATATGCTTGTAATTTGCTAAGTAACTAAGTGTGAGTGCATTTGGTGCACTTAATGCAGTTCTACAATTACGATACGATATTTTAAGAAGTTTTAGGAAGGGCGTGTCTAACCCTAGATCTAAAACTACCCTTAGAAATAGGAAGCTAGGAGATCTGAGTAAGTGAACTCAATAGGGAAGACAAACAGGTAAATTGAGCGAAAGACGAGGGTGATATATCTTTCAAACTGTGAACCGTGACAGAGTTCTATAATTTTGTCATGAACCATTTTTCATGCAAGTGGTATTTAAGAAGTTACTACACATTGAATGTTTCTTCTCTGAGATAACACGGTAATGGTGGTGAATATACGTAAGAATTCTCACATGTTGTATATACATAATACCATATTGTAATAATACTATGTGTGTATAAAATAAATAACCACACATTTTAATATTACCATATGTTGTATATATGTATATACCCTGGCGAAAAGTAAAAAAAGAACACCAAGAAGGAGACGTCTGATACCAACGAAATTTATACAGCATAATAACGGAATACAGACGATGACGTGATCAAAACATTATGGCAAAATATTTGCTGGTAAACTGAAAAATAACATTTCCATGTAACATGGTTAGTACGAGGTTGAACCGCGATGAACTGCGTCACACTGTGCAATTCTGGCATGGAGTCTGTCGTACAGATGTTGGATGTAAGTTTGGGGTATTGAGTTCCAAGCATCCTGAACCTGGACGCGTAAATCGGGGATGGTCGTGGCTGGCCGCGGATACCGGTAAGTTGTTGTCTCATAAAATCCCACACGTGCTCAATGGGGGACAAATCCGGTGAACGTGCAGGCCATGGAAGTTGTCGCACACCCTGAAGTGCATGTTGCGTTGCACGTGCCGTGTTTGGGCGTGCGTTATCTTACTGGAAAACACCACGATGGACCGATCTTGCCAATAGCACAACAACGGGCTGAATGATGTTGTTGACGTAGGAGGTGCTGTTTAACGTACCCGGTGCAAACAGTAGTTGTGTACGGGAGTGATATCTGATCGCTCCCCACACCAGGAGACCAGGTGTAGGCCCTGTGTGTTGCTGGCGGATGCGAGCAGGGTGGAGACGCTCCCCTGTGCGTCTGCGAACACGCATACGGCCATCGGAGGCTCCCAAGCAGAATCTGCTTTCATCGCTGAACACGACAGATCGCCATTGCGTTCTCCAGTGCAGACTTTGGTGACACCACTGCAGCCGTTCCTGGCGGTAGGCTAGAGTCAGAGGTACACATGCCAGAAGCACACGTGCACGTAGTCCTGCATCCAGTAGACGGTTGCGGATTGTTCGCACAGTCACCTCAGGTGCAACGGCAGCTCGGATTTGCGTCGCAATGGATGTTCTGCTTGGCAACGCCGCTCTTCTTATGTGTCGATCGGTCTGCTCATCAGTCCGTCTGTGAATCCCAGTTCCACGTCTTCTCGTGTGGGAATGTTCCTCGGACCATCTACGCCACCATCGTACCACCACCGATACTTCCCGTCCAATTCGCTCCATAATACGACGATACGACCACCCGGCTTCGCGGAGTCCGGCTAGACGACATCGCTTAAAGTCCAAACACTGCTGAAATCCTACACGTCTTCCATGTCCAGGCATTGCAGCTTCTTCAGGGTGTTCGCATGTGTCCGTAGGACGGAGACTGATTACATTCACTTCGCCGTAATCCTTATATACCACTGACGATAATTTGCATATTATGTCGTGCTGTGGCGTAAGCGTTCACCGGTTGGTCCCGAAATTAACATCACACCTACGTAAACTCGATCCCATTAACATATGTAAATTTCATGATCCTCCGCCAATTCCTTCCTGGTGTTCTTTTTTCACTTTCCGGCAGGGTATATAAATAAGATCAGGGGCGCAAAAAATGTGACGGCCCAGGGCTTCCAAAAGTGTTAAGACGGCACTGCGTGCATCGATGGCTGCTCTTCCGTTTCTTCACTATCATATTGAATCCGATAAACTCTAAAGACCTGCGGTATCCAACATTAAGGTACACATTTTATAGAAAAAAGGAAGAAGTTGTGTAATAGACCACAACTTTTCCATTTGGTCTATTACATACACTCCAAATTTCATCGGGTTATGTTAAGCAATTGTGTTGTTAAGTTCATTGGATCATTTTCAGATCGGTCGCCTGAAGCGTTCTCAAGAAATAAATGTTTTCAAAAACGGTTACAAAGAAATTAATGCCATGCCCTGTGTTTTTCCGTGCTTCACCAGAGAAGTTGTGTACAGCTGTAAGTATTTCTTTATTGTTGTAAGCTCTTCCCTTCTTGCGACCTTTACAGTGCCAATTAGAGTAGACCCATTTTCTCACAAACTTTCAACTAGCTTTATAGGTGTAAGGACGTTCTTGATCATTTGGCTCTAGATTAACTTTCCTTATTTTAGTTTCTTTCCCTATGTAAATCTTGAGTTTATTCTCAGTATTCTTTACGCTTAACGAAATATCATTTCCCTCAAACGAATACGTTTGGCAACACAATTGAGGTTGAATGCACGTGACGTATGCCTGATCTTGATAAGAGCAAGAGAGAAAAACGAGGACTGATCTATTGCTCGAGAGGGTTATGAGAGAGGGTTGTAAGAGAGCATTGCTGTAAGAGAGCGTTGTAAGAGAGAGCGTTGGGTTGTAAACTGATTATTGATAAGAGTGTTGTGATAATGTGTGGTATGTGGAGCGTTCACTACAATATGCCATGTTATGATGTGTGTGCTACAGCCTGAATAAAGCATCTTTCCGTAAGTTGACTTCTGTTATTTACATGTTTTGTCTGGCCGTTAGGGTTTCTTTCATTTAGGAACTATTTCTTAGTATGTTGATGTGTTAAAACAGCGTAGAATTCGAAAAGACTTTTACGCTATATATCTTAAAAGTTGCTCCACATTTTACCATCATTTGCTGATATTTCTATGTAATTATGTGTATACAAACTGGTTCTGTCTTTCAGTTACCCGAGAGCAAGCAATCCTAGCTACGTAGAAGTAAGAGAATGGTACAGAAAGGTGGATATGAGCTTCCCTACAAGAGCCACTGCGGCTCCACTGGCGGCTAAATTGCAAATATTGGCAAAAATAAATCGTGAAATACAAAAAAAAAAAAAAAATGTTATATTTACAAATTTTGCGAAGCAATACTCATGCCATACAAAAGAGGTGCATTCGGATTCTGACACGAGTGAGGGAAAACTGCATTAGTAGGATAAACGACAAAGGAAGACGGAATATAAAGACTTACCATGTGATCAAGTATGACTTTAGCTCATAAATTTCATTGTTTTAAACTTGTCAAGCGGCAACCTCTCGCCACAATACTTCACACGTGTGACAATGCTCTGATGGAGGATGCCCAGTAGGGCCCTATTGGTGGTACCGCATATTTGTCATATACGTTGTTTCAAATCTAGTATGTCAACCGCGTTTGTTTCATATACTTTCGATTTCACATAACCCCACAGAAGGTTCTCCAGAGGTTTCGGATCAGACCAACGTCGGTGCTATGGGACGCACGTCCCACTGGATTTATCCATCGATTTCCAAATACAGATATCAAGCAGCAACGCACTTGCACTTTGCGATGAGGTGATGCTCCATCCAATTGCACCTACGTGTTCTGTTTTCTCCACCAGTTGTAAAACATGGTATGTTTTTCCAACCATTCTACGAACAGAGTTTACAGAAGATCCATAAAAGGGTCGCCAGTCTCCGAATTACTTCGTATTGAGATGTAATGAACACACCACTGAAGTAACAGGAAAAGTTAGAGAGAACTTCGTGCCTGCGTATTTGCTGCAATTAAAAATAAAGAGAAACCTAACCTTTAAAAATGAAACACTGCTATGAAAAGTCTGCTTTATACCTATTTCAACGTATGGTAGTGCCATTTGGATGTCTATGCGGAAACTCACAGGAGAAAAGAAATATTCATTTCGTTTCGCATGGTGTTGGTAGAATATCTTTTCATGAAATTAAACATTCCTTGTAGGTAAACTGAATGCATTAGACATCTATAAATTGGCCAAAAGATATGGTGAAAAAACCGAGGATCATCCGAATCTTTTATTAATAATTAAGGAGGCTTTAAATTGCGATACCAAAGCCTCACAAAGATTACGGACATGGTACAGGAAGAAACATCTCATCTAGACCTAAAGATGTGGTCTACAATTTATATTAATTTTCTTGACTTACTCGAGGAAAAGAAAAAAGAGAGTACCGAGATAACAAACTAATGCAGTGTTTTACATTTTTCTAAGCCCAAATTTTAGAATCTCCCACCTCCATTACATTTGGAACTAGACGGAAGAGAAGGATGCAAAATAATTTCCCCCTACGACGAGAAGCACTGTTTTCAGCTTAGTATGGTTTGTGCTGCGAGTAGCCTAGTGTTTAGAACAATAGAGCACTCACCAGATGACCTTGTGATTGATCCTTGTTGAGCTTAGCTGCCCAGAACCACTGAGCCGCCCCGGTGGCGCAGTGGTCTAAGGCGATGGCCTCTGATCATTCGTCCGTAAGGGGTCCGGGTTCGAATCCCGGTGAGGCATGGATGTTGTGTTTGTCTTACGGCACTGGCTCTCTCCCTTCCCTGGAACCAGTGACCCTAAATTATTGACGGGCGACTGCTTATAGCCCATTGAGTTGCTCACGGTGGTCGTTAAACCTCCAATCAAAAAAAAAAAAAAAAAAAAAAGAACCACTGAACATCTACTCCACGCCGGATAGGTACGTCGAGACTTTGGTTCCAAGGCACTGGACTTCCAGCGACAAGTAAGGCCATCTGTTAATTATCCTTCCCCTCTCTCCCCCTTGAAGAGTACATTACAACGCCATAGTCTGGCACTCCCAACTACGTTGACTCGCATCTTTTTTCTGTCATTTCGGTGCCCCGGTGGCGCAGTGGTCTGAGCAATGACCTCTGATGATTCGTCCAAAAGGGGGTCCAGGTTCGAATATCGGTGAAGCGTGGATGTTGTGTTTTTCTTACGGCACTGGCTCTCTCACTTCCTTGGAACCAGTGACCCTAAAATTAGGGACGGGCGACTGCTTTATAGCCCATTGCGTTGCTTACGGTGATCGTTAAACCGCCAATCAAAAAAAAAAAAAAAATCTGTCATTTCAATTCCCTGATTTCTCCACCCTCTATCGTATCCGAAACCCTAGGTTCAATCTAATCTAACTTTGCTTTTAATGAGAAACACAAAAGTCCCATGGAACATAAGTAGTAGCATCTAAAGTTTCACTGTGGTTTCTGAGCTTCTACCTCTGTCGTATCTGAGCACCTATGTTCAACCTAACAGAACTGCATTTCTGATAAGGAAGACAAAAATCTGATAGAACATAGGTAGTTTCGTCTAAACCTTCCCTGTGGTCTCTGAATTGTCTGTCTACCTTCTGTCATATCTACGCCATTAGGCTCAACCAAATGTAGCTTTGTTTTTGATACGAAACACAAAATCCGACAGAACATAGGTAGTTGCATCTACACCTTCCCCGTTGTCTCTAACCTGTCCACCCTCTGTCGTATCTTAGCCTGTAGGTTCAACCAAATGCAAAGTCCTTTCTGAAACACAAAAATCCATTTGAAACATAAGTAGTTGCATCTAAACCTTCCCTGTGGTCTCTGTCCTGTACGTCTAACTGCCGTCGTATCCGAGCCCCTAGGTTAAAAGTAATGTAGCTTTATTTCTTATACGAAACACAAAAGTTTCATGAAAGGCGGGTAATTGCATCTAAACTTTACCTCAAAGAGGTCATCGCTCTTTCCACGTTTATAAGTGAGTCACGGAAAAATTATCATTGGCCGCCACCGGGAATCGAACCCAGGGTCTTCCAGTTACGCGCCGGATATGCTCCCGCTTCACCACAGCGGCCTTGAATTCTTCCAGACTCACACATTAACTGTCAAGCCAATTTGGCAGGTTGTTTCTTGGAGCCCCGCAAAACGTTGGGGATTCACGAATCCCCAACATTTTGCTAAATTGACTTGACAGTTAATGTGTGAATCTGGAAGAATTCAAGGCCGCTGTGGTGAAGCGGAAGCATATCCGGCGCGTAACTGGAAGACCCTGGTTTCGATTCCCGGTGGCGTCCAATGAGAATTTTTCCGTGACACAATTGTAAACGTGAAAAGAGCGGTGACCTCTGTTTGATGTTCCCAGACCATGTCAAGTGTCTGTATTAATCTTACCTCCGCGTGAGTGTAGATCCTACGAGAAATTGCTGGATGCATTTCACTCTCGGCGAGAAATGAAAAGAAGGCCATTTTAAGGGCTGGCGATCTACTTAGTGATCTAGTATTTTCTCGGGATTCCTTCTCTTTTAGGTTTTCCCCCGCCCTGGATCTTTTTCTGAGTTTTACCGTCCTGATGTGTTTGGTGAAGCTGCTCGGAGGTGAGATACTTGTGATGGTTTCGTTAAGTATGTTACTTTGCTTACAACTTTACGTAGTTAAAGAAAAGCCGTAAGCTGGTCTGAACAAGTGTCTTTCGTATTTTTACATCAACGGGACATTGTCTTCCCAGTTCTAATTTTTACCTCAACAGGACAGTGTCTTCCCAGTTCTAATTTTTACTCCTCCCCTCACAAGAAGCTCAACGAGTCATAGGAACGAAGGGGCGAAACCTTAGTAACATCAGCCCTATGGCGACGCGTACTAACTTACGCATACGTGTGAGCAAAATTTTTTTGACAATATTTGCAATAAATGCGCTCAAAATTTCGAATTTGTAATCGCATGAATATTAGTTTTTCAGCAGTGCATTTTATCTTGTGCTTTCAAGGTTGATACTAATCTTCATTGCCTGCAACGTTTGATATAAAGGTACACCGTACTGTGAATACAGTTTCGTTCGCACGCTAACGTTTATAGGTTAATGTGCTCGACATATTCGAATTTATAAATAAATGAGTATTTTCATTAAGGATCTCTCTTCTAAAGATACACACCTCAGGTTCAATATCTAAGAGGAACTATAAAGTTTTGGATTTACTAAAGTAAAAAGCAGTTAAATGTAGACATTTCGATAATACTTTCATTTCAGCAGTCATTCCTCTTCCCGCAACCGGGCGAATGTTTCCACCAATTTTTTTCGCAGATATTAACTCTGAATTTTTCTTTATGATATGGATAACTGCAGCATAGCTGCGATGTCAATGACACAAACAGCAAGAAGAAAAATTATTAGCCTAACGCTGTGGCAAAAACTATGAACAAATCTGAGAAAAAATTCATTATTAAATACCAGTTGCTTTAAGCAGCAGTAAATAAAACTACCATCCTCGCGGCTCATTTGATAAATTGCTGGCCTCCTGTCTACGGGAGCTCGATTTCTGATATTTCCTGAAATATTTTACAGCGAAATGAGGTTTGAAATCGTATGATAAATGGGTGACCTTTTCCACGAAATGAGGGATGAAATCTTCATTTCACTAGAGTTGGCAGAAATGCTCCTGATGATCTTTCTCCGCTTAATAACAGAAAATTGTTGCTTGTGTCATAGGAAAATCGTGAATTATCAGGGAAATTTCCGTGTTTCAGTTCATATATTAGCAGGAAAATTCTGTTCTCTCTTTTCCCATCTCCACATGAATGAGCATTACCGGTAGTAATAGCGTTTCGACAGCAAACTCGAAGTACTGTACAGGTAAATTACGTCACAGTTAATACCTTCGGTACTTGAAGTATCCTACAGATAAATAACGTCTATGCGTCAGCCTGTGAACCTCTAATCACAAAAGCTTTAACAGCTATCATGACCAAATTTTATATTTAGGAGTTTTGTGCATAAATGCTGTGACGTAGTACATTCCAGTTTCTTAAGCATAATTAAAAGTCACTGTCATTCAAAAACATCTCGTGTTCCAAAACCCTGTTGATCAGAAAAACTCGTGATGAAAAAAATGATTTAATTTCTGATGAATCCTATAGAAAAATTCAATTTATTATAAATCTACTCAGAAAAATAATTAGATTTTATACAATATAAAAACTAGTGCATCCTCCACACGTCTCCTTTACCCAGCATTTGGAATTTAAACGAGAATAGTCTCTCTAGCTAAGACATCAGCGTTTCTTATTAGCTTGCAAATCACCAGGAGTTCGACTCCCACACAGGAGGGATTTCACTTCACCTCCTAAAAAATTCTCCTTTCTCGATGCACGAAACCCAAACTCATAAAAAAATCCTCACTTCTCGATGCTCGAAACCCAAGATCTTTAAAATTTCTCTTTTCTCGTTGCACGAAACCCAAGCTCGTAAAAAATTCTCCTTTCTCGATGCACGAAACCCATGCTCGTGAAAATGTTCCTTCCACGATGCTCGAGACCTAACCCCGCAAAATATTTTTTTTTCGATTCATGAAACCCAAGCTCGTAAAAAGTTCTTTCTCGATGCACGTAGCCAAGCTCGTGAAAAACTCTCCTTCCTCGATGCACGAAACACATGATTGTAAAAATCTTCTTTCCACTATGCTCGAAACCCAAACTCGCAAAATATTTTTTTGATTCATGAAACCCGAGTTCGTAAAAAATTCTCCTTTCTCGATGCACGAAACCAAGCTCGTAAAAAAATTATCCTTTCTCCATGTACGAAACACAAGTTCGTAAAAAATTCTCCTTTCTCGATGCACGAAACACAAGCTCTTAAAAAGTACTTCTTTCGCATGCACGAAACCCAGGTCGTAAAAAATACTCCTTTCTCGATGCACGAAACCAAGCTCGTAAAAAAATTCTCCTTTCTCCATGTACGAAACACAAGCTCGTAAAACATATTCCTTTCTCGACGCACGAAACCAAGCTCGTAAAAATTTCTTCTTCTTTCTCGATTCACGAAACCAACGTAAAAAATTCTTCTTTCTCGATGCATGCAACCCAAGCTCGTACAAAATTCTCCTTTTTTTTTGATGCACGAAACCCAAGCTTGTACAAAATTCTCCTTCTTTGATGCACGAAACCCAAGCTCGTAAAAGTTTCCATCCACGATGCTCGAAACTCAAGCTCGCAAAAACATTCTCCCTCCTCAATGAATTGAAGCCATGCTCGTAGGAAAGTCTCTCTTCTCGATGCACGGAACCCAGTGTGTATAGGAGTTTATAATTGCCGAATTAACCATTATGCCCTATACTCTAATTTAACTTCCAGTTCTAGTTTCTTTTTCTATGTAATTGTTGTGTTCATTCACTTTTAAACGCTTTCAACCTTAAAGTTATATTTTCTCATTCATGGAATGTTTTGTGGCAAAAGTCTTGAGGTCAGAGTGCGTGACGTTGACAGATAAGAACGTGAGATATAAAATTGAGGTAAGCTGAAAGCATGTGGCTGTGTGGTATCATATTCTTGGAAGTTGAATTTTGCTGAAGCGGTGTTTACTTGTTGAAGCCTGTACGTTCGAGTTGTGTTCTTATATATTTAGTGTTGGAATTTTTAATCAAGTTAGACCGTATGAGCGACCGATGTACCCCATATAAGCTACACCATATGAGCGACCGATGTACACCATATAAGCTATACCGTATGAGCGACCGATGTACACCATATAAGCTACACCATATGAGCGACCGATGTACACCAGATAAGCTACACCATATGAACGAACGATGTACACCATATAAGCTGCACCATATGAGCGACCGATGTACACCATATAAGCCACACCATATGAGCGGCCGTGTACACCAGATAAGCTTCACCATATGAGCGACCGATGTACATGAAGCAAATTGTGCCCAAAATTTTTTGCTCTCCCAAAACAGAAATGTTCTCACTGCTTCCTGGTTTTACAAAAGCTATGGTAAAAACAATACTTTTCTCACTCTCCTTTCAGCAGTACTGACCCCCTTCTAGTTTATTATTCATCGCTCCATGATGCAAGGCATGGTGATGAGGAGGTCTAGTAACACTGACATGGACATCATGCCACTGAAAACAAGTAATTTAAACATCTCTCTCTTCTCACGTCTTCGTAGTTATTATTATAGTCTTTTTGCAGATAACCAATCAGAAACGATAAGTGTCAACCATCTCCTAAAGATCCGCTTTGAAAATAATAAAGCTAAGAGGAAACAAACCATTTTTAACGCACAGGTTCACTTGTTCCAGCCGCGTTTGGCTCAGTTCTTAGAGACCGAATATATTCGCCGGACCTGATTTCAGCCCATTCTTTTAACCCCGAGTTCATTCGTTTCATCCAGTTAACGTGTTAATAACCATCCAATCCTACCTCTGTTCAAGTGAATTTAAAATTGTCACTCTTTTAAAACTCCGGAAATACGTGTACAAAAAACGGAAATTCCGTTAAAAATTGTTAACAACCGGTAACTTCGATACAAGTTATTTTCCGTGAATTCGCACCTCTTATATTTTTTCACTGCCCAGTATTGGGTTCTTTACTTAATCTGAAAAAATTCATTGCTGAGTGCCCAAGGAATGCGCTTTCTACCTCCGTTGATGGGTTGAACAAACCTGCTGTTGAGTGGTATTTCCAGCCAATAAACGTAAAAGATTTATTAAATGTCAGTGGCTTGGCACTATATTGACGCCACTAGTAGCCCGCTTCTTTGTCACATTGCCAGTCATAAATTTTCATAAAATAAAATGAATTAATTATACTGATGAATACTATTTCCTTGAAAGCATAAACTAGCACTTCGTGTCAAGGAAAAGTTTTCCGAAGGCATTATTTCATGTTTTTCTGTTGCTAAACTCATCCTCTGAATCCGAAAGGAATTTCAAATACCTTTCAGCTTCCATATCGGTCTTTCCATGTTTTATTTTAGACATATTTCAGCTCTCAAGAAATAACACTTGTAGGAAAATTAGCAAACAAATAAGTGCAGTCATTTCGAAAATCATCTGTTGGTATTTTGCAGTACTTGTAGTAGTGAGGAAGATAATCTTACGAGTCTCGTGACTGAAAAAGAATGAATGAAGATGACGGTTGCTTTCAGAGTCGAAATTCTTCGGAGATCGAAAGCTTGATCGATGTCGTGCGGGGGCGGTTCAACACTCCAAGAAGTACAATTTATCAAGGACACAAAGAGCCTCCATAGTATCCGATGGCAATTCGTGAAAAGGGACCAGGGTTATTACTCCGATTTCAAACTTCTTTTCCTTGCTTCTTCTCCTGCTCCTTTAGAAGGGAGGAAATCTGAAACACGCGTCTTCGAAGTCGTCGCTCAGATGCCTTAAGAACCCGTTACTACAAGTCCCCCTTATGGCATAATCACTCATCTATCACATCAAAGAATTCCAGATTTTTCAGTGGAAAGTCAGTTTATGGCAAGAGCCACCAACTGATGCTATTATTCCTGGCATTTCCAGGTTGAAGAAGAGTCACATCCTGTGTGAGAAGCTTGGAATCAGGAATGTGATGTAAGAATGGATATAGATATGTCAAGAAACAACAGAATTGCCTCATTTTTGAATGCACTTCGCGAATGAATGCACTGTTCTTTTCCTTTCTCTTGTCTAAGTCAAGCAAAATGTCTTCGCTCGATAGCGGAGAGCTCCTGTCGAGGCATTGCAACTTTTTTTTTCAAGTACTTACTGAAACACAAGTGTGGCTTTATACTGTTGAGCTCTAAATCATTTTATTTATCCTTGAAGCAGTACGTAAATTTAGGACTGGTAACCACGTATAACCAATCGACATTCATAGAAGAAAATACAAACCGTACAGGATCTACTCCACAAAAAAGACATGCAATAGTAATGGTGTGACCTAATGTTATTAGAGCCGATCACGTGTTAATGTTTCTTTTTATAATCATTAAAGCCGAGAGTTTCTTTCGTCCGTAAATTTTTTGATTATATGCATCGTTCTCGCTAGACGCAAAGCAAATCCCATGCAAAATATTCGATGCAATGAAAATTCCTAACAGAAATAATCAAAGTGACGCAATTATAGTTAATTTCATTGTTACTCAACAAGATATTTTACTAAATTATCGCCAAACATTAGTTCACCACGTTTTACGTAAACGTAAAAATGTCTCATTGCAATTCGCAAATTACGAGAACGTGATGCGAAATGTGGTAAAAGCCCTTACAGGAATGCGTTTTGATGCTATGTCTCTTCCTGACAGTAGTAAAGTATGCGTCTTAGAGATCTTTGGCTTCCTTTTGAGCCCCCACAAGCAGTTTAATTGCTATTAACGAGAGCTTTGAAAATACGTATAACACCATGAAGTTTAACCTGTAGATATCCTAGACCAAACGTTACCAATTCTCATCACTAAGACACTTGCAACTTAGCTTTCCTTTCTGTCTTCAGGTCAGATTTTAGCTTGAGCATGCACAGTTGGACTTTCGCAGATGCTTCAATTTTTGTCGTCTCTTTAAATCTGAATAACATACATTGAGTGATCACTGCATTGGGACTACCTTCCTACTACTTCGTATTTCCACCTTTCGCGCTCAGTAACCATCGTGACATAGATTCAATAAGATGCCGGAAGCAGTTGGAAGGTATAACCAACCAAGATATGTGTAATAGGGTGTTTAATACAGGTATAGAGGTGATTGGTTTATCCAGATACCTGACATATCACCCCATAGTGTCCTACTAGGGTTCTATGAGACTGATATCGGGGGAGCTCGGAAGCCAATCGATATGCTAGGATGATCATGATCAAATGATAATATGTAGAGTATTTTAGGAAGGGAGTGTCTGACCCCAGGTCCTAAACAACCCATAAAAATAGGAATCTAGGAGATATGGGCTAGAGTACCCGATAGGAAAGTGACACGGAAGCGAAGTAGAAAGGGGGAGGAAGACGCCCTTATTTATTACTGGGGGCTAGTACCCGGGGTCCGACGGCTTAACTGCCCATCCGACGCACGGCGGATATTTAGTGGATCGAGCGTTCGCACCTGCCTGAGATCGAACCTGAGGTCCTTTCCGTGGCAGTCACGAACGTTGCCCACTAGTCCACCCGCGGCCCAAAATGCTAGGAATCTGAACTGTGTTCCTTAAAATATTCCTGCACATCATTGAAACTGGGGCTTGTCCCCTTGGAAGACCCTGTGGCCATTCGGGAAAAGCGCAACCTTGCTGGATGTACAGAGTCAGCAAGCATTTCACGATAATGGGCACCAGTCATACGTTGTTCGACATGCACCCGATATCTATGCTCCTAAACATGCTCTACACTGTACAATCGCCTCCTCCGACTTGTACTGTGGAGACCATGCAGAATGGATCCAGTGCCTCATATTGTTTGCGCCAAATACGTACACGACCATTTACGGAGTGGAGTAGAAAACGCGACTCGCTGCTTATTTCCAATAATAAAACGTCCAAGCTGTATGATATTCTGCACCAGTCGAGCCATTTACGAAGATAACGCCGGGATCATCTGCTGTTAGAAACCCATACGTACGAGCGTGCGAACTATGGTCATAACAGATACGGTTCCGGGCTGGCCTGTGTGTTGCATTCAGTAGTCAACAGGTGAACAGTGCCGCCTCGGTTGGTATGTACTAGTCGTCTGACCCAGCGCTCACCTCTCACGTCAGCCTTTCGTCGTCTTGTCCAGTTTTACCTCCGGGTTGCAGTTTGACCAATTTCACGCCAGTCGTAGTATAAACTTTAACTACTGCGGCTCGCGAACAACCCACCAGTTCAGCCCTTTGGGAAATCGAGGCAGCCGCTCTCCGAGGTGCCACAATCTGTCCTTCCTCAAAGTTCGACAAATCCTTCCATTTACCCATCACGCACCCAATTTTACTACTAATTGCTCCACTCACACCTTATGTATTCTACGTCAGTCGACTAATCGCGCCCTACCGAAATCACGTGGTCGACGGGTCGCATCCACTTTTGATTGTCTGGGCACAATTCAATGATCACTGTGTGTATATCAATAATGAAAATAATAACGGTAATAATTATTATTATTATATTTTATTTAATTTTCCCATCTACAACAATGGCATCTGTAGCATGGTCCTCTTGTCAGTACGGACATAAAGTCAAGTAAAGACATAGTCACTCATGGTTTAAAAATCGTCGTACCACGTGACACGTATCAAGAATTACCGCTTCTTGGATTTTGGGCCTAAGGTGTTGTAGACCTAAAGCATCAAGCTGAGTTATTTGATTCTGTGGAATTATACTAGTTGCAGAGATAATCAGTGGACGTATTGTGAACTGTTTTCCGCTTCCATATCTGTTTATTCTCTGTAGCCAGTTCCACATATTTTTTTTTTTATGAATAGGTATTCTGAATATTACGGTCCAACGGTACTGACATGTCGATAAAGACTGCTTCCATCTACCTTTTATCATATAACACTATGTTTGGACGATTGGCAGAGATGGTTATTTCTTTTTCAATATCACGGTCCCAATATAATTTGTATTGTTTGTTATCTAGCATCTCAGTGAGTTGATATTTATAGTTCTGTATCGTGCGCTAATTGTTGATGCATCTATCATCTTAGCAAAATTATTATGTCGTTGCATGTAATCAACGTTTGCTAGGCTGGTGCATCCTCCGCAGATGTGTTCAATGGTCTCACTGCACATACCACACCTTCTACATTTGTCACTTCGTAGATCATCTTTTAAAATGTATTTCTTTTAATTTTTGGTTGCAATCACTTTGTCTTGAATAGACATCATAAACCCAATAGTCTCTCCATATAATTTTCCTCGCTTCAACCACTGATCTGAGGTTCTTTTTGCCAACCTTTGGTCTGTCTAACTGGTTTGGATTTCCCCATGAAGTTCCTTTTGCTTCCATTTTCGAACCTGGTCTTCCGTAGATAATTCTTTTATTTTAGCACCTGGTTTACTTAACATCAGTGGAGTGCTCTCTTTGTCTGCAGCACATATAACATCAAACCTAATTGTCATTAATTGACCTACCTAAGTATTGCTCAATGTCAGGAATTAGTAAACCTTATTGTACGTTGATCTAATTTAATTCCACTCCGTATGTACCGTACTGTGGCTCGGTGTGGTCGTGAATTATTTAAATTACATTTAGAGTGAAAGTATTTCCGCAGTGAGCAAATTTGCGCATCGTTAAAACGATTTGTATCAAGGATACCTAATCCTCCTTCTTCTTGTGGGAGTGTGATCCGCTCTATGGCTGCCTTTAGGTGTCTCATTCGATGTTGGGTCATACCTGATCTCACAGCTCTGTTACATTCCTCAAGATCTGTTTTCGACCATCTGATAATACCAAGAGAATAAGTTCGAACCAGGGAACACAAAGGTACTAATTGCTTTCATCTATTATTATTAGTAGTAGCAGTAGTAGTAGTAATAATATTAGTATTATTATCATTAGTAGTAGTAGTAGCAGTAGTAGTAGTAGTAATAATAATAATATTATTAATAGTAGTAGTAGTAGTAATGATAATAATACTATTATTATTATTATTATTATTGAAAAACTGAACAGTCGAAATATTTACTATTATCAAGGATACTTACTTTTATGACTCATATTCTTTTTTCATAGGCTTTTCGATAAAAAATACTCATTATCGCTCAATGTCAGGAATTAGTAAACCTTATTGTTTGTTGTTCTAATTTAATTCCACTCAGTATGTAGCGGACCGTGGTTAGGTGGGGTCGTGAATCTCGCAAATAAATGCAATCTGCTGCACATAAATAAATGTATACTGTCAAATCATTCGCTTTATTTCACACCCACAAAGATATTGTCACGCGAAAGATGCATAGCGTACATTATTAAAAAAGAATACCCCGGAAGTTTCTCGTTTGTTTTGGTTGTTGTTGTAGCTTTTCTCCCAAAGATTTTTTTTTTAAAATGGGGGCTACTTATAATCACAAATTCCATATGTTTATCTCAAAAACTTTATTAATCTCTGTAGAATAATATTCAATCACGGATAATGAAATTTGCGCACCAAGAAAGAAGCATCGGATTCAACTGAAATTTTATCGACGAAATGACGCAGATGAATGATACACATGATCGCAAAAACAGAACTGCGGCACAAATACAGAGGGATCTATGGCACGCAGTCCGGTCGTTTCCAGTAGCGCGTCTCACTGCCATGTGCGGCGACATATGCTGCAATACGGCCCAGCGTGGAGGCGAAGAGACGCCTGATGTTGTCCCGCGGTAGACTGACTAGTACGTGTTGGACGGTCTTTGACCCCATTTCACCTATTTTCAATAGGGTTCATCCCCAGGTGGTCCTCTACGACAAACTAAAATTTTATCGAAATCGAACCATATATACGCAAGTTATGGCGCATAAGGACAATGGAATGCATCCCGCTCCTATGTCATGACCTTTGACCTCACTTTACCCATTTTTAATAGGGTTCGACACCAGTTGGTCCCCTACCACATACTAAATTTCATTGAAATCGAACCATATGTACGCAAGTTATGGCGCATAAGGGCAATGGAATGAATCCCGCTCCTATGTCGTCACCTTTGACTCCAATTTGCCCATTTTCAATAGGGTTTGTCCCCAGGTAGTCTCCTACCACATACTAAAATTGCTGTGAAATCGAACCATTTTTACGCGAGTTATCGTGCTGACAGGCGGACAAAGATGGAGCATATACGCTTCTTCAACCTACGGTTGGAAAGCGTAAAAAAGGACATACAAAGACTGCAGACAACTCAAAGAGGCGTGGAGAGATGCATGCTTGGTGTAACCAGGAAAGATAAGAAGAGGAACTTGTGGATAAGGAAAATGACAGGAGTGGACGACATCATGACCAGAGTGAAATCATTGAAATGGCAATGTGCTGGACATATTGCCAGAAGAACGGGCCACCGATGGACAAGCGAAATCTTAGCCTGGATTCCGAGGGACAAGAAAAGACCCAGAAGAAGACCCCATGGGAGATGGAAGAATGAAATCCGAAAGTATGCTGGACTGACATGGAGGAGACAAGCCCAAAACAGACAATTGTGGAAGAAACTTGGGAATACCTTCACTCAGCAGTGGATTGATAATGATTGGTGATGATGACGATGATGATATACACTGAGTGGCCACTTTATTATGACCACCTGATAAATGTTGGTGATGATGACGATGATGATATACACTGAGTGGCCACTTTATTATAACCACTGGCAGTTTTAAGCAAATGAGCTATGGCTGCACGCTGTTGCCGCCAGAGGGCGAGGCTAGTATAAAAAGGGAAAGCTCAGTTCTTGCGACAGTAGTAGAAGTGATTTTTAGGTGACTAGGTGGGTGAAAATGCGATTTGACGGACTTTCAACGTGGAATGATTGTAGGAGCTCGGAACCATGGAGCGAGTATCACCGAAACCGCCGCATTCGTGAAACGTTCCAGAGCAGCTGTTGTTAAAATGTTTAAAGACTAGACTGTCAGCCAAAAAACTGGGTCTCTACGTGCAACGTGTGGTCGTTATCTACTAGTGACTGCTCGGGCGGAGCGGAGAGTGTGCAGACTGGTAACAGACAACAGAAGGGCAACAGTGCATCAAATTACAGATCATCTTAATCAAAGATCCTCTCAAATTATCTCTGCACGCATTGTTCGCCGTACACTCCATCGGATGCGATATGGTAGCCGAAGGTCTGTTCGAACACCTTTCCTGTTTGCAGTTAACAAGAGAAAACGTCTCCAGTTCGCACAGGAGCACAAGGATTGGACAGTCGATAATTGGAAACAAATTATGTGGTCCGATGAATCCCGTTTTCAGTTGCACCATGCCGATGTCAGAGCGAGAATTTGGTGGAAACAGCACGAACGTATGGATCCCAAATGCATTGCTACAACCCTTCAAGCTAGTGGGGGCAACGTTATGGTTTGGGGAATGTTTTCTGGCATGCTTTGGGCCCTTTAATTCGTGTTGATCAATCGCTGACTGGCACATCATATCTAAACATCGTTGCGGACCAAGTGCATCCTGTCATGTGGATGGTTTATCCCAATGGCGATGGCTACTTTCAACAAGATAATGCGTCCTGCCATAGTGCTCGTATTGTACAGGATTGGTTTCAGGAACATGCCGGTGAGTTTACTTTGCTTAGGTGGCCCCCCACAGTCTCCAGATCGCAAGCCCATTGAGAATTTGTGGGATGACGTTGAACGAGCCATCAGACAGTTGGATCCACAAACCTGCAATCTCACACTCCTGGAAAGTGCTATTCATCAAGCATATTCTCAGAATCCAAAAACCACCTTTCAACATCTCGTGGAGTCCATGCCACGAAGAATCGACGCAGTATTAAAGGCAAAAGGTGGCCCAACGAAGTACTGAGGGGTGGTCATAATAAAGTGACCTACTGAGGGGGTGGTCATAATAAGTTACTAAAAGAGCAAATAAAATCCATCCAATGTAATTGAAGAAAGCATTGATAAAAAAACACAACGCAAAAAACCTGACGTATTACCAATGAAGAAAAACACCAACTGAAAATCAAAAATAAAACCATAAACTAAGGAGTGAAGATTGAAAACCCACCGACAGGAATATCAGCAAAGCCATGACTAATGGAAGCGCCACAGAAGCAGACCGTACAGCTTGGCCAGATATGCAATTTAAATTCAAAGACCCGAACCAAACCTGTGTAAAATTTTAAACTCAGGACTAGAAAACAAAACAGACACTCAAGAAATCAAAGAACCAAATGTATGGACCGTGTTTTTCAGGAAAGTACCGGCCCATAATTGGAGCTACTTTTCTGATGAAAATAAGAGCCGGAATCACCAAATGCCCAATGTCAGTGCTTTCTAAGTCGCAATCAGAGTTCGAATGATACAGAATGAAGATAACAGAAAGCAGTGACCACAAAACAACTTAGTCCCCATGCCAGATGGGTTTCGGTTAAAAGGTTTGCAAAAAAAAAAATGTAATAAACACTATGAAAATAAAATCGAGTGAGCAAAGAACATTACTGTGTCTGTAAAACTAAGTATGCACTGAGTAAGTTTAAATCAGAATGAATGAGTAAAAGTTGGTTGTAACTGATCCACCAGACAGCACTTGGGAGTCCTTAGTAAGTTTTAACATTGTAGGATCAGCTGTTAAATAAAGAGTGAAGGTATATATGTTTTAAGCTATTGTACCTAGAAGCTGAGAGGAATTGAGAAAAATATTTGTAAATGAAGCGGATAGGTAGCTGATCGTTTTTCAACAGGATTAATAGAATTTTTAGGTTTTTAAACAGTGACTCATGGTTGTTACATATCCTCTGAATCCGTCGTTTATCGTACATATCGATAATCATCTGTCCATTGTTCCCTAAACAAATGTCTAGGTATAAATAATGGATATGACCATTTGGTGCTGCCGTTTTTTCCAAAGTGAGTTCCCTTGGGTAAATAGTCTTTGCTAAAGAATCAAAGGAAGACAGTTGCACACTATCACATCATCAACATAGCGGAAGATGGTACCTATATCTTCTTTAGTGTTAGTCACAAATTCTTCTTCTTTCAGATGTAGAAACAAATTAGCAATGGTGCTGGAGAGTGTGCAACCCATGGGGACCCTGGTGATCTGTCGATATACTTTGTTATCTATACCGATGTAGTTATTATTCAGATAAAAGTCGGTTAAATTGATCCACGTCCTTACATCTGTCTTCAATGCTGATCCAAAGTTTTCATATAAAGTATGACTGGCCGTAAAACCATAAAGTGGAAAGACACGTGAACAAATCACGGAAATCAAAGGTTTCTATACCCCATATATTATTCGTATTATTCAAATAGTTCAGAACTTTAACATTATTATCCAAGTGTTTTTAAGTTTACCATAGATTGTTTTTTATTTATTTATTTTTTCGAAATGTTTTCCTGGAAGTTCATTGTAGCAACCACGTGCGCTGGTAATGTAACAAAAAGAAGTCGGTTCTTTATGAAATTTTGGAATAATATATATCAATAGGAAGCGGGTGTTGATGTTCTTGATTTTCAATCTATTTGTAAGTGCTATAAGTCTTTTGATTATGATAGGTTTTTCAGAAAATTCTAGTACAAAAGAACTGCTGCTATTCAGTTCCTTATTAATGGTCTACATAGAGCTTTTTGCACCGTATTGCGTAATAGTTAATAGCCTTGTCTAAGGTGTAGTTACGAAGTTATCTTTCAATTCCGTTATTTGGTCCACGATTTTAAAAAAGGTTTTTCGGTTTCCATTGACTCGTTTTTTCATAATTTGTCTTTTGAACTCTAAATATACTTCCCCAATCCATTAGAGGAAGGCTTGGTATGGTATACTGAAACGACCCTACATTTTCAATGCATATTGTACCAGGTCTATTTTAAACATATCTAGACATTTTGAATGTTGCCTTCCTCTGAATAGTCTGAACTTATAACCCATGTGCACTGCTTCGCGTAAATTTCGTCTTGAAACGATGTTAACATTACCAGTCAAGACATGACCATGATAGCTGTCGATATAGCCTTTATATTGTTGTTTATCACTTTGGCACAATGCTTGGGTTTTTTCCAGCTAGCAATCCAATTTATTAGCTGTTTGCCTGTAGTTATAAACCAGTCGTCCAATAATTGTGTCATAGCGACAGCAAACTTTTACTTGGACAATGTTCCTTAAAGGAAATAAAATTTGACTCCAATTAAATATTTCCGCAAATTTTATGCCATCGAAAAATGTATCAGTGAAGACAACATTGCAATAACTTTTGATAAGAACCGTAGAGGTCCCATCACCCTTATTTTTGACCAGTTTTTAGTTGATCAAATCACCAATAAGATGACCTATCTGTTGATTATTATAAGTAAACTTGTTGTGAAAGATTTCTTAGTCTTTTAAGTTTGCTGTTGTTAAGTGCAGCTCACTATAAAAAACACAAGCATTGTGCCAATGTGATAAAGAACAATATAAAGGCTATATAGGCAACTATCATGGTCATGTCGCTACCGGTAATGTTATCATCGTTTCAGGACAGAATTTACGCGAAGCAATGCACATAGTTACTAAGTTCAGATTATCCAGAGGACGGTCATATCCAAAATGTCTAGATATCTTTAAACTAGACCTGGAACAATATGCTTTGAAAATGTCGGGTCGTTTCAATATACCATACCAAGCCTTCTTCCAATGGATTGGGGAAATATATTTACAGTTCAAAAGACAAATTATGAAAAAAACAAGTCACTGGAAACCGAAAAATCTTTTTGAAAATCTTGGACCAAATAAGGAAATTGAAAGAAAACTTCACAATTACACCTGTAGATAAGGCTAATAACAATTACGCAATATGGTGCAAAAACTCTATGTAGACACGCTCAATAAAGAACTGAATAGCAGTAGTTCTTTTGTACTAGAATCTAATGATGAACCTATCATAATAAAAAAACTGATAGCACTTACAAATTTATTCAAAATCAAGAACATCACCACCCGCTTCCCATTGATTTATATTATTCCAAAATTTCATAAAGAACCGACTTCTTTTCGTTACATTACTAGCGCAGGTGACTGCTACAATAAATTTGCAGGACAACATTTCGAAAAAGTTTAAAAATGATCTATTGTCTATTTAAAAACACTTGGATTATACTGTAGATAATAATGTTAAAGTTCTTGACTATTTGAATAATACGAATAATATATAAAGCATAGAAACGTTTGATTTCCGTGTGGAGCCATGCTGACTGCAGTGCATCTGACAGCTGCTGGGGGTGCGAGGTGGAGTATCCATTGAGCGAACAACACGATCGAGGTAGTCTAACAAATGCGCAATTGAGTTGAAGTCGGGGGGATTAGGTGGCCAGGGAAGTACTTTGAAATATTCGCTGTGCTCTTCCAATCCCTGTCGAACATTTCTAGCTGTGTGACACGTCGCATTGTCGTTCTGGAAGATTCTATCCGCGAAGAAAATCAGCATGCGTAGGTGTACGTGGTCTGCAAGGTTGGATTCATAACGAATTCGGTCCATAGTGTATTCAACAGGTATGAATTGTAACGTATACTCTAGATTCAGTTTCCTTTTTGATTTTACTATCTCTCGTTATTTTATTTTCCTATATAAATTATCTTCTTACTTAACGAGATGTTATTTCTCCCGCTGAATGATATGTGGCAACGAGTGTAGTCATGACGTGGTGGTAGGCAGTATTAATAGGCGCGTTCAACGATACCTAAGAGAGCTTTTGTTTATGTGCGTAGAGAGCTTTTTGTTGATGTGCGTAGGGAGAGCTTTGTTTTATGTGTAAAGAGATCTTCGTTTGGTGTAAAGAGAGCTTCGTTTATGTGAGAGGAACTTCGCTTTATATGTGAGAGCCAGATATCGAGTAGTTGTGTGACCTGTGAAGAGTCTGTGGATAATACCAGGAGTTTCCCTAATAAAAGGTTTTCTTAGTAAGTACGTTTTTCTCAGTTCATAGTTTTGTCAGACCTCTGTCTGGCTGTTAGGTCTCTTTCATTAAGTGTTACTATTAACAACCAGCATAAGACTTGATTCATCAATAATAACTACTACAACATAACAACCACTAGTAAAACCTTTATTCATTATAATTGGCGCCCGAACTTTTTCTGAACACGAGGTCTTGACAATTATTACCCATGTCTTCCTTACCTGAGACAACTGTAATTTTTCACCCTAAATCAAATTTCGATGGTGATGGTGTTTTTTTTGACAATTTGCAAGAAGCCTGTGGGGCTCACTTTACTGATAATAATTTCCAAGTACCCAGGCATTCTTCACAATTTCGTAATTCACCAGCTTCCTATTACTCTGAGTCGCGGGTCGTACCTGAGGGATTTCAATCCTCTCAGAGAAGCAGAATGCTTGCCCATTTCGTGCCGCATGCAGGAACAATTCATTTCAATGGGTTGGAGGGATCCTTAAAATTTCTTGAGGACTTGGAGGATCATTTTGATCTATACAATATTCGTCAAGACTACAAAGTGCAAATAGCAGGCACTTGCTTGAAGGATACCGCTAAGACCTGGTATCGGCAGTGGAGAGTGTCGAACCCGGATTCTCATTATGAGAATTTCCGAACAGAATTTTTTGAAGTCTTTCCTTTCGGCCTCAGTCGAGCTAGCCTTGCACAACAACATTTTTTTCGTCAGCAAGGAGCCAACGATAGCCTTGTTGCATTTGCTTTAGAAACAACACGCTTGTATAACTTATGGGATTCACATGCCAGTCATGTCGACATGTTGGACACCCTATTGCAACAGCTCGATCCATTTCTACAGGATTTTCTTGAGGTCCGACACCCTGCTACAATACATGAATGCCTTCGCCTCATACGAACGTATGAAGAGCGACACGGCAAACAGGGTCCAACTCACCATGCTCGGGCACCCTGCGAGGCTTATTACGAAAATCCTCAGCGGCATAATAGGCCTAATGACTTTCAACGCGAGCATACACAGGTGCAAGTCCAAGCATCATACGTTCCACCGCATAGAAGAGTGGTACACCAACCGCGAGTTTCTAATCAATTTTCTGGGTCCCGTACAAATGCACAGTATGCTCGACCCCGTTCCAATCCGCAGCATTCGGGACGTTTTCATGCTCAGGGCAATGATGATTTTTCTGCCCGTGCTGAGGGAAGAAGTAATAGAAATGAAAATGTCAACAGACATGCGGAGTTCCCGCAACAGGTTTCACGCAGTTTTCCTCATCGTGAAAATTTTCCCGCTACCCGGCAGGGCCGAGGTTTCAGACCGCATGATAATACAACCAGGAATCCTTTAAACTTCCAAAGGAAGTAGACCAAGGGTCGGTACTGCTTCCTGATACCAAGCATTCTGACCCTAAAACAGTATTAGTGACTGTCCAAACTCCTCAGTTGCCTGATGTGTTCTTGACCATTAAAGGTATTATTGTCGAGACAAAGTTCGACACTGGTCCTGAAATATCAGCCCTAAATACGAAGTTTTGCACTGAAAAGTTTCCTGCAATACTCGTTCAGCCTGCGACGCAGTATTTGCGAGATGCAAATAACGAAATATTCCATATCACAGGAACTGTCGCATTATCTCTAGGGCTGGGAAAGGCTCGTTTTACGCATTCTTTCCTGCTCATAGACGAACTACCTGTTAAATGTCTGATGGGCAGGGACTTTATCAATACTTTTCAAGTTACCCTGAATTTCGTACAACATGTTATTTCCTTTCCGGAACCTGTCGAAGTGATTCCTACGGATACTATAGACATAACGAGTTTGTTACTGAGTAACCAACTGAATGAGAGGCAACGAAACCAGCTTTCTCTACTTTTGCAGGAAAGCCCTGGTTTATTTTCCGATCAACCTGGTTTCACACAGGTGGTTTATCACGTCATTGACACTGAGGGTTCGAAACCGATAGCGACGAAACATTACCCTTGTGCTCCCCATGAGAAACAGGAAATGCATCGTCAAATTTCAGGAATGATTAAACAGGGCATAATAAGGGAATCAACAAGTGCCTGGGCTGCACCTGCCTTTCTGGTTCCAAAGAAACAACCCAATGAATTTCGTTTCGTGACAGATTTCCGCAAGCTCAACCAAGTCACAAAAACGATCAATTATCCACTTCCTGTCATGTCGCATATTTTGCTTGGCCTGTCGTCAACTAAATGGATGTCAACCTTGGATTTGGCGAGTGGATATTGGCAGGTGGCGGTACATCCAGACTCCGTCGATAAAACAGGCTTTGTGACTCCTTTTGGGGCTTATGAATACCTGCGTATGCCCTTTGGACGAGATTCTGCACCTGCTACTTTCCAAAAGCTTATGGATACGGTTCTCAGACCTGTTCTGGGTCCCCATGTGCAGGTATATTTTGATGACACTATTATTACATCCGAGACTTTTGATGAGCACCTTTCTCTGCTCAAACAGGTGTTCCAACTCATATACAATGCTGGCTTGACGTTAAAACCTAGTAAATGCCAGATAGCGAGGGACGAGATTGTATATCTGGGGTTGAAGATCACTCCCCACGGTTTATTTACGGATAATGAAAAAATTAGGCCTATTGTTAACTTTCCTCGGCCTAAAACAGCAAAAGAACTATCACGCTTTCTGGGAATGACCGGATGGTATCAGCAGTTCGTCTCCGCTTATGCTACAATCTGTGAGCCATTGTATGCTTTGAAACGTAAATACAAGAAGTTTGTTTGGACACCTGAGGCTAACGCTGCGTTTGAAACGCTGAAGTCTGCGTTGACTCAGCCTCCTGTGTTGGCTTTCTCGGATCATACTAAGGAATTTGATATTTATACTGACTCATCCGGAGTTGGTCTTGGTTGCGTTTTGTCACAAGCTGGGCATCCAATAGCTTTTGCGTCTCGTACTTTAGCCAAAGCTGAACGCATTTATTCAGCTACGGAACGCGAATATCTTGCTGTAGTGTATGGTCTTGACAAATTTCAATGTTATCTTAACGAATTGACAGTTAACATAATTACGGATCATTCTGCCCTTCAGTATTTGAATTCTTCTAAGCACCTCTCTCAAAGATTTATGAAGTGGGCTCTTAAGTTACAAGAGAGCAATATCAAAATTTCGTACCAACCAGGTCATAAGAATCAATTACCGGACGCATTGTCTCGCGTCCCGATTAGTGGGGTTCCCACAGAAACAACTCCTGGATGTCAGCCTTTACTTTTAATAGCTGATATAACATCCAGAGAGCAGATAATGGCAGAATTAGTAAATGATCCAGATTTTGAGGAAACCTATAATGTTTTGCTTGCGGGTTCACCACAACAAAGTGACCCTTCTCTGGCTGGGAGGTCACAGCATTTTGAAGTGATAGAGGGTCTTCTTTACTATACGAAATCTAGGACTACTAGGGCAGAGTTTCGCCCATGTATTCCACGAACCCTTAGAATGGCCCTTTTAAACGAATTTCATGACAAACCTATTGCAGGCAATTTAGGTATTCGCAAGACCCGTTGTAAATTGCGGGGTGTTGCCTTTTGGCCTGGCATGTACCAAAGTGTGCTCGCATACATTCAATCATGTAACTTGTGTCAGATTCATAATTACCGTGATGTAAGACCGGCCGGTCACTTGAAATCTAGTTCAAGTTCTCATGTTTTTGATATTATTTCAATATATTTATTAGGACCTTATCCTTTATCTGTTAAAAACAAAGCTCGTTACGTTTTAGTATTAACTGATAATTTCTCTAAATGAGTTGAAGTTTTTCCCATTAAAGCCGCTACGGCGGAAATTATTTGTAATGCATTAATTAATGAAGTATTCTCTAATTATGGTGCACCTAATAAAGTAGTTTCGGATAATGGTCCCCAATTTATTTCTGACATTTTTGATAGAATGTGTGAGAGACTACACATTAAGCATAAATTCATTTCCCCATATCATCCCCAGAGTAATCCGGTGGAACGAGTAAACCGCACTCTAGTTAAAATGATTGCTACATTTGTCATGGATCATCACGAGCGGTGGGATGAACATCTTGAGCTTTTTTCGTTCGCCCTCCGCTCGTCTGTTCACTAATCGACTAAAATTACTCCTGCAGAACTTTTTTTGGGTCGAAAAATTAAAACCCCTTTTGAAAATTTAACGGGGATTATCGACGAACTAAACCAGCGACCAACTCCGCAATCAGTACGAATCATGGCAGAAAAAGTTCGTGTTGCAATGATAGGAGCACAAGCGGCTCAAGCAAGATACTATAATACTAGGCGTAGGGAACCAGATCTTGTCGTTGGAGATCTCACTCTCGTGGAAACGCACTTCCAGTCTTCTGTTTCTCATACTTTAAAAGAAATTTGCACCCAGCTACGATGGTCCATATCGGGAGGCAAATGTGTTTGAAAATAACATTATTCTTGAAAAACCTGACAATCAATTTTAATACGTACACGTTGCGCAGTGTCGCAAATATCATGAACAAAATATAGATTTTATCATCAACCCTACTCAACCTTCTGTTCCACAGACTCAAGAGTGTATATCTCACGATCAACCTCCAGAAATTTTGGACGAACCGACAAACATTTTTGAAGAATCTCCAGTGATTTTTTCTTCACCCTCCCCTCCACAAGACGGGCTTTAAATAAACGCAACCTGATTCCACCATAAGACGAAGGCTCGAATCAAGTTCTTCAAATGCTGGTATCGTTCCTTTCCTCCAACCATTGCCAAGACTATTTCTGCAACATTCCCTAATAACTCTGCACCAACACAAGCTCCTACTTCCTTGAATACCTCGTCAGAGAGCATTCCTATAGGCAGAAATAAACATTGCCCTGCACGACCACTAACTTACAGCAGCGACTCAGAGTCATCAGATATTTCTGATTTATCAGATATAGACAGTAGTTTGACGATTCCTAAACGTCAGACACAAATTACAAACCGTCCAGCAACACCAAAAGCTGGTCTGAAACGCAACTTGTCTCCCCAATCCGCTTCGCCGCAACAGCGCCGAAGGCAGAGATCCTTGCATCCGCCCTGGTTTCGCCCCTGGAACCTAAGCTCAGGGCAAACAGGGTCGATGCCTGCTTCTACTCTCATGCCCAGAGGTAGAAAGCGAAATCAAACGATGTGGCCGGAGCCACGTCCCTTCAAAAGAATGCTGGAAGGACAACACGGGCTCCAGCACAAAGGGACTACATATCAAAAGCCTGGGGGAGCCAGTTCCTGTCAGCCGCAGGGATTTCCGGACCGACAGACTTCAGCCGTTCCTGACCGTTCCTGTCAGCCGCAGGGATTGCCTGACCGACGGACTTCAGCCGTTCCTGACCGTTCCTGTCCGCCGCAGGGATTTCTTGACCGACAGACTTCAGCCGTTCCTGACCGTTCCTGTCAGCTGCAGGGATTTCCTGACCGACAGACTTTAGCCATTCCTGACAGACAGACTTCAGCCATTCCTGACCGACGGACTTCAGCCGTTCCTGTCCGCCGCCGGGATTTCTTGACCGACAGACTACAGATGTTCCAGATCCATTCAAGTCTTTGAAAAGATCAACGCCACCTGAATTTACCAGTCCGATTACGCCTGAAAAACGTTATCGTACTAGAGTTTTTTATGCGTCCTCGAGATAAGTAAGTTCTCGTGGACAGGTTATTTTCTCCTTATGTTGTTTTTCCTGCACGACTAGTTGGCGTGTCAGAATTTCTTTTTTTTTCGTGTGGGCCTATGCATTATTTTTGTGTATATATGTGTTTTTTTTTATATTTCTTCTATGTCCATCTACTAATCCAAATTTTTATATATATATCTATGTGCGTAGGGATAAAATAATGAAAATTGTTACTGTTAGGCAGCTACAGGCAATCTTCGCTGCTGATACAGTTGGTTTGTATTCAACGATAATATGTGGACGTCATTTGAAATTTATATATATGTGCGTAGGGATAAAATAATGAAAATTGTTACTGTTAAGCAGCTACAGGCAATCTTCGCTGCTGATACAATTGGTTTGTAATCAACGCTAATAGGAAGACGTAATTTGAAATTAAAAAAGTGATTCCTGCTAGGCAGAATAAAAGTAAGGTATGCCGATGCAGGTTTGTTCTGTTCAAGTATATAAAGTGTTTCCTGTTTCACAGGCAATTGCTGCGGTCACAGTCTTCCTGATTTTGTCATGCCAAGTTTGATATTGTACATACTGCTGCCACCAAAACAAACAAAAAAGAGGACGATAAACTTCAATCAACGAAATGTAAGACTTACACTCAAAATTTGATAGGTTTTTCTGACAAAAAAAAAAAAAAAAATTCAGGGGGAGATGATGTAACGTATACTCTAGATTCAGTTTCCTTTTGATTTTACTATCTCTCGTTATTTTATTTTCCTATGTAAATTATCTTCTTACTTAACGAGATGTTATTTCTCCCGCTGCATGATATGTGGCAACGAGTGTAGTCATGACGTGGTGGTAGGCAGTATTAATAGGCGCGTTCAACGATACCTAAGAGAGCTTTTGTTTATGTGCGTAGAGAGCTTTTTGTTGATGTGCGTAGGGAGAGCTTTGTTTTATGTGTAAAGAGATCTTCGTTTGGTGTAAAGAGAGCTTCGTTTATGTGAGAGGAACTTCGTTATATGTGAGAGCCAGATATCGAGTAGTTGTGTGACCTGTGAAGAGTGTGTGGATAATACCAGGAGTTTCCCTAATAAAAGGTTTTCTTAGTAAGTACGTTTTTCTCAGTTCATAGTTTTGTCAGACCTCTGTCTGGCTGTTAGGTCTCCTTCATTAAGTGTTACTATTAACAACCAGCATAAGACTTTATTCATCAATAATAACTACTACAACATAACAATAACCAGTAAAACCTTTATTCATTATAGAATGGACCCAGGGAATGCCACGAAAACATTCCCCAGATCATAGCGCCGCCACCACCATTTTATGTTCTTCCAGGAAGGGTTGAGGAGTGTTTGTTCCCCGATGTTTCTCACCCTATACGCCAACGTCCATCCGTTCGATAAAAGAGAAAACGTGACTCATTGGAGAAGGCAATGCTTTGCCAATCAGCGGAGGCCCAATTTCGATACTGCCGTGGAAAATATAAGTATTTTCTACCGCTGCACCTTTGTTAACATAGGTACAGTGACCACCCGTCTGTATCGGAGCCCCATATAAAGCAGATTTCGCTGAACTGTCGTTTTAATGCATTTCCGATAGCCCCCTGGTTCATTAGGCCAGTGACTTGCTCCCCTTTAGTGTGCCGATCGGCCCTCACGCACCTTCGCAGCCGACGTTTGCCCCTCACATTAATGGCGAGTGTTGCACCAAAGTTTCCATGTCGCTTATTCGCAATGGTGCTATTTCTCCAATCACAGTAGACTTTAATCGCAGCAGCACGCGAACAGTTCACAAACTGCGCTGTTTCAAAAATATTTCCACCCTTGGCCCGAAAGCCGATAATCATTCCTTTTTACAAATCTGATAAATCGCTCATTTTATCCGTGACAGCAACAAGTGATATGTTTGCAGAATGCCACCATCACACCATATATACCCTCCAAGCCAGCTCACGACGCGTTCCTTTTTTCATTGGCTTCGCGCTGTTGACGTGAAAAGTAGAAGATGTCACAGTAATATGACTCGACTGTGTATATGTATGTAGTCATTTTTGCAACTACCCATACAGAACTGCAGAATATGATCCAGGAACTCACTGACAAGAGTAACGAACTTGGACTAAAAACGAACTTTCAGAAGACAAATCAATGTATCATGCTTTTACAAGAAAGGAAGATTTATCAATTGATGGGGAGAATCTGGAGATAACCGATACCTACATTTACCTTGGACAGCAGAAATCAAGCGAGGGTCACATTGGGGAGAAAATTAATCAGCGTATAAAACTTGGCTGGAGTGTTCAATCAATGAATTCTTCCAGTTCTTACGTATGGAGCAGAGACCTGGACTTGAACTAAAAAAGACATACACATGCTGCATACAACTGAAAGAAGCATGCAGAGTTGCATACTTGGTGTAACTCGGAAAGATAAGAAGAGGAACTCGTGGATAAAGTAAATGACAAGAGTGGAATACATCATGATGAGAGTAAAATCCCTGAACTGGCAATGGGATGGACATGTTGCCAGAAGAACGGACCACAGATGGACAAGTGAAATTTTAGACTGGATTCCAAGTGACAGAAAAAGAACCAGAAGAAGACCACTCGGGAAATGGAAGGATAAAATTCGAAAGCGTGCCGGAATAACATGGAGGATTGTGGCTCAAGACAGCTAGTTGAAGAAACTTGGGGAGACCTTCATCCAGCAGTGGATTGATAATGTAATGGTTAACAATAATAATATATACATACATATATTGATATATCAGTATATAAAACTTGGTTACCGTATGTTCAAAGGACAATAGTGAGAAAAAAATTAAAAAGTAGCTGAGAGATGAAAAATATTTTTGCAATAGACTGGATGTTGTCAAAATAATAATTTCTCAGTAGGGAAATATAAGTAACGCCATTTAAAGTCTCATAAATTGAAAAATATTTTTAATCATGAAAAATAGATATCGCTTGAAAATATGATATCTTCTCTATTTTGTTCCGGGAAACACTTTTACTCGGGCATTTCTTTAATTAACATGCTTCATGCATCGAATTACCTAAGTGAGACGTGTTGCATATTCATTACGAGACGTCATATAAAAGCTTCTACGAAAGAAAGAAGTAGCCAATCTCATTTCCATTTCTGCATTTTAAAACGGCTTTAATATCTCGAAAGCTTTCGTGAATATTAGAAATTGACAAATCATGTCGGACTAAGAAAAACATTTCTTAATTACGCGTAGAAAAGGAAGGGAAAAGCGTCGTTTTATGTATGAGGACTCCTGTATAATAAAATGAAATTAATTTTATTTTTCACAAATAAAGCTTTATATCTCAGCATAAAAAAAAAGAAAGCTACTTTTCGCAATGTAAGCGTACATCACTTTTTATTGTCAGCTAAAGGAACTTGCAACAGGAGTTAAGTTGAAATTAGCATATATATATATATATATATATATTCTTTTTAACAGATTCTTGAAGCGAGACTCTCGAAAAAGACGTTTATTTAATTTATTGCTGGATACAGTTCCCTCATTTGTTCAGACGTAATGTACTACGTATATATATATAACTTTTACTGACGCGCAACTGCATTAAAGACATCTAAATCCAAGTAATTTTTTTAATGCATTCATTTAGGAGTTACAAGGAAATCGTACGCAAATTCGAAAACTTTCCGAAATGGATATGAATGCGCGCACCGCTTTTGAATTTTATTTTTTTCATAATTTTACATAATAATCCTGCATAAATGAAATAACTTGAACTTACGCACATCTCTGTTGCAATTTCAAAGTATTCTTCTTTCCAGTTAAGAGGAAAATGTGTTCAAACATTTGTATCAATCATCCTAATACCGCTACTAAACGTAACGCATGCTTCCCCTTTCGCGCAATGGTCTGAATTCTGACTTCTGATCATTCATCCGCGACTGGTCCGGGTTCGAATCCTGATAAGGCATGGATGTTTTGTCTGCCTTACGTCACTGGTTTCTCCCTTCTCTGTAACCAGTGATCCTAAATTACAGCCGGGTAACTTCTTATTGAGCATCGAGTTGCTCACGTTGGTCGCTAAGCTTTCCATCAAAATCAAAACATATTGGGTTGGTTTGAATGCAAAGTCCGGCGCGAACGAGCAGCGGCGACATCCCCCCCCCCCCAGCGGAATGGAACCACCCACAGGAATTGCGGGTATTACGTCACAGAATTACTATAAATAGCTAGCACGTGTGTGAAGAACAAGGTTGGGTCGCGGATGGCCTAGTGGTCAACGTTCGTGACTGCCACGGAGAAACCTAAGGTTCGATCCCCGGCAGGTACGAACGTCCGAACCACTAAATGTCCGCCGTGCTACGGATGGGCACATTAAGCCGTCGGACCCCGGATACTTGCCCCCCAGTAATTAATAAGGGCGTCTTTCTTCCCCTTTCTACCTCACTTCCGTGGCAATTTAATATCGGTCACTCTAGCCCAAATCTTCTAGCTTCCTATATTTCAAAGGGCAGTTTAAGACCTGAGGTCAGGCACTCCCTTCCTAAAATCCTCTACATATGATCGGATCGAATCTGGGGAACAAAGTTCAGGCGTGGTTTGTTTGGACGTAACTTTTCTTGCAAAGGAAACATCTAGACGCTGGATTTGGGAGTCATCTCCTTGTATGAATTTAAACTTATCCATTTTGCAGGAATTGCCGCTCGAAACGTTAACAAAGGGTTTGGGCAAAAAAAAAAAAAAAAAAACAGCCAACAAACGAACCATTCGGCGATAGTTTGTGAAGTTCCGAAGCGGAGATGCGGACCTGCAAAACGAAGCACGTGGTTACCACCCTGTTGCTGTTTCTGACGATGTTCTGTTACGTGTGGTTGAAGCGGACCTCTGAAAAACATGTGCTGAGATAGCGACAGAGGTAGGTGTCCACCACAGGACAGTTGTTCGGCGTCTGGCTGCCGTTGGTAAGATAAAAAAGCTGGACATGTGGCTGCTGCATGTGTTGACAACGGCCAAAAAGACTAGGCATTGGGAAGTCTGCAAGTGTCTGCATACCAGGAATAAATAGGAACCCCTGCTCCATCGAATTGTGACCTGCGACGAGAGGTGGCTCCTTTATAATAATCGGAAACGATCTACACAATGGTTAAGCAAAGCTCAGCCTGCTGGACGGCATCGTAAGCCACCCCTACGCACCAAGAACATGATGCTCCTTGTCCGGTGGTCCACAGCCGGGATAATTCATCGGAGTTTCTTGGCAAGAGGCCAAACATCACTGCAGAACGTTATCGCGCTGAATTACACTAGATGCACCGGAAATTGCTGCAGAAACAACTGTGTCTATGATTTACTTGAAAATTTTGAATTTATATGAAAACTATTTCACATCGTAAACACTATCCGACAAAGAAGATTTTTTTTTTCAAATCGGACTCCTAAAAGTAGAGATATTGACAATAATAAGATATACATCTACGCACCCTGGCGTAGAAACCATGTTTGTCGTCGTGAGTAGTATCGGTCCACAAACGAATTATTTTCAAACAGAAGTCATCGCTCTTTCCACGTTTTCATAAGTGAGTCACGGAAAAATTCTCATCGGCCGCCACCGGGAATCGAACCCAGGGGACTTCTGTTTGATGCTCCTTGTCCACGTCACTTGTCTCTTTGAAATATTTTCATTCGAGATTTTAGAAGCTCCGATTTTGCTGCAAATAAATCAAAAGCGAAAATTAAGACTTACGCCCGCTGGTGGCTAAACCGTTTTTTACCATAAATATAAATTATATGCAAAGGATTTCCCATGAGGCGCTGTATCCGGTACAGAAGGAGTTTTTTAAATCGGAAATTTAGAAGCAGATGTATCGGGGAAAGTACAATTTACCTTTACGCTCCCTAGCAGAAAGTCTATAAATTACCTGAAAATGTAGAAATTTTATGAAAAACATGTCACACCTGAAACTCTATCCAATAAAGAAATAATTTTTCAAATCGGACCATTAGAAGCAGAGATATAGACAAAAATAGGATACACATTTACGCCCCTGGCGGAGAAACTATGCAATATTTTAAGAAGAAAATGTTCCGAAAAGGTTTATCGAAGTGAGTGGCATCTGTCCACGAAAGAATTTTTAAATCGAGAATTTAGAAGCTTTGATTTTATGGCAAATACATCAGAAAGAAAAGTTAACACTTACGTCCCTGGTGACCAAAGTATTTTTCACCAAAAATTAGAAATTATATGCAAGGTATTTCCCATCAGAAGCTGTATCCGCTGAAGAAAAGAATTTTTAAATTGGAATTTTAGAAGAAGAGATATCTGGGAAAACGTAATTTACTTTTACGCCCTCTAGCGGAAAATGTATGCGTAACTTGAAAAAGTAGCTATACCTAAAATACTGTTCGCCGTAAATGTAATCGAAACATAAAATATTTTTTTCAATCGGATGTATAGAAGCAAATATATGGGATAAAAATACATTTTGAATTTGACATCATCTGCATTTACGCCCTCTAGCGGCCCAACTGTTCATCGTAAAAACAACAAAATGAAGGATCATCATTCGCATATTTCATGCTTCCCAATGCAAAAAGAAGTTTTCAAATCGGACTAATAGTTACAGAGATAGGGTGTCTACATACGGACGGACGGATAAACAGATAACATAAGCACTATTTTTTTTTACAGAAGACGTGCTAAAAACGTGAAGCACGCAAAGGGCATCATCCAATCAAAATGAAAATTGGTATGTGCAATGTATGTATAGGAAAGGAAATGATTGCAATTCTAGAACAGTTAGGTCATTTATTCGGATAAAACACATAAACTGAGCCAAGTGCGATCCATGATACATCGCTGAAGACATAACAAAAGATCTTATATTCGGACAGACACCCAGCGATCGTCATGACTTAATAGCTAGAGTGTTCAGACAAAAGCAAATGAAATTAATCGACATAATAACTAAGAGTAATGTATTCGGAGAGACAGGATTCTGGATGTATTCTATCGAATGGCAGAAACGAGGGCTTCCACATTCTCATAATCTAATCTGGTTGAAAGAAAAAATTCTACCAACCCAAATCGACGACGTTATGTCTGCCGGGTTCCCAAATCCAGAGGAAGACCCCAACCTGTATGCAGTGGTGACCAAAAATATGATTCATGGATCATGTGGAAATCTTAATTTTAATGCACCGTGTATGAAGGACGGAAAGTGCAGCAAGAAATATCCAAGAAAATTGATTAGAGATACACAAACCGGAAATGATAGTTATCCTAGTTATAGAAGACGAGCTCCAGGAGACGATGAATTCACGGCAAGACTGAAGATTAGAGGCAACACGGAAATAGAGGTTGACAACAGATGGGTTGTTCCGCACTCTCCACTCCTTTCTAAAATGTTCCAGACATACATTAACTTTGAATATTGTAACCCAGTAAAATCCATTAAGTACATTTGTAAGTATGTTAACAAGGGAAGTGACATAGCAGTTTTTGGACTCACCACTGGAAACACTAATGGTGAGGTATCTCAGTACCAGTTGGGAAGGTACATTAGTTGTAATGAAGCAGTGTGGCGGATCTTTAGCTTTCCGATACATGAACGGTACCCGACGTTTTTTCACTTTAGCGTTCATTTAGAAAACGGCCAAAGAGTCTACATTACAAGTGATGATGCGCACACAGTTGCTGTTCAACCACCGAACACGACTCTGACAGCCATCTTTCAATTATGTCAAAATGACCCATTTGCGAGGACATTGATGTATCCTGAGGTTCCACGATATTACACTTGGAACGCATGCAGGAAAGTCTTTTGCCAAAGAAAACAAGGAGTACCAGTTTCCGGACATGACACAGTTGCCAGCGAAGCCCTGAGTCGAGTCTACACAGTTTACCCAAAAAACGCTAAACGTTTCTTTCTCAGAATGATACTTCATACAGTTCGAGGATCAACTTCTTTCTTAGCTCTGAAAAGTAAACGGCGAAATATGTCAGACTTATAGAGAAGCTTGCCAAAAGCTTGGTTTACTAGAGGACGATCAACACTGGGACATTACATTATCAAAAGCAGCGTTAAGGTCTTCCCCGCAGCAAATAAGGAATCTCGTTGCCATTCTACTGACGACCTATTACCCATCCAATCCTAACAGTTTATGGGAGATATATCGAGAAAGCATGAGTGAAGATATATTCGCTAAAGCCCGAAGAGATAATCCGACTATTGATTTAAATTTTTCTCCAGAAATTATTAACGAATCACTTATATGTATTGTTAGAAGACAGATGTCTAGCCATTAGTAACAAGACATTATTACCGTTAGGCGTAGAACCTTCTCAACAAATCAGCGTGACGTGCTGAATACCTAACTTACAAGAGAAAAGAACTACAATATTGGTCTAGATGAGATTTTTCTTCCTGTATTAATTTACTTTTTGCTGAAATCCGAGCACAGAATGATGTGGCACTTGCCATAGCTTTATCTGGGATTGCATCCACACTCATGGATGGAGGGCGAACAGCACACTCAGCACTGAAATTACCGTTAAACATCGCTTTTGAACATAATCCCTCGTGCAATATTAACAGAACATCTGGTCAGGCAGAAGGGCAAAAAACTTGCAAAGTCATCATGTGGGATGAATGCACTATGGCACACAAATAATAATCGCTCGAAGCCTTTGATATAACTCCTCAAGACTTAAGCGGGAATAATAAACTGATGGGAGGAGCTCTGGTGACTTCCGCCAAACTCTTCCAGTCATACCAAGGTCGACACCTGCTGACGAACTTAATGCTTGCCTTAAGGCTTCGCCTCTTTGGAGACACGTTAGAAAAATTACTTTAAAAACAAATATGAGGGTACGACATCTAGGGGATCCAACTGCTCAAGCTTTCGCTGACAAACTTCTTCAAATCGGTGAAGGTACTTTTCCCACAGAGTGTACATTCGGCGAAATTCACTTTATAGATAATTTTTGTAACATGGTGACATCGGTTACAGAACTCATAAATAAAGTTTACTCACAGTTATCAGAAAATAACAAAAATCACAAGTGGTTGTGTGAAAGAGCCATCCTCGTTGCTAAAAACCATGATGTTCATGAAATCAACAACCGCATCCAGGATAGGATTCCAAGGTCCGTAACTGAATACAAATCCATCGATACGGTCGTGGATGCTAACGAGGCTGTCAATTAGCTAACGGAGTTCCTGAACTCTATCGACCCGCCTGGGATGCCACCACATCGCCTGCGACTTAAAGTTGGCTCACCCATCATGTTGCTTCGCAATCTCGACCCACCTAGGTTATGTAATGGTACAAGACTTTGTGTCAAAACAATATTGTCGAACATCATACAAGCGACAGTATTGAGTGGGAAGGGAAAGGGCGATGATGTATTTATTCCCCACATTCCGCTGATTCCAACAGATATGCCCTTCATTTTTAAGACATTACAGTTCCCAGTAAGGCTGGCATTTGGTATCACCATCAACAAGGCACAGGACCAGTCAATCAAGTGCGCTGGTATTAACTTGGAGACACCGTGTTTTCCCCACGGGCAGTTATAAGTAGGGTGCTCACGAGTAGGTCCCCCAAATCATTTGTTTATCTATGCTTCAGGTGGGAAAAGCATAAATGTCGCTTATAAACAAGTTTTACAATGAACACGCCATTCTTCTAGTCAGGCATTCTGTATCACCATCAATAAAGCACAGTAGCCCAGTGAAACAAGTGCTTGCAGTCTTCATGCTCTTCCTACGGACAATTCTATGTCCAATGTTCCACAGGCTTTCAAGAACAATGAAAAATTACAGGCTGTAAAGTGTAAAAAACGTTTTAAAAATAATAAATATTATTACAAAATTGGCCATATTTTCCTTCTCCTGCCTCTTTGGAAAATCCTTCTTTGTAATAATATTCTTGGGACACAATGAAAAAGGCCAATGCCCACAGAGAAAGAGGGGCAAAAATGCTAACAATCTCATATCTCATAAAAACTGAGTGTTGTTCATCATGGTAGGATTTATTTTCTATAGTGCGATTTACATTGTTACTTGAAAACAAACTTTATGTCTATCCCGGGCAACGCCGGGTATCTCCCCTAGTAAAGTATAAATAAAAAGATAAATTTAAGCATATATTTTTACAAACTCTCCCCTCTAAAAATTACTTCGCACTTGCTCTAAATTGAGGCACCGGTCAGCGGTAATGAAATTTTACCATCAACAAAGATACAAAAGGGGGCGGTAAGGAAACTTTACCATCAACAAAGATACAAAAGTGGGCGGTCAGGAAATGTTACCATCAACAAAGATACAAACGCGGGCAGTAGGTATTAAAAGATGGACGACTCTTGATGTAGACGATGCTGCATGGCCAAGGATGTTTTTGAGCGACGAATTCGGTTCTGTTCATGCGGCTATTACAATCGCTCGATCCTAGCGTTCTGTCTTGGTCCCCTTCCGTCCACTGCTCCCAAGGCGCTGGATTGTACGCTCCTTGACCGATCTGCGAAAACTTTGTTTGATTGCCCTGACCCAAATGCCTAGTAGAGATGGGTTTAACTGTGATTTCCGTGTCACGGTGATAACTGTGACTGTTCCACAATATAACAGGGATTTGTAACTGTGAACAAGTCACAGTTAAGGATTCTTTTAACCCCCCTGCCCAAACCAAACTGCGACAGTAACAGTTTGGATTGCAACGAGATTGAGTTGACAGGGAAAGTCGTGGGGTAAGAGTGACAAGCTGTTCCAAGTGTTGATGGGCATTTGCACTTTTGAACGTCGTTCTGCTTGAACTAACAACTGTGACGTGCCTGCCCAGCAGGACGCACACGACATAAAGGCAGATAGCAGTCAGAACGAACGTCCGCGTAGCTCAATTGGTAGAGCGACTTATTCCGGAATGAGGGGACCCAGGTTCAAGCCCCGACGTGGATAAAAATGAGGGAGAAATTTACTTCGTTATACAACATGAAACAAAAATCTTAATATCAAACGAGTGGTAAAACTTTTAAAATTGTACGACAAATAAAAAGTGCAACATCAAGACAGGAAAAAAATAAAAAAATAAAACCGTGCACGATGTAAAAATCTGAATAAATTTTGCCTGCCCATTGCCGGAAAAGTATAATACGGTTATTTCTTCGAACAGGTCAAAACAATTTTAGTAGAAGTTCAGTCTATGCATACATATATTTGAACAGTAAATTACGTGGGAGATAGGCAATGTATATTAGGACAAAGTCCTCTATAATACTGTTACACACGTAGTATATGAGTTTTGAAAAGACAAGTTGACTTCAATGATAATGGAATATGTTTAGTTGAACTTAAGAATATTTCCTTATGTACAGTATATATACATTTAAATGTTGAAACCTCACATAGGTTGTTCCAGTGAGACATAAAAATCAGCAATGAAGCATATGGAGCAACACATATTGTGCTCACCTTACTCCGGTTTCAGTCCTTCTGGCTTGCAATCAATCATGCTTCTTGTCCAGTGTTGTACCACATCATTAAAGGTATTCCACGTTCAAAGTTCAACACAAATACGAACATCAGCACAATTCTACAAGAAATAAATTGAAAACAAATAAAGCAGCAAATGACGAATGCGGTCTTGGTTTCCAACAAACATTTAATATCTTGGAGAAAGGAAAACATTTAAGAAACTGGGAGGGAGAAGTAAATCACACTGAAAATGGCAGTTTCATTATTATACGATAATTGCAAGCGTGCTATCTGATAATAAGAAATATAATTTTATTTTCCATAACTTTGAACCAAAATAATAACAAATTTCAGTTTTTAATATTATTATATAGAATCGGTGAACAAACATGAGCCCTTTAGCCCTGCAATTCTGGGAGGGAATTTAAAGAGGGGAATGGAGTGCTGCAGACAATATCCAGTAACCAAATGACAAGAGAAATATTATTATAGGATTAGACGCAATTTTTTATTGTAGAATGCAAAAATACATAATCATAAAATAATATTCCTTCATTTTTTAATATCTGCATTGGGATACAAAATTAAATTTTTAGAAATAAAAAAGAAAAGGTCATCCTGAAATTCCATTTTTTAAGTTTCAAATGCATGCATTTGTGCTGCACACGTTTGTGAGGTTTTATAAATAAAAAACTGTAATATGTTCTTTTTAATTTGTTGAAAGATTTTCTGTGTTGCTTCACTGTACCTGCATTCATCATGCAGGTAGGTATATTTGTACATGATTTGCAATTCCCTATAACAATAGAATCTGACATAAAAACAGTGTCGTGCATAGTAAGAAAGAGGTTGGGTCAAAAAAAAAGGTCAAAAAAGGAAAAGGTCATGGTGTGCAGCGCAGTATTTAGACCAACCCTGCTTTGTCGTAGTGAAAGTTGGGTGAGAAACAAAGGCCTCATGAGATTTGAGGTGGCGGACATGAGGTTTTTAAGGAATATCAAGGGAGAAATATAAATTAAAAACTACAAATACAAACTACGATAACAGTATAAATCAGATTTGACAAAACAGACAGAGACAGACGGTGCCGTTAACTCAGGATATATATCTTGATTCGTTTCTGAGTCATAACGTGCGTAGACAGATTTTTAGAACTGTTACTTTTCGCCGCTGCTCGTGACGTAAGGTAACCCTCAACAGCGAGAGTGATTTTGGATGGACCTGTTTACTCCTCGTTTGGGCGCTGGCGACAGCCGAACCCGAAATAGTGAATTCGGAACTGTTACTTTTGGTTGCTGGTCGTAACAGTGATATTTCAGTACCTGTGACAAAGTAACAGTTAGGGTGTGTTGCGCAACAACCTGTGTCAGCACGTACCGTTCGACGTCGTCTGCAGGAGTGGGGACTTGTCGCACGGCGCCCATTGCTCCGATTACCATTGACGTTATACCACCGGCGAATGCGGCGGCAGTGGGCCGTTGAACGCCGCACCTGGACTATGGAATGGCACGACATTGTCTTCTCCGACGAATCCTGCTTCTGCCTGCAACACCACGATGGTCGGATCCACGGGTGGCGGAACTGCGGCGAGAGACTGTATGACGCCTGCATTATGCATCACCATACAGGTCCGTCGCTTGGAGTTATGGTTTGGGGCGCAAATGGATATGACACCCGCACCCCTCTGGTACGCATCCCCGGTACACTCAACAGCCACCGCTCCATCTCCGACGTTTTGAAGCCTGAAGTCCTCCCTTACCTGCAGGACCTGCCAGCGGCCACGTTTCAACAGGAAAATGCGCGCCCGCACGTGGCACGCATCGTTCAACAATTCTTCACAGTCCACCAGGTGTCACTGCCGCCGTGGCCCTCCTGTTCTCCCGATATGTCGCTCATCGAACACGTCTGGTCACTCATCGGCAACCGAGTGGCCCGGCAAGCACCACCGCGGCTACGCCTGATGAACTGTAGCAACGTGTGGAAGCAGCCTGGACCGACATACCCCAATCCCACATCCAAAGCCTCTTTCGTTCGATGCTGCGGAGTGTAGCGGCCTTTATTGCCAGCGATGGGGGACACACGAACTATTGATGTCTACGTGTTCCGCAAGTCGCACGGGCCTGTAAGCTCAATCGTTTCATCTTTGTATCTGTTGTTATGTGTCCAGTAAATCTGGTTTTGCTATCTCGTGTCCTTCTTGGTGTTGCATTTTGGGTAGCCAGCAGTGTAGCTCCGAGTACTTGTGTCTCATTTTGGAAAAGACACGTACTCATTTCTGAATACATACAGGGAATCAATTATGAGTATATCTGGTACTTCTAATTGGAAATGCATGTACTCATTTTAGTACATATATTCTAAATATATGTGCTGTAACTTCATTCAGTTTCTGTGCCCTTTCGGGCAGGGCACAGATACTGAAGGAAGTAAGAGCGAATCTAGTGGTTCTGACAGGATAGTTTGTAAGTGAGCACACTGGATGGCGATATCGTACAAGCGTACGATTTTGCAGATAGAAGGCAGAGAGAAATCGGGGTGGTTTAGTAACTATAACCGGAGTATTCCTACCGGGGACTGTCACTTAACGAGCTCCTCCGATGCACTGCGGATATTCAGCGATTGTTAGAAATTTACACTAGTGGGCTAGGTTTGAACCTGAAATCCCTCAATCACTGATCTGAATCTTTAACCACTAAGCCATCCGTGGCTGGATTTCAAATTTATACGATACGATATTTGAAGAAGTTTTAGGAAGGGAGTGTCTGACCTCAGGTCTAAAACTACCAGTAGAAATAGGAAGCTAGGAGATTTCAGTAAGTCAACTCAATAGGAAAGACAAACAGAAAATTTAAGTGAAAGGAGAGGGTGAGAAAGGAGAGGGTGATATATATTTCAAACTGTGAACTGTGACACCAGTTCGCAGGGAAGAGGGCCAAGGAGAACCAAGCACCGCATAACATCACAGAGAACCACAACACCGCCCGATATCCGACGACACACCAGTGGCTCACTGCAATTCAACGAGACCAAATCCAAATGCCCGAGAAGAATCCATTTTCACCATCTTGATACCAATCTAAAAAGAAGGAGGTGTTGGTCTGTCTAACACCCACCAGTGTCCATAAAATTCCTCTCTCCGTCAAGGGGGGGGGGGGGGGGGTCAACATCGCCACCTTAATACTGGGATACCTAAGGAATTCCCTGGGATTGTAACCAACCACGTCGCTAACAAGTCCATTAGGGCGGGTTTCCTCTTTTTGCAGAACTTCTTGGCGAGTCTGATAGAAAACCCATGTACCTTCTCGATTCCAAGTTTGTTCCAATGTGGAGTACAAGGCATGGGGGGCGGGGCATTCGAAGTGCTCGGCTATGCACCCTCTCGATTCTCTCTCGCTGATACCTACTGATACCAATCCAGATGGAGGAGGATTTCAAATTTGGAACACGTGTACTCCATACATCTGAAAGTATACATATTATTCTATGGCATATCTGGGGTAATATACACTGACGGAAAAAAAATCCCAACACCACGACAAAATTGTTGTAGAGGAATGAAATGGCGGCAATACATTTGTATAGGTAACATATTTAATCGATTAAGGTTTCAAGATCACAGCTTATTGTAAGCACGAGAAGAGCCATTTTATATGTGAAATGCTGGTACATTAATAACCGGTGTAACCGCCAGAATGTTGAATGCAAGCACGCAAACGTTCATGCATTATGTCGTACAGGTGCTGGATGTCAGTTTGTGGCATAGAGTTCCATACCTGTTGCACTTGGTCGGTCAATACAGGGACGGTTAATTCTGGTTGGGGGTGACGCTGGAGTTGTCGTCCAATGATGACCCATACGTGCTCGCTTGGTGAAAGATCTGGTGATCTAACACGCCACGGCAACATGTCGACACTCTGTAGAGCATGTTGGGTTACAACAGCGGTATGCGGGCGAGCGTTATCCTGTTGGAAAACCCCTCCTGGAATGCTGTTCATGAATGGAAGCACAACAGGTTGAATCAGCAGACCGACGTACAACTGTGCCGTTAGGGTGCGTGGGATAACCACGAGAGCGCTCCTGCTGTCATAGGAAATTGCTCCCCAGACCATAACTCCAGGTGTAGGTCCAGTGTGTCTCGGCCGCAGACAGGTTGGTTGCAGGCGCTCACCTGGCCTCCTTCTAACCAACACACGGCCATCACTGGTACCCAAGTAGATCCGGCTTTCATCAGAAAACACAACAGATCTCCACTCCGTCCTCCAATGAGATCTAGCTTGACACCGCTGACGTCGCAAACGGCAGTGGTTTGGAGTAAGTGGAATGCACGCTACAGGGGGTCTGGCTCGGAGCTGTCCTTCAAGTAACCAATTAGTAACAGTTCGTTGTGTCACTGTGGTGGCAACTGCGTTCGATTTGCTGCCGCAGACGTGGTACGATGCGCCACGGCCATACGCCGTACACGGCGGTCTTTCCTCTCAGTAGTGCCACGTGGCCGGCCGGAACCCGATCTTCTTGAGGCAGTACCTTCCCTTAACCACCGCTGCTAACAATCATGCACAGTGGCTACATTCCTGCCAAGTCGTTCTGCAATATTGTGAAAAGAAAATCCACCTTCTCGTAGCCCTATTACACGACCTCGTTCAAACTCCGTGAGCTGTTGATAATGGCTTCTTCGTCTACTTAAAGGCATTCTTGACTAACATCAACACACTACGTGGAATCTCAACGATAACTAACACTCACGAACGTTACAGCGCGTATTTACAGCAAACCTGCTTTGCATGTTCCGAGGGGCGCTACTAGCGCGACACGTATGCGCCGAGCGCGAAATTTGCATAGACGTCATCTTACAGATGTACTCTCACCGCCTACCAACCGTCGTTTATCTAACACAACCCATTCTTGGTGTTGGGATTCTTTTTTCCGTCAGTGCATATACTCATTGTCAGATGCTGGGCAAATGGACCGCACAATTTTATGACTAATATAGTGATTAAGCGACAATATATTATTTATGAGACTGACACAAATATATTTAATGTAAAAACGTACACAAAGATACTTTATGCATAATTAAATTATTTGTGATCAGTGACTTGTTGTATTATTTATTTATGTGTGTCACTTTACACATATTAAACAATTTCTCTTGAAATCTATAATATCTAAAGTGAAGAAATACGAAATTATATTTATATTTATTGACGCAGTTATTTGTAGGTACGTATGGTTAGTTATATTTGAGCATGTCTTGTACTCGTGTACGATACGATTGTACTTAAAAAACCCGAATAGGTTCAGGTTCTCATTTTTAAGTAGATTTTTTTAATAGTTTATGCACTATTAAAAATGCGTCCGAAATAATTTATTTATAGGAAGACTATATTTTTCCTAAATTATTACTAAGCTGTAAATAATAGCTAATGAAAATGTGCTTGACATAATGTGAGGAAGCGGACAAAATGCACAGTAATACAGTTTTTGTAGCATGTTGTCGTCCCTAGTTTAGGGGCACTGGTTCCACAAAACGGAGGGAGCCGGTGCCGTAAGGCAAACACAATATCCATGCCACACCGGGATTCGCACCCGGATTCGTTCCAGACGAATGGTCACACAAGTCAGAGCTTCGACCACTGCGCCACCGGATCTGCCAGGAGCAGAAATATGCTCGCAAATAAAATTTTCCAGCCGAAAGAAAATATTTTTCTTTTAAATAATATTTTGCAGCAATAATATTTTGTTGCATTTTTCTTTTAAATAATATTTTGCAGCGGAAGAAAGTTTCCACTTAAAGTCTAGCAAGAAGAAAAAAATAAAAAAATTTAAACAAGTGAAAATTCAAATCTCAAAAATATCTCAATGTCACAGCTACTTTTTTTTCTTTGAATCACGAATCACCTTTCATAAAAAAAAAATTTAATTACCGTACATCAGATCATCTAGCGAAATTGATATCATCCATTTTACTTCGAGATTTCAGACAAAAGCGTCCCCCCAAAAAAAACAGAATCTATGCATTAATTCTATTTCTGCAGTTTAGATTTCTTTACTTCTTAGAAAGGCTTTTTAGGTACCGGAAAAATGTCGAATCATTTAGTACTACGAATATCCTTTCTAATTTAAACAAAGCGATGCATAATAAAGGTAACTCACGATATCCATATTTATACATGAAAAAAAGAATAGTATAAAATTGCTTCGTTCCTAAAAGATGGAATTTTTTTTTCTGAAAGCAAGGTCACCTTTCACAGCTGAAAAGGAAAAAAATTAAGCCGCCTAAAGGAATTTATAGAAGTAATTAAATTGAAGTCGAGTTGTAAACATTTTTTGAACAGAGAGAATTGGTTTTTGAAATGAGATTAAGAAAGATATCCATTTTGAATAAATAATGAATCTGACATCTACATATGTTTAGAAGCGAAAAGCCGTGTTGTATTACACGACGAAAATTCATATTCAACGAATAACTAATTCTGCGATTAAAGTTTCATGAGAATATTTCTGATCAATGTACACTATGCGGACAAAATTGATTGGACACTGTAAGTAAATAGGAAAACAGTGTTGTATTAGGTGCACAAATAAGTTTTAAATCGTTTTAAGACAACGCAAGATGTAATTTGAGAGAAAACAACAGTACCTTCACGAATCAAAATATGCGCCGTCACTATTCAAACACCTTCTGCCATCGGTCGGGCAGTTGACGGATTCCAGGCATGAAGAAACACTTCGTCGTGTGACGCGATGAAATCGTCAACCCATTTTTGCACTTCGTCACATGTTTGGAACCGTACAGCACAGAAACCATGTTGCATCGAACGGAACAAATGATAGTTTGAAGGGGCCATGTCGGGACTATACGCCGGGTGCTCCAAAACTTCCCAGTCAAGTGTCAATAACGTTTGCTTGACCGATTTCACGACATGCGGCCTAGCGTTGTCATGCTCTAATTTCACGGGACGCAATCCTTTGCCTGTGAATGGACGTTTTCAACAGATTTCCTGCTTCAATCTCGGCAATTGTTGCTAGTGGCAATAAGCAGTAACAATTTGACCCTGTACCAATATCCCACCAAATGCACAGCAGAATTATTTTTGGAGTGAATATTGCGTTTCGGTGATGAAATCGTTGCTTTACCGGGGTCTACCCAGTGTTTGTTTTTTTTTATTTGCGTTTGGGATTGTCGTACCGTATCCACTTTTCATCACCCGTAAAGATATTCCACAGGAATGACTTTTCCTGTTGTTTATTCAACAGATTCAAACACTTCCTGGCACGCTCAACCTTGTTCCTCTCGCTCAGGTCATGTGGTACCCATTTTCCCTCCTTCTGAATCTTTGCAATTGCACGTAAACGATTGGAAATGGTTTGTTGATTTACCCCCAGTTGTTCAGCTAGTTTTTTTTTTTTTTGCGTTTGAGAATAACCTTCATTCACCAATGCTCGCAGTTCCTTATGTACAACCTTCCGCTACGTTCTCGGTCCCTAACATCAAAACCACCTGCTTTATACCTTCTAAACCAAACCTCCCACGTGCTTTTCGATACAATATTCTCCCCAACAACAGAGCTGATTGATGCACATGCCTTCGTAGCACTTTTTCCTTGATGAAATTCGTAACCAATGTAGTGTCAAATAAATGCAGTATCGCTTACCATCTTTCACCTACCGAGGTGCAAGTGCGTTTCACTGTTGAGCAAATTTCTGTGTCACATTTTATACTCGGGACCAGTTATGGTCACATGACAACAACGCAGGGGAATGTCGGATATGTAAATTACTGGTATACGTCACACAAAAAACGCTTTAAAAAGTACACCTACAGCATACGCAAATTATAAAATGCTGTATTTAATACCTTTTTGAAGCGTGTAAAAGCAAATTCTGACAAGAAACATTTCTTTCTACCTCACACCAATATCATATCATTTGCATCTGTCCACAGACATTCTAGATTTTTCGATCGGCCTTAAAGATTTTCCAGCATCTATTCCTTTGATCTTTCTTTTTGATTGGAAGTTTCAAGGACCACAGTGAGCAACTCAGTGGGCTATAAGCAGTCGCCCGTCCCTAATTTAGGGCCACTGGTTCCAGGGAGGGAGAACACCAGCGCCGTAAACCAAACACAACATCCATGTCTCACCGGGTTTCGAACCCGGACCCATCTCTCCGACCACTACGCCACCGAGGAACCCAGCAGTATATTCCTTGTCTCTGTTAATATGACGTACCTTGAGATGAACTATGCGAATATGGCGGGACAAAAAATGGTACAGGTACATTGGGTGCGATGGTATCCGTGACTTAAAAGCAGTTTTGTAGCGCGAAACTTTGTCAGAATCTAGCAATTTGGGTATGAATCTAAGTTACAGTCTGACAGCAGAAAAAGATCTCCAAATGAAAATATTATTTTTGTTTTTCATAGTGTTTCGCAGAAGTGGTCATTCTCACCTTCACCCTTGACTGCATCCTTGAGAAAATAATTGTTTCCCTGTAACTTAAAATTGGCGGTGGAGTCTCTACCACTAACCGTTTGAATGTTCATGGCGTTTTTTTTTTTTTTGTAGCTCATAATGTATTCACAGAATATGCAATCACGTCTGACAACAAAAAAATGCGATCTTAATAACACAATCCGGTAAAAAAATGCAGCAATTACTGCTTCCTGTTCACTGCAGAAAGAAATGGCCTTTGTCGAAATGAAATTCCCGGAATGCGTCATTACATTAATCTGACTGCAAATTGTTTTCAATGGTAATTTTGGAAACTAAACGAGACGGATATGGAGCTTTAAAGGTGGAAAAATGTTAAGCGTAACAAACAAGAAGTGTTAAATTACAAAAAGAAGGCACAATGAAATAGGCTGTTTACTATACATACACGGAAGTGCCAAAAGTCATGGAATAGCAGTATTAAAATTTTTAATTAGCGCTGCCGGCTTATAAAAGCTTTTATGCACGTCACGGTTTTTATCGGTTCCGAGGTGCAATCTCGTGAGTCAGGGTGAACAACTGCCAGTAGGATTACGACATCCACAGTGTCACGTGTGTACCGAGAATACCTCATGGAAGGCATTACCACCCACCGTGGACGGCCACGGATGCTGAATGACCGTGACCAGCGGCGTGTGACCTGGATTGTACATGGTAACAAGCAAGTGACACTGACTCAAATAATATCCTCATTCAATGCAGGACGTACCAGAGACATATCCATCAGGTCAGTGCAGCGTATTTTAGAGTCCATGGGGTGTTGGAGCAGATGACTTCCCAGCGTGCCTTTGTTGACACCACGACATCGTACACAGCGCCTCACCTAAGCAAGTGAAAACGGTAGTTGGACCCTTGAAGAATAACAACATGTGGCGTTGTCCGATGAGTCACCTTACCAGTTGTTGCGAGCTGATGGGATAGCTCGTATGTGGCGCAGACTCCAGCAGGCCATGGACCCAAGCTGTCAACAAGGTACTGTGCAAATTGGTTGTGGTTCCACACATTGATGGGTCTCTTTACGTGGCACGGTTTGGGGTCCTCTGGTCCTCATAAACACGTCATTAACGGGTAATTGCTTTGTTGCTTTGCTGGGTGACCATTTGCAGCCCTTCATGGACTTCAGGTACTCCAACAATGAAGGGATGTTCCAGGAGGACAATGCAGCATGTCATCGGGCACAAGTTGTCCAAAACTGGTTCAAGGAGCATTCTGGACAGTTCCGACGGATGATGTGGCTACCATGTTCGCTCGACACGAACCCAATAGAGCACTTATGGGACGTGCTGGAAAGGCCTATTCGCACCCAAGACCCTACTCTTACACATACCAGGGAACTTTGGGCGGCCGTTCAGACGGCATGGCTCAACATCTCTCCAGAAGTCTTCCTGCCACTTGTGGAACCGATGCCACGTCGAGTTGTTGTACTTCGAGTAGCTAGAGGAGATCTTACACGATACTAGGTACGTATCCAATGGCTTTTGGCACTTCAGTGTAGATACTTTAGCGGGGAACCCAATGCGCAGCAATATTACGTAAAACAAAATGATGAACCAGGAAAACGTAACAATAGTGCAAAATGGTGAAAACAGTAGAGATTTTCCGAGGTGTTCCTGATTTTGTTCGTATGAAGAACAAAATCAAAAGTGCCTCCGGAAAATTCGTGTAAATCGTAGGATGAACGTTTAGATCGACACATGTGTCACACAGAAGTGTTATGCTGTTGCCAAGGGAAACAAGTGACTCCAGGCAGTAAATCCAATTCCGGAGCAAGAGCATATCAGCCTTTCTCGAGAGTTCTGGCAGAAATTTGTAGACCTGCAATGCGTCTTCCCAATGCATCCCACACATGTTCAATTGGGTTGTGGTCTGGGGAATGCGCTGACCATGGCATACCGTTGATATCTTTATATTCCGGAGTATCATCGACAGTAGCAGCTCAATGAAGTCTCGCGTTACCGTCCATGAACAGAAAATTTGAGCCAACAGCAAGCCGACGAAGACTCACGTAGGGATCAAAGATTTCGTCTCTCGGCTTGTTAAAGCTTTACACAATAGACATAGAGCTATGTGCGCCTCTTGGAAATAATGCCACAGGTGCAACACCACCTCTGTAATGGTGCATTTCTCGCCTGTTTGTGTGGGAATAACGGGTTCCAGATTCTCTCCAGATAAGAACACGACGGCTGTCACTTTCGAGACTGAACCTAGATTCATCGAAGAACAGGACACATTGATTTGCAGTGATGTTTTTAGTTTCAGTTATAAGCTGACAACGGTTTATTACTGTTACTTGCCGTCTTGACAAGTTCGACACATCTGTGGTACCCTACAACTCGTGTGGACATGTTAGCAAGCTATTTTAATCCCATGACCTTCTATAATCGCCAGATTTCAGGATTGTCTTTCAGTTTCGGACAAGTGCATTATCATTAAAAATGTGTTTTTGCTTCACAGTTTAGACCAGTCCCCCGGTTCGCGAAGTTTTTTCTGCCGGTCCGTGAGAAACAAGGGAATTTATTTATTTTTTCTTTTGAATCGAACTGGAGTCGAAGTAAAAGGAAATGAAACACCTGCAGCGGAAGATTAAAGGAAGCTTGTGTGTGTGTGTGTGTGTGTGTGTGTGTGTGTGTGTGGATCAAATATCTCTTCAGAGAGGATCTGAACTCCTGCAGGCTAACTCACCAGGAAAAGGAAAGCTTTGTTCAACTTCCTTCTCATGCCAGTATGGTATCGATTTTCAGATCCAAATCTCTGACTTAGTTTTGGGGCATCAGTGGAGAATGAATATCTAAGTCTTAGTGACAAAGCTCTAAAATCATTAGTAACTTTTTCGACCATGTATTTATTGCCCGAAAACCTTTTCTGTGGTTTCCGAAAAAAAAGGAAAAAAAAGCGTAGGAACATAATGGTCATTAATGCTGCTCTACTTCTTGCAGAAGGAACGCTGAGACAACAAATGCAGAAGATTATTGCGAAGCAGCAGCAACAGACGTCGCATTGACCCCAGAAAAAATTATATTAACGGTTTGGAGCATATTGTGATGTATTGCTTATAGATTACACTTCTTAATCATTAAAGTATAATAACAGATTAAATGATATTTCTGTAAGTAAGTGACATTGAATAATTTTATATATAAATTTTGGATTGTACGCAGTGATCATTATAATATAGAATATCACGATACTAAATGCCTGAAAATTGCCTAAAGGTTTTGTTTCGACACCTCCGATCCGCGAAGGTTTCCTCAACGTTTCGCCGGTCCGCGAAAGCTTCCCCAATATTTTGCCGGTCCGCGAATGTAAAAAGGTTGGGAACCACTGGTCTACACCATAATTCATGCAACCTCTTTCGTTTTGATACATTCATAATAATAACTTCTCTTTCGGTAGCGTTTTTTTACGATCACTATGTTGTGACCTTTCCTTCACTTTGAAAGTGTCTTTCTTTAATTGTCTTTGGTCTGGCGCGCCATAAAAACCAATCAACCAACCAACCACTTTGAAATGCCCAATTTTCTTCTATTTGAGTATTTTAAACACTGCTAAGGTTCTTTTCTTTTTAACAAATTTATTTTCGTCTTTTTATGGTTAATCCAGACTTGCACTTGTCTTTGCTTCAAGGATGGCATTAACAATTCACAAATAACGACACAATCCGTTAAAGTCAGGCCTATTCCAAATAAAAATTGGTATTTGTGGGTTTCACTACCACCACGAGCCACTCAATGGGCTACTAGCAGTCGCCTATCCCTAATTTAGGGCCACTGGTTCCAGGGAAGCGTTAAGATCCAGTGCCGTACGACCAATGACTCATTCAGGACAAAAACGTTAGCCTACTCGGGCGAACTGACAGCGGAATGCCTCACCAGGGCGACATTTTTTAACTTGGAAAAACAAGTTCAAATGATAACGAAAATTAAAATATATAACACTCCTTTTGGTAAACAACTGTTTTTTTTTTTTTTTGTCAGTTTCCAATTTATACGCACTTAATTAAATCTTCCTTACTGTTGCATTGTCTTTTTATACAGTGTTAGCCTGCTTCTTATACAGTACTAGCCCCAAATGATAATAAAATAAAAATAAATAACACTCCTTTTGGTGAACAACTGTTTTTTTTAGTTTTGTCACTTTCCAATTTATAGACACTTATTTAAATCCTCCTTACTGTTACATTGCCTTTTAATACAGTACTAGCTTCCCTTTTTATAGAGTACCGTCCTAAGACGGCTGCTCTAAGCTTTAAATAAACATTCATATATAGGAGATATTGCCCGACCTAGGACGGAGTGATATTTTTAATTGAGGCAGATTGAAAACATATCAAATAGACGCCGGATTTCTGTAAGGAAATATAATAAAACCTCGTCCATATGAGAGCGGAAAATGTTTTTAGATGCGTATCCGATCACTTCGACATCTCAAAATTTCAATTTTTATTTTAGGTTAAGCGTTTTAAATAGATTTCGGTATTTATATTTATAATAACGCCGATTCTTTTTTTACGAAATTACTCTGCAATTTTATTCCTTTTTTATGAAATTACTATGCAATGGAAAGGAAATGAAATAAAACACGACATAACACCTACGTAACAGAACAAAAGTCACATACAGTTGTTCTAGCACGTACGTGTTGCCACAGATGAAGTTGTTTGTCCTACTATCTTTATTTTATTTTCCGGTATTTCTCCTTGATTTTATGTATCGTGCAATAGCGGTGAGCTTATTTCCGATTTCGGCCAGGAGATTGCGCTGCAAGTACTAAATGGCGTCAGAGCCTGACGTAGCCTATTACAGAGAGAGACATAGCCTATTATATAGGTTTTATCTCATAGCTATAGTCCAGATTACACGCAAATGCGTATTTTAGCAATTTTTACGTAAGTTCGTATAAATGTATAGAGCACGCAAATAACCAGTAAGAACGCGCATTTCAAGCAGTACATTTTTGTAATTTTTTTGATCTTATAATATACACCGAAGGGTCAAAACATTATGACCAGGTTATATGTAAATCGAAGCAGCTTCTTGTAAATGAGGGGTGTGTAGATATCACGCTACGGTATAAATAACACACGATACTGAGCTATGTTAAACAGTGTTATTATTGTTCTACAGATAGGAAAAGCAGTGGACCTAGAAGAGTTTGACAATGGCCAATTCGCAATGACCAGACGACTGAGTCAGAGCATTTTCGAGAAGGCTAGGCTTGTGCCATGATCACAGTCATTCGCCGTTCGTATCTTCAAAAAGTGCTGCGAGGAGTTAGAAACCAAGAACCGCTGTGTAGGGACGACCATTGCCCATCAGTGTTAGAGGTGAGCAAAGGCTATAAGATGTGGGACGACCATTGCTCATCAGTGCTAGAGGTGAGTGAAGGCTACAAGGTGTGGGACGACCATTGCTCATCAGTGCTAAAGGTGAGCGAAGGTTACAGGGTTTGGGACGACCATTGCTCATCGGTGCCAGGGGTGAGCGAAGGCTATAAGGTGTGGTACGACCATTACTCATCAGTAGGTGAGCGAAGGCTATAAGATGTGGGACTACCATTGCTCATCAGTGCTAGAGCTGAGTGAAGGCTACAAGATGTGGGACGACCATTGCTCATCGGTGCTAGAGGTGAGCAAAGGCTATAAGATGTGGGACTACCATTGCTCATCAGTGCTAGAGATGAGCGAAAGCAAAAAGTTGTAGGACTACCATGGCTCATTAGTGCTAGAGTTGAGCAAAGACTATAAGATGTGGGACGACCATTGCTCATCAGTGCTAGTTGTGAGTGAAGGCTACGAGGTGTGGGACGACCATTGATCATCAGTGCTAGGGGTGAGTGAATGCTACAAGGTGTGAGACGACCACTGATCATCAGTGCTAGAGGTGAATGAAGGCTACAAGTTGTGGGACGATCATTGCTCATCAGTGCTAGAGGTGAGCGAAGGTTACAGGGTTTGGGACGACCATTGCTCATCAGTGCTAGAGGTGAGCGAAGGCTACAAGATGTGGGACGACCATTGCTCATCGGTGCTAGAAGTGAGCAAAGGCTATAAGATGTGGGACTACCATTGCTCATCAGTGCTAGAGATGAGCGAAAGCAAAAAGTTGTAGGACTACCATTGCTCATTAGTGCTAGAAGTGAGCGAAGGCTGCAAGATGTGGGCCGACCATTGCTCATCAGTGCCAGAGTTGAGCAAAGACTATAAGATGTGGGGCGACCATTGCTCATCAGTGCTAGAGGTGAGCGAAATCTACAAGGTGAGGTACGACCATTGCTCATCAGAGCTAGAAGTCAGTGAAGGCTACAAGTTGTGGTACGACCATTGCTCATCAGTGCTAGAGGTGAGCGAAGGCTATCCCATATGGTACGAGACAACAGAAAGGATACTGTGGCACAACTCGCTGGCAACTTGAATGCTGATATGCGTTACTGAATGGTAAAAAAGATCGTGTTTATTTCATAGTACAATATTCGATCACTGAAATGAAAACACGATCTAAAAACATACAAATCAACAATTATCTCACGATTTCTTGATGGCACTACATTTAATGACTGGTTAAAAACTCATGACTAGCTAAAAGGATGGTATTTACAATGGCAATAACTTTCGACCTTACTAAAGATCATCTTCAGGCTAATAACCTCTACAAGAACACTGGGCTGACATTAAATACATGTGTCAGATGACGTACATTGGTACATTAGCAGATCAACAAAATGATACACGCGCAGATCAACAAAATACAATATTCGATGACTGAAATAAAAACACGATATAAAAACATACACACCAGCAATTAGCTCATGATTACTTGATGGTTACTGCATTTAATGAATGGTTAAAAACTGATGACTATCTGAAATAATGGTATTTACAATGGAAAGAACTTTCGACCTTACTAAAGATCATCTTCAGGCTAGCAGCCTCCACAAGAACACTGGGCTGACATTAAATATAGGTGTCAGATGACGTACATTGGTACATGCACGGATCAACAAAATGACATACTTTACAAAGTTCAGGGATGGCAGAGGGTGGGGAGGGACGGAGGGGAGGGGGATTGAAAGTAGTTTGGAACACGAATAAGATATGGCAATAAATCATGCAATAAATTTAAGCAAGCAGTGGAAATATCAGAAGGTAACTCATCATTACAACACACCTTTAAATTTAGATAGATACATAAACTTTGTACAAGAAGAGTCGCAGTCTTAGAGTTTGAAGTAGCCAGGATTTAGAAACGCATTCCACTGAGGAATGTGTAAACCTCTTTGCACACTGCGAGCAAGTGCGGTACTGGTACCCGAGGTTTTCATATTGTATATATGTTCAGATAAACATGTCTGAACTGTCCTCAACGTGGATAACAGTCTGCATTAGTAGAACAAACTGCTTTCAAAGGTAAACAATACATGCCATGATGAAATTTAATTTGTTTCTTATCTCGGTCACTTCTTACAAGGGAAAATAAATTACGAGTCGTGTTTCCAAAGTTCGCATCAGCTTTTCTGCACAATGTTCTAAGATTAAAAACACTATGAGGTCAATAATCCAAAGATCCCGTGTAAGTCAAAGTCTGGCTGTCCCTTTGCAGGGTGGAACAGTTAATACGGTTATATCTATGAAGGTGAGACTGAATAATACTGTAATACTAACCGAAAGATTCGGCTACGTCGAAAATCCTAGAGAGTTCCAGTTCACAAAACTGTACAGTAGAAGAATGAGTATAGGCTCTTTTTATCAAATAACAAAATGCAGTCAGTTTTACAGCAGTTGGATGAAAGGAATTTGCTAGAATTATGACAGGTTGGGTAGTTCGTTTCCTGTTGACGGAAAAATATAAGGATTTGTTAATATGGTTACGTTGAAGATTTAGATGCAATAAAGATAAAGCTAGATTTTGTTCTAACTCCAAAGTGAATTGAATGGTAGGGTATTAAGAGTTCATCAAGTCCAAAGTCTGGGTGAGATGGTTATGTGAATGATGCCAGCATATACGAATATCGTCCACATAACGCAAATAGAGGATGGGTTTAAGGGGACAAGTTTCAAGTACCTTTTTCTGGGGTTTTCTCCAGGGCTAACTTAAATGCTGGTGATGGGAGTAATGCTTCACAACGAAGAGTACATCAAACCCTGAAGATAGGGAGCTTCGTAGGCGCAGACCTTTGCGACTGCACAAGCTAACCTCAGTTCAGCATCAAAAGCGCATATAATGGGCACGCGATCATCAAAATTGGATATTGAATGATTGGAAGAAGTTCGTCTGGTCTTATGAATCTTGTTTCATACTGCACCAAATGGACGTTTGCCTCGTTTTCCTGGGGAAGTGGCACCTGAATGCATCATGTGCCAAAAATAAGCAGTTGAAGGAAATGCTTTGTGTAATGTTATGCTGGAAAACTCTCCGTCCACCAATGCATGTGCAGGAAACCATGACTTCTAGCAACTACCTAAGCATCTCTGCAGACCAGGTGCAACTTTTCGTGGCAACGATATTCCCCTATAGTAGGGCCTCATTTCACAAGACCGTGCTTCAAACCACAGTACCCGGATTGTTCGAGAATGGTTCGTGGAACAAGAAGAATGTTTTTCAGGTATTTCCCTGACTACCAAATTAGGAAAGAATAATCCAATCAAGCACCTGTGGTTTGTGTTAGAACAGCAGATCCGAAACCACGTGACTTACAAGAGTTAAAGGATCTTCTGGTAACGTGTTAGTACCAGATATTACAGATAAGCTCGGACCCGGGCTCGTCTACGGAAACCGGGCCCAGCCCGGTCTCGGGCGAGCTCAGGATACATTTGGAGCCGAAATACCCAAGCCCGGGCCATGCCCGGGCTTGGCCTTACACATGTTGAATTTCATTACTAAACTATATATACATATATATCCAATTTCATTGTTTATGTTCCCTTCACGAAAACTGTAGTTAAAAGGTAATCCCCTGGATTATCTTGTTATAAACTTTACTGGCGTGCAAAAATTAAGGACGAGACGGTTTTTCGACTGTAACGTCCTGCAGAAGTGCTCCACATCAACTCAAGTCATACCATAAGATAACCAAGATGTAATAATATGTGACAAGTGAGCAAAACCGTCCAAATAAGGAATCCAAAGGATACAAAGGCACTTTTTGAAAAGGTAGCTTCGAGTACAACTGGACAGAAGACAGAAACGTCCATGTGACAGGCGGCTGCCAAGAAAAATCCAGTCTTTAGTAGAGGATATGATCACCCCTGACTGCGCTGCAGGATTTACAACGTCTTTCCACGCTGAGGACGAGGTTGTCAAGGAGCTGTTGAGGCATCGCGGCCCATTCCTCTTGTAGCGCCAATCGCAGCAGCGGAATTGTTGCTGGCGGCTGGTGACGTGCTGCCAAGCATCTCCCGAAACGGTCCCACACGTGTTCGATTGGATTTAGGTCCGGGGACCTTGCGGGTCAATCCATGCGTTAAATATCTTCACCCTCCAACAGCTCTGTGACAAACACTGTACGATGAGGTGCAGTGTTGTCGTCCATGAAGAGGAACTCAGGGACCCACAGCACCTCTAAACAGACGCACGTGAGGCAGGAGAACCTCGGTACAATAGCAGACACCAGAGACTGAACCTCCTTGGAAGATGTGAAGGTCAGTACGGCTACCAAGCATGATACCGCCCCAAACGAGAACACCGGAACCTCCAAACCGGTCTCTTTCGATGATGTTGGAGGTATGATTGCGTGTTGCCTGCTCTCTCCAGATGTGTATACGTCCAGAATCGCTCGTGAGACTAAATCAGCTTACAACCGTAAAGAGAACTCGACACCATTGCTGATGTGTCCAGTTCCTGTGTTGCTGGCACCACAGAAACTGCCGTGTCCGATGAGCAGGCGTTAATGGCACACACCGTACTGGTCGTAGTGCAAATAGACCACCTTTGTGCAGCCTCCTGGCCACAGTAAAACGCGATAACGGACGTCCTGTTGTCTGTTGCATGTGCATTGCGATTTATCCTGCTATCTGCCGTCTGTCTCTTCTCGACTGTAGGACAGTATACCGGTCGTCCGCCACCGTGGTTGCTGCTGGACGACAACTGCCAAACTCTCGGACAGCTGTTCTTGTCGTTTGGAATGCTATCCAAGCTTGTGAAACGATACTGTGAGCGAGCCCGAACTCCTCGGACACACAAGTCACATTTAGACCTTTTTCCAACTTCCCAATGACGCGACCTCGGGTAAAGTCATCCAGATGTCGTCTACTGGATTGCCTGTTGGCCATATCACACGGTGGCAGCAACTCGACGTCGTTCAAACCGATGTACGCCGTGCAATAGCTTTCACCGAATTGCTGAGCATACACCGCAGTGTGCTGCATTCCCTTCCGACCCCCCCCCACCTACGACCCCCTACATCATGCTGAATATATGCGTATGGCCTACCGTACCGGACCCTAGTTTATCTCCTGAGTGTTATTTCGGTCCGTTCTGCGTGCTCGTTCCGCAGTTATGCTAATTTATCCTCTTCGTCCTTAATTTTTGCACATCAGCGTAGTTACCAAAAATTAAAGAATTTCTAGAGTTAAGTACCCGGGTGGTGCCACTTCTTGATCTGTAACTTGATTTCTTGAGCAATAATTTTTTTAATTTTTCGGATTTTTTTTCTGGAAAAAAATCAGCATGTGTATTTGAGGATTTGGAAGATGAGTTTGATATTTATGCTCTGAAGCATTACATGCAAGTCTTTTTTAGAGGCGCTTCGAGAGGCCCAAACGGTAAGTAATTTTCACGAGGAACTTGCTGGAAGCTGCACACACATAGAATAATATCGTGGTTATTACACTATTAAGTGCAAAGCTTTGTTAATGTTCCAAAATGCAAAATAATCTGGTCTGGAATGCTAATACGCTTTTTTTGTTTTGTTTTGTTTTTTTCTTTTGTAAATTTTATTACATGCTTTTTTACGCTTTCCAACCGTAGGTTGAGGAAGCGTATATGCTCCAGCTTTGTCCGTCCGTCCGTACGATAACTGGCGTAAAAATGGTTCGATTTCAATGAAACTTTACTATGTGGTAGGGGACCACCTAGGGACAAACCCTGTTGAAAATGGGACAAATAGGGTCAAAGGTCACGACGCAGGAGCGGAATCATGCCATTGCCCTTATGCGCCATAACTTGCGTAAATATGGTTCGATTTCAATGAAACTTCACTATGTGGTAGGAGACCGCCTGGGGACGAACCCTATTCAAATTGAGTGCAGTGGGGTCAAAGGTCAGAACATAAGATCGGGATGCATTCCGTTGCCCTTATGCGTCATAACTTGCGTAAAAATGGTTCGATTTCGATGAAATTTCAGTATGTAGTAGGGGACCACCTGGAGACGAACCTTATTGAAAATGGACGAAATGTGGACAAAGGTCAGGACATAGGATTGCGATCCATTCCATTGCCCTTATCCCATATTATTAAAGTGGACGTCAAGTAATTTTGCTTGCTATACTTCCAATGGAAAAAGTTTTGTACACATTTCCTTCACAATTAATGTGTTCCCAAGGATGAAAATTTGAACATTGATTAAAATAACTTCATATTATAACTTGGAAAACTTAATATGTTCTAAAACATAACCATAATCATATTAAAAATCAATAACTTTTCCTTTAGTGGTGTTGAAACCAGAGAAAAGATGGCGCGACCTGTACTTTGATGACGTCTGTGGACAAAAAAATGTTGGATTGTATAATTACGGTTATGGTTTAGAAAATATTAAGTATTCCAAGTTATGAAATTAAGCTATTTTAATCAATATTCAAATTTTCATCTTTGTGAACGCATTAATTGTCCAGAAAAAGATGGCGCGACCTGTGTTTTCATGACTTCAGTAGACAAACAAATGTTGAATTGCATAATTATGGTTATGTTTTAGAAAATATTAAGTATTGCAAGTTATAAAATCAAGATATTTTAATCGATGTTCAAATTTTCATTCTTGGGAACACATTAATTGTGAATAAAATGTGTACAGAAGTTTTTCCATTGGAAGTATAGGAAGCAAAATTACTTGACATCTACCTTAAAGTAGCAATTCTTGTATGTATGTATGTATATTTTATTTTGAAAACGGCTCTAAGAATTTTGATGAAAGTCGTTAACCTATCGCTTTCTGGTACTAGAAATCGATTTAGCTTGATCTCGACTTTTGGAGAATTCGTTCAGTGGGCTAAATAACCACCCCGAATTATAACGTTTTTAGTGATGGCGTTGTTCCATTATTCCATTAATGTTACCAATGCTTAGAAGTCTTATGACGTCACAATTTCGCGTTTGAGAATGTTGGCGTGGGGTCACGCCATCTGTCCCATTACGTCACGCGTTGTGTGTGGATCCTATTAAAGTTTTATGATGTCACACTTTTGCGAGCAGATGGTCGCGATTCCCATCTGCCTCACTACCTCACGCGTTGTGTGCGTATGTCCGTCCGCACGATAACTCGCGTAAAAATTGTTCGATTTCGATGAAATTTTAGTATCTGGTAGGGGATCACCTGGGAAGGTACCCTATTTAAAGTGAACGAAATGGGGTCAAAGGTCAGTACATATGAGCGGGATCCATTCCACTGCTGTTATGCGTCATAACTAACGTATAAAAGGTTCGATTTCGATGAAATTTTAGTATGTGGTAGAAGACCACCTTGCGACAAACCTTATTGAAAATAGGTGAAATGGGGTCAAAGGTCAGGACATAGAAGCGGAATCACTTCCATCGCCATTATGCGTCATAACTTACGTAAAAATGCTTCGATTCGGATGAAATGTTTGTATGTTGTAGGGTCTTGCCTGTGACGAATTCTATTGAAAATGGGCGAAATGGGGTCAAAGGTTAGGACACAGGAGCGGGATCTATTCCGTAGCCCTTACGCATCATAACTTACGTAAAAATGCTTCGATTGTGACAAAACTTTGTCATGTTATTTCGGAGGTATACCAAACCGGTTCTGTTGAATATCATCGAAATGGAATCAAAGGTCAGGGCACAGGACCGATATTTATTCCACAGCCATTATTCTCATAACTTGAGTGATAACTTGAGTAATGATTTCTGGTATGTTGGAAAGCGTATTATAATCAATGCATTGCATGATTTTACTAACTTTTTTTTAATATGCTACTTCATCAATGTAAACTATCTTTACCAGTTAACATATATGTAAATTATATTGGAAAGTTTAGCATTCTAGAATCAAAATTTAAAACACGTGCGACAATCGAAAGACGGATGCATGCGCTTGGGTTCATCACCAAGCTCGATAACTGGGTTCCGCACCAGCTTTCTGCAAAGGAACGAGAGGAAAGAAACCGGAGCTGTGTTCCTTTGCTTTTTCGTCACAGAAATGAACCGTTTTGGGGACGAATTGTAACGGGTGATGAGCAACGTGTACTGTACCGCAATAAAAAGCGTCGACGGACTGTATGCCAAGGTGTGGAGTCAGCTCCATCGACCTCAAAAGGAGGACTGCATCCCAAAGGGGTTTTGTTGAGTGTTTGATGGGATGTCAAAGGAATAATCCACTGGGTGGTGTTGGCACATAACCGAAAGATAAATGTTGACTTCTACTGCCAACAGCTGGACAGATTGCGAGAACAACCGACATCGAAGCGGCCAGCACTCGTCAATCGCAAAAATGTGATACTTCATCATGATAATGCCAGGTCTCATGCTAGTTTAATCACTCGGCAAAAATTACTGGACTTTGGTTGGGAAGTGTTACCTCACTCGGCGCATTCTCCTGACCTGGCACCTACGGACTACCACATTTTTTGATCGTTACAGAACGCCTTCGCTCTCCACACCTTCGATGACGTTATGTGGATGATGTGAAAACCGTATTAGATGGCAAGATGTCTTACAGAATTATGACAATTATGTGAAATTGTAGGTACATTATTTGTTGTGTTTTTCTCCTTTCTTTGTAGCCTACAAAAACGGGTCACACACAAAAGCTTCGCAGCCATCAAGTGAATAAGACAGAAAAGGTCTCAGTGTGCTTTAGTTCATATTTTTGCTTTTAACAGATTGCATTTTGCTTTTAGCGCTTCCCTTATCCATGCACCAGTTTTACTTGCTTTGATTAGGTAACTCTCATGAGACTAAGATCTATCATTTAGGTAAGTGTTATAAACGTTATGAGCTCGGACAGCTTTAACTTTAATCAAATTCTCTTTCGAAGTTTCCTTTTCTAATTCAGGTTGAATGGTAATGAACGCAAGGATTTTGCTTCTGCCTTCTTTTGCTGAAGGAAAAGCGAGAGTGAGAGAATCGAGCTTGTAGCATTTGATAAATCCACGGCCGTTGGAAAAGATTCCCGTAAGTAACGAAATGCACGAAATACAGGAGATCTGACTACTCTGGTTGAAAAAACGTAATCAGTATTATCATGTTACGCGTATAGACAGAAACAATTTGAAAAAAGCGCAGCTCCGAAATAAGTGCCATGAAAAGAAAATGCTTCCAAAGCAAGCTAATTCTGGAATTCGTACCTGATGCATTTACATTTAATTGCAGTTGTTCGTGAGATTAGAAGGAGATACAAGTTTCGAGTGAGAATCTTTCCATACAAACCTAAAAAGTAATATGTACACACAATAAAACATAATTTCTTTAAAATGTCGGTAGCATTGTAAACGGAAATATACAATGATGAGCCATTACACTATAAACACCACCAGCCTAGAAAAGTGGACTCGCCTGGAGACCAAATGGAGGCGCAGGTGAGAGCAGGATATATATACAACCCGAGGACCGGCTTTTGGTCAGTAGAGGGTTCGGAGTTAGAATGGAAAAAGCTGCCGACTTATCGGAGTTTGGTAAAGGACAAATTTGATAGTTCGGCGCCTCGGAACCACCCGGCTTGTGGGTTGTACACGTACCGCTGTAGTGAATACGTATCAAAAGTGGTGCACAGATGGTAAAACAGCGAACCGTCGTCCAACCAATTGTCGTCCACAGCTCAGTGATGTCAGAGGAGAGAGGAAACTGTTCCGCAGTGTTTCACAGCGGCCGCAGCGTCACAGTGAGACAAATCCCCTGCAGCTACAACAGCGGTGATCATAGAAATGTATCACAGCACACAGTTCGTCGCAGCCTTCTGCTCATAGGCCAGCGATGCCTAAGACTCAGTCGGGTCCCCATGCTCACTGCACGTCATCGCCAACAACGCATGAATTGGGCCCAAGATCAACGAGATTGGATTGTGGATGATTGGAAGAAAGTGGCCAGGTTTGACCAATCGAGATTCCTTGGGCATCACGTAGACTGCCGGGCGCAAATACGCGCCGATTACCGACGGAAGCTATGGCACCTTGATGCACTGTTGGGTGGAAACAGGCCGGCGGCGGAGGTGTCATGTTTTGGGCGATGTTTCCTTGCGACGCTTTTGGCCCCATTATGCCAATAGCACAATCCTTGACAGCTGTCAGGTATCTTACAATTCTTGCGGACCAAGTTCACCCACTCATGGTAAGCGTGTACCCTCTTGATGATGGCATTTACCAAAAGGATGATGCGCCATGCCAACGCTTCCAGAATCGTCAAGGAGTGGTTCGAGATACGTGCTGGTGACATTTTGTTAATATTGTGACCTCCAAATTCACTCGACAGGAGCCCAATCGAACATTTGTGGTTCGACCTGGAAAAGCGGGTTCGCACTAAATCGTCACCACCCTGAAATGCACGGGAACTGGACGACCAAGTACTAGATATCCCAGAATATGTATTGCAACCTCGTCGATTCGATGTCTCGCCGAGTGGTCGCTGTTTTGCTGGCTAAAATGGGTCCTACAGCTTATTAGGTAGGTGTTCATAATGTAATATTTCATCGGTGTATAAATGAGCACAGGAGTTCATTGGCGAGCAGTCAAAAGCGCAAGATCCGAGATGGTTTAGGATGTGGAATGAGGGGTGCACTTGTGCGTTGAAGAGCTGCTTCTCTCCCGTCACTGAAACGTGATGTCCTAAACTGGGGACAGATGTCTTCCGACAAATTAAGATGCTCATGGAGCTGTAAAACAGCAGCCCTCCGGTGGCATAGTGGTTGAAGTGTTGGCTCCCGACATTCGTCCGAGATGGGGTCAGGTTGGAATCCCGGTAAGGCATGGGTTTGCTTTTGCCTTACGGCATTGATTATCTCCCTACCTAGGGATCAGTGGCCCTAACTTAGGGACAGGCAACTGCTTATAGCACACCGCAATGCCCACGGGGGCTATTAAACGCCAAACCAAAGAGAAAAAAATGGGATTGTTAAACAAAGTAAAACAAGGTTCCTTAAACCGATGACCGAAAGCAGGTGGTGGACAAGGGCCACTAAACGTATTCCTTTCATTCTGCCGCAAGTCTACCTCTGAGCTGTAAGGCATCTGCCAACTCAACATATTGAAAGCTCAGACTTGCCCTCGTAGACACAGCCATCGATTCCGTTTAGGTGTTTTAATTTATTTTTATTTTTCAGGTGACCTCAAGAGAAAGGAATGTTTCTCCATAAAGTGGATGCGTGGCTCCTTACCTTGAAAATCAAATCTTATTATTCCGGTAATTATAAACACCACAAAGAATAGGCTGATCAGCTAATCTTTGTCCCTTAAACGTCGGAGCCAAACGTTTTAGAATGTATAGTCATTTGCCACAGTTTAAGAATATCAATAATTTCTCTGACCCTTTCGTGGATTGCATCATGTCATTTCGTGATTGATCCATTTCATGTTGTAACTGCATTTACCGAGTTGCCAGAGCATTTGAAAATCAATTAGCAGCTGGTTTTCATATACAGTGAGGTTGTGATTTATTTCCTCTATCTCGCATTATGGGCAAAAATGCGTACGCACTTGTGGTTGTGTAAAGATTTATGTTATTTTTCTATGACTATGTTGTACGTGTGCCAATATTAGTTTGTGTGTTTTTATAACAAGCATGTTTTATGTTCTTTCCGTTAAACAACTGCTCGGACATAACGTAGCCCAATAGGCTAATTAAAACCAACTGTTAAAATAATGTCATGAATCAGTGCTGTTACTCCCATACTTTCGTATCCTGGAAATACCTGTACTTTCAAAATAAATACACCTTTCGTTGCGCATTGTGCTCTAATTTGTTCTCCCTGTTGGAACCTGAACTCAACTCTTCTTGATGCCTGAGGAAAGTAATGGCTATCGAATATATATTATCACATTCATGTGATCAGCTATTTCCGTTTAGTATAACTTTAAGTGTATATCATTATTAGCAGCCATTATCAATTCACTGTTGGATAAAGGTTTTATCAAGTTCCTGCCACAACTTTCCGCCTTGAGACAGTCTGCTACGTACCACTCCGAAATGCTTTAGAAATTCATCCGCCCTATCCCACATTGCCTTCTTCTAGGTCTTTTCCTGTCCCTTATTATGCAGTTTAGTATTTCAGTTGTACAACGGTAGTCAGTTCTAAAGATACGTCAAGCTTTATACCGTTGCAGGGATTTTACCTTGATCCTGATGTAACCAATACTTTGTCACTCTTCTGATCCACGATTTCGTCTTCCTATATTTCCTAAATATGTACGAACAAAAGTAAGGCGAAGTTCTAAATCATTTCTAAGGATAGTAATGATTATACACTTCGCCAGAGCACTACAAAGAACAGTACTTGATTTGTTTCTTGAAGAACGCTAGTGATCTATTGAAAACATAAAGCTGTGGTGTTTAGAGACCGACGGCTTTTATTATTTACGAAACCTTTTGGTAGTAAATGAAATACACTCTTTGCTAAAAAAAAAGCACCCCAAGAATGTCGTTCGGTCCTGATGGAACTCCACGTACTAGTACCTCAGGGATGAATATGCAAATGCTTAAAAAAATAACGACCAAAGACTAAATAGTGGCCCGCCACAGCGCATGGGAGCTGCGCATCAAGGAAGGCATGTCAAGACTAATAATCCTCGCTCGCAGAAACAATTTTGACAGCGGATTGTGGTTGTATTAAACTCCACGAACTGTGAGGATGCCTCGACGTCGGATCCGTGCAAAATACCACCAGCAACTCAGCGAGTTTGGGAGATGACGTATAATTGGGCTGAGATAGGCTGGTTGGTCAAGTCGCCGTACCGACAGGCATTGGGTTACAGAGACGCGGCAATCGGACGACGTTGGTGCCAATGGGCCGAGGAGGGCTTGAACCAGCCGCACGTGGACAGCGGACTGCAGAGGGGAAAGACAGAACACCAGGATTCCAAGAAATGTGAGAGGCTCAGGAACAGAACAGACTTCGTCGCTCCAAACATCCGTTGCCATGTTGCATTGTATACAGGTACGGAAGTGGATATCCAGACAGTTGGCCGACGACTTCCGGTACGGGGACTGCATTCGAAGCCTAACACTGACCAGCGAGTATTGCCGGCACCGGTTGCAGTGGTATCAGGTCCGATCAACGTGGAGGAGTTTGCAGTGACATCGTGTTGTCTCCAGTGACAAGTCACGGCTTGTACTTCGGTGACCAGCGCATACGTGTCTATAGACGAGCCGTCCAGCGCATGAATACTGATTTTACCGTAGAACGGCACAGGACTTGCTTACTGGGAGTGACTGTATGGAGAGCCATTTCCTACGATAGCCGGACAACCTCAGTAGTCTTCAGCACTTCCCACACGGCTCAAAAACACCGTCAAGGACATTCCTGTAGCAGCATATCCGAGTAATTTTCCATCAGGATAACGGCCGGTCACGTATGGCACAGCTATCCCAGGCCTGGCTTCCTAATGTGAACATCCTTCTTTCCAGCCCAACATCTCACTCCTTGAATATGTTTGGGACATCATTGGACTCCACCTACGCCCATTCCGCAATGTGAGCGAACTTTCCAGCAATTTGTACACCATCTGATGCTGCTCTGTTAAAACTTTTATGGTAGGTTGCACCAAAACTTGGTGCTACACCAGCTGCACCACTTTCCGAGAAACGATACTCCATTCCGTGGTGCAAACATAACTATGAATTTCATGCAAATTTGCACCGTAATGTAGAACAACATCGTGGTGCAAAGTTGCACCATGTTTTTGGGACTTGCTTTTGCACCACGTAATGGCGTATCGTTTCTCAGAAAGTTGTGCCGCTGGTGTAGCACCACTTTTTGGTGCAACCTACCACAAAATGCTTTAACAGTGTATACCTCAGGACAGTATCCCTGAACTGCACGTGTCTATGCAACCCCGGATAACCGCTTGTATCTGAGCCAGAGCTTGCGCTACGACGTACTGACTTGTTCCACTCGTGTAGCTGTTTTATCCGAACAAATGACCCAACTGATCTGGAATTCCCATGATTTCTTTCTCTATACATGCACGTTGTACATACTAATTTCATCTCGATTGCATGAATCCTTCTAGGTGCTTCGTTTTTTGTTTTAGTTTTTGTTTTTGCAAAAAGTGCATTACATCTCATTTGGAATACATTCTTCGTTTCACATTAGGTGGCATATTCACATCAGATCCGATTAAGGGAGATATATTTTTCTTTCTTCACAAGAACCACCTTGCGTTGCAAAGGACCATCTGTGCAGTACCATGCATGGCTATTCAATAACGTGATTACGCAAATGAATGGCGTGGTGCAATTCGAAAATAAGCCGGTGATTGAACTCAAACTGTCCATGACCAGAAATGCCAAAATCACTTCGCTCTCTGTGTTAGTTCGGTGTCACGTGCGAAATGAAAGTAGGTGTGTTGTTTGCTGCTGCTGCGCGTCTGGGAAATGTTTAAGTTCTAAAATTGAGCAATGGATAAACGTGAAATTTCTGGTGAAATTAAAGAACTAAGTGAGGAATATGGAGACGAATGCATATCACATACAAATCTTTTGCGTGGCATAAGAGGCTCAGTGTAGTCCGGGAAGACATTGACGATGGCGAAAGTCCAGAAAGTCCACGCACTTCAAAGACGGAAGACACTGTGGACAAGATCTACAAAATCTTTCGGAATGATCGACGAGTGAGTTTACATAGAAATCTGAAAACGACAAAGGTGTGTGTCAAGATGGTTCCGAAACTTCTCACGCTTAAATGAAAAGAAAGTTGCACGCGAATTTGTGCTGACCTTCTTCAGCTAATTCAGGCGAACATTCTAGGAAGTGTTATGACTTTTGATGAAACCTCGAGTTTTTAATACGACCATGAACCGAAAAAACAGTCGATGAATTATAAAACAGCAACATCCCCATGGATGAAGAAAGTACGACAAAGATGTTCAAGTGGAAGGCCATGTTATTCGCCTCGCTGGCAGAGTATTCTAAGCGCTGGCTTATGGCCTATCGTCTAGGATGGGTTCGGGTTCAACTCCCGGTGAGGACAGATATTGTGCTTGTCTTACGGCACTGGCTCTTCCCTTCCCTGAAACCTGTGGCTCTAAATTAGAGACACGGGGGATTGCATATAGCCCATCGGGTTGCTCACGATGGTCGTCAAACCTGCCAGAAAGAGTAAATAAATACATCGCTCTTTCCACGTTAAGCAACGTACAGCAACCGAATAATTGTTTTCCTGAATCTCTGGATATACACTGAAGAGCAATTGAATAAGAGACAGCTGGTGGTATGCAAATGTGGCGCTGTGGGCGGCCATGTAAACGGAAACGACATGACGTATGCAGCGATCCCACAATATAAGGAGTGATGCGACGGGAATCAGTAAGAGTTGGACGCACTATGGGTAAGGCGAAAGATCTAAGAGCACTTGATCGCGAGCAAATTGTCGGATGTGTCACTCCATTTCGGAAGTCGTACAGGCACTGGGATTTTCACGAGCCACTGTGTAACGGATGCACCGTGAGTACATCGAATCCGGTAAAACCATCCCTGCAAGGGCTAACTGCCGTGCACAACAGCGTGTAATGGAGCGTGGCCATCGTCGGCTAGCTCGCATTGTAACAGCGGATAGACGGGCCACAGTGCAAGAAATCACTCATCAATTTAACGCTGGTGAACAAAAACGTGTAAGCAGCTACACCATCCAGAACCATCTCCTCGCTATGGGGTACAGAAGCCATCGTCCCACGAGGGTACCGCTGCTGACCACACATCACAGGGCGTAAACATTAGCATGGGCGCGGGAACATCGCCAATGGACCCTAGAAATGTGGAAAAATGTTGCCTGGGCTGATGAGTCGAGATTCACGTTGGTACATGCGGATGGCTGGATACGAGTACGGCGCAAACCACATGAAGCGATGGATTCTTCTTGCCAGCAGGGAACTCTTCAAGCCGGTGGGGGTGGCATTCACTCTGGGGACTGTTTACGTGGACTGAAATGGGACCCCTGGTACGTGCGACATCGTCTCTTACAGGTCAACGTTACCGGGATATCCTGGACGCCCATTTGCTCCCGTTTGTACCTCTTCAACATCCCACTGGGGACCTTATCTTGCAACAAGACAATGCAGCTCCCGAATTGTATCCGAATGGTTGGATGAACACTCCACCGACGTGGCCTCGCTTCCTTGGCCAGCTAGGTCACCTGACCTCAATCCCATCGAGCACATCTGGGATGCCATCGAGAGAGATGTTTGAGGCTCTGACCCCCCTCCATCAAATCTTCGTGAACTGTGGGATCTTGTTCAAGGGTCGTGAATCCGTATGGCTTCCCAACGCTTCCGGTGTCTTGTCGAGTCCATGCCGAGACGAATCGCCGCCGTCATCAGGACGAAAGGTAATGCTACACGTTACTAGACAGGAATCTCTAATTCAATTGCTCTTCAGTGTATGTACGTTGCTTAACGTGGAAAGAGCGGTGGATTTATTTACTCAACTAACGCCAGGTATTTAGATGATTTTCAAAAGGCTATGCTAATAGTTTTCTTTGGCGTTAAAGAGGCAATTTTGTCCGAATCTTAACTCCCTTTTTTTTTAATTGAAGGTATGACGACCACCGTGAGCAACTCAATGGGATATAAGCTGTCGTCCATCCCTAATTTAGGGATGGGAGAGAGCCACGGCCGTAAGACAAACACAATGTCCATGGCTCACCAGAATTCGAACCCGCACCCTTCTCGGACGAAAGATATTAGGCCAGCGGTTGTTACACCGGAGCGGGGACACCGTGAAACTGAATTACTATAAATAGCTACTGGGGTCTTTTACAGCTCTATTCGGAAGAATGTCTAGAAATGTGGGGAAATGTCTTCGTCCTTCAAAAGAACGACGCGCCAGCTCATTCAGGGCTTTCGATGAAACAGTGTTTAGTGAATCGCAGTGTTTGAATATCCTGCCTGCTCACCAGATTTGTGATTTTTTTCCTGATGTCAAATACGACCCAGCTCCTCAAAAAGATCACACCTGATCAGCTACAACACTGTTTTGCCTAGTGGGAGACGAGAATACAGCGCTGTGTTCATACGGAAGGGGGGAGCACATTGAATGTGATAACAGTTCAAAATATAAGTTTCTCATTTAAATAAAGTCACAGCATCAGTCTCTTTGTATAACAGTCATACCTCGCATGCAGGGGCGGTTCTTCGGCTAGGCGCACCAGACACGCCCCTAGGGCCTCGCTGTTTGAGGGGCCCCCAAAACATATAATTGATTTTCAGTTTTGGTTTTCACGGACCGAAACAAATCATTCCTTAAAGCGATTACTTTGTATGGTCCATTGATATTTTTACTTTCTCATATTAATAATAACATATTTTTTTCTTGCTGTTGCTGATATTCTGAAGTTTCGTGTTCTTATCAATGTACTTATTTTGAAAAAGACAGTTAAAATAATTTTGATTTCCTTTTAGAGGTTGGTAAAGAAGGTATTCGCGCTTCCCACACTTTTCATTGTTTAAGGCAAATTCTTAACTGGCTATAAATTGCTTTCATGGTACTTCCAGCCAAGGGAACACATCTGTGTTGGAACCTTCCCACCTTCTTTCCAAGTTGCGATGAGGAGTACTTGTAAAAACTTTCCTTATGATCGGGCGTGTTAATTTTTTTCCTTCGTGGTAGGATAATCAATGAAGAAAGAAATATTCTTCGTAGGATGATTCTTCTTAGGACAATCAAGTTCTTTCTCGGCCCTAATCCCTCTAAATCATCTTAAACCAAAAGAGTTACTAATACATATTTAGGAATATCACACTCTCTTATTTAATAGTTTTAAAAGTAATTTATATTGTACTGCAACAACGTTTTCTCATTACTTTCTGCTCCCTCGGTTTAATACTGATAATTATCAAGTATTCTCATCTTTTGTACTCCTTAAATCGACTAAAAACTAGCTTTTAAAAAAGAAATGAAAAGTTTCAATTATACTCTTACTCTAAAACCTGCAGTCTCTACTTTTCCATTTCCAAACCGGATTTTTTGCATTTAATTTGCATGCTTCTGTTTCTTATAACTGCAGTGCAGGTATAAATGGGATACGGGTATTTAAAGTGCCAAACCTAACTTACATCCATTGATTTCCTATTAGCCGCAAAAATATTTTTCTTAATATATTTCTGAAATCAAAAAGTTCGATGTGCAAGGACAGACAAATGATTACACTAGCACTGTTTCTTACAGAACGTTCTAATAATATCAAGCGATGACATTTTAAAAAAGTGTAAAAACTTTATTCTTGACCTCCCCCCCCCTTTTTTTTTGTTAATCTGACGAATGATAATTTTTTGAAGGCATAAGAAGGGGGTGGGGCCGCTGAACCTTTTAGCGCCTAGAGCCCCAAAAGATCTAAAGTCTCCTCTGCTCGTATGTTTTGTCGTAGCACCAGTCTCTTTGTGTAACAATCATACCTCGTATATTTCGTCATAACATCAGTCTCTTTGTGTAACAGTCATACCTCGTATGTTTCGGCATAACATCAGTCTCTTTGTGTAACAGTCATACCTCGTATGTTTCGGCATAACATCAGTCTCTTTGTGTAATAGTCATACCTTGTATGTTTCGTCATAGCATCAGTCTCTTTGTGTAACAGTCATACCTCGTATGTTTCGTCATACCATCAGTCTCTTTGTGTAACTCATATCTCGTATGTTTCGTCATAGCATCAGTCTCTTTGTGTAACAGTCATACCTCGTATGTTTCGTCATAGCACCACTCCCTTTGTGTAAAAGTTATACCTCGTATGTTTCGTCATAGCATCACTCTCTTTGTGTAACAGTCATACCTCGTATGTTTCGTGCCATATGAAAAACCAATTTCGCTAGCGGAGGAGCTTGAACCCATATCCTTCTGCTCAGGAGCAGGATAATTTCCCAATTAAGCTGCCCCGACAAGTGCTTACTACTGTTACTTGCCGCCTTGACATAAACTTCACCCCAATAGTAAGTCATATCATATACACCCCGCCCCCTCCCCTTGCGAAAAGCGGTGGCACGAAATCGCAAGTTTCGGGTTCGCCGCAAACCATTTTTGAAGTAACTCACTGTAGAAGAAGGAATTCTCATTAATTACAGACGATGTGTGGAACGACCATCATTCATTTTTCAAAGCATCTAATGGCCAGTAGATCCATTTTTACGTTCGAGAGCCAGTGTGAAACCCAAATGTTTTCCGTTCAAAGGACACGAACCCATATCTTGCTGCTCCGGAGCCGAGTACATTTCCTATTAAGCTGCGCCGGAAAGGGCGTATAACTGATATTGGCCGTCATGACATGCGTCACTCCCGTAGTACGTACAATGGGTATAAAATATTTCATAAATTACAAAACGGAACAACAATACATTGAAGTGCCAGAAAAGCTGGTACACCAGTCTAATACTTGGTAGGTCCCCCACGGGAGCGCAGGACTGCAGAAATACGACGGGGCATGGACTCCACTAGCTTCTGGAAATAGGCTGTGGGAAATGCGCACCACACTTTCTGCAGAGTGTTCCACAATTCGAGTGTATTCCGAGGTCTCGGATTCCTGTGTTCGATAGCGCGTTGCATGGCATCCCAAATGTGTTCTATCACGTTCAGATCTGGCGACTTGGATGAGAATGGCAATACCGCAAACTCAGATAAATACTCCTCTAACCATGATGGGGCGTCTCGACACTTGTGTGGAGGTGCATTGTCCTGTTGGAACAGGCCCAACCTATCCGCATGAATGCAGGACATGAACGGGTGTACCTCGTCAGAAAGGATGCGCACGTAGCGTAGGCCTGTCACAGACGTTTGGAGACGTACCAGTGGTCCCAGTGAAGTCCAGCTAAACACGCCCCATACCATTACGGACCTTCCACTAGCTGGTAGAGTTCCCTGTTAACAGGCGGGATCCATGGCTTCATAGGAATTGCGCCACACACGAATCCTTCCATCTGCTCGATACAGTTTAAAACGCGACTCGTCAAACCAGGCTACTTGTTTCCAGTCATCAAGTGTCCAGTGGCGGTGTTGCCGTGCCCAAGCGAGGCGCATAGCTCTGTGTCGTGCACCCATCAAAGGCACTCGAGTTGGGCGTCGGCTCCCAAAACCCATATCGTGCAGGGTGCGTTGCACAGTCCGGACGCTGATGCTTGTTGAGGCTCCAGCATTGAATTTCGATGATACTTGCGAGAGTGTTGCACGCCTACAGCGTAAAACAATTCCTGACAGCTTACGATAATCACGTTTACCCAATGTCTTTTTACGGCCACACTGGAACCGTAGGTTGGAGGTTTTGCCGAAATTCTTGTAGTCACGGTACACATTTGCAATAGTCGTCCGTGAAAATCCAAACTTCGTTTCTACCTCCAAAATACTATGGTCCATCTCACGAGCGCCAACTATGACACCGCGTTGAAAATCGCTTAAATCGTTATTACTTGTCATTCTCATGCCGAAAAGAGCTCTGACAGCTAGCAAGGATGTCTATCGCTTTATATACGCACTGACGGACGCAACCGAGTACGCGCATAGGTGACGTTGCTATGTATTTTGCATAAGCTGTTCTGTACCAGTTTTGCTGACACTTCAGTGTATATGCACTCTGGTTCATTTTTATCTGCGGTAGAAATATTTTTAACATTTCTAAGCTGGCTGACCATATGAAATTTTTACGTCGCCACTGACAACTTCAAAAATTGAAACTCAAAACCGTTTGAAGCACTCTGATTTCGTTACCTCTACGCAAAGTGCAATTAAGAATAATGGATTTGCCTTCGTAAAGAAGACAAGAAACAAATTATGCGTTTTACTTAAATGATGAAAGTAAAAAACGAAGGTGGTGGAAAGCACGATGTCTCGTAGTAGTAGAAGACTAAGAGATTTATCAACCACTACCCTCCATATTAACACTGGACATGGCTCAACCGAGAGAACAAGCTGGATTCAGGAGTGGCTACAGCACAGAAGATCATATCCATGTGCTGAGAGAACTAATTGAAAGAGCGAGGGAATATGAACTTCCATTGTGCATGGCTTTTATCGATTATGAAAAAGCCTTTGATTCGGTGAAACCATCAGCAGTTACAATGGCTCTGAAAACCTGCGGTATTGAAGATGCATACATTAATATTATTAATAACATCTATGAAAATGCAAGTGCAAAGATTCGGCTGTTTGAAAATACAACACACATAAAAATTGGAAAGGGAGTGAGACAAGGTGACACCATATCTCCGAAGCTCTTTAATGCCATATTGGAGGGTGTTTTTCAGTCACTGAGCTGGGAAAACAAGGGGATAAAGATTAATGGAGATTATCTAACTCACCTTCGTTTTGCTGATGACGTAGTCATTTTTGCAACTAGCCCATCAGAGCTGCAGAGTATGATCCAGGAACTTGCTGACAAGAGTAAAGAAGTGGGATTAAAAATGAACTTTCAGAAGACAAAAGTGATGTTCAATGCTTTTACAAGAAATGAAGATTTATCGATTGATGGAGAAAAGCTGGAGATAATAGACACGTACGTTTATCTTGGACAGCAGATATCAAGTGAGGGTCACATTGATGAAGAAATTAATCGGCGTACAAAACTTGCCTGGAGAGCTTTTGGAAGAAACAGCATAATTTTCAAGAGCAATATGCCATTATGTCTTAAAAGAAAAGTGTTTGATCAATACATCCTTCCAGTGCTTACGTATGGTGCAGAGACGTGGACCTTAACTAAAAGAGACATACAAAGGCTGCAGACAACTCAAAATAGCATGGAGAGGTGCATACTTGGTGTAACCAGGAGAGATAAGAAGAGGAACTCGTGGATCCGAAAAATGACAAGAGTGGAAGACATCATGATCAGAGTTAAATTCCTGAAATGGCAATGGGCTGGACATACTGCCAGAAGGACAGATCATCGATGGACAGCCGAAATTTTAGATTGGATTCCAAGGGACAGGAAAAGACCCAGAAGAAGACCACATGGGAGATGGGTGGATGAAATTCGAAAGTATGCAGGGGTGACATGGAGGAGACTGGCACAAGACAGACCGTTGTGGAGGAAACTTGGGGAGACCTTCGTCCAGCAGTGGATTGATAATGGTTGACAATGATGATGATGATGATGACCCTCCATATGCTGGCATTATTTTCTTAAATGAAAGTAGATCAACTTTCCTTTACTTTAGAACCGATCTTCAAGTCCTACGAGTATCTATTCCAGGTTGAAACACTAAATACTGATTGAACCTATAAGAGCTTTAATATACAGTGTCCCAAAAATCCTTGACACATTTTAAAAATGTATTTAAAAAAATATTCGGGATAGGAACAATTTTTTTTCAGAACTTGTAAACTTACTTCAAAAATTATTTTTCGTATAGTTAACACACTTCAACATGTGCAACTTTTGTTGTGTGAAATACATTAAGCCAATATTCAATCTCTGCTCATTTACGTGCCAAAGGGAATTCTATTGTAGACGCAATTTCAGCAGCTATGTGAGTTTTCAGTTTCTCCAAGGCTTTGCACTTTGGATAATTAAACTTTGTCTTTCACATATCCCCACAAGAAGAAGTCTAGAGGCGTGAGATCTGGATAGTAGGGAGGCCATGGAGTGGGTCCATCTCGTCCAATCCACCTGATATTAAATCAAGCCGATATTCAATCTCTACCCATGTATGTGCGAAAGTGGATTCCATAACAGATGCAATTGCAGAGACTATGTGAGTTTTCAGTTTCTTCAAACTTATACCCACAAGAGTCTTTCACATATACCCAGAAGAAGAAGTCTAGAGGTGTGAGATCTGGAGAGTGGGGAGGCCATGGGATTTGTCCATCTCGTCCAATCCACCTGGTTGAAAATTTCTTATTTAAACAAATTAACACAACCTTCCTCCAAAGTGGCGGTGAACCATCTTGTAGCTGAATAATGTTAGAATGTGAATGGCAAATTTGAAGAACAGCAGAAATTTGAATCATATCTAAATAAAATTCTTTTGTGACTATGGATTATGCAAAATAGAAAGATGTAATCACATGATCAATCACTCCGCAAACGAACTTTAGGACAATCCCGGACATGTTTGATGAAGTGATGTGGATTCTTAGACCACAAAATTCTGATATTGTGGCGGCTGGCTTTACCTGAAACATCAAAAGTAGCTTCTTCTGTTAAAACAGTATGTCGTAGCAAGTCATTGTCTCTAGATGAATTAGCATGTCCATAGCAAAGTTAAAACTTCGTGGCTTGTCGTCTTTCTGTAAAGCTTGCAATATCTGCACTTTCTTCTTAGGCTGAGATTTTGGAGTAAGACTCGATGCAGTGTTGCACGAGAAATTGCCAATTCCTTTGCAGCAGTTCGTATTTATTTAGTAAGGCTACGTGAAAAGGCTTCGCAAATGCTTTCGACGTCGCCTTCGCCCGAGTTTGGTCTTCCACATCTTGGCCTGTCACGGACACTTCCAGTTTCCAGAAACTTCTTGTGCCAAGCTATGATTTAGAGGATTGCTTTCAAATTTCGAATGGAAATTTCTTTGCACTTGGGTAACAGATTTTGTTTCGAAAAACCAACCAACACATATCGCTTTCTCTGCTGGAGTAAACATACTTTCAACTAATCTTGCGATTGGATCACTTGCGCTACCTAGTGACCTATTTGGACAACATAAAACAAATTTTGTTAACTAAGTTAGCAAAATCTGCAAAAATTATGTTCACATCCCGAATAATTTTTAATGAATTTTTAAAATGTGTCAAGGACTTTTGAGACACCCTTATATAAGGAACTCTTGCGTGTGTCTTCAAAATCTTCATAACATCTTCTGTTAAATGACATTTTCACCTGTCGATCTTACGTTGGGAATCAGGATAATACAGTTTTTTGCAATATTTGGAGCACTTTATTTTTTCCATACGTATATTTACGACGAAAGCTGACTAGCATTCAAAGTATAGACCATCGTGTTGCACCGTCCTTAGCCATCTGTCTGACAGTCCTTCGATTCCGCGGCGGTACCAGTTCTTTTTCTTGGAGGCGAACTCCTTCACCCTAGTTGCCTCCTCCTCCTGGTTGTTGAAGTGCCGTCCGCGAAGGAAATGGACCATGGACCGTAACGAGCAATAATCGAATGGGGCAAGATCAGGGCTATATGTTGAGTGTGGCTTCAGTTCGATGCCCTCAAGTTCCTGGAGTCTTGCCCGGGTCGTTCGCGCGGTATGAGGCCGAGCTTTGTCCTGCTGTAGGAGATCGCGCTTTCTGTTCACCAGCGCAGGGTACTTCTCCTTCAAAACGGCATACATCCACTCCAGCTGTTCAGAGTAGAGGTTGGCGTTAAAGGTCCGAACATCTGGAACAAATTCGTAATGGATTATCCCCTCGAAATTCCACCAGATGCAGAGCATCACCCACGTTTGGCAACAGGTTCAGGTAGCTGGCCCTGGCTCAATCACTGCCGTTGTGTGTTAGGATTACGGAAATAGACCCAGTTTTCATCGCATGTAACAATTCTCTTGATGAAACGTACATCACGCGGGTTTTCTAGGAGTTTTGTGCACACTTCCACTCCGCGGTTTGCTTCAGCTGAAGTCAGTTCGTGAGGGACAATGCGGCACCTCCTGTAGACTTTGCTGAGGTCCTGAAGATGGCAAACGACGGTGGTCTGTTATATGCCTCGTTCGACTGATAATCACCGGGTGCTGGTTGTTGGATTTGACTCTACGGCCTGGCGCAAGGCCTTCGAATCCACGGTTCGCGTCCTACCTGACCTTGACTGATCGTCGAGGTTTCTGCCGCCTGAGCAAAATTTCGTTAACCGTCTGGTGGCGGTGCTGCGGTCCACGGAACCTTCCCCTTTCGCATGACAAATGTTTCGTGTTGCTTCAGCAGCTTTGTGGCCGAGTACAAACTCGTATAGTAAAAGTTCCCTAATTATTATTTTTTTTATTGGAGGTTTAACGACCACCGTGAGCAACTCAATGGGCTATAAGCAGTCGCCTGTCCCTATTTCAGGGTCACTGGTTCCAGGGAAGGGAAAGAGCCAGTGCCGTAAGACAAACACAACATCCATGCCTCACCGGGATTCGAACCCGGACCCCTTTCGGACGAATGATCAGAGGCCATCGCTTAGACCACTGCGCCACTGGGGCGGCGTTCCCTAATTAGCCGGTTATGGCTGTTTATCTTTTAGGCGCCCCAACCACAGACAGAACGACGACGCGCAATGCTGTTCACAGCAACGACTACCACTTTATATCCCTTTCGAGTGACTGCAGTGCGCGACTTTAAATAGTTTAAACACGTGACATACTCGCAGCAGCACATGCGTTTATGCAAATGTTGAAAAACTTTTAACTGATCCTCTGTAATTGTTCAGTGAAATGAAAGAAATACGGTAAAAATTCATAAAAAGTAGCTTCTTCAGAACTGAAGAAATTAGTTATTTTCGGTTGATATCTAACCGTAATCAAGTCACACAGTGCCACATGCCTCTATTTTTGGTTCAAAATATTTCGTCCTTCCGTCTAAATAACATGTTTATTAAAACTTTGTTCGCAAACACATTGTACATCGATTTTTGAAACCACCTATACACTTTCAAAAGAACAACAAGTAGAGAATTCGTCTTTAACGATAAAAGGTCTTTTGGGATCATCATTACTTTGTGCCTGCAGGAACGGAAAGTACTGAGAAAACAGAGGTCTGTCACACAATAAAGAGCAAAAATCTGAAAACAGATCCATACACACACGTGCACTGAAGGCAGAGAAAAAGAACAGACAGGGATTTTGGCTAAAAATTTGAAAGTTGGGATACTTTCGTATATGCTAGAAGTAAACAAGAAAATTTTCTAGTAAATTGTTTAAACTTTAGTTAAGATCTTTAGAAATGCATTTTTCTAATCTTTCCCTTGAAGATCGGGAAAGGTGGCATCGCATTTTCGGTTGTAATGAGCAAGTCCTTTGAATCCTTTCCTACACACAAAACAAAATGCTTCAAAACAGATTTTACGAAAACATAAAAATTTAGCTTAAACAACCATACTTTTACACCGCCTAGAGAAAAGCTCTTCATAGTTTAAAATGCGCAATGTGCGTGGGGCTATTTATGAGAAATGTAACAATTACAAAACAAAATTACGTCATTTCTACAATCAACAAAAACATTGACAAATAGGAATTTCACTTATTCCTACCAATAGCTGAAAACTGCCTTACGAGAAATAAGACACTGTGCACAAAGAGTTTCTCATATCATATGAGAGGCAAAAGGAGTTTTTAAATTGACTAATTAGAAGTAGAGATACAGACTATTGCATGACACAGTACACTGTAGTGACAAAAGTCGTAGGATAGCAGTATGCAAAATTTTAACTGGCTCTGCCATCGTATAAAGGCTTCGACGCACGCCACGATTTTTATCAGTTACGAGGTGTAATCTTGTGAGTCAGGTTGAACAACCGCCAGTAGGATTATGACAAGCCGACGTTAATTATCGGAGTTTGAACGAGGCATGTTAGTGGGAGCCAGAAAGATGGGAAATTCAATTTCTAAAGTTAAGCGAGCATGTAATATATATCTATCCACGGTGCAACGTGTGTACTGAGAATACCTCATGGAAGACGTTACCATGCACCGTGGACAGCACAGTGGCCGATGACTGTGACCAGCGGCGTCTGACCTGGATTGTCCATGCTAATAGAAAACGCACACTGGCTTAAATAACATCCACATTCAATGCAGGAGCTACCAGAGTCATAACCATTAGGTCAGTGAAGCATAATTTAGCGTCCACTGGGTATGGGAGCAAAAGACCGTAATTTTTCAGTTTACCTTGGACCTAGGTTTGTACACTTTTTCCACGCTACATGGGATATTAGGCCCTATAGAACAGTGAAATCCTTATGTGGGGCTGAGGCATATTTTTTTTTTTACGGATTTTTAAAGTGTGGACTACTTTTTGCTCCACGTAGTGCTTACCATCGCAAGTGATTCGGCATTGTCATACTGGAGGTTTACCTCCGACCTAGTTTTTGTAGACCCTGCCGCTGGGTAAAGGCAATTGCATTTTTTCATATATGCAGATGTCTTTGTTTATTAAAATATATACATTGAAATACATATAAACATTTTTAAAGAAATATAAACATTTTGTAATATATGCACATGTTTATATACAGATGTCGAACCATGCCCCTGGGCAAAATCAATTGTAGCAGTTGGCGAAGAAGAAACCGTTTCGACGAACTCAAAAAGCATGAATAAACAGCCACCACAAAGGTCCGATGTCGACCATTTGGAAGAATTTCCTAGAGTTGACAAGCCATGCTAAAAAATAAAGACAAACTCTTTTACAATTGGAATACACAGCGTCAAACAAAGCACTGCTCTAACATTGCATTAAAACGCAGAGAACTGCTCTGAAGCTCTAAAACTTATTGGACGGAAATGACGAATCACTTGCGATGGCAAGCACTACGCGGAGCAAAACGTAGTCCAAAATTTAAAAATCATTAGAAACAAAATATGCGTCAGGCCCACATAAGGACTGCACTTTCGTGTTCCATAGGGCCTAATATTCCATTCAACGTGGAAAAAGTCTGCAAAACCTAGGTCAGAGACAAATTGAAGTATAACCGCCGAAGACCCACCAGAGTTACTTCATTAACTCCACGACATCGGACACAGCGCCTCACCTGGACTTGTGAACACGATAATTAGACGCTGGAAGATCGGCAACATGTGGCGTGGTCCGGTGTGTCACGCTTCCAGTTGTTACGAGCTGATGGTAGGATTCGGGTGTGGCGCAGACCTCATGAGGTCATGGACACAAGCTGCCAACAAGGCACTGTGTGAACACGGTAATTGGACTCTGGAAGACTGGTAACATGTGGCGCGGTCTGATGAGTCAGGCTACGAGTTGGTACGAGCTGATGGTAGGGTTCGGGTGTGGCGCAGACCCCATGAGGCCATGGACCCAAGCTGTCAACAAGGCATTGTGTGAGCACGGTAATTGGACCGTGGAAGACTGGCAACATGTGGCGTGGTCGGATGAGTCACGCTACCAGTTGTTCTGATGGTAATGTTCGGATGTGGTGCAGACTCCATGAGTCCATGGACCCAAGCTGTCAACAAGGTAATGTGCGAGCTGGTGGAGGTTCGATACATGTGTGGAGTGTCTTTACGTGGCACGGTTTGGGTCCTGTAGTCCTCGTAAACACGTTATTAACCGGTAATCGCTTTGTTGCACTGCTGGGTGACCATTTGCAGCCCTTCGTGATCTTCATGTACCCGAACAACGATGAAATTTTCCAGGCGGACAATGCACCATGTCATCGGGTCCAAGTTGTCCAAAACTGTTTCGTGGAGCATTATGGACAGTTCCGATAGATGGTGTGGCTACCACGTTCGCCCGACATGAACCCAATAGAGCACTTATGGGACGTGGTGGAGAGGTCCATTCGCAGCCAAGATCCTGCACCTACAAATACCAGGGAACTGTGGGCGGCGGTTCCGACGGCATTTCTCAACATCTCTCCAGAAGTCTTCCGGCTGAATCGATGCCACGTCGAGTTTCTGCATTTCGCTGGGCCAGAGGAGGTCCTACACGATACTAGGTACGTATCTCATGACTTTTGGCGCTTCAGTGTTACGCGCCCAAGCGGAGAAGCTGTGATTAACGTAAAAGAGTGGTGCAAACTAATTTCATATTGGCTCTTATAATGAAATATATCATACAGAAGCAGGTTGGGTGATTAAACCAGGCCGCGAATTTCAGTCCACTTAAAAACACACGTACATACAGGGTAATTCTTCATATATTACCTCTTCTAAAAATATGTTTTAAATGAGAGAGAACTGTGGGAATGTGCATTGTAAAACGAATTCAATCGTGAACAACTTTTAACAACAATTTAACGGTGAAAGAATTTGAAAAATCCACTCATGATCAAATGTAACGTTAAAATCGTGCTGCAGTCAAAGGATTTTGAAAATTCCAGATAATTATTTTGCTTTTAAAAATTTGGTTTTGACAAAAAAAAAAAGTCTGGAGTCTTTTAAAGACTCGCTTTCAATTTATCCTTTTACTGGCTGGAACGAATTAACTCGGGGTTAGCAAAATGCTCTGAAATCAGCTTGAACGAATATACGCTGCCTAAGAAATGGGTAGAACGTTGCATAACGAATATATCTGAACATCAGAACACGTTGCTGTCCTCTCTTATCTAAATTAGTCAATTAGCGAGATGACTCACACTATTCCTTTCTTTACCCGCTAAAAGGGCCACAATAATGGTGACACATCCAAGAAAGGAGAGCGGTGTTTGAGTCACGTATTTCTATCCATTGATATGATGTCCGTGTCAGAGGGACTAGACCAGACATGCAAAACCGCAGCCCTCGGCCTGATCGTTTGTTGCCCGTGCCCAAAAAATCCCAGGAGGCACAAAGCGGAAATTAGTTAAACATTTATATAAAAAAGTGAAAAATTACAGGAATATGATAATTTTACGGTTCACTGGCCGTACACAAAAATACACGTAAAGATATGAAAATGTTACGGGTGTACACACAAATATAGGGCGTCTTTTCAATACTATTGGTGCATTGGTAACTAATACTGAAACGGTGTCCATCGATTTTCAGGTGAAGCTTACTGATCTTCAAAGTAATTTCGAATTTAAGGCTAAATTTTCAGAAGCTTCTTTAGAATTTTACATTAACTACTGGCTTTGTGGAAAGAAAAGATTGAAAATTCACGCTCAAAATACGCAACATCATTCAGAAACGCCTGCTTATGCGCACAATAATTTTCTGTAATGAAATAGGTGAAATCATGAGATCGTTCTCGTTTAACTGATGAAAACTTGAAGAGGAACCAGCGATTCGTTGTGTTCAACACTGAACCAGATATTAAAAGATTAATAGAAAACAAACAATGTCAAATTTCTTACTAGGGACTTTCAACAAATAATAAAGGTCTTGACGACAAGTTGCTTTGCTTAATCAATTTCTTCTCACTTTTCATTTATCATTATTATTATTTTTATTTTGGGTTTGGGATTTTTTCAATCTTTTTTTTTGGTGGAATACCCCCTGCCGTTGTTCAATCTATTTTGGAGGGACTACCCCCTGCGGTCTGCCGTTGTTCAATCTTTTTTGTGGAGGAGTAAACCCTATGGCCTGCTGTTGTTCAATCTTTTTTGTGGGGGAGTACCCCTGCGGCTTGTTGCCGTTGTTCAATCTTTTTTGTGGGGAATTACCCATGCGGCCTGCCGTTGTTCAATATTTTTTGGAGGATTACCCCTACGGTCTCCCGTTGTTCAATCTATTTTGGAGGGAGTGCCCCCTAAGGCCTGCCGTTGTTCAATCTTTTTTTGGGGAGGAGTACCTCCTGTGGTCTGCCGTTGTTCAATCTATTTTGAGGGAGTACCCCCTGCGGTCTGCCGTTGTTCAATCTATTTTGGAGGGAGTGCCCCCTGAGGCCTGCCGCTGTTCAATCTTTTTTTTGGGGGGAGTACCTCCTGCGGTCTGCCGTTGTTCAATCTATTTTGAGGGAGTACCCCCTGCGGTCTGCCGTTGTTCAATCTATTTTGGAGGGAGTACCTCCTGCGGTCTGCCGTTGTTCAGCCAGACTGAAATTGACCCCGTAGGTGTTAAAAAGTTGTGGCTCCCTGGACTGGATCTTCCTATCTTGATTTAGGTCATGTAGGAAAAAATAAAGGACTAGAATGGAGCGCTTATCAATATTTACAGGTTTATGGTCGGTACTGCTGAGATTAGAGGGGGCAGAAACTGTTTTGTCTTATCTTCCATGAAGCCGGTCGCTATGTGAACATCTTCAGTTTGGGAAGCGCAGAAAATTTTGGGCACCATTTGGTTCAGGTGCATCGGCCGCTTAAAGTGTTAAATCACCATGAAGCTCATTCTGAAAGGTGAAATGCGCACATGGCACGCAGCCATTGTCGCCCGACAATATTTTTAATAATTTGTGGGTAACGATTGCCTACTGCGCAATGGGATTGGGATCTCCTCCTTCGGTAGACGCTTTTTTCAAGTCTACTCATTATTTTGACCGATGAACCAATACTGGCAAATGATTGTTTCCTTTAAAATTATTGCTGTTGGGACCCTGATTTTAAAGTGCTGGAATCTCCTCCTGGAGATTTTTTTTATAAGTGTTGGAGATTCAATTTGTACTCTACGTTAGTCTAAGGATAAGTGGTTGGAAATAATGGGCCATCTCAATGGGTACTAATCTATCCTTCATGATTCCAAAAAGAAGACAGGGCCGACGGGTCACTCTGGTCTCCAAGTCCTAAAATAATGGTGGTTGGGACACGGATTTTGAAATATCAGTGCCGGTGATACGCGTTATACTGTACGTTAGTCTACGGATAAGTGGGTGGAGATGATAGGCTATCTCCATATGTACTAGTGTCTCCTTCGGGATTTCAAAAAGAGGGTAGGGTCGACCAGTTACCCTGGTCACCAAGTCGAATGACTTACGTCTGACTGTAACCAGCTCTGACTTAATTTATTATACTGTGATTGATCTGGCGGCACTTTTCTCACGTAAGTGCAGATAATTTTGCTATTTTATTACAAAGAAAACGGCCAACTTCTTGATAGAAAGAAACGTTTCATTTTTTTTTATTTTCTTTAAAGGAAATAACGTTTCAGACAGAAATAAGAGCTCAGATGAAGTTAACTATTATTATTATTCATCGATACCAAAATATTTATTCGTTCGTTCCAAAAATTTCAAGGCAAAGTAATACGTGAAAGTGGGTCATCTCTCTGGTGGCCCACAGGGAAATATCCCAGTGCCCAGCAACCAGTCAGACAGCAAACCATTCTTTGTGCCTTCGTTCATTTTACTACGTAATAGAACCCTGTGCATCTATTTGTTTGTTTAATATGGATGATTCGTTTTGAACTGTGTCAACCGGTGTCAATCAACGATCAGTTATAGAGTTTTTAACTCATGAAAATGTTCCTCTCAAAGAAATTCACACTAGATTAGTGGTAGTTTATGGTTCTGAAACTTTGGACATAAGCACTATTCGTCGTTGGGCAGGAAAATCTAAGAACAGCGGAGGTATGTTGGCCGTAAAGGATAAGCAGCGGAGTGGGAGGCCCGTAATCGTGACTTGCGATTTGAACAGCAGGCAAAACGTCGATGAGCTCATCAGGAAAAATCGAAGAATAACTCAAGCAACCATAGCAGGAAAACTGAACATTAGTTTAGGTAGTGCCATGAAATTCTTAAGATTTTAGGATACAACAAATGTGTTCTGGTTTGAAACCTTGACATCTAACGACTGAAATAAAGAAATGACGATTTGCGACATCCAATGGTTGCTTGCTCGGTATGCAAAATATGGAAGTGGTTTCCTCCAAAGCATTGTGACTGAGAGGTGAGAGTTCGTTTCATCATTATGACCCTGAAATCAAGTGCATGCCCATTGTGCCCTTCTGTAGAGCGTGGTTCCATAGAGCGTACAACATATGCAAACCCGACTACCTAAATAATAAAGAAGTTGAGAATATCTATAGCAAAGGTCTAAAGGCTGGATATATGAAGGATGACATAGACAGAGTACATAAGATTGTGAGAAATCGTATAATATCAGCAACAGAAAAATCGCCTACTAGGACAATGAGATACGCAGGATCCATCACATATATCCCAGGCTTTACATATTGGTTAAAGAATTTATTACGCAAATACAGCATATTAATAGCAATGAAGTCCCCGACCCCGTTATCACGTATAATATCAAGCTGCATGGAGAGACAGTGTGAGAAAGAAAAGGCGGGTGTGTACGCTATACCGTTGGTATATCCCGACAACACGGAAAAGATATATATCGGAATGACAAAACGATCCTTGGACAAGAGATGTAAAGAACACGTACGAAGTGTGAAGCAGGACATGCAGAATACAGCCCACGCCAGAGAAGTCATGCATTGCTCGGCCGCTCCTGTATGGAATAATATTAGAAGAATTGTTCCTTACACGAATTTGAAAGAGACTGCCATCAGGGCAACAGTGGAAATGCTATCCAACAAAGTGGCATGCAATGATATAGTCTCTACGGAACTACCAATGGTTTGGCATGCATTATTAAAAGATGGAAACACATCACGGCGCTCTGTATAATTACGTGATAAAAATTCGTGTAATATGCTCGTGATGACACCCACGTTATTTTCAGGAATCATTTTCGTTCTTTACATGTTCCAATTCTCTGCATTTTTGTGTCTACCATTGCCTTGAAAAAGCCTCCCAGTGGAGTGCGAAAGCTTGGCGAATACTTGTGCTGACTACACCACAAAAATAAAAGGGATTCCATGCGCTATATGCGTTTCATTATTATCATAATTTATTTTTCATGGAACAATTTTAAAGAACTTCTGGAGCCATTGAGACATATGAGCGCCTTACAGTCTGAACACCGTACTGTATTTAACTCATTCAACTTTGAATTTTGGCATCTCCTTGTGTGGGTGCTGTCATCAGTCATCTCAGGCATGTGTCTTATATGCTTACTTCGTGCTCAATCATGTGGAATAGATGTAGGGATAGATCTACGTTTAGGAAGTGGTTTGTTATCATCTGAGGATCCGTCAGAAAAAAATGAATAATATTATTATAAGTAAAAATTTCAAGTAATGAGGTTAACATCATTACTTGAAAATTTCTCTTAAATTCTATTTATTAAATACGATATAGATTGTAGAAAATATTTAGTCAATATAAGTGTAAACAACCGCTAAAAATAACTCATAAAAGTTTTCCGACAGGATTGGAAACCATTGTATCACCAGTGATATAAAAATGTTTAAGAAGCTACTACTATCTAATAGGTTGACGAAATTAAACTAATGTACTTTAAATGCCTACCTTATACTTACCAAAATGGAAAGTATATACTTAAATAGATATAACTTTTTAAATTAAGTAGTTATAAAACACTTACCAGGAACATGTGAAAACATCGCGTTTTTCTTACAAGCCGCCGTTACAAGTCACGAAAGTTGATTCGTGCTGCGATTTATTGACGATAAGAGAAAATTTAGCAAAACATTTTACATAGTTTAACATGTGATACAATCGGTTCTGGAAGATTTTCTGCCATTGGGCCTTTTTATTAAATTATGAAACCATTGTATCACGTGTGGTACACGGGAACCGAGGAGGATAAAGAGCGCCATTTATTTGGAAATGACAATTGGACCACCACTCCTGCTTTAGCTGATTTTTAGAATCTTCTCAACAATCTTCTATCAGTTCCGATAGGGATTGGTGCATATTTGGCCTTCAAACAGTCTGATCTTTTCTCCCGTGTGCTTCGTGTGAAACTTTCTCTCAACAAACGACTGGTGGCGTTTGTGTTGCATGAGATACGTTTTGGTCCAGCGACCACTGGCGTTTCTGTTTGTATTTTTACAGATAACACAATGATAAGAATGTCTTTTTCGTCTACTTTCATTTGTAATTTTATTTTCTCAGCTGCGCATGTTGAACACACGCTTTTGTTAACTTCTGAGCAAAAATAGCGGCGAAAGGTAGCGCGCAGCTACTGACGCTGTTCAACGTTGTTCAACGTATATAACCACCAACCACTGGTTAAGCATGTTTGGAAATTTCGATCTACCAAGTTAGCCATTAATGCATATTTAGCCTAAAGCAAATGAAATACAAATGAGAAACAACTTTGGAGAAGAAACGTAGAAAAATTTTTACAAAATAGAGACTTGCTGTGTCATACAAAATGAGGCATGTCAGAGGAATTTAATTTATTTTGTTTCTTGGTGCACATGTTTTGGTATGATGTCTGTTAGTTTGTTTCTTCTTTGATGTACGTGCTTAATCCTAGAAGGGATCAATACTGTCTTTGTGGTTTAGTCCCAGATTGGATAAATATCTCTGTGATTTGGATTACCGTTATACACGATCTAAATTTTCTGGATTTTGTGGAGTTTTCAGCTCGTTCCTTGAATAAAAAAAGACTTGCTCGTGTCATTACTATGTCAGTCCTTCTGTGGCACAATATCTCTGCATTTACTGCAATGGTCTAATAAAAATATTTTCCCATTGAGATGCCTTACCTGGAAAACGATGAACCTTGCGTTTTGATCCATTTCGATGTATAACCTGCGGCTATGGGCCGTAAATACAGTTACCATCCAATTCAATACATAGAGGAGTAGAAAGACCAAAAAAAATAGCTAGTGAAAAACAAATACAAGGGAAAAAGCGGATGGCATTAAGAAATAAAACCAATTGCCGGTATTAGCAGGAAAGAAAATATAGCAAAGATTTGTTTGAGCGTCACATCCGAAGAAAAACTACTGAAAAAGTCACGAAAAAGAAGAAATGAGAACTAAAGATACGAGGTACTTTCGGCAAAAATATGCTCTCATATTAACGACTGCATTTTGTATAGCGCTCTTCCTTTTGTTTCTACTTGTGCACATATATTTGCTTTTTAGAAAATGTGTTTCCAAGATAAAGTACATTTCAGTGTAATTCCCCTGCTCAGTAACAAAGTACGACACCCTCTCTCTCTCTCTCTCTCTCTCTCTGAGATGTGCGTTTCGTAAAATGGTGTTTACTAAAGAATCCTAACTTTAGAAAACGCCATTTAGCCTTTAAGACCTGTAACGAAAAAAGAGAATTTCGAAAAGCAAGGAAAATAAAGGAAATTCGAAAATAATACAGGTATATTTACGATAGAATTAAAGAATGGTGCGGTTCTCTTTAACACGTAAATTTATGGGTGAGCGGAGATCCACATTAAAACACAGAGTTAATGTCAAACAGAATCTCAAATTTGTTTTGCTGCGATAGTCTCGAGTTTTCTGCCCGATTCTGAGAGAATGGCTACACAGATCTTTCTGCTCGATTCGCAGAGAGAAATACGGGCCTTGAAGCTGTGACCGTTAGGGAATCGATTGAACCTCTTTGCAGAAGCTAATGTTCTCGTCAACTTGAATCAATAAACATCATGTTTGATTGGTACACAGAGGCAACAGCTTTTGCAAATTGATATGGAACACATATATTCTGCCACTTAATGTTATTTTATGGATTTTTCCTGACTGTGCTAAAAGCAACAACGTTTACTGAGCATCAACGTCATGCAATAGTTTTAAATCACCTTCAAGTACCCATTGAAGGACCCGTATGTATGCTGAAACAAGACGAATTTGGCCGATAAAGAAAAGCAACACGAAAGCGCAGGAAATTTCGCCACCTCAGAATATTGAAAATATTAACGTGTCTCAGATTATCTGGTTTATGTGGTTTTGTAGCGAAAGAGACGCGTCCAGTCATAAAGCGCCAAGAACAACTTGCAGTTCTCCTCTTAGATGGGTTACCACCCTTTTCAAAGGCTATCCCGAAACAAATAAGAAGGCTGTTGTCCGACCTACAGGAACGTCATAAGTGAACCTTTAGGAAAGTGTCGGTGAGACGGTTCTAATAATCGCTTTTGAGCCGTTAGGAAGACATTTAACATTTAATATCATGAAGACATTTTCACATTTAATACCGTTTCCAGATCAGTGGGAAGGTGATACCAGAATCGTTAAGATTGTCTTTACGTCGCTGCTGAAACGTAAATTTTAGAGCTATCAGCAAAGCAGTTTCTAAAGCTGTAAAAATGTTGCGATGGCGATCTTTAGAAACTCAGTTATGTACCTGTTTCGAGAACAATGGAAGGGTGATACTAGGACAACTATGTAGTTCTGGTATCCCCCATTCCGGTGTTTTTTCCTATACCGTTGGGAAGACGTTTCAACAAACAGTAGGAGGGCTATTGCTGGACTGTTGTGAAGTTCATTCTGAAAACGTTGTGAATACTGTTGTGCAGTAGTTGTGAAAGCTATTCGATCATGGACTTCAGAAAGGGCAAACTGGGACCGTTGGAAAAACTGCTCCGTGATAGTTGAAAAATCAGTTCTATTTGAGACAGTCAGATAGTACTCTGAAACCTTTCGGAAGGTACTTCCGCAACAGTTGAGGCGATTATTGGTCTGGGACTTTGGAAAGGGCATTGTGGGATCGTTGAAAAGACTACTTCGTGAGAGTTCATAAAGCTATTATGTCTAAGACTGTCGGACAGCTTATTCATGAATCGTCAAAAAGACTGTTCTGCTACAAATGGCAAAGCTATCATGTCTGGGACCTTGTAATGGATATTGTGGGATCGTCGGGAAATTTGCTGCTGCTCTACAATTTTAACTAAGATAGAATCGAGAGTCATATAGAACTGAGCAGAAGTTCTAACTGATCCACAGGATATTCTGAGACCTATGTGAAGGCTGCTCCGCTACAGTTAAGAAAGCTATTCTGCTTGAGATTTTTAGAACAGGTATTCTTGATCCGCTGGCGAGCTTGTTCCGCGCTACTTGGGTAGAACGTAGGGAAAGGTATTCTGGCAGTGTTGGGAATGGCTTTTCGATAGTAGTGGGAAGAAAGTTTCCCAAAAGTTTCAAATGACAGCGTAAAGAAAAATGCGAGCTTTTGAACTGCATAAATTTTCTAATTTTTTACTGTATTGTAGTTTTGTATAATATTGGATATACACAGCCGAGTAACATTGTTGTGATCACCTCCTACTTTTGACGTCAACGGCGCGTAGCCAATGAAAGAAGGCACGTGTTGTGAGCAAGCTTGGAGGGTATATAAGGTGTGCTGTAGGCATTCTGAAAGGTATATAAGGTGTGCTGTAAGCATTCTGAAAGATATATAAGGTGTGCTGTAGCATCATATTTTCAAAAAGGGATGATTATCGGCTTTCGGGCCAAGGGTGGCAGTATTTCGAAAACAGCGTAGTTTGTGAACTGTTCGCGTGCTGTTGTAGTTAAAGTGTATCGTGAATGGAGAAATGGCACCATTGAAAATAAGCGAGTGGAAACTGTGGAACACCACGTGCCATTGATGTGAGTGGCAAACATCGGCTGCGAAGGTACGTGAGGGTCGATCGACAAGCAACAGTGGAGCAACTCACTTGCAGAATGAACCAGAGGGTTACCAGAAGTGTGCCTATAGCCACAGTTCAGAGAACCCTGTTGCGTACGGTGCTTCGATGCAGACGGATGGTCACTGCACCTATGTTAACAGAGGTGTATCAGCAGAAAAGGCTTACATTTGCACGGCAGTACCGGAATTGGACCTCCTCTGATTGGCAAAAGATTGCTTTTCGATGAGTCACGTTTTCTGCTTCATCGAACGGATGGACGTTAGCGTATAAGGCGAAAAACATCGGATAACAAACACTCTTCAACCATAGCTGGAAGAACACAAGTTGGGGAGGGCAGCCCTATGATCTAGGGAATGTTTTCGTGGCATTCCCTGGGTCCACTCATACTGTGGAAGCCACTATGGACCGAATTCGTTATGGATCTATCCTTGCAGACCACGTACACAATACATGCTTATTGTCTTCTCTGGGGCAAATGGGAACTTCCAGCACGACAATGCGACGTGAACACTGCTAGAAATGTCCGAGAGTAGTTGGAAGAACACGATGATGATTTCAAAAAACTTCCCTGACACCCTAATTTCCCAGACTTAAACCCAATCGAGCATCTGTGAGGACCACCTCGTTCGTGTTGTTCGCTCTGTGGATCCTCCACCACGCGACCTCCAGCAGCTGTCAGATACACTGCAGTAAGCATGAGTCCACATCTCTGTGAACACCTTCCAGCACTTTATTGAGTCACTCCCAGCCGGTCTAGCTGCTGCCCGCGCTGCACAGGGAGGTCACTCTGGATATTAGTTGATAGTCACAATAATGTGACTCGACCTTGTATATAGTCAGGAGTTTTCTCAGAATGTAGTAAAAGGAAAAACCTAAACAATTTAAAATTTGTGGAAAAATTTAAGAATCATTCATATTTCTTAATTGTGTTCGGAAAGAAAAATTTGCTGTTAACTTAATATAGGATAGAAAAAAGCTGTGCTAAGAATTTTTTTTAAATTATCTCAACATCATCAACCATTATAAATCCACTGCTTGATAAAGGTCTTCCCAAATTTCTTTTACAATTGTCTGTCTTGGACCTGTCTCCTCCATGTCACTCCAGCATACTTTCGAATTTCAGCAATTCATCTCCCATGGTGTCTTCTTTTGGGTCTTTTTCTGTCCCTCGGAATCCAATCTAAAATTTCGGTTGTCCATCGGTAGTCCGTTCTTTTGGCAACATGTCCAGCCCATTACCATTTCAGTGATTTCACTCTGGTCATGATGTCGTCCACTCCTGTCATTTTCCTTATCCACAAGTTCCTCTTCTTGTTTTTCTTGGTTACACCAAGCATGCATCTCTCCATGTTTTTTTTAGTTTCCTGCAGTCTTTTTATGTCTTATTTAGTTAAGGTCCATGTATCTGCTCCGTACATCAGCACTGGCATGATGCATTGAATAAACACTTTTCTTTCGAGGCATAATGTCATACTGCTCTTAAAAATTGTACTGTTTATTCCAAAAGCTCGCCATCCAAGTTCTATACGCCGATTAATTTCTTCATCAATGTGACCCTCACTTGATATCTGCTGTCCAAGATAAACGTACGTATCTGTTATCTCCAGATTTTTTCCATCAATCGATAAATCTTCAAGTCTTGTAAAAGCATTGTACATCACTTTTGTCTTTTGAAAGTTAATTTTTAATCCAACTTCTTTGCTCTTGTCAGCAAGTTCTTGGATCATACTCTGCAGCTCTGAAGGTGTAGTTGCAAAGATGACTACGTCATCAGCAAAACGAAGGTGAGTTAAATAATCTCCATTAATCTTTATCCCTTTGTTTTCCCAGTTCAATGATTGAAAGACATTTTGCAATGTGGCGTTAAAAAGCTTGGGAGATATGGTGTCACCTTGTCTCACTCCCTTTCCAATTCTTATTTGTGCTGTATCGTCAACTATCTGAACTTTTGCACTTGCATTTTCATAGGTGTTATTAATAATGCTAATGCATGCATCTTCAATACCAAAGGATTTCAAAGCCATTGTTACAGCTGATGGCTTCACAGAATAGAAGACCTTTTCATACTCAATAAAATCCGTGCATAATGTGAGTTCATATTCTCTTGTTCTTTCAATTAGTTGTCTCAGTACATGGATATGATCTATAGTGCTGTAGACACCCTTAAATCCAGCTCGTTCTCTGGGTTGGACCATGTCTAGTGTTACTTTCAAGCGATGTGAAAGAACGTTAGTGAAGATTTTATAAACCACTGATAGGAGGCTGAAGGGCCTGTAGTTCCTGAGATCCTCAACGTCACCTTTTTTATGGAGCTGTATTATTGTAGCATTGGTCCAATCCTCAGGAATCTTCCCTTCATTAAGACATCTGGTGAAAACTTGGACAGGTGAAGTTTCAATTTCTCAACTTGCTTCTTTTGTAATGTCCACGGTAATTTCAGCTTCTCCTGGAGCTCTTCCCCGTTTCATGTTCTTAATTGCATATGCAACTTCTACAGGGAGGACTGGAGGGACTTTGGCACTGGTACCTGTCGTAATGTCTGGAATAGATGTATCATCCCTTTCATATACAGTAGTTTTGAATAGAAATCTTTCACCCTTGTCTAACATTCGCTTTTATTTCTTGTTACAGTACCATCTTCTTTTCTCAGAGCCATTATCTGTTTTCTTCTCTTACTGAGATTCACAACTGAATTTCCTTACGTCTTCAGTGATTTTTTTTCGCAATGTCTTGCATAGCTTTATATATTCCACATTGGAAGTTATGTCTTTATTTGTCCTCATCTCCTTCTCTTTTGCATCAACATTTTTGTTTTTCCCGAAAATTTCTTCATGTGTAACTTGTTCTTAGTACCACCTATTTTTGTTGCTTATTCCATAAGAGCATTGGTGAGTTCTCTGTCAACTTCATAAATATACACTTCTTCCGATGCTAGGCCTTATAAGGCAGAGAATCTGTTCTTCAGTCCCAACTTGAAGGTATTATGATGTTTCTTACGGTTGGTTATGTCAATACATTTTGTTTGTCTTATGAGCTTGCCACGTTCAAGTTTAGTGTTCAGATGCATCTTATATCTTACCAATCTATGGTCACTACCTGTGTTGAACTTGTTTAGCACACTGCAGTCTTCTATGACGAATTTTTTGTTACACATAATAAAATAAATTTCACTTGTCGTTCCATTTGGATGTCTCCATGTCCATTTCCTGTGTGGCTTTTTTTGAAAAAGGAGTTCAAGATGAAAAACCCTTCTGCCTCTGCAAACTCAACGAGAGTATTTCCACGCTGGTTTCTGTTTCCGTGACCGAATTTACCAACCGAAGTTTCCTTCTGTTGCAGTTGCCCTATTTTCGCATTGAAATCTCCTATAATTATCTTCAAATGCTGCTTACCTTTATTATTTAGATGACGAATTTCCTCGTAAAATTCTTTAATTTCGTTTTCAGGGGGACTAGTGGTGGGTGCATACGCTTGAATAATCTGGGCCTGGCATCTTCTCGAGAGTTGAATAACGAGTCGTGTAGCTCTGTCAGGGGAACGTTCAACTGCTACAACTTTTATCCTTCCGTTTCATGTTTATTATAAGTCCAACACCGCTAGTTCTGCCAATATCTGTCTCACGATAATAGAAGAGATGTCCGCTTTTCAGTTCAATGAGGTCTTCTCCTTTTCTTCTTACCTCACTTAGCCCGAGGATGTCCCACTTGATCCTTTGTAGTTTCTCTTCCAATTCAAGAAGTCTTGAATCAGAAGATAGGGAGCGTCCGTTGTAAGTAGCCAATGTCAGTATCAAATGGCCACCTAGTCCGGTCCTCCGCTGGTTCTTAGCACCCTCTACCTTCATGCCGCACTGGCCGCTGCCTTGGACAGGTACATTCCAGCTGCCGGAGACTGAAGTCCAAGTTTGAAATTGTGTAAGCATCTTTAAGGGGTTTTGGCCATAACTCATCACGCTGGGCAAGTGGGTTGGTGAGTGTGGGATAGCATTTCCTCTAATCCCGATGGTATATTTATACCGATACTGGCGGTCATCAGAGCCCCTTTAGTGGGAACAGGATGCACCACGAGAAGGCGGGGTGTACATTTGTCAAGGAGAGGCGATATGTTGCGCATCACCTGACCTTGCTCCCAAATATCAAAACGACGGCATTTAAAGTATTTAAAGTATTTAAAATTTATAAATTGAATGCAAGTACAACTTCTTCCAAGTGTATTTTTGGAGGATTTCAGCTGTTCCTTTATCTTTGGGTTTCTCCAAACAGAAAAACAATGAATACTCTGCGTATCTTTTGTCAAAACTAACTGTACTTGAGGTCCTACTTTTACTAATCTCAGAACCAAGAGATTTCTATCATTGCTCAAACGCTATACATGGAATTAAATACACTCTTACGATAACCAACACTTGCAAAAATTGACGCGATGGAAGAAATCAATCTCCCAAACACTTTTATTCCATTGTGGTATAGGCGTTCATACTCTGACGTTGTATGGCAATGTTTCGATTTGTTCTTACGCTGTATGTGTTAAACACACGGATTTATCTAAAAGCAGAATTTCAACCTCAGAGTTGATTACTATTCAATGCGAAAAATCTTAATCCCAAATGCCTCATAGATTATGCTGCTTTATTGCGGTTTATTACACAATGTAGACTTAACATTCACATACGTATACAAGGGTTTATCAAAATATTGGACACCCGGACAGGAACTAGAATACACGGAATGATGCATATGCAACTCACAGGGACTGCATCACCGATGATGTGAGCTACATAATGATGTTCCCTATCACAAGGCAGTGCCTCAATCGCAGGTGGAAGAGCTATTGTGGATATCATTTTGGAGCTACGCGCAATGTTGGGAATCCATTCCTGCACCACACGAATGCCATTGCCGGCTCGGCACCGTTATAACGAGAAACAGGCAAGGCTCATGACGTGCAGCTGCACCGAGCCACACTACGTCTTCAGGTGAACAGAAGATGGAGGTCGATGAACGTGCTGTTCGGGTACTGCTGCGTCATCATTGGGGGCAATATGTTGAACGCGTCAGCAAGGGTGAGAGGAATTTGCGCATTTGAAGGCGAGGAAACGGAGGACAGAAACACTGCAAGAAAATGGTTCAGGATTTTCAATACTGAAGATACAGGTTTCAAAGCCAAGCTGCAGTCAAGATGTCCAACAACTACCAACACAGACGCACTGGTCGAAGATGTGACAGCAAACCACTGTAGCAACACACAGCAACAGGCAGATGAAGTGCGATTCGATTCTATGTTTTTTCAGACAGAGAGGAAATTTGGTTTGTTTTGCATTTGTGGGCCGCTAAGTTGGACACCACACTATAAAAAAAATGTGCTTAAAAATGAGAACCTGAACCTACGCTTTTCCTTTTAAGTACAATCGTATCGAGTACATGACATGGTCAAATATAAGTAACCATACGTACTTACAAATAACTGCGTCAATAGATATAAATATAATATCGTATTACTTCATTACAGATACTATAGATTTCAAGAGAAATTGTTTAGTATATGTGTAAACTGACACACATAAATAATTAGTACAACAAAGTCACTGATCACAAGTAATTTAATTATGCATAAAGTATATTTGTGTACGCTTTTACATTAACTATATTTGTTTCAATCTTATAAATGATATATTTTCGTTTCATCACTATATTTGTCAGAAAATTGTGCGGTCCATTTGTTCAACACATGACAACGAGTGTATCTATTATCCCAGATGTGTTATGGAATAATATACTTCCCGTTGATTCTTTGAATAAATGAGTACGTATGGAGTATACGCATTCTAAATTTGAAATCAAGCCGCGGATGGCTTAGTAGTTGGAGATTCAGACTACTTATGGAGTGACCCCAGGTTCAAACATAGCCTCGTAGTGGGAATTTCTAACAATCGTTGAATATCCGCCGTGCATTGAACCAGCACGTTAAGTGACGTCCCCCTGGTAGGAATCCCCTGGTTAAAGTCCCTAAGCCCTCCTAATTTCTCTCTGCCTTCTATGTGCAAAATCGTACGCTTGTGCGGTGGCGCAGTCTAGTGTGCTTTCTGTGACTTACAAACTATTCTGTCAGAATCGCTAGATTCGCTCTAACTTCATTTAGTTTCTGTGCTCTTTCTTTTAGAAACACCAGATATACTCACAACCGATTTCCTGTATGTACTCATAAATTGGTACGTGTCTTTTTCAAAAATGAGACACAAATACTCGGAACTATTATAAGCCCAGAATGTACTCAAAAACGAGTACATTTTGCTTATTTCTAAGGACCAATTCTTAACAGTGCACTGGCTGACACCATATTCTGATAGTTTGGCGTATTAAACTTTAACCTGTCGTTGGTCACTACACGTTGAACAACGCCAGTGGTAGCGCGTGAGTGTTTTTCTCACACTACCTTTTTTCCGAAATTTTTCTCCAAAGTGAACAAAATCACAGATGTTTAAAATACACTGCTAACAAACCAAAAATCATAAATCAAATTAGGCGAAAGACGCACTTGTATCATCGCGTTATCTATAAAAATAGGCCTACAAAATACAACCGCTGGTTGCTTGATGGGAAAAGCTTTCATAGGAAGCACACGGGAGCAAAGCGCAGATTGCTTGAAGATCAAAGACGCGTCAGTCCCTATCGGAACTGATAACGGGATTTTTAAGTCAGCTAGAGCGAGGGTGGTTCCCTCAGTGTCACTTTCAAATAAACGGCGCTTCTATTATGCGAAGCGTGAGTGAAATGCTCTCAGGGAGACCAGCAATGGGTTAACCAGCGAAAGAACCTGAACCAAATGGTGTCCAAAATTATCTGCGTTCATCAAACGGAAATGTTCACATAGAGGCCAGGTATTAGTCATGTTCAAATAAACGGCGCTCCTTGTATGCGGAGGGTGAGAGAAATGCACACAGCGCGAACAGCGAAGGGTTGACCGCTATCAAATGGCTTCCAAAATTATCTGCGTTCACCAAACGGAAATGTTCACATAGAGGCCAGATTTTACGACATTTTATTGACGGTTGGGCAGCGACAACATAGTGCTGGGCCACTGCTGGCACTTCCAGCTACCAGTGCTGGTTTGAGTGCTGGCCCAGCAACACTGTTGTTACTGGGTCAGATGAAACAGTCCGGGAGGGAGTAACATAAGTATACAAGAATGGTAAGCACGTATACATATAAGTGTGAGAAAGTACACAAAACTGGTAGACACGTATACTTCACAACAATCCGAGGAAGAGTAACATAAGTATGCAAGACTGGTGTACTCTTATACTTATCTGTTTTTGTTGTTTCATACATCTGAGGGCTGGTCCAGGATGGACCTGAAAGATCTCATGATTTTTAACCTTCAGTTCCTAAAATTGTGTTTATGGTATTTAACGAAGCATAATAAAGTGTAATATGCGTGTCTTTTGCCTATAGAGATTATTACATCGTGCTGTGAGAATTGGCTACACTATTATCTACGATTATTTGTTTGCACGAAAATTTGGATATTGACAGTATGCAGACTGGTTGGATAAATTCGGAATCTGGCGACACAGTAGGAAGCGGTTTGGCACAGGTTGACTTTCAAACCTACCATGCATGTGTCGTGTGTCATGTATCCCCTGCTATATTTCTTATTTTGTTCTTTCGTATGTTAACTGTTTTTGGCATTTGTCATGCCGGGAAAAATGATCAAAGAATTTGCATCAGATTTTATCAAAAACTTGGTGCAACTTGCAAAGACACCTACTAAAAATTATAGAAGCCCCTGGGGAGGATTGTATTTGCCGTATGCAAGTTTATGACTGGTTTAAAATCTGTAAAGATGGTCGTGAGAGTGTTAAAAGTGATGAAAGTGTAAACAGTGTCGAATTTGTACGAAATGCTCTGCGGGATAATCTCTAAATCACTGTTTGTGAGTCACCTGAAGATTTCGATATTGGTTTCGATTGAGTTCAGTAGATTCTTACCGACGATTTGGGTACATGATGAAACTCAGCAACAATGGTACCAAAATTGATATCTGCTGAGCAAAAACAGACCAGTGTTTCAACTGCTACTGATCTGCTTGAATGCGTCGAAGACGACGAAAACTTTTTAACAAGAAAGATGACACCGGGGTGCAATGAGCACGTCTTTTGAATCCGTTCTGACGCAAATTAAATCTATCAAAGCTATCCAAAGTCAATGGAAACGGTATGAAAAACAATAGTATCTGACGAAATAAATAAATTTTTCATTTGGGTTTTTAATCCGGCAGATATTGATGTAAACGGAATCATGAACTTACGCCCACTATTTGCAGACTTGTGCGTTAAGAAAAATTTGAATTTATATAAGAAACATTTCTCAGTGGAAACGATCTCCAACAAATAAATGATTTTTCAAAGTAGACTCTCCGAAGCAGAGATGTTGACAAATATAAGATATGCATCTACGACTCCTGGCGGGAAAACCATGCATTATTTTAGAAAGAAAGTATTCAAACAGAATTCAACGCTCTTTCCACGTTTGTAAGCGAGTCACGGAAAAATTATTATTGGCCGCCACCGGGAATCGAACCCAGGGTCTTCCAGTTACGCGCCGGACATGCTACCACAGCGGCCTCGAATTCCTCCAGACTCACATACGACTAACTGCCAAGCTACTTCGCAGGTTGCTTCTTGGAGCCCCGCACAATGCTGGGGATTCACCGAAGATGGTAAGCAGCACCTCAACAACAAGAAAGTATCCTCAAAAGTTTTTTCGATGTGAGCGGTACCGGTCCAAGAAAAAAAAAATTAGTAGAGTCTGCAGGAGCCCAGGTTTTGCTGCAAATACATCAGAAGCTGAATACGCACTTATGCGCCCTAGTGGCCAAACCATTCTTTACCAAACATTAGAAGTTATATGAAAAATATTGTCCATCAGGATTTGTATGCGATACAGGAAGTATAATTTAAATCGTAGTTTTAGAAGCAGAAATAACGTAGAAAACGTAATTTACATTTGCGCCTCCTAGCGGAAAGTCTATGATTTCCTTGAAAATTTGAATTTATATGAAAAACATTTCGTATCGGAAACGCTATCCAACAAATAACAAATTTTTCAAATCGGACTCCTAGAAGTAGAGATATTGACAAAAATAAGATACACATTTTCGCCCCCTGGCGTAGAAAGCATGTATTATTTTAAGACGAACATTTTCTTTTCTTAAAAGGTTTGTCGACGGGAGTAGTATCGGTTCACAAACGATTTTTTTTTCCAATCGAGATTTTAGAAGCTCATATTTTGCTGCAAATACATCAGAAAACGAAATTAAGACTTACGCGCCCTGGTGGCAAAACTATTTTTTACTAAAATTAGAAATTATATGCAAAGAATTTCTCATCAGGAGCTGTATCCGGTGCAGCAGGAATTTTTCAAATTGGAGTTTTAGAAGCAGAAATATCGGGGGAAACGCAATTTACCTCTGCGCCTCCCAAGCGGAAAGTTTATGAATGACTTGAAAATTTTGAAATTATATGAAAAACATGTCACGCCGGAAACTCTATCCAATAAAGAAAGAATATTTCAAATAGGAGCATTAGAAACAGAGATATTGACAAAAATAAGATATTCATCTTCGCCTCTTGGCGGAGAAACCATGCAATATTTTGAGAAGAAAATATTCCAAAAAGGTTTGTCGATGTGAGTTGAATTGGTCCACGAAGAAATTTTTTCAACTGAGAATTTAGAAGCTCATTTTTTAGGGCAAATAGATAAGAAGCAAAAATTAACACTTACTCCCCCTGGTCGCCAAAGTATTCTTTACCAAAAATTAAAAATTATATGCAAAAGATTTTCCATCAGGAGTTGTATCTGCTGAAGAAAAAGGTTTTCAAATCGGATTTTTAGAAGTAGAGATATCGGGAAAACGTAATTTACTTTTACGCCCCCTAGCGGAAAGTCTGTGTGTAACTTGTGAGAAATAACTATACTTAAAATACTCTTCGACATAAATAGAATCGAAAGATAAACGAATTTTTTCAATCGGATGTTTAGAAACAAATGTATGGAATAAAATGTTTTTTGAATTTGACATCATCTGCTTTTACGCCCTTTAGCGGCGAAATTGTACATCGTAAAACAAGAAAAAATAAATAAATAAAGGATCATCATTCGCATATTTCATGCTTCCCAATGCAAAAATAATTTTTCAAATCGGACTAATAGTTGCAGAGATACGGTGTCTACAGGCGGACTGATGGACAAACCGATAGCATAAGTACGATGTTTTTTTGCAAAAGACGTGCTAAAAACTATAATGACTGTTGAAGAGTCGTGGGTTTATTGGTTTGACCCAGAAACTAAAGCTCAGTCTTCACAGTGGAGACCCAAAATTTTCCCAGATCCAAAAAAACACGACAGAGCCGCAGCAAAATCAAGAAGATGATGAATGGTTTTCTTTAATCATAAGGGAACCACGCATCATGAATAGGATCCATCAGGCTAGACAATCAACAGGGAGTACTACTGCCAAGTTTTACGACGTTTGAGTGACGCAGTTCGTTGCAAAAGGACGGTATTGCATGAGAGCGGCGAGTTGCAACTCCACCAAATAAGACAAACGGCCTGCCTATGCATTGCAACTTATGTAGTAGTTTCTGGCTAAGCATCGGACTGCATAGGTCCGAAAACCAACTTGTTCGCCAGAACTCGCGCCCTGCGAGTTTTTTCCTTTCCCCAAAATCAAATACTACTTGAAAGGAAGCAAGTTAGTAAAATGTGCAATGCATTTATTATGATACCCTTTCCAACATACCAGAAATCATTACTCAAGTCATGAGGATAATGGCTGTGGAATAAATCTCGCTCGTGTGCCTTGACCTTTGACCCCATTTCGATGATTTTTTTTTTTTTAGATTGGAGGTTTTAACGACCACCGTGAGCAACTCAATGGGCTATAAGCAGTCGCCCGTCCCTAATTTAGGGTCACTGGTTCCAGGGAAGAGAGAGAGCCAGTGCCGTAAAACAAACACAACATCCATGCCTCACCGGGATTCGAACCCGGACCCCGTTCGGACGAATGATCAGAGGCCATCGCTTAGACCACTGCGCCACCGGGGCGGCCATTTCGATGATATTAAACAGAATTGGTTCAGTGTACCTCCGAAACAACATACTAAAGTTTTGTCGCCTTTTTAGTCAATTTATGAGGATAATGTCTGTGAAATAAATCTTCATCCTGTGCCCTGATCTTTCACTCCATTTCGGTGACATTAAGCAGAATTGGTTCAGCTAACCTCCAGAACAACATACTAAAGTTTTGTCGCAACAGAAACGTTTTTAGTCAAGTTATGAGGATAATTAATTGTTGGGGAATAAATCTCGCTCTTGTGCTCTGACCTTTGACCTGATTTCGATGATATTCAATAGGTCCGGTTCAGTGTTTCTCCGTAACAACATACTAAAGTTTTGTAGGAATCGAAGCATTTTTACGTAAATCATGACGCATAAGGGCGATTGAATAGATCCCGCTCCTATGTCCTGACCTTTGACCCATTTCGTCCATCCTCAATAGAGTTTGTTCCTAGGTTGTCCCCTACCACCTACTAAAATTTCATCGAAATCGAACCATTTTTACGCGAGTTATCGGGCGGACAGGCAGACGGACAAAGCTGGAGCATACACTGAAGTGCCAGAAAAACTGGTACCGACGAGCTTATGCAAAATACATAGCAACGTCACCTATGCGCGTACTCGGTTGCGTCCGCCAGTGCGTATATAAAGCGATAGACATCCTTGCCAGCTGTCAGCGCTGTTTTCGGCATTCGAATGAAAAGTAATAACGATTTAAGCGATTTTCAACGCGGTGTCATAGTTGGCGCTCGTTAGATGGACCATAGTATTTCGGAGGTAGAAACGAAGTTCGGATTTTCACGGACGATCATTGCAAGGGTGTACCGTGACTACAAGAATTCCGGAAAAACCTCCAACCTACGATACCAGTGTGGCCGTAAAAAGACATTGGGTGAACGTTACCATCGTCGATTGTCAAGAATCGTTTCACACGATAGGCCTGCAACACTCTCGCAGGAATCATCGGAATGCAATGCTGGAGTTTCAACAAGTATCAGCGTCCGGACTGTGCAACGTACCCTGCACGATATGGGCATTGTGAGCCAACGCCCAACTCAGGTGCCCTTGATGGGTGCACGACACGGAGCTATACGCCTTGCTTGGGCACGGCAACACCGCAACTGGACACTTGATGACTGGAAACAAGTAGCCTGGTTTGACGAGTCGCGTTTCAAACTGTATCGGGCAGATGGAAGGATTCGTGTGTGGCGCAATTCCTATGAAGCCATGGATCCCGCCTGTCAACAGGGAATTGTACCGGCTTGTGGAGGGTCCGTAATGATATGGCGTGTGTTTAGTTTTACTTCACTGGAACCCCTGGTACGTCTACAAACGTCTGTGACCGGCCAACGCTATGTGCGCATCTTTTCTGACGAGGTACACCCGTTCATGTCCTGCATCATGCTGATGGGTTGGGCCTGTTTCAAAAGGACAATGCACCTCCACACAAGTGTCGGGACGCCACATTATGGTCAGAGGAGCATTCATCTGAGTTTGCAGTGTTGCCATTCCCACCCAAGTCCCCAGATCTGAACGTGATAGAACACGTTTGGGATGCTACGCAACGCACTATCGAAAATTGTGGAACGCTTTGCAGGAAGTATTGTGTGCATTGTCTACAGCATATTCCCAGAAGCTAGTGGTGTCCATACCCCGTCGTATTTCTGCAGTCGAGCGCTCCCGTGGGGGACCTACCAAGTATTAGACTGGTGTACCAGTTTTTCTGGCACTTGAGTATATACAATTCTTCAACATACGATTTGACGATTTTGGGGAGATAAATACAACAGAATGCGGCAAAGCAGCTGTTCGCTATTTCAGAAAATGACTTTAAAAGTTCTTCGAGCTGTAGAAACAGCGCTGGTCAAAGTGTGCGTGGGGACGAATTCGAAGGTGATTTAGTTTCAGATCTGTATCTTTTGTGCCTTTTTTATTGAATCAAGTCTGGATACGTTTTGATCATAACCTGTACTCGTTTGAGCTGATTTCATCACATTTCGTTACAGACGGTTAAAGAGTTAAAATAGAAGATGCACTCTTTACCTAAAAAAAAGAAAAACACCTCGGAAAAGTCATTTGATCCTGATGAAACCCCGCATGTGAGTACGTCCGGACCAAATATGCAAATGATTTAAAGCTAAATAGTGGCCCACCATAGCGTATGCGAAACGCTCATCGAAAATGGTACATCAAGAGCATAGCTTGCATGCAGGGACAACTGTGACAGCGGATCGCGATTGGATAAACCTCGATGAACTGTGAGGATGACTCGATGTCGGATCCGTGCACACCATAGGTAATTGAGCGAGTATGAGAGAGGACGTGCAACTGGACTAAGAGAGGCCGATTGCACAGGTCGCCATATCGCCTGGCATTGGGTCGGAGATATGCGGCAATAAGTCGATGTTGGCGTCAACGAGTAGAGGAGGACGCAACCCAGCCGCACGCAGACAGCAGACGGCCGAGGGAAACGACCCAACGCGAGGATCGAGCAATTGTGAGAGCCGCACGAACAGAACCCAATTTGTCGCTCTCAGCCTTCATTCGCCATGTTGCGTTGTCTACAGGTACGGAAGTGGCACCGCGATCCATTGCAGGACGACTTGCGGTATAGAGAATAAACTCGAGGAGGCCACTCACTGACCTGCGAGCATTGCCGTCAACTGTTACGGAGGTGTTAGGCCCGATCATCGTGGAATAGTCTTCAGTGGCGTCGTGTTTTCTTCAGTGATGTGTCACGGTTTCACTTGTCGCCGTTGACCATCGCATACATGTTTTGAGACGAGCCCGCTATGGCACGCATTCTTCCTTTACCGTGGAACATCACACGGCTTGCAAATCGGAAGGTGTTTTCTAGGGATCCATTTCCTAAGATAGCGGGATACCATTGGCAGTCCTCGGTACCACCGTCATGGCTCAACGGTACGTCCACGACATTTTACGACCTGTTGTGTTGCCATTCCTGTCGCAGCATCACCGAGCAATTTTTTAATGGGATAATTCCCGGCAACCCACGGCACCACTCTTCCAAGCCTGCGTCCGTAATGTCGACACCCTTCCATGGACAACCCGATCTCCCGATCTCTGACCGATCGGACATTCTTGGGATATTTTTTTTTGATTGGAGGTTTAACGACCACCGTGAGCAACTCAATGGGCTATAAGCAGTCACCCGTCCCTAATTTAGGGTCACTGGTTCCAGGGAAGGGAGAGAGCCAGTGCCGTAAGACAAACACAACATCCATGCCTCACCGGGATTCGAACCCGGACCCCTTTCTGACGAATGATCAGAGGCCATCGCCTTAGACCACTGCGCCACCGTGGCGGCTTTTGGGATATGATTGGACGTAGCCTACGCCCAACCTGGAATGTCGGTGACCTGGCCGCAACTTGGACACCATGTGGCATGCTATACCTCAGGACATATCCATGAACTGTATGCGTCTATGACTCACTGGTTGATCTCTTGTATTCGAGATAGAGATGGCGCTGGATAGTGTCGCAGGGAAACACATGCGCTATGACGGTCCACGATGTAGTCATTGGTCAGTGGTACTTTCAGGCGAAGTTTTATGTGCACCGAACGACTTTTTCTCGCGGTGCTCCTTTTTTGGGGAGGGCACAAAGTGTTTTTATATATAGCGTTTACGTATTGCCTTTAGTTTACCTATTATTCAGATTCGCATTACAGTGATGAATATGCATTTTGTTGTGTGTATAAACGTTTATGTAACAGTAAACATGCACTTCGTATGTGAAAGGACAGTTTTATTCTTTTGAATGACAGCTCGCCATTTTGTAAGGCCGCCATGTTTTTTTGTACTATTCGAAGGAAGTGGTTCTTCATTCGTCCGAGACGAGATCCCGGTTCGAATCCAGGTGAGGCATGAATGTAGTGTTTGTCTTACGGCACTGGTTCTCTCCCTTCCCTGAAACTAATAGCCCTAAAGTTGAAACGGGCGACTGCTTATAGCCCACTAAACATCCAATCAGAATCAGATGAGAAGTTGTTTTCATCAGGATCAGATGAGAAGTTGTTAAACAACCAATCGGAATCAGATAAGTTATTTTCACTTACATGGTTGTGTTCGGTTAGCCTCCCACATGCATGTACACAGAACATTAATGACATTCGTTAAGGACCTATCAAAGAACCGAGCCTTCGATGAAGGAGAGGATCGGGGTAAAAGTGAGAGTGAAGACACAGACAGACCGCAATGAGATGAGGGAAGACTGATTTTGCTGTTCAGCAGATGGTAACCAGTAAACTTCGGAATGTAAATATATTGTATATAGGTATGCTTCTAGTGATTAATAAATGTTTCTAAAGTCATAATGAGGTACTTTTCATAAAGGCATGCATCATTTAAACGAACCACAAGAATTGGCCCTGTCAGGCAGGAATGTCTGACAGTTCCTTTTCCGTTTCATGTAGGGTGTGAGTAAGTTATACGTAAACAAAACAGAATGATGAACGCGAATTCGGGAACTATTATACCTGAGAAGTATAAATTTTATATAAACTATTTCAGCGTTGCCCATTACTGTTCTACGTCTGTGATAATCTAGACCAGACGAAGTTTCCTCGTGGAGCACGAAAGCTCGGCAATTATTGAGTGCTTGTTAAAGGGAAATTTAGACAAATATCAGACATTTATTGTGTTTTAGAGATGGCGTAGTGTGTTCTGTAATTAGGCAAAACTTGAAAAGTGTTCTAATTCGGAAGAACGTTCCCATTGAATTGCTCATGATGGTCGTTTTAAACAAAGTAATAGTATGTTTAAAAATAGAAAAATTGCCTCTAATTTACCCTGAAATGTGTTATAACTTTCCTTACGCTCTGCGTTAAAAATGATCATTAAATTTCAAAGTATTGGTTTGCGATAAGTATGACACTGTAAATTTCTTCTCTGTCGAAATGCAGTTTTGGTTAGATAAAAGTTTTCAGTTTTGCACTCAATTTGATTAAATACATTTTAATATATTTTATGACCATAATATCTGTGATGTGTAATTAGAATAAATCTGCAGTCTACAATTAATATTTTTTGAAGATCTACTATAGTTTCGTTGAGCGCTTGGCTCGGCTTCATCAGAACAAATAGAGCATAAATATTTAAATCATTTTGACATCATCAGCATTTTAACGGTGACGAATTTTGGCTAGTTGTTTCCTCGCCCTTGAAAGAAATAAAATCGATGTCAAAAAATAAACATATAGTTTGGTTTGAAGACGCTAAACTTATTCATGAATCTGATTCGACTATCAAGTGTAATATATTAGAAGCTTTCTACATACACATTCTTGTTCATTATAAACGGAATACCTGAAACGGAAATCCTCCAAATACGTCTGTGCATAAACAAAGACATCGCTCTCTCCACGTTTAATCAACACATAGCAACCGAAAAATTGTTAACCGGTCACCTCTGAGGATCCGAATTCCAGATCGCTTGATATCTAGCCGAATGCGTTCGTCTTAAGCTACGGTGGCCAACAATCAAGGGCGCTCTGCGTGTTTTTCCGTCAGCTTCTGACATCATAAATCCGTAAGATGGGCTCAGCTACTCAGACGTCTCCATCTTGTGGGCATTACCGGTACGGGCTAAATATTAATTATAGCAGTTAAATCCAAAAGGCAATATTCAAAGTGAAAATCCTCGAAATACGTGGCGTCAGTGAATAAACCAAAACATCGCTCTTTTCACGTTTTTTCAACGCACAGCAACCGAAAAATTGTTATCCGTTCACCGCTGGGGTTTCGAATCCCAGATCTCTCCATCTGGTGCGCGTTAACGGCACTGGCTATAAAGATATGTATATATATACACTGAGTGGCCACTTTATTATGACCACCTGACAGTTTTAAGCAAATGAGCTATGGCTGCACGTTGTTGCCGCCAGAGGGCGAGGCTGGTATAAAAGGGAAAGCTTAGTGCTTGCGACACTAGTAGAAGTGATTTTTGGGTGACGAGATGGGTAACAAATGCGATTTGACGGACTTTCAACGTTGGACGATTGTAGTAGCTCGGAGCCATGGAGCGAGTATCACCGAAACCGCCGCATTCGTGAAATGTTCCAGAGCAGCTGTTGTTAAAGTGTTTAAAGTCTGGACTGTCAGCCAAAAAACTGGGTCTCTACGTGCAACTTGTGGTCGTCATCAACTAGTGACTGCTCGGGCGGAACGGAGAGTGTCCAGACTGGTAACAGACAACAGAAGGGCAACAGTGCAGCACATTACAGACCATCTTAATCAAGGATCCCCTCAAATGATCTCTGCATGCACTGTTTGCCGTAAATTGCATCGAATGGGATATGGCATCCAAAGGCCTGTTCGAACACCTTCGCTGTCTGCAGTTAACAAGAGAAAACGTCTCCAGTTTGCCCAGGAACACAAGGATTAGACAGCAGTCGATAATTGTAAACACATTATGTGGTCCGATGAATCACATTTTCAGTTGCACCATGCCGATACCCGAGTGAGAATTTTGCAGAAACAGCACGAAAGCATGGACCCCAAATGCATTGCTACAACCCTTCAAGCTTGTGGAAGCAACGTTATGGTTTGGGGAATATTTTCCTGACATGCTTTGGGCCCTTTAATTCGTGTTGATCAACGTCTGACTGGCACATCATATCTAAACATCGTTGCGGACCAAGTGCATCCTGTCATGTGGATGGTTTATCTTAATGACTTTCAACAAGATAATGTGTCCTACCATAGTGCTCCTATTGTACAGGATTGGTTTCAGGAACATGCCGGTGAGTTTAGTTTGCTTAGGTGGCCCCCAGAATCTCCAGATCTCAACTCCATTGAAAATTTGTGGGGTGAAGTTGAACGAGCCATCAGACAGCTGGATCCACAACCCTGCAATCTCACTTTCCTGGAAACTGCTATTCATCAAGCATGGTCTCAGATTCCACAAACCACCTTTCAACATCTCGTGGAGTCCATGCCACGAAGAATCGATGCAGTATTAAAGGCAAAAGGTGGCCCAACGAAGTACTGAGGGGTTGGTGATAATAAAGTGGCCACTCAGTGTATATATATATTAGTCTTTTACAGAACCGAATAAGGACTAAATACGACATGAATGTTAAATCAGATAATATCCGAAAGCTTGAAAATTTGCACCAATAAACGGATTCACATCTTCCTAATTTGTATTGTACAAGGTGTAATCCCGTATTTCATTAGTTGATATTCTACGCCTGCGGGCAACGCGGGAATAAATCATAAACCTCCAGATTCGCTACATATAAATGTCGGTTGCTTCGACTAGCGAATCCTGTGATGGTTATATTCAAATTAATCGTAAACATCAAACTTGGTCGTTATGGGTGGTGTTGTGGTTAGAATATTAGGACACTATCCGGGAGACTCGGATTCGATTCCCGCTCCAATATGACAAAATTTTCCAGTTTTCGGATATTACCTAGCTTAACATCCATGTCCTAATTACACCAATAAACGGATTCGCATCTTCCCAATTTGTGTCTTACATTTGACATAATAATTCCCATTAATTCCCGGAGTGCGTCGTAACTCTCAGCATAATGCGTAATATATATATATATATTGCTTCTGGTTTTCCTCTCACTGATTCTTTGCTTCTTTACTACGATTTGATACCAAAATCGTTAAAGCATAAATAACAAGAATCATGACCGCATAGCATATGAAAATAAATGTGGAGTAAACAGCATACCCTTAAAGATTATAGATGAAAATGACCCTAATACATGTAGGATATACATTAATCGGATCTACTTGATGCACGTTGGGAACACAGATTCGAGAGCACAAATATGATACAAAAATTGGATCACTAAAAACATCGTTTTTACTATTAGTGAACAATGTAATACACTTTCCGCTGTGGAATGAAGCCTCAATTATTGCAACCCCACAAGTAAATTCTGATTATTATTCACGGAAAGTTTAGCTATTTATAAATATGGCCAAAACGCTGCAATGATAATCCTCCACCCAAGATTCCCTTACCGTGAAATGTATTGCTGTCTTCTGATAGTCACGACCAATACAACGGAACGTCGTGTGATGCCCATCCAAGCCGTATAAAAGACGAATTGATCACGCCAAACCCTCCTACACGTATTTAAAAATGGACATTATAACAAAAACTATGATCCTTCTGATATAAACTGAAGTACCAGAAAAACTGGTACACCTGTCTAATACTTGTTAGGTCCCCCACGGGAGCGCAGGACTGCAGAAATACGACGGGGCATAGACTCCACTAGCTTCTGGAAATATGCTGTAGACAATGCACACCATACTTCCTGCAGAGCGTTTCACAATTCGGGTGTATTCCGAGGTCACGGATTCCTGTGTTCGATAGCGCATTGCATGGCTTCCCAAATGTGTTCTATCACATTCAGATCTGGGGTCTTGGGGGGGGGAATGGCAACATACCAAACTCAGATGAATACTCCTCTAACCATAATATGGCGTCCCGACACTTGTGTGGAGATGCATTCTCTATTGGAACAGGCCCAATCCATCAGCATGAATGCAGGACATGAACGGGTGCACCTCGTTAGAAAGGATACGCACATATCGTTGGCCGGTCACAGCAGACGTTTGTAGACGTACCAGGGGTTCCAGTGAAGTCCAGCTATACACACACCTCATACCATTACGGACCACCCACTAGCCGGTCCAATTCCCTGTTGACAGGCGGGATCCATGGCTTCATAGGGTTTGCACCCCACACGAATCCTTCCATCTGCCCGATACAGTTTGAAACGCGACTCATCAAACCAGGCTACTTGTTTCCAGTTATCAAGTGTCCAGTGGCGGTGTTGCAGTGCTCAAGCGTGACCCCCGGAAAGAGAAGGCCATCGCACAGTTTGGGATGTCACTGGCGGTGGATCGTCGCAGCCGATGAGAGAGAGAGAGACAGCCTGGGCGCACAGCAGCATATTTCCGATGGTCACGATAGTTGTTTTAGAATTCGGTATTAGTGAAACATTGCATCACAAATGTAACATATCGCTGCAAATGCTTAATGTCTCTGCGATATTGCAACTCCCGTTTTTTAATTCTGAAAATCAATTTGCTGATTCCGTATGTTTTTCTTTCTTTTTTTTCAGTCAATAACTTTAATAACAGGAATGAACGGTCATGGGAGAATGTTTTGTTTTCAAAGACTACGTCATTGTGTTTAGCTGTTATAAAAAATATCTGAACTAATTTTAATGAAAACTATATATATATATATATATATATATATATAATGCAAAACATAAAGCAAAATTTTGAACTAGAAAAACAAAATGTGTTCAAAGGTTTTTTTTTCTTCACCTAATTTGCTTTTGCTATATATATATATATATATATACCATTTCCAAATCCATCATGATCAGAGTTAAATCCCTGAAATGGCAATGGGCTGGACATACTGCCAGAAGGACAGATCATCGATGGACAGCCGAAATTTTAGATTGGATTCCAAGGGACAGGAAAAGACCCAGAAGAAGACCACATGGGAGATGGGTGGATGAAATTCGAAAGTATGCAGGGGTGACATGGAGGAGACTGGCACAAGACAGACCGTTGTGGAGGAAACTTGGGGAGACCTTCGTCCAGCAGTGGATTGATAATGGTTGACAATGATGATGATGATGATATATACTAAAGAGCAAAGCCGAAAACATAAGAAAAACTTTAGTCATATATATATTTTTCAAAAAATTTTTTTGGTGGGCTTATTACTTGCATCTATGACTTTTCAGAAACCCATTTCCAAATAGGTCTTTGTGGAAGTGAGAAAATGCAGAGTTTTTGCTGGTCCTTGATAAAGCCAAGGCTCAGTATTCTCGACACTTTCTACATTCAGTTGTTCTATTTTTTCTCTTTTTACTCACACTGGTCAATACATAACCTTTTCTGTGTTGTACTTCGTATGAGTCAATTTCTTTTTTTTTTTTTTGCTTTAGTCTCTTCTTAATAATATATATATATATATATATATATATATATATTATTCCTCCAGAAGATGAATGTGATACAAGAAGTGTTCACTGGTACCATAATAGGCAGTAGGCGCATATATATATATATCATCATCATTATCATCATTGTCAACCATTATCAATCCACTGCTGGACGAAGGTCTCCCCAAGTTTCCTCCACAACGGTCTGTTTTTGTGCCAGTCTCCTCCATGTCACTCCCGCATACTTTCGAATTTCATCCACCCATCTTCCATGTGGTCTTCTTCTGGGTCTTTTCCTGTCCTTGGAATCCAATCTAAAATTTCGGCTGTCCATCGATGGTCTGTTCTTCTGGCAGTATGTCCAGCCCATTGCCATTTCAGGGATTTAACTCTGATCATGATGTCTTCCACTCTTGTCATTTTTCGGATCCACGAGGTCCTCTTCTTATCTCTCCTGGTTACACCAAGCATGCACCTCTCCATGCTGATTTGAGTTGTCTGCAGCCTTTGTATGTCTCTTTTAGCTAAGGTCCACGTCTCTGCACCATACACGTAAGCACTGGAAGGATGCATTGATCAAACACTTTTCTTTTAAGACATAATGGCATATTGCTCTTGAAAATTATGCTGTTTCTTCCAAAAGCTCTCCAGGCAAGTTTTGTACGCCGATTAATTTCTTCATCAATGTGACCCTCACTTGATATCTGCTGTCCAAGATAAACGTACGTGTCTGTTATCTCCAGCTTTTCTCCATCAATCGATAAATCTTTATTTCTTGTAAAAGCATTGTACATCACTTTTGTCTTCTGAAAGTCCATTTTTAATTCCACTTCTTTACTCTTGTCAGCAAGTTCCTGGATCATACTCTGTAGCTCTGATGGGGTAGTTGCAAAAATGACTACGTCATCAGCAAAACGAAGGTGGGTTAGATAATCTCCATTAATCTTTATCCCTTTGTTTTCCCAGTTCAGTGATTGAAAGACATTTTCCAATGTGGCATTAAAGAGCTTCGGAGATATGGTGTCACCTTGTCTCACTCCTTTTCCAATTTTTATGTGTGTTGCATTTTCAAACAGCCGAATCTTTGCACTTGCATTTTCATAGATGTTATTAATAATATTAATGTATGCATCTTCAATACCGCAGGATTTCAGAGCCATTGCAACTTCTAATGGTTTCACCGAATCAAAGGCTTTTTCATAATCGATAAAAGCCATGCACAATGGAAGCTCATATTCCCTCGCTTTTTCAATTAGTTCTCTCAGTACGTGGATATGATCTATTGTGCTGTAGCCACTCCTGAATCCAGCTTGTTCTCTCGGTTGAGCCATGTCCAGTGTCACCTTCAAGCGGTGTGAAAGAACTTTAGTGAAGATTTTATAAACCACTGATAGGAGGCTGATAGGTCTGTATTTCCTGAGATCCTCAATGTCACCTTTTTATGTAGCAAGATCATTGTAGCGTTGTTCCAATCCTCAGGAATTTTCCTTCATTAAGGCATCGAGTGAAAATTTGGGCGAGTACTGTTTCGATTTCTCCACTTGCTTCTTGTATGATGTCTACAGTAATTCCATCTTCTCCTGGAGCTTTTCCCCGCTTCATGTTCTTGATTGCATGTGCAACTTCTGCTGGAAGGACTGGAAGAACTCTGGTACTGGTACCTTTCATGATGTCTGGAGTACATGTATCATCCCTTTCATATAATTTGGAGTAGAAATCTTTCACTCTTGTCAAAATTTCGCCTCTATTTCTTGTTACAGAACCATCTTCTTTTCTCAGTGCCATAATCTGTTTTTTCCCCTTACTGAGATGTCCCTTTGCTATCTTTAGGCTTTGGTTGTTTTCAATTGCTTTCCTTACTAGTTCACAGTTGAATTTCCTTACGTCTTCAGTGATACTTTTTCGTACTGTCTTGCAAAGCTCTATATATTCCACTTTGGAAGTCACATCTTCTTTAGTTGTCCTCATCACTCTTCTTTTTTGCATCAACATTTTGGTTTTTCCTGATAATTTGTTCACATGCAATTTGTTCTCAGACCCAGCTAATTTTGTTGCTGTTTCCATAAGAGCTTTGGTTACTTTTCTGTTAACTTCAGAAATATCCACTTCTTCCGACGTTAGGCCTTCTAAAGCAGATAATCTGTTCTTCAGTTCCAATTTGAAGGTATTATGGTGTTTTTTTAAGGTTGGTTATGTCAATATATTTTATTTGTCTTATGAGCTTGCTACGTTCGAGTTTAGTGTTGAGATATATATATATATATATATATATATATATATATATACTTAAGAGCAAAACTGAAGACTAAGGAAAAAATTTTAGAATTTAAAACGAAGGGTGCAAAATAACCTGAAAATCAAAACGCGCAACGCAGCAGTTTTGAAAATTCAGAATTCACATTCTATAAAGAAGATACCTAAGCAAAAATACATATATAATTTTGACTCACACCTAGTACAACAAAGAAAAGGTTATGTATCTACCTGTGTGAGTAAAAGGAAAAAAAGAAAAAAATAAAATAAAACAACTGAATGTAGAAGGTGTCGAGAATATGAGCCTTGGCTTTATCAAGACCAGCAAAAACTCTGCATTTTCTCCACTTCCACAAAGACCTAGTTGGAAATGGGTTTCTGCAAGGCCATAGATGCAAGTAACATTCCCACCTAAAATAGTTTAAAAAATATATATATAAGTCATGTCCTCCGTAGAGTGGCATGACTAGCACTAGTTAACAATTTCGCTTGCATCCATTAACCTTCATGGCCCGACCCATGCTCTTCATCTGTTACTATTAAACAGAGAGAAGAAGATTAAAGAGAACTCAAGCTGTGAGAGTGACATAATAAATAGAAATGATTTTCATCTATAACGAAATTCCAAGTTCGTTTGAGAGAGAATTTAAACCTGAAAAAACAAATTTTACTGCAATTAAAGGAAATGTTAATTTATAACGAACAGATTTTTGAAAGAAAACTTGAGTCTAAAACCCTACTCTACAACTTATGATTAGCATGAAAACGAGAATAAGTTAAAGATAATAATTAACTAAAGAAAACTTTGTGAAAGTTATATACCTTAAACAGTTAGTTGCAATATGTACAAAGTGTTTCAGCAGTGCTTTAAGTGCATAATTAATTAGTTATTAAGAACTTAACTACTTTGAAAAAACAGCGCATAGACAGCGCATAGAAAAGGAACAAGCTTAGCCATCTTCTGTTCCTAGGTACCCCAAAGACGCTCAAAGTTACAAGAAAAGTAAAGTTAAAACCCGCATAAATGTTAACAGACAAACCAATGCTTAAAAGCTGAAAAGCTAAAAAACGACAGAGAAAAGGTACATGAAATAAACATTGAACTTATAAAACCTAGAACCCAAAATCAAGGAAGAGCTTACCTCTTGTGTTACAAAAACTTTTCTCCTCACAAGAGGAGAACATGGCTGACCTCTTCCGCCACTCCCTAGATGCTGGGGGGCAGTGAGGGTGGGGCTGATGGCCTCTCATACAGCAAGAAACCAACGTGCGGAGATTTTAACCAGAGAAAAAAATATATAAACTTAAGACTGTGGATCTGTATGATCAGAATGAGCAGAATTAACTCTCCAGAATACATGAGAAATATTATAAAATACACGAGCAGTTTATTTAATAATCTTTGCATGTATTAAATCACCTTAGTGAGCTTCTATAGAATAATCAGAATCTTATTAATTTTAATGTTGGTTTTATTTTTTAGTATAGCTATCCTAGTGATGAATAACTAGTTTTCTTTTTTATTTTTTATTTTCTTTTCTTTTTATAAACAGATTTTTAGCTTTTTGTGATTTTGTTTATATTATTTAATTTTTTGTTTTAATAGGACCGTCATATCCATAGCACTAAGGTTCCTTTAGGTAGTTAATAGGCATCTAGCCAACTTCCTTACGGGCTTTGATTGGTCAGAATCATATTATTAACTGTGTAGAAAATTAAAGCAGATCTGCCAACCTTACTCTATTATTCAGAATAATTTTTCTTAAAGTTCTTTTGATGAAAGAAGAAGGAATTTCGTTCTCTAGAAAACTTTCTAATAGTATATTAATGTGGTAATTGAAGTCCAAATTGTTGCTGCAAATTCTTGAAATTCTTAGGACCTGAGAAATTAGTACATTCTCAATTACTTTGGTTGAAATGTTATTATTTCAAGAATTTGCAGCAACAATTTGGACTTCAATTACCACATTAATATACTATTAGAAAGTTTTCTAGAGAACGAAATTCCTTCTTCTTTCATCAAAAGAACTTTAAGAAAAATTATTCTGAATAATAGAGTAAGGTTGGCAGATCTGCTTTAATTTTCTACACAGTTAATAATATGATTCTGACCAATCAAAGCCGTAAGGAAGTTGGCTAGAGGATGCCTATTAACTACCTAAAGGAACCTTAGTGCTATGGATATGACGGTCCTATTAAAACAAAAAATTAAATAATATAAACAAAATCACAAAAAAAGCTTAAAAATCTGTTTATAAAAGAAAAGAAAATAAAAAATAAAAAAGAAAACTAGTTATTCATCACTAGGATAGCTATACTAAAAATAGTAAAACCAACATTAAAATTAATAAGATTCTGATTATTCTATAGAAGCTCACTAAGGTGATTTAATACATGCAAAGATTATTAAATAAACTGCTCGTGTATTTTATAATATTTCTCATGTATTCTGGAGAGTTAATTCTGCTCATTCTGATCATACAGATCCACAGTCTTAAGTTTATATATTTTTTTCTCTGGTTAAAATCTCCGCACGTTGGTTTCTTGCTGTATGAGGAGGCCATCAGCCCCACCCTCACTGCCCCCCCAGCATCTAGGGAGTGGCGGAAGAGGTCAGCCATGTTCTCCTCTTGTGAGGAGAAAAGTTTTTGTAACACAAGAGGTAAGCTCTCTTCCTTGATTTTGGGTTCTAGGTTTTATAAGTTCAATGTTTTGTACTTCATGTACCTTTTCTCTGTCGTTTTTTAGCTTTTCAGCTTTTAAGCATTGGTTTGTCTGTTAACATTTATGCGGGTTTTAACTCTTACTTTTCTTTGTAACTTTGAGCGTCTTTTGGGGTACCTAGGAACAGAAGATGGCTAAGCTTGTTCCTTTTCTATGCGCTGTCTATGCGCTGTTTTTTCAAAGTAGTTAAGTTCTTAATAACTAATTAATTATGCACTTAAAGCACTGCTGAATAACTTTGTACATATTGCAACTAACTGTTTAAGGTATATAACTTTCACAAAGTTTTCTTTAGTTAATTATTATCTTTAACTTATTCTCGTTTTCGTGCTGTCATAAGTTGTAGAGTAGGGGGTTTTAGACTCAAGTTTTCTTTCAAAAATCTGTTCGTTATAAATTAACATTTCCTTTTTTAATTGCAATGTAAAATTTGTTTTTCAGGTTTAAATTCTCTCTCAAACGAACTTGGAATTTCGTTATAGATGAAAATCATTTCTATTTATTATGTCACTCTCACAGCTTGAGTTCTCTTTAATCTTCTTCTCTCTGTTTAATAGTAACAGATGAAGAGCATGGGTCGGGCCATGAAGGTTAATGGATGCAAGCGAAATTGTTAACTAGTGCTAGGTCATGCTACTCTACGGAGGACATGACTTATATATATATTTTTTAAACTATTTTAGGTGGGAATGTTACTTGCATCTATGGCCTTGCAGAAACCCATTTCCAACTAGGTCTTTGTGGAAGTGAGAAATGCAGAGTTTTTGCTGGTCCTTGATAAAGCCAAGGCTCAGTATTCTCGACACCTTCTACATTCAGTTGTTTTATTTTATTTTTTCTTTTTTTTTTTTTTTTTTTCTTTTTTCCTTTTACTCACACAGGTAGATACATAACCTTTTCTATGTTGTACTAGGTGTGAGTCAAAATTATATATGTATTTTTTTGCTTAGGTATCTTCTTTATAGAATATATATATATATATATATATATATATATATATATATATATATATATATATATATATATATTTCACTTTTAAAGTAAACTTAAACAATATCCATTTGATAAAAAGCTTTTTTCGAAATGCTTGACTAAATTAATTAACTAAGGTCTTGTGTTATTAAGTAAGATCTTGTATTTAAATTCGATTTAAAAAATATTCTATCTACATACTTTACTGTGTGGTATAACTGTGAAGTTATCCCTTTTAATGGCACGAATCCACTTAGAACACAAATCTTAGTCTTTTGGAAATAAATACACACAAACTTTGGGTTCTGTTGTATAATTTCCACGGCAGCCGGGAACACAACACGGATGTGGCATAATCAAAGACATGTCTCATTCAATTACCGGTATATAAGACTTTAATTAAAATGTCAGTTGAAGCAAACCACAGGAGAGGAACACTATTAATTTCACACAAGCTTGGACAACCATAAAAATCACAAGTCACACGGTTAGGCGTAGTGTGGTAATGAAGACACGGACTGTTAGATCAGTAGATCCACGAGGTGTGACGTCACTGAAAATGACGTCACGACTTGATAGGCCTTCAAGATCTCGGAGGTAACGGCTCAAGCGAGGCGCATAGCTCTGTGTCGTGCACCCATCAAGGGGACTCGAGTTAGCCGTCGGCTCGCAAAGCCCATATCGTGCAGGGTACGTTGCACAGTCCGGACGCTGATGCTTGTTGAGGCTACAGCATTGAATTCCGATGCTACCTACGAGAGTGTCCCGTGAAACGATTCTTGACAGTTGATGTCCTTTTACGGCCACACTGGTATCGTAGGTTGGAGGTTTTGCCGGAATTCTTGCAGTCACGGAACACCCTTGCAATAGTCGTCCGTGGAAATCCGAACTCCGTTTCTACCTCCGAAATACCATGGCCCATCTCACGAGCGCCAACTATGACACCGCGTTGAAAATCGCTTAACTCGTTATTACTTGTCATTCTCATGCCGAAAAGAGCTCTGATAGCTGGCAAGGATGTCTATCGCTTTATATACGCACTGGCGATCGCAACCGACTAGGCGCATAGGTGATGTTGCTATGTATTTTGCATAAGCTCGTCTGTACTCGTTTTTCTGGCACTTCAGTGTACATACTAAAGATTTAACTATGAACCCAATATCCTCTGAATTTAAGAAAAACTAAAAATTATAATTCAAATAATTAAATTTGATAATATGTTACAATGTATAGTGCTAACCACATACATACTATTGAACCTATTACCTTATTCATCTTTTAGATTGTAAATACCTAATGTGCTACAACCTTTATACGACATACTTGCAGTTGAATGTTAAATATCTAATATAACATATCAGATGATAACTCCATGCGCACAGATTAATGCTTGACTCATTTAGTTATTGCACGTGTAATATATCTTGCGCATATTACATCTGCATATTGAAAAGATCCTATCTGTGAAGTCGTTTGTTTATATAATGATGATTCCAGTGTAAGGTCTCATAATTTTTTTTTAAATTGTGTTTATACAGGCAGAATAGACATCAGCCCAAATTGAGTGTGTGTTTCTTCCCATCTGGACTTGCTGTGGCTATTGACTGCTCTATCATCTTCGAATTCAAATAATGCAACTAAACAAAATGGTACTCAAAATATTGTTCGCTCCTTAATCAGAAATGTTCAAATAGAAGCCGTGTTTTAAAATAATCCGGCGAAATGATACCTCTTTCTCTCTCATTGCACCGCACTGACACTAAACCTGTAATGCCTGATAAGTGCTCTCTTTTAGTTCTTTATTGTTTATTCGATCGAGCAAGGCACGATGGGAAAGGGATAGTTCCTCTGAGAGACATATCATACCGATTTAGGAAAACTGTGTGTGTGTATGTGCGTGTGTGACGCAACAATTACTCTCATTTCTTAAGTACGTCAGCATTGTTACAGCCCTTTGAATAGGGTATGAGTCAGAAAGGATTAATTTCAATCATCTCACCGAGTGACCATTTTCAGTAACAAAGAGAACAGGAAAGCAACGCTTTCTGATGGGGAGGTTCTCTCTTTTCAGGCCAGTACGAAACACTTCCTTGACAGCAAAAACACTATATTGACAAAAGTCACCGGACACCCTCTAAAAGCAAATGAACAGATCAGCTGCGTTGTTAAGATGCGCGGTACAGCTCCAAACGCTATAAAAACAAGCCTGCAGCTGACCGCGATCATATCGCACTGTGTGGCTCAGTGCAAATGTCGCTCCGGGAGAGAACTGACTTTGGAAAAGGAAAGATTGTTGGGTGTTATGTTAGCGGATTGTCCATAAGAGAAACAGAGAGGCATTTAAACATACCCAAGTCAACTGTTTTGGATGTACTGGATACGTGGAAGACACATGGCGCACCTAAAGTAGTATAACGTACCAGCAGACCAACGAAAATCAATGATAGTGGATGTCGAAGCCTCAAGAGAATCGTTACATCTAATCGACGGAGTACTGCACAAGACCTCAGTGTACAAGTGAGTAAAAATGCTGGAACCTCGGTATGTACACGTTCCATTAGCAGAAAACTTCATTCCAAGGGGTACCGTGGTCGTGCGGCTGCTCATAAGGCTTTTATCCCCACTCGGAATGCTACTCCTCGTTTAGCATTGGTGTAAAGAACACTTATCGCGGACCGCAGATCAATGCAAACCGGTCCTATGAACTTATGAATCCAGGTACACGATCCATCAGTGTGATGGCCATGTGTGGGTATGGCGGAAGCCGAGGGAACGCTATTTACCTCAGTGTACTGTACCTACGGTTCAGTTTGGAGCTTGCAGTGTACTCGTGTAGGGATGTTTTTCGTGGTAATGTCACGGCCCATTGGTTATCATGGACAAACCTGTTAACCAGCACATCTACCTTGATATTCTGGGCAATTATGCCCTACCGACTCTGTGGAAATACTATTGAACCGAGCCTTGTTGGTACCAGCAGGATAATGCACCGACCCATAAAGCAAGGACTGTTACTGCGTGGTTTGACGATAATTCCCTATCGTGTATGGACTGTCCAGCACAGAGCCCTGATCATAATGCCATAGAGCACCGATGTGGTGAATAAGAACGCCGCATAAGACGTTTGGAACCAAGGCCTACTGCTAAGCAACAGTTAGCGGCAGTATTATGTACTGAATGGAAGCGCATACCTATCGATGTGTTCCAAACCCTTGTCGACAGCCTGGCTCGAAGGGTTAGTGCATGCATTAAGGCCAAAGATGGACCGATACCGTACTAATGTATGTCAATAAATGCTATGTTGTGTTTCTTTTCTAGGTGTCCGGTGACTTTTGTCAATATAGTATCTCTCCCTTCCAAATGATTTCAGTCCGTTTTGCGAAACCCAAGGTAATTCTTTACAAACGGTCAAAGGAAAAACGCTTTAAAGCTTGTGTTACGTAAACAAATATTCGAGCCCATTGCACCTTTTAACTCCAGAAAGTCTATCGTACTTTAAAATCCTTTAAATCCAAAAGTAAATAAACGTCATAAACTGCCTCTGTGTCACTTATTATCCATCTGTAAAATGCGAAAATCTCAAATACTCCAAATTTGGGTTCCATTGTTTAAACCTGGTAATGATTTCAATATAGGGCGCAGACTACATGCGAGCAGCGGAGGGGCGAATAAGGATGTGTATCATCAGGTGTAAAGATCTTATTATTCCTTTGCCACACAAGTAATATGCAATATATGTAAACTTTACAAGCACATATGCTTATAAAATTTGCATATTTGACATGTTTCCGTTAACAGTTTTTCGTACATTACTGGTAAAGCGAAGGCAAACCATTCTAAAGTCTGGTGGCAGAAGAAAAAAAGACCCCTCAGATATGCTGATTCACGCCTGAGGCGTAGTGTGAAAAATAACTAGTGTTTTTGTCTGTTGTATCAGTTTCCTGAGTTTTACTTTCGAAAGCTCATTTGGAAAACAATTTGAGTGACGCATCATTCAGAAACAAGTGACACTGGATATATCTACCTTTGTTTAAGAAAGATTCGTTTAGCATTTGTTAATCCGAAAGATGACATCGTATGTCGCACATATACACTATAAAGTACAGACTGTAACAGCGGCGGATCCTGGTGATATAATATCGATATGAAACTGGCGAAAATATCGATGACGATAAGAATTCATAACTACGATGCGAATATATGGGTGTCTCAGTAAGAATACACAAGTTAGTAAAATCATGCAATGCATTCATTATGATACGCTTTCAACCTAACAGAAATCCTTACTCAAGTTATGAGGATAATGGCTGTGGAATAAATATCGCTCCTATGTCCTGACCTTTGACCCCATTTCGATTATATTAAACAGAACCAGATCAGTATACATCCGGAACAACATGATAACGTTTTGTGGCAATCGAAGCATTTTTAGTCAAGTTATGAGGATAACGGGTGTTGAATAAATATCGCTTCTGTGTCCTAACCTTTGATCGCAATTTGTCCAATTTCAAAAGGTTTCGTTCCCAGGTGGTCGCCCACCACATACTACATTTTCATCGATATCGAACCATTTTTACGCAAGTTATGACGCATAAGCACAATGGAATGTATCCCGCTCCTATGTCCTGACCTTTGACCCGATTTCGTTCGTTTTCAATAAGGTTTATTTGCAGGTGATCCCCTACCACATACGAAAATTTCATTGAAATCGAATCATTTTTACGCGAGTTACCGTGCGGAGGGGCAGACGAACAGACAGACGGACAAAGCAGGGGCATATACGATTCTTCAACCTAGGGTTGGAAAGCGTAAATAAGGGGTGAAATATGGTAGCGCTGAGAAGGGATGTGTGACATATTTATTTTATCCTGGTTGTCCTTTCTTACTTAACTTGCTTATTTAACAGTTAGCTAAATATTCCGATATTCCCAATTATTACAGAACACATTTTGTACACGTTAGCTTTCTGTTTTGCATAGAAACAGTCACTAGAACCTAATGGATAAAAAATCTTATCAGCTTTGCGATATATTATCGATATGCTCACGAAACAGTAAGGGCATAATGTTTTGTTCAGACTTTCTATGTTTTACTCTTGTGGACCACCCATATAATACAGGGACCAGAGTGACTTCCTGTTTGACATTGTGATTCTCAGTGTGTACACAAAATGTAAGTAAGAAGTTCACGAGTCAAAAGTTCAAAAGGTCTTCCTTTGAAAACAGAGTTGTCGGCAGAGCAAACAGCCGTGTTCTTGGTAAAAATGTACTTATACTGATTCTAAAGATAACTTTACGGAGAAGGGGAAACGTCTGCTAATCTGTTCCTGCCATTTGCAGCACTTATGTTTTAATAGCTCATGTCTCAAAAACATGTTGAGATATTAAGGGAACATTTTTCAGTTCCATCGAATGCTACAATTTAACTATTAATTTACATATGTTTCGCATCACGCGTAATTATGTTTCCTTATCTTTTGTGGCTAACATTTTTGTCTTGAAAGTGTTTATTAAGTCCATAATTTTTCTCTTCAAAAAATGTGTTGAGTTCATCTTAAATATTAACCAAACCAAATTGTGTGTCTTATAGAGGCTTCAAATCATTTATCACAAAAATACCTTTTTCACGGAATGTCTGCCTGACAAAAAACGTTTTCCTTTTAAAGGCTCTTCGAAATAAGTGGTTTCTTTTTGTTGGGACGCTCTACAGAAGTGAAAACATGTGTCAAGACGACAAATCTGCAGAGAGACATTCTGTCCACGTAGGTCAGTTTGTAACGTACCAGGAGATGTGACGTACCTGCCAGAAGGACGCACACGACATAAAGGCAGATAGCAATTAGAATCAATGTCCGCGTAGCTTAATTGGTAGAGCAACTTATTCCGGAATGAGTGGACCCAGGTTCGAACCCCGGCGCGGATAAAAATGAGGGAGAAATTCACTTCGTTATAATGGCGCCCGAACTATCCGGATGACCCGACCGTTCAAAATCTCGCATTGGTGAGATGTTATTTCCACACCGCGAGATAGGAAAAATATGAGCAGCACTTCAAAAGAAAAATAAGGGGGAGATGATGTAACGTACCAGGAGATGTGACGTACCTGCCAGAAGGACGCACACGACATAAAGGCAGATAGCAATTAGAATCAATGTCCGCGTAGCTTAATTGGTAGAGCAACTTGTTCCGGAATAAGCGGCCTCGGGTTCGAATCCCGGCGTATACCAAAAATGACGGAGAAATTTACTTCGTTATAATGGCGTCCGAACTATCCGGATGACCCGACCGTTCAAAATCTCGCATTGGTGTGATGTTATTTCCACACCGCGAGATAGGAAAAATAAGAGAATCCTTTCTCCAGCCCTTCGAAAAAAAAAAAAAAATAAGGGGGAGATGATGTAACGTACCAGGAGGGGAGATGTGACGTACCTGCCAGCAGGACGCACATGACATAAAGGCAGATAGGAATCAGAATACATGTCCGCGTAGCTTAATTGGTAGAGCAACTTATTCCGGAATGAGTGGACCCGGGTTCGAACCCCGGCGCGGATAAAAATGACGGAGAAATTTACTTCGTTATAAGTTGGAAGAGCGACTTACTCTGGATTGAGGGGGACACGGGTTTGATGCCCGTCACTGACAAACTTGTGTTTTCACATAGTGTAGTTCCAAGAATCGGCATATCACCTTAAAGTGTTGTATCATGAAGACTCCAAATTTTGGGGCAGCGGGTGGCCTAGTGGCCAACGTTCGTGACTGCCACGGAGAAGACTTAGGGTTCGATCCCGAGCGGGTACGAACGCTCGAACCACTAAATATCCGCCGTGCGTCGGATGGGCACGTTAAGCCGTCGGGCACCGGGTACTGGCACTCCGCTAATAAATAAGGGCGTCTTCCTCCTCCTTTCTACCTCGCTTCCGTTTCGCTTTCCTATCGGGCACTCTAGCCCAAATTACCTAGCTTCCTATTTCTAAGGGTTGTTTAAGACCTGTGGTCAGACACTCCCTTCTTAAAATCCTCTACATATGATCTGATCTACACTGACCGGAAAAAAAATCCCAACACCACGAAAAAATAGTTGTAAAGGAATGAAATGGTGGCAATATATTTGTATAGGTAACATATTTAATTGATTAAGGTTTAAAGATCACAGCTTATTGTAAGCGTGAGAAGAGCCATTTTAAATGTGAAATGTTGGTACATTAATAACCGGTGTAACCGCCCAGAATGTTGAATGCAAGCACGCAAACGTTCATGCATTGTGTCGTACAGGTGCTGTATGTCAGTTTGTGGGATGGAGTTCCATGCCTGTTCCACTTGGTCGGTCAATACCGAGACGGTTAATGCTGGTTGGGGGTGACACTGGAGTTGTCGTCCAATGATGTCCCATACGTGCTCGATTGGTGAAAGATCTGATGATCTAGCAGGCCACGGCAACATGTCGACACTCTGTAGAGCATGTTATGTTACAACAGCGGTATGCGGGCGAGTGTTATCCTGTTAAAAAACACTCCCTGGAATGCTGTTCATGAATGGCAGCACAACAGGTTGAATCACCAGGCCGACGTACAACTGTGCCGTCAGGGTGCGTGGGATAAACACGAGAGTGCTCCTGTTGTCATAGGAAATTGCTCCCCAGACCATAACTCCAGGTGTACGTCCAGTGCGTCTCGGCCGCAGAGAGGTTGGTTGCAGGCGCTCACCTGTCCTCCTTTTAACCAAAACACGGCCATCACTGCCACCCAGGCAGAACCGGCTTTCATCAGAAAACACAACAGATCTCCACTCCGTCCTCCGATGAACTCTAGCTGGACATCACTGACGTCGCAAACGGCAGTGGTTTGGAGTAAGTGGAATGCACGCTACAGGGCGTCTGGCTCGGAGCTGTCCTTCAAGTAACCGATTTGTAACAGTTCGTGGGGTCACTGTGGTGGCAACTGCAGCTCGAATTGCTGCCGCAGACGCGGTACGATGCGCCACGGCCATACGCCGTACACGGAGGCCTTCGCTCTTAGTAGTGCCACGTGGCCGGCCGTAACCCGGTCTTCTTGAGACAGTATCATCTCTTGACCACCGCTGCCAACAATCATGCACAGTGGCTACATTCCTGCCAAGTCGTTCTGCAATATTGCGGAAAGAAAATCCACCTTCTCGTAGCCCTATTACACGACCTCGTTCAAACTCCGTGAGCTGTTGCTAATGGCTTCTTCGTCTTCTTAAAGGCATTCTTGACTAACATCAACACACTACGTCGAATCTCAACGATAACTAACGCTCACGAACGTTACAGCGCGTATTTACAGCAAACCTGCTTTGTATGTTCCGAGGGGCGCTACTAGCGCCACACGTATGCGCCGAGTGCGAAATTTTCATAGACGTCATCTTACAGATGTACTCTCACCGCCTACCAATTGTCGTTTATCTAACACAACCCCTTCTTGGTGTTGGGATTTTTTTTCCGTCAGTGTATGATCTGACTATACATTTTTTTAACAAATTCAACCACTAAATATCCGCCGTGCAAACCACTAAATATCCGCCGTGCGTCGGATGTGCACGTTAATCCGTCGGGGCCCAGGTACTTGCCCTCTGGTAATAAATAAGGGCGTCTTCCTCCCCCTTTCTACCTTGCTTCCGTTTCACTTTCCTGTCGGGCACTCGAGTCCAAATCTCCTAGCTTTCTATTTCTGAGGATTGTTTAAGACCTGGGGTCAGACACTCCCCTCCTAAAATCCTCTACATATGATCTGACTCCAAATTTTTTTGACAACTTCACGGTACAATTTGTAGAACAATGTGCCTGCCTTAAGAGTCCTACATACCCCGTATTGTTGCAATTCCGCCGAATGGAGTATTGAAACAAATATAGCATCACGCAGATGGAAAAATCAATATATCATATCACTCGTATGTGTTCCCAAATTTGTGTATTTGGAGAGAAATTATCAAACTATTTTTCTGCTTTTTAACCTAGCAAATATCAAAGTTAAAACTTTTTTAAAAAATTGTCAATCTGCCCATTATTTAACACTTTTGGGATAATAATTAAAATATTACTCTGCAAAGTGGCGCTAATACAGAAAAGCAGAAAGATGGCTCAATGTTTATTCTACATGTGAAAACAAAATCCGGATTCCTAAATTGTTTCCTTATATATGTAATTTCGTTCTACAAATGCGTGTTTTTAGCTATTTTTCACGAGGTATGGAAGACCCTTAACTGATTCTCACCACTGAGGTGTTAGATCAATGATTTGAAGCTGCAGTTTTGTATGCAAAACCTAGGAGGTACAGAATATTTGCAGTGACTTTTAGTTTTCTCTCTGAGAATGATGTCAACCGCTCTACTCTTCGTTTTTGTGTCATTGTTTAACGGCAACCATGAGAAACTCTATGGTCTACACTTGTGTTTGCTTATTCGTTTATCCAACACCGTGTGGAAATCAATGGGCAAAACGCAAATGACAATTTCTATTTAGAGGAACTGGATTCAGGTAAGTGGCAAAGGCATTGTCCTAAGACAGAAACGTCAGCCCTGCCTTACCCTGGATTTCAACGCTGCCAACCTAGGGCGAATGTCAGAAGGAAGAGATTAAACCCGTGCGCTACCGAAGCTGCAGACTGGATATAAGATGTGGCCCAAAGATTATTGGGAACCACAATTTCCTTGAAAGGCAGAGATCCTACACGATTAGACAGGAGCTACACGCAAGCGTTTGCCAGGACTTGAGTGTGAGCTCAGCTGAGACGGAGAGTAGTAATGCTTCGCATCTAACTACTGGGCAGCTTGAGGATGCTTCTCTCTATATCTTTCGTTCTCTTGGTTCGAGTGCATCTAGTTAGGGACGTAAATGTTGAATGTTGGTTCTGCATTTGCTCAGGGCAATACAGTCAGCAATACACGTACCCGATGCATTGAATACAGTCAGCCTTTTCCACTCTAGAGAGGTGGAGAAAGACAGAAGGCGCTATCCAGAGAATTTATGGAGAGACGGAAAGTGCGTTGAACTCCGAAAGACTATACAGGGGGATCAGAATCGACCGCATAGTAAACCCACCAGACGATACCTCGTAGAAAAAGAAGCCGAAAACCGTTGTCCGATCGGACATCGCATTCCGGAGATATACGCGCCGAAAGTTTCGTGACGTCACATCCGGTAACGCACATGCTCGTTGAAGAGCGACGTGGATAGTTATACAGACGCACGTATCACAAGGCAATCAAGCCTTGTGCAGTGGTTTAAGGCGATGGCTTCTGATCATTTGTCCGAAAGGGGTCCGAGTTTGAATCCCGGTGAATCATGGATGTTGTGTTTGTCCTACAGCACTGACTCTCTCCCTTCCGTGGAACCAGTGGTCCTAAATTCAGGGCGGGCAACTACTTGTAACCCACTGAGTTGCTCACGGTGGTCGTTAAACCTCCAATTAAAGAAAAAGGGTGGGGTGGGGGGGGGCAATCAACATTTTAAAATGTGGCACAGGGCGGGTATGTAAATTCGTTGTACGCCTGCGCGATACAACAAGTATGGCTAAAATGTTTACCAGGTAAGCTCATTTTGCGTTGGTACATTTGACAGTAATGTGGGTAGCGATATGTCGTACAGTTTGAGGGTGTATTGTGACATATATCTCCTATTTGGGGAATGCCATGGTTCAGCATTGCGTGGAGCAAGGGCCTACAGCGAGCGATACCCAGCACGACGGCTCCCGGACGCCCAGGTCATACTGCGGCTTGACGCTGGAATGTGCGACATAGGCAATGTCGCACCACGTCCAAGTGTAGACAGTGCCGCTGGACCCTCTGTGAAAGCACCATCCCTCGACGACGCCATACTAAAGTTCATAGAGAAGGAGCCAACGATCAGCAGCAGTGCGATCGCGCGACAGAGTGGTGTGCACAAAAGTACCGTACTTGCCGTTCTACACGACGAAGATCTGCATCCATATAATAGGGTGCAAGACCTATTACTATAGGATTATCCTCAAAGACAGGCATCCTGTGAGTGGCTGCTACAGCAACATAATGCCGATAATAGTTTCATCCGCCCGATCTTGTGGACTGATGAAGCAAGGTTTATACGGCAGTGTATCTGCAGCACTCATAATAGTCATGTTTGGACTTTGGACAATCCGCACGCAAAACCCGAACCCCGTTACCAGGTCAGGGGGAGTGATAATATATGGTGTGGTATTGTGGGCGATATCTTAGTGGGTCCATATCTTCTTCCAGAACGTGTCACAGCTACCAACTACATGGCGTTTCTACGTGATGTTCTTCCGGACTTGCTGAAAAACGTACCATTGGCTATTCTCAGCAATTTATGGTTCCAGCATGATGGAGCATTGGCGCATTAAGCTGCAAATACTCGCCAGTGACTACATACGGAATATCCCGGTCGATGGCTTGGCCGTGGTGGTCCTGTCACATGTCCCGCTAGATCGCCGGATCTTAACCCACTGGACTTCTTCCTCTGAGGTCATCTAAAGGAACTGGTATATCGAAGGCCTGTCAACATCGTGCACGACCAAGTGGCCACTTTACACGCGGCCCTCACAACTGTAATCCCTGCTATCCTGCAACGCGTGCAGATGTCTATTCCTCGGCGGGCTGCCGCCTGTTCCGCTCTACAAGGTGGTCATTTTGAACACATGTGGTAATTTGACACGAACCCACGTGTTTTGTCATTTGAGTTGTAGAGGTACACATGAATAAATTACATGTTTTCTGTCAAAGTGATTGGGTAAGTCATTTCCAATGTATGTATTCTTACCGAATGTGACGTCACGAAATTTCGGCGCGTATATGTCCGAAATGCGACGTCCGATCGGACAACGGACAACGGTGTTCGACTTCCTTCTTCACAAGGAATCGTCCGGTAGGTTTACTGTGCGGTCGATTCTGATCACCCTGTATAAGGCGATTGCTGTCACTCACCGATGAAGATAGACCTCTTTTGGTACGGCTGTCATGTATGTCAAGTTGTGAAGAGACATCGTAAAGTTTTGCGATGCGCTTTTGCAGAGAGAGAGAGCCTTTGGGATTGGAGGTCACTCTGTCTGACTTCCAGGCTTGAGTGTGTGACCCTCCTAGTGAGGAGAAAGGACTAGCGACCGGCGAACGCCGCTGAATATTTTCCAAAACATCGAAGTCGGTAATTAGATAACCTATTCGCATCGTGCACTAAAATTTCAGTGTCACATATTGTGTTTCCTTCTTCTTGGATAATACTTTCTACACAGGATTATGTAAGTTGGCTGTCTCTTATTTCGATTTTTTTGAATCGGTCAACAAAAATGCAATAGCCCAAGTTGAGTGATCTGTGCAGCCAGTATAACTTCACAGACTGATGGGCACATATTTTAAGGCTATAACATACAAGTTTGTCCACACCGTACATCGAAACCGGGTCCCCTCACTCCGGAGTAAGTCGCCCTGCCAACTCAGCTACGCTGATATGTGCTCTCCCTGCTATCTGCCTTTCTCTCATATGCGTCCTTCAGGGCAGGCACGTCACAAGGCTTTCTGTGAAAAAATTCATTTACATAGCTTTTTTTATAATTTTTACACAGAAAACGCTCGTGTATGTATCAATTTGCATCCTCTCTGCATGTTTTGCAGTTGGTTTCCGAAATGTTTAGAAGTAGGGACGATGATCTAACCCAGAGATCTGTTCCCCCACCTAAATACTTTAACAGTCCAATCGCCGTGATTGTACTGGTACTAAGTAGCCCGGCCATCTCGTAACAGCATTGACACACTCTATATTTACATTTCAACGCACCAAAACCTACTGATGTTTTTGGGGATCAGTTTTCATCATCAGCTGCACCTAATAATGTGCTTTCGTTCATCCCTCCTGGGTGTAAAACGCACCACTTTCATAGCATCATTTTACAGATGTCATTGCTCATCTGTTCGTCTACTCAAAAGAATGTCTGTGTTCATGGAATATTACATCAGAAGAATTGATAAGCATATAACTCGCTATGTTGGCCTTTGTGGGTTATGAGGTATACTTTATTGAACACTTAGATGTTATTCCTGAAATTCCGAAGTCTGAGCATATAACGAAGTAAATTTCTCCGTCATTTTTATCCGCGCCGGGGTTCGAACCCGGGTCCACTCATTCCGGAATAAGTTGCTCTACCAATTAAGCTACGCGGACTTTTTATTCTGATTCCTATCTGCCTTTATGTCGTGTGCGTCCTTCGCGCAGGTACGTCACATCTCCTGGTACGTTACAAGCATATCATGCTAAGAAACCGTTGAGACATTTACTCAAGCACAGAGTAGTACCACTCCCAGATAGAAATCTGTAGAAACAGGATTAATACTGCTATTCAAGTAGCACCATAAGTATGCCACTTTGGGAAAAAGAAGTAGCTGGTCTAAATTTACTACTTCCTAATTTGCCTCCCTGCAGCATGTTCAACACAGGACCGGGATATGTCATAAGAGTAGTACCAGAAATACAATGTATATCGTGAGAGTAGCACTATGAGAAACTTTAATACGTCAAAAAAGTAGCAGGAGTACCTCATAAGGATAGTACCTGGAATGCACCATAAGGGTAGTAACATGAGAAACTGGAATACGTCAGAAGAATAGTACCAGGAATATATCATGAGAGTAGTACCATGGGAAAGTAGAATACTATGATAAGAGTATTATCAGGAATATCTCATAAATGTAGTACCAGAAGAAATGGGAATAATTCAAAAGTGGAACATGGAATACATCATAAGAGAAGTACCATGGGTAACTGGAATATGTCATAAGATAATACCAGGAACATATCATAAAGGTAGTGCCACGGGAAAATGGAAAATGGCATAAGATTAGACCAGGAATATATCATAAGAGCAGTACCATGAGAAAGTAGAATACGTCATAAGAGTAATATCATGAATATCTCATAAATGTAGTACCATTAAAAGCGGAATAAATCATAAGAGCAATGTCAGGAACCCGTCATAAGAGAAGTAATTTGAGAAACTGGAATACGTGGCAAGAGCATTTCGGTCTGAGCCTACGCTTTGCACCGGTGTAATATGAAGATGTAATGTTAAAATATCCCGACTATGCACACCGTCTTTCTAAATATCGTTGAAACTTAGCAGCACATTTGCGCAGACGACAACAAGATTCCAAAATTTGAAAGATAATATAGATGAGAACATACTGACGTAGCTTAAAAGTTAAATCCAATCTCAAACGTTGGTCGAGAACTATTTATACCAATCATCCTCATTTGGCTGACCCTAGTCAGAACCCTGGAGAAAAAACCTTCGGGATTCGGACCTGGTGTTCAGTAAGGAAAACATAACGTGAATCGAGCAAAATTTGCATAACTAAAATTCAGCAGAAATAGAAAGTTAAAGAAGAAGTGTACGTCATACGTATGCTAAATAAATATCTGCAGATTCACTATGTAATAACGCTTGTTGCCACTTCATGCTCTTTTCGGGAGGAAAAGGGAAATACAAAGCAGTTAGTTAAGCAATGAGCTGATAGCTGCTTTTATATATGAAAAAAAAACGTGATTTTCCGGTGATGGGATTCGAACCCATATATGCCTTCGCCGGAGTGAACTGTTTTACCGATTGAACTACACCGACGAACTTTACTACTGCAACTTTGCCGTCTTGACATGTGCGTCACCACTGAGCTAAGCATGTCACACACAATATAGAAGGCATCTCGAAAACTGTGCCACAGGCATGTACACCGATGAGCTATTAAATTATGACCACTTACCTAATGAGCTGTATGACCCCCTTTCGCCCGCAAAACAACAGCTACTCGGTAAGGCATCGATTCCATAAGGTGGCGATAGGTATCCTGGGGCATCTGGTACCATAGTGTCAACAGCAGATACTCCAGTTCATGTACAGGTCGGGGTGGTGGTGATTTAGCGCGAACTTGCTTTCCCAAGTCGAGCCACAAATATTCGATTTGGTTCAAGTCAGGCAAATTTGAAAGCCAAAGCATTAACAGAAAGTCACCAGCATGTTCCTCAAACCACTCCTTGACGATTCTAGAAGTGCGGCATGGTGTATTATCCTGTTGGTAATGGCCATCTCCAGCAGGGAACACAGTTGCCGTGAATGGGTGAACTTGGTCCGCAACGATGTTCAGATACCTGACAGCTGTCGGGGATTCTGCTATTGAGATAATGGGGTCTGAAGTGTCCCAACAAAACATCACCGACAGCATAATACCTTTGCCGCCGGCCTCTTTCCGCCCGACAGTGCATCCAGGTGCCATAGCCACCGTTGGTAGTCGGCGTGTCAGCGCTCGGCCGTCTACGTGATTCAACACGAATCTTTATTCGTCAGAACAGGCCATTTTCTTCCAATCATCCACGGTCCAATCCCGATCCCGATGATCTTGTGCCCATTTCATGCGCTGTTGGCGATGACGTGCAGTGAGCTTTGGGTCCTGCATGGGTCTTCGGCTACGCAAACCCATGCGCGGAAGGCTGCGACGAACTGTGTGCTGTGACATATTGCCTTGATCACTACTGTTGTACCTGCGGGTGATTTGTCGCACTGTGGCTCTGCGGTCGCTGTGAACAAAGCGTGACCGTCTCCACTCTCCTCCGGCATCCATGAGCTGCAGACGGAACACGGCTGGACGACGCTTGTTCTTTTGTCCATCTGTGCACCACTTTTGATACACAATCACTACAACGGCACGTAAAAAACTCACAAATAGCGTAGTTTCCCAGATCTTAGTTCCGAGTCGCCGTACCCTCAACAATTTGCCCTTCATCAAACTCCGATAAATCGGCAGCTTTTCCCATTCTGACTCCGAACACTGAACTAACCGAAAGCCGGTTCTCGGGTTGTAAATATATTGCGCTGTGAACTTCCTCTGCGCCACCGTTCGGTCTCCAGGCGCACTCATTTCTCTACGTTGGAGGTGGTCATACTGCAATGGCTCATCGGTATATTAAGCTACTAAACTTGGAAATCCTATTCAAACTTGAGACTCAAGAAAAAGGTCCACATCAGTAAATCTCGTAAGGTAGATCGCAATATTTAATATATCAGGGAAGCAAGATTAAATTTAAAGAAAAGGAAAAGCGTAAAGCTGAAAATCGTCGCAAACAAAATGGCAAGAACTGCGTTTAAAAAATAGAACTCAGTCTTATTCAATCAACAGCAATGATAGAAGTACAAGCTGAGGATCCTAAATGAGACTCACTGAAGTGAAAAGATCTGGGGGTGAACAGCTAGAGGCGTTTGAACAAAGAAAACAGAAAGCACCCACACCTCATACAAGAATTTCCAGAAGATAATAACACCGTTTCAATGAGGGACCGTTTCGAAGAAAACATGAAGACGAAGGGAAAAAAGAATAAAACTAAACTGAATAGTCGTAAGAAAAAGCATAGGGTGACTTGAGGTAAAGGAAAGTACAAATGATAAAGTTAGGACGAGCTGAAGAAAAAGGAAGGGGGGAATAATCAACAACGAGTTTCATGAAAAGAAAGACAAACAGACGGCTATGGAATGTTAAGAACTGCAAGGAGAGAAGAAAAAGACAGAAATATTTCAACGCCTAAGGCGCCGTTTGATGAGAAAGCTGTGAATTTGCCGTCTAGAAGAAAAGGATAAGAAAAGTGATCGAGAGCAATCAGATCAGTCCGAAAGTGCAAAGAAAGAGCAGGTGGAAGAAATTAATTTATTGATAAATGATAGTTGTACTAGCTAAGAAGCCCAGCATAAAACCAAGAAGGACAAGAAAAATGGTAAAGCGGGTAAACATGAGACCTTCTAACGTCAAGCTACCGGACCAGTCGAACACAACATCGGAGGAAAATCACTTCCAGAATAAGTCTAAAGAAAAATACCGAATAGAAGGGGAAGGAACAAACCTAAACAATGTGAACTACACTGCTGGCCACCCAAAATGCAACACCAAGAACGGCACGAGACAGCAAAGCCAGATTTACTGGACACATAACAACAGATACAAAGATGAAACGATTGAGCTTACAGGCCCGTGCGACTTGTGGAACACGCAGACATCAATAGTTCGTGTGGCTCCCATGGCTGGGAATAACAGCCGCTACACCCAGCGGCATCGAACGAAAGAGGCTTTATATGTGGGCTTGGGGTATGTCGGTCCAGGCTGCTTCCACACGTTGCCACAGTTCATCAGGCGTAGCCGCAGGTGGTGCTTGCCGGGCCACACGGTTGCCGATCAGCGGCCAGACGTGATCGTTGGGCGACATATCGGGAGAACAGGCGGGCTACGGCAGCAGTGACACCTGGTGGGCAGTAAAGAATTGTTGCACAATGCATGCCACGTGCGGGCGCGCGTTGTCCTGTTGAAACGTGGCCACTGGCAGGTCCTGCAGGTAAGGGAGGACTACAGACTCCAAAACGTCGGAGATGTAGCGGTGTCTGTTGAGTGTACTGGCGATGCGTACCAGAGGAGTGCGGGTGTCATATCAAATTGCGCCCCAAACCATAACGCCAGGCGACGGACTAGTATGGCGATGCATAATCCAGGCGTCATACAGTCTCTCGCCGCTGTGCCGCCACACGCGGTTCCGACCATCGTGGTGTTACAGGCAGAAGCGGGATTCGTCGGAGAAGACAATTTCGTGCCGTTCTGTAGTCCAAATGCGGCGTTCAACGGCCCACTGCCACCGCACCCGCCGGTGGTGTAACGTCAATGGTAATCGGAGCAATGGGCGACGTGCGATTAGTCCCCGCTCCTGCAGACGACGTCGAACGGTACGTGCTGACACAGGTTGTTGCATAACACACCCTAATTCCTGCGCTAACGTTCGTGATGTGGCAGTGCGAGCCGTCAATACCCGTCGCACAACATGCCGGTCCTCTCGTTCGGTGGTGTGCTGCGGCTGCGGCAATCACTCACGTCGGTCCGTCCGTCCCTCATGCACCCACCGGATCCATACTCGCCTCACTGTGGCTGGATGTCGTCCTACATGGGCGCCGATGTCTCCGTACGATAAACCGCTGTCACAATAAGCCACTATTCGTCGTCTGTCGAACTCCGAAACGTGCTGGAATGACTGCCGTATTCTGCGACGAGGCACCAGGTAGTTTCTCACGCACAGGTCCGACAGCGCAACACACTTCCACTATATACATCCCGCCTTCTGTGCACCCTTCTTATAGTGCTTTTCGGTCGCGTGCTGGGCGCACATCTTTTTGTATATGCCCTGCAATGCATGTCCGCTCGCGGGTGACGCATGCTGCGAATTTCAGGCCAATCGGATGCTTCCTTCTTGGTGGTGCATTTTGGGTGGCCAGCAGTGTAATTCCTGAGTGTCAAGACCGAGTCGTTTGACAGAAACGACTAATAAATAAATAAAAAGCATATGATAAAATAAACAAGAAGCGTTCCGTATAATTTCTGGGCATAATAACTACCTCTTTAAAAAATTGCAAGTCAACAAAGAGATTATGAAAATTAAAAAATGAATTTGATTTTTGGGGCACGTCTTTTAAAGACTCCCATAAAGAGAGCCGTTCCATGAAAACAAGTAGTAAAATCACACGTAATGAATAAATATAGATACAGCAAAATATATGTTATTCCTCTTCAAAATATCTTCTCTAGGATGATACGCAACGGTCTCATCGTTCAGTCCGCTTTTCAAAGAATGTGGCGAAGGCATTTTGTGGAAGCTGCTTTAGCGATCCTTGTACAGCTTGAATAACGTCAGCATTTGTATTGAATGTTGCGCCATGGAGCTTCTCATTCATTGTTGGAAACAACCAGAAATTGCACGGGGGCGAGGTCAGGACTGTATTCCGGCTGTGGCATGATTTCAACACTGCATTTTATAGGTAACTCTTGAACACAAGCAGCCACATGTGGTAGGGCGTTATCAATGGTGTAGGGTCCACTTTCCCACCAATTCCGGACGCTTAATCGATATGTGTGGTCGCAGACTCTTCGAAGATGAATGCGTAATGCTCAGCATTGACAGTAATTTGTAAAGGAACGCCATGCTGTTGGACCACAGCTTTATGATCAAAGAAAATTATTATCATCACCTTCTAAGCTGATTTGGGTTTGACGGACTTTTTCGGAGGAGGCGAGCTTAAGTGTGCTCAGACACTCGTTTCGCGCTTCGTGAGGGAGTTGAAATTCTGGACTCATGTTTCATCGGTAGTTATTACTGTATTTAGAAAGTATCGATCATTTGCAATCATTTGTTTCCACTCATGACACCACCTGAACTCTGGCTAACAATTCTTCTCTCATCGGGTGATGAGGTACCCATCTGAAACACACACGATGCGTTAGTAATTTGTAGCATAGAATGTGAAATGCCGTTTTTGAAATATTATTTGACGAAGCTATGTCTTCACGCGTCATTCGTCGATCTTTTTTCAGGATTGCCCAAACAGTGTTAACAATACGCTCCGTAACAACACTTTTAGGTCGACCTAGGAGCGAGTTCTGCCGACAGACACCCTTTTTTTTTTTTTGAAATCATGGTGCCATCATAAAATCGTTGACACACCCGAACAAAAATCTCTGCAAGTATTTTTATTAAATCAACTGTTTCTGTAGCCGTTTTACCCAAACGATAGCAACATTGTATCGCACAACACATTTCACTTCTTCACTCTATATCACTCACCTCCATAGCTGTATGGCGAAATGCAGACATAACTTAAACAACTGCGCAATAACAAAACTAGAATCGTCTACCACTGCTAATAACTGTTGCCATACCCTGAAGAGCAATTTAATTAGAGACAGCTGGCGCTATGTAAATGTGGCGCTGTGGGCGGCCCTGTAAACGGAAACGACATGACGTATACTGCGATCCGACAATAAAAGGAGTGTTGCGACGGGAATCAGTAAGAGTCGGACGCAGTATGGGCAAGACGAAGCATCTAAGTGCATTTGATCGTGGGCAAATTGTCGGGGCCCAACGAATAGGTCACTCCATCTCGGAAGTCGTGTAGGCACTGAGATTTTCACGAGCCACTGTTTCACGGATGCACCATGAATACATCGAATCCGGTAAAACCATCCCTGCAAGGGCCAACTGCTGGGGTCAACAGCGTGTGTATATGAGCGGGGTCATCGTCGGCTAGCTCGCATTGAAACAGCGGATAGACGGGCCACATTGCAACAAATCATTCGGCAATCTAACGCTGGTGCACAAAAACGTGTAAGCAGCCACACCATCCAGAACCATCTCTTCGCTATGGGGTACAGAACCCGTCGTCCCACGAGGGTATCGCTAATAACAGCACATCACAATGTGCAAAGAGCCTGGGAACATCGCCACTAGACCCTAGACATGAGGGAAAATGTTACCTGGAGTGATGAGTCGAGATTCACGGCAGGATACGCGGATTGCAGGATACGAGTACGGCAAAAACCACATGATACGATGGATCCTTCTTGCCAGCAGGGTACTCTTCAAGCTGGTGGGGGTGGCATTCTCGTCTGGGGACTGTTTACGTGGACTAAAATGGGATCACTGGTATGTATGACATCTTCCCTCACAGGTCAACGCTTCCGGGATATCCTGGACTATTTGCTCCCGTTTGTGCGTCTTCAACATCCCACTGGGGACCTCATTCTGCAACAAGACAATGCAACATGCATTCGCCCCCGAATCGTATCCAAATGATTGAATGAACACTCCACCGACGTGACCTCGCTTGCCTTGGCCAGCTAGGTCACCTGACCTCAATCCCATCGAGCACATCTGGGGTGCCATCGAGAGATATGTTTGAGGGTCTGACCCCGCTCCATCAAATCTTCGTGAATTGTGGGAGCTTGTTCAGGGGTCGCGGATCCGTATGGCTTCCCAACGCTTCCGGTGTCTTGTCGAGTCCATGCCAAGACGAATCGCCGCCGTCATTAGGGCGGAAGGTGGTGCTACACGTTACTAGACAGGTATCTCTAATTCAATTGTTCTTCAGCGTGTAAACTTCCTTAATTCAGTTAGTCGTCTGTGTGGTTATTTTTCCCTTCGCACTGTAGCCAACTCAAAAAAATTAGTCTCAGTTTTAATGGAACGGCTTTTGTTTTTACAAAGGCCTGAATACGAAAAATGAATACGAAAAATACCCAATCGGTACCGCACTTAATTATGGAGCATAATAAAAAAGTGTTTTAATCGCCCTGCGGGAAAAGAGTTGTGAAACATCATAAAAGTGAATGCAATAAATGTCTTATCAACAAGAGCAGTAATATAAATAATTTGTCTGAGCCTATTTATAAGTATAACTTACTGTACCTAGAAGGTCGTTTGACAAATATAAGAAATAAACAGAATTTGGTAGAATTCACACAAGGAATTACTTCCCACAACCTTTATTGGCGCGTCATATGCAAAAATACCCAACAACGTGAGTATGGTAAAATAAACAATTATTCCACCTACATGCTGAGCAGGGAAGTAGGTGCTGAAAGAGCAGGTAGGGCGGTTGCCCCCCCCCAACTGGTCATACCAAGGGCGTAGAAAGTAGAAATGCGCAGCATGTGAATAAATTCACTGAAAATTGTAGCTACAAAAAGTTATACACCTCAGTACATTCGTTTTTAAAGACTTCAGTCAGCTGCGTACATTATTCCACGCAGTTAACCGGATTGGAGAATAAACAACACTGTGAGGTATGAACACCTTACATGCGTGAAAGGAACTGCCCGAAACAGCGAATTGAGGAAAATAAAACAATATGCGGATCAAGAATCTGGATTTCTTCGTGCAGAATGCGACAATATTCAATTCAATTCATTTCGTTTATTTTTCCTGTGCAGAAGAGGTTGAATTACAAGTATATGGAAACAAGCACAACAAGGGAGCATGGAAAAAAGGCCAAAAAGGCTAGAAAAGGTCCCGTGCTCCCTGAACAAAAATTACAAGTTAGGTGAAAAAAAATAGCTGATAATCTTAACATAATTAAGTTAAATACAGTGGCAACAGGAAAAAAGAAAACGTTATTGCAATATATATCAATAATAAAAGAAAAGTGTTAATGAATATACATAGCCGCCCCGGTGGCGCAGTGGTCTAAGCGATGGCCTCTGATCATTCGTCCGAACGGGGTCTGGGTTCGAATCCCGGTGAGGCATGGATGTTGTGTTTGTCTTACGGCACTGGCTCTCTCCCTTCCCTGGAACCAGTGACCCTAAATTAGGGACGGGCAACTGCTTATAGCCCATTGAGTTGCTCACGGTGGTCGTTAAACCTTAAAAAAAAAAAAAGAATATACATAATAATCCCTCTACATTACAATCGTTGATCTAGTGGCTGCAGTTCATGATGTAGTTTTTTTTAAAAGGTTATTGTTATTTAATAAGGTTAATTCCGTCGGCAGTTAGTTCCAGTAGGAAGGTCCAATGTGGTTTAGAGTTTGTTTCATGGTTTCTGTCTTTGGATGAATCAGCGGGATTTGTGATTTTGTGCTTGTGTCGTGTAAATGCGTCTTAGTTACAATCTGTATAATATTGGCATGTAGGTTGTTTTTAATGCGCCTAAACCTAATTTCTCCAATATTAAAGTAGTATAATTGGTTAATTGTAAGAATGTTATATTTGTTAGGGAAAACTCTTGCGTTATTGTATAATGAGAGTTGAGTATATGTGTTGGATGTAAGGCTCTACGAGAATCGCCATCTTGTATTGCTGCCTCCTCTTATTAACCAACGGGCAAGCGTATTTCACAAATTGCTCGGGCAATTTTGCACATTTTGGAACACCGTTTGTGGCTAACGCAAGATATATGATAAATAAAAAGTTCCCTGGTTTCCGAATTTTCATTGATCTTTCCCTTCATTTTTTATCTGCAGCGAAAGTCGTACCAATGCGTCTTCCATAGTTTTATTAATTAATAAAAAATACTTAAAGAGTGCAAAATGAAAATCTGAAACCAGGCAACTCTTTATTTATCATATATCTTGCGTTAGCCACAAACGGTGTTCCAAAATGTGCAAAATTGCCCAAGCAATTTGTGAAATACGCTTGCCCGTTGGTTAAAAAGAGAAGGCAGCAATACAAGATGGCGGGTCTCGTAGAGCCTTAAGATCAGTTGATCTCATAAATTTGTTTTGAAGGACCTGAAGTTTAATAAGATTATATTTATGGTTTGGAGATACTATTAAATGATTAGTGAGATATATTTATGGTTTGGAAATACTATTTAATGATTAGTAAGATATATTTATGGTTTGGAGATACTATTTAAGTTTATAATGTGGTTTGGAGATACTATTTAAGATTATAATGTGGTTTGGAGATACTATTTAATGCACGCTGTAGTAACCTGCGATACAAACCTTCATCAGATTTTAAACAAGTCAGTAAAATCATGCAATGCATTGATTATGATACGATGTCCAACATACCAGAAATCATTACTCAAATTATCACTCAAGTTATGAGGATAATGGCTGTAGAATAAATCTCACTTCTATGACCTGGCCTTATCCCCATTTCGAATATATTCAACACAACTGGTAAAGAATACTTCCGGAACAACACGATAAAGTTTTGTCTCAATCGAAGCATTTTTACGTAACTTATAACGCATTAAGGCGATGGAATGTATCCTGATCCTATGTCCAGACCTTTGACCCCATTTCTTCCATTTTCAAAAGGATTTGTCCCCAGGTAATCCCCTTCCACATACTAAAATTTCATCGAATTCGAACCATTTTTGTGGAAGTTATGACGCATAAGGACAGTGGAATGCATCCCACTCCTATGTCCTGACCTTTGACCTCACTTCACTCATTTTTAAAAGGGGTACGTCCCCAAGTTATCACCTACGACATAATAAAATGTCATCGAAATCGAACCATATTTACGCACGTTATAACGCATAACGGCAACGGAATGGATCCCGCTCCTATGCCGTGACCTTTGACCCCATTTCGTCCCCAGGTGGTCCCCTACCACTTACTAAAATTTCATCGAAATCGAAACATGTTTACGCGAGTTATCGTGCGGGCAGACGGGCAAAGCTGGAGCATATACGCTTCTTCAACCTACGGGTGGAAAGCGTAAAAAAGAGGTTTACTATTATATAGAACAACAATATTAGACAAGTTAAAAACACAAATAAACGAGATCTTTCGAGCTGACATTCAGGTCATCATCAGGCTTTGCTGAAAAACACTGAGGTTACTGATGGTCACCCTACATTATACAGTATATACTAAGGCAAGAATGAGGCATCGCGACACTGCTCATTCCCACAAATGATACAAAATACATCACCAAGAAGAAATAATACGTGGTCTACATTAAAAATACTAAATACAATGTAAGATAGAGTTTCGTTTATGTTGTGAGTCTGTTGCTCATTCTTTATTTATTAATACACGATTTCCATGCGGTAGGTATCACACACGGCATATCATCGTTACAACATTTGTCTTGCATGAGATGGATAGATATGCTTTCTGCGAATAATGTCATGTTTTTATCGTCCGCTGCTGTTATTACTTTAACTGCACTTGCGGATGTTCCTAACCTCTAAAACTTTCCGAACACTCTGAAAGGGTGGATAGCTAATTAATCATATGTGGTCTATCGCACAAAGCTCCTCCGAGCGTTTAACCTTGAAGGGAAATTATCCGAAGCATTATCCTGAAACCATCTTCCTAACGTTGCGTTTACTATCTGATACACATTCACTCCACGCTGGTTTGTTTTTCATTCTGCATTTCTGCGATGTGCGGTGTTGTCTGCGTTCACATTATTTTTATGTTTTATGTAATATTTACAATGTTTCGCTTTTGGGTATTTGCTTAGTTCCCACATTTTTAGTAAAATAATGCCAAAAGACTGGAAGTGAGATTTTTGGAGGACCATAATTCTTTCTGGTAACAGAGGAAAGAGAAAGTAAAAACTACTTACTATTTGAATGGAAATGGCGAACTTTTGAACTCGAAGGGTTGCAATTTGAAGTCCCGCCCTCCCAGATAAGAAACCCTTGTGTAACGTACCAGGAGATGTAACGTACCTGCCAGAAGGACGCACACGACATAAAGGCAGATAGGAATCAGAATAAAACGTCCGCGTAGCTCAATTGGTAGAGTGACTTATTCCGGAATGAGGGGATCCGGGTTCGAGCCCCGGCGCGGATAAAAATGACGGAGAAATTCACTTTGTTATAATGGCGCCCGAACTATCCGGATGACCCGACCGTTCAAAATCTCGCAATGGTGTGATGTTATTTCCACACCGCGAGATAAGAAAAATAAGAGAATCCCTTCTCCAGCACTTCGAAAAAAAAAATAATAAGGGGGAGATGATGTAACGTACCAGGAGATGTGACGTACCTGCCAGAAGGACGCACACGACATAAAGGCAGATAGGAATCAGAATAAAATGTCCGCGTAGCTCAATTGGTAGAGCAACTTATTCCGAAATGAGGGGACCCGGGTTCGAATCCTGACGCGGATATAAATGACGGAGAAATTTACTTCGTTATACTTGTTCAGGCCTTGATGCTGAGTACAGTGAGAACTGTTTCGATATCCCTCCCCACAGAGGTTCACTTTTTCATATCCATATGCTCAGAATACGAAAAAGTAAAAAACAAGATAAGAAATTTTGCATGATGAATAAAGGAAGTGCCTAATCGAATTGCTGAGCATGATGAGCGCGTCCTACAAACCCTACACAGAAACCAGCTTGCAATATAAAAAAAGTTTATGATAATATGGGGGTTGCTTCATAAGTCATGACAGCATTTGGTTTTCTGCCTAATCCCAAGCTTTCATCGCAATTTTAAAACATGTCGTTGAGAAACCAACACTTTTGGTACCTAAGAACGCCACTAGATGCCGCAGTCAGAAGAAGGTTCAGGATATTTCCAAGAACGTGAAAAATAATTCCATATACACTGCCTGACAGAGAAAATGCCGCACCACGAAGACGCACAACGCCATGCAAATTGCAGGATGGGTGGATGCACACGTACAAGTTATGGGATTGCATTTGCAGGCCAATCGCCCGAACGGCGCGCGGGGTAATAAGCGGACAACCAGCCCGTGAGTCCATCAGTCGAGACATCGTCACGTCCGCGAAAAGTGAGTGGTTTTGCTGTACCCGTGTCTGGAGAACGAACAAGGGGTGTCAATACCGTTTAGACACCGTCGTGCGTGATTTCATTAAACGGATGAGTTCACGAGAGGTGACATCCTAGGCCTTCGAACCACCAGATGGTTCCTGCGTCGTTGTGCGGAAGAAACGCAACGTGATGCCACAATCGTCTGTCGCATTTGGAGACAGTGGTCCCAGGAATGATTTGTGCAACGTCGTAGAGGAACCGAAGCACGGAGACGGACGTCCGAGCTCATCGATCGTCGCATCCGACGTCATGCCGTAGTGAACCCACAGGTCACAACGGGCGACATCTTGTGGAGTGTACGGGAGGCTTGGATGCTCCGATATCGACTTGGACAGTGTCGTGCCGATTGGCTGCTGTCCAGCCGTCCGTTGCGGAAGGATTGGCCGCTGTCCAGCCGTCCGTTGCGAAGGGATTGGCCGCTGTCCAGCCGTCCGTTGCGAAGGGATTGGCCGCTGTCCAGCCGTCCGTTGCGAAGGGATTGGCCGCTTTCCAGCCGTCTGTTGCGCTACCCCACGCGACTAGCGACGCCACTGCTTTGGCGTGGTGTCACTAGTTGCATAGGGTGGTGAATGGAATGGTGTGGTGTTCAGCAACGAATCCCGGTTCTGTCTCACCACGGATGACCGCCGTATGATAGTCTGAACGTGACCTGGCCAACGGGCGGATTCCTCCGCCATTGCGGAGTGCCACACGACATCGCAACGTGGAATAATTGTGTGGGGTGCTATCGGCGCCCAAAGCCCATGGCACTACCGTATCTGCAGGGCATCCAAACGCTTTTTTCAAAAGGTTAGCTCCCGGCCGCATACCACTTGGATCAGCCTGAATGCTTTACACGGTGTGCGAATGCTTCCGTGGCCAGGACGATCCCCCGACCTCTCGTCCATTGAGCATCTGTGCGACACGATTGGACGTTGGTTAAGTACACTCCCATCCCTGCAAAATGAAGATGAACTGTGGCCTCCGATCAGCACCACATGGTCCGCGATACTCCAGGACTCTATTCGGACTCTCATTGCCTCGACGCCCCGTCGGATTAAACGCCGTATCGCCCGAACTGGAAGCCACACTCCTTATTGATCATTCTGTATATTCGGCCACTAGAACCTAGTCTGTATGTGGAAATTAAATCACTTGTTTAGGACCTACTTTGTTATCTGTGTATGCCGTTTGGTCTGTTTTCGAGCATTCCTTCATGGTGTGGCGTTTTCTCTGTCAGGTAGTGTATTACCATGGACTCCAAATTCGCCGGACACAAATCCTGTCGCGCATTTGTGGTTTGAGTTGGGGAAACGGGTACGAGCAGTATCAACTCAACCACGCAATTTATGCGAACCGCGGGATCTTACGTTGTAGGTACGATATCAGATGTGAAGAAACACTTACCAACATCTTGTTGAAGCTATGCTTAAACGGATGAGAACTCTTTTGCTGGCGAGAGAAGGACCTACATCATATTAGGTAGGTGGTTTTTAATGTTTTGGTTGATCGTCGTGTATATGGGAAAAGTCTGCTTGTCACGATATTTTATCACTTCATATTCACTCACTATGCTGTTTATGCGTTGGTCTGTTCGTGCTTCCAGACTTAATTATTTTCTCCTTATTCCGTCTCGGCCGCAAATAAATCCTTTCTCGTCCTACAGGATATGGAGACATTCCCCATAAAATCCTATTTAGTACTACTACTTTGGCGTACTAAAAGTATATACCACTTTGGCGTATTTTTCTTTTCTCTATTTCTTTCTTTGGGCGGAGAAATCTCCTAAGCTTCTTCCTCCAAAAGCTTGGCCAAGACTCGATGTGCTTTGTGTTCCTCCCCTCAGAAAAAACACGGGTTACTTTTTTACGATATGATTTGTGTTCCTCCTTTCAGAAGAACGCGAGTTACTTTTTTAAGAGGTACTTTGTGTTCCTCCTCTCAGAAAGACTCGGGTGACGTTTTTACGATATGATTTGTGTTCTTCCTCTCACCAAAACACGGGTGACTTTTTACGATATGCTTTGTGTTCCTCCAGTCAGAAAAAACACGGGTGACTGTTTTACGATATGCTTTGTGTTCCTCCTCTCAGAAAACCACGGGTTACTTTTTACGATATGCATTGTTTTTTTTGTTTTTTTTTGTTTTTTGATTGGAGGTTTAACGACCACCGTGAGCAACTCAATGGGCTATAAGCAGTCGCCCGTCCCTAATTTAGGGTCACTGGTTCCAGGGAAGGGAGAAAGCCAGTGCCGTAAGACAAACACAACATCCATGCCGGACCGGGCGGGATTCGAACCCGGACCCCTTACGGACGAATGATCAGAGGCCAACGCCTTAGCCCACTGCGCCACCGGGGCGGCGATATGCATTGTGTTCATCTTCTCAGAGAAAACACGGGTTAATTTTTTCGGTATGCTTTCTGATCTTCCACTCAGGAAAACACGGATTACTTTTTTACGATATGCTCTGTGTTCCTCTCAGGAAAAACAAGGGTTACTTTTTATTGCCTCGTAGCCCACTTAACCCCTCCTTGGACCCTCGGTCGGGTCCACTGTTACTTTCGGCGTCCATTTTCGCCAGTTCGTTCACTCCACTTTTACGCATCGGGAAAAATCCCTCATAGAACCCTAAAACTCGAAAATTCGGTAATAAGATCATTAGTTTTTCACTCACATTGGAAAACGGCTACAACTCGGACAGCAATGAAGTTCCAAAGTGAAAGAAGGGTGCTGGCTTTCATCATCATTACCACGGCTGGCAAGAACTGGTGAAAAAGGAACCATCTCTAAATCTTCTCTGAAAGCAGTAACGAAAAAAGGAACGGTTTTAACCTAAAAGGTGTTAAAAATGCTATTAACGTTAACTTTTCCTAAAATTAATAGGCTTAGAATTACATGCTATTTTGCTCAAATCTAAATATTTCTAATAACTAAACTTCATGCAATATTAAAGCAGACGATGAACCAAGTTTCCTTTCTTGTGATTATAAATTTTTCATTAGGTAGAAATTTAACTCTTTCATCTTGTCTTCACTCGTGTGATGCATTTAAGACTACACTATATTATTAAAAGTAGTCGAACACCACAATATTTTAGAACAAACGGCTTTATTATCGTAATCATTTGTTAGCCGGCCCATCTTTTGCTTGCATGGCAGCGGGAACACTTCGAGGCATACTATCAACCAATTTTCGGTTGGTCCCGAGAGGAATGGCTCGCCATTCGTCCAGCAAAGCTGCTGCCAGATTGAAGAGCAAAGACGGTCGTTGTTGACGCTTTCGTATGCGTCACTCCAGTTCATCTCGGAGGTGTTCTAAGGGATTACGATCAGGACTCTGAGCAGGTCAGCCTAGCAATTCCATCTCATTTTCAAGAAACCAATTCCACACACGCCGTGCATTGTGGCAGGGAGCTCCATCGTGTTTTAAGAGGCAACGGTCATATCCATAATACAGTCACATTGTTTGTAGGGCATAATTAAATATCCAGAGAGTCGAGGTACACTTCAGAGTTCGTGGTTTGTGGTAAAGCAATCAACGAGCCGAGTTCCATCCACGAAAAACAACTCCATATCAAGAAGAAACCCTCTGTCGAACCTGACAGATGAAAGAACACAGTCTGAAGCAAATCGTTCGCCGGGCTGTCGCCAAGTCCAAGCACGCTCGTCAGATTGGAAAAGTGATTGCCTGATTGATTGAAGGATTAACGGCCGCCGTAAGCAACTCAATGGGCTATAAGCAGTCGCCCGTCCCTAATTTAAGGTCACTGGCACCAGGAAAGGGAGACAACCAGATCCGTAAGACCAACACAACATCCATGCCTCACCGGGATTCGAACCCGGACCCCTTCCGGACGAATGATCATAAGCCATCGCTTAGACCACTGCGCCACCGGAGCGGCGATTGGAAAAGTAAAAAGCATGACTCATAGCTACAAAGTACTCCTTTCCTGTAGATCACAGTCGTGGAAGGACGGAAGGTCCTTCGACTGTGGGCCACAGGAAAGAAGAAAGTAGCTTCGCATTCAAAGTAGTGATGTCGGGCTTGTTCATGCTGCTCTAACATAATACCACACACCATGCAAAACTGTGCGGATAGTTATGGTACAAACTGAGCTATTACAAGCATTTCCTATTTCATCAGTGACGAAAACGGCAGAGGAAGGACGTGTTTTCTTGACATTTCTTACCATGGCTTTTTTGTCGCATTTCGTTAGTTCGTGCGGCCTTCCAGAACGTTTTCTTGTTTGTTTGTTGGTTGTTAGTAGCATCGTCCTGTTTTCATCTCTTCACGATATCAGTTACAGTAGATTTTGATATGTTTAGTTTAGCTGCAATGCTTCTCATGGATACGTTACTCAAATAACATTCTATGACCAGCCCAATCTTGGAACTCGGAATAACGTCCACACCTCACATCCGCTTGAAAGTTACTAATAACAAGACACAACATGTCAGCTTTGTAAGCGAACCTCCCCAATCGGAGCGAGCCATCATCAGCAACCGTTCTTTGCACTTGCAAATATTTGGTAGCGTGGAAAACTTTTAATTATACACTAAGTGGACACTTTATTATGACCACCTGACAAATTTAAGCAAATGAGCTATGGCTTCACGATGTTGCCGCCAGAGGGCGAGGCTAGTAGAAAAAAAGAAAGCTTAGTGCTTGCGACAGTAGTAGAAGGGATTTTTGGGTGACTAGATGGGTAAAAAATGCGATTTGACGGACTTTCAACGTGGGATGATTGTAGGAGATCGGAGCCATGGAGCGAGTATCACCGAAACCGCCGCATGCGTTAAATGTTCCAGAGCAGCTGTTGTTAAAATGTTTAAAGACTGGACTGTCGGCCAAAAAATTGGGTTTCTACGTGCAACGTGGGGTCGTCATTGACTAGTGATTGCTCGGGCGGAACGGAGAGTGTCCAGACTGGTAACAGACAACAGAAGGGCAACAGTGCAGCCCATTGCAGACCATCTTAATCAAAGATCCCCTCAAATGATCTCTGCACACACTGTTCGCCGTACACTGCATCGGATGGGATATGGCAGCCGAAGGCCTGTCCGAACACCTTTGCTGTCTGCAGTTAACAAGAGAAAACATCTCCAGTTCGCACAGGAGCACAAGGATTGGACAGTCGATAATTGGAAAAAAATTATGTGGTCCGATGAATCACGTTTTCTGTTGCACCATGCCAATGGCCGAGTGAGAGTTTGGCGGAAACAGCCCGAAAGCATGGACCCCAAATGCATTGCTACAACCCTTCAAGCTGGTGGAGGCAACGTTATGGTTTGGGGAATGTTTTCCTGGCATGCTTTGGGCCCTTTAATTCGTGTTAATCAACGTCTGACTACCACATCATATCTAAACATCGTTGCGGCCCAAGTGCATTATGTTATGTGAATGGTTTATCCTAATGGCGATGGCTACTTTTGACAAGATAATGCGTCTTGCCATAGTGCTCGTATGGTATAGGATTGGTTTCAGGAACATGACGGTGAGTTTACTTTGCTTAGGCGGCCCCCACAATTTCCAGATCTCAACCCCGTTGGGGATTTGTGGCATGAAATAGAACGAGCCATCAGACAGCTGGATCCACAACCCTGCAATCTCACACTCCTGAAAAGTGCTATTCCTCAAGCATGGTCTCAGATTCCACAAACCACCTATCCACATCTCGTGGAGTCCATGCCACCAAGAATCGACGCAGTAATAAAGGCAAAAGGTGGCTCAACGAAGCACTGAGGGGATGGTCATAATAAAGTGGCCACTCAGTGTATAGTGTATATACTTTTCAATGTAAATCGCTATTCTCTTAGAAAACGCTTCTGATTTTTTGCCCGCTGTATTAGGTGTGCAACCTAATTCTCGGCCCCTAATCGCCAGCGATCACAGAACGCCGGCAAATGCAAATAGCTGTGTGATGAATGCAGCGCCATCCAACAGCTTTCCAGGCAACCGTAACCACTCACAGCTGTAGTGACAGAAGGGACGAAAGTTGACGGTGAAAGCAATGTCGTTTGAGAAGCAACATTTGATTGCACTGCCTCCTGTTTGCGTTTCAACTGACCATAAATGCCGCGGAAGCCCAGAAAAGGATCTGTGCTGCTTTGGGTGAGGCTGATGTGTCCTCTAGTACGTATAAGAAGTGGTTACAGCGGTTTAAGCAGGGAAATTTTTATCTGCGTGATGCTGAACGTCCGGGACAGCGGCAGAAAGTGGACGATGAAGAACTGGAACGGCTGTTGGACGCGAATCCCTGTCGCACACAGTCAGAGATCGCCCAGGAACTCGGAGTAACATGACAAGCCATTGCAAAGCGCCTGCACAAGCTTGTATGGATGCAAAAGGAGAGCCGTTGGGTGCCCCACGAACTCACAGCTGCAAGCAAGTCCAGGAGCTACTATGTTGCTGTGTCCTTGCTCTCCTGATTCAAGAAGAAAGATTTTCTCCACAAGATTTTGACCTGTGATGAGAAGTGGATCCTCTACGATAATAATAAGCGGCGCAAATCGTGGGTTTATCCAGGTCGCCTACCACCAGTACCGTCGAACTGAATATCCATGCCAGGAAGTTGTTGCTGTGCATATGGTGGGATCAGCGCGATGTCGTGCACTATGAGTTGCTGAAACCTGGTAAAACGGTCAATGCTGAGCGTTATTGTCAGCAACTCCTTCGTGTGAGTGACGCAATGGAGGCGAAAAGGCCATACACAGGCAAGGGCAGATGTTCGGTGGTGTTGCTTCAGGATAACGCGCGTCCTCACACCGCAAAAACGACTTTAAAAACGATCCCCGACCTGGGATGGGAGACCTTATCCCACCCGGCGTATTATCCAGACTTCGCCCCGTAGGATTATCACCTCTTTCGCTCCCTGCAACATCACTTGAGTGTTACGCACTTCACTTCTGTCGAGGAGGTCCACACAAGTATTGATGACTTTATCAATTCGAAACAGCCCTATTTTTTCCGAATTGACACTCGGCAGCTCCCTTACCGATTCCTCAAATTTATCCAACAGTACGGGGATTATTTCCCTGATTAGGTACGTATTCGATTTGCTATAAATTGCTGTCAACGTGTCGTCCCTGTGGCCGAGAATTAACTTGCACACCTAATAAATCGTTTTCATGTCAAAATCGTTTTTCCTTAATGAGAATTTCCCAGTTCATTTCCTTCGTTTAATTTCAACAGAAACTATTCATGTCAGAAAATTTTATTTATTTTTCTAATTATTTCACTGTTTTTTTTTGTTTTTTTTTCTATCTATATTTTCCCACAAAGTTCTAGAATGCATTCAGCTCTTTTACAGGCGTTTACTTTACACATGTGTTATTTTTTTCTTGAACTCCATTGTAATTCCGAAAGAAGCAGTAAAAAATATCTTGAAAAATATTAAAACGTATGTACGCGACTTTGCACCCAACTTTAGTCTCAGGAATTTCCAACCTTTTTTTCCGATTTTCTCTAAAATTATTTACTTTTTGTTCTGGCATAGTCTACGAGGATTGCTTATATCCCCTTTCTTTTAAATTTTATCATTGTCAATGAAGTGCTTAATTAAAGGTAGTCTTACCACGTTTCTTCCGATATCTATGCCTTTTTATGTCTTCCTTCATTAAAGGTATTATTAGCAGTTTTACTTCCCATTTGTATGTTTTTATTCTTGTTTATTTAAACAAAGATGTGTGACATTTTTTATTGGCTTTAGCATCAATATTTTAAATTGCTCCACATTATTTTCCCGTTTTCCTTGAATTTCGTGAATCTGCTCTCAGCATTAAAATTCAAATGAATTAAGAATTTAAATGTTTCTGTTTGTGGTTCAGTATGAATGCAAAACGATATGAAGCATTTGGAACGAGCGAAAAATGGCAATAATTTATTTGGAGATCTCATTTCCAGTTTCATATGCCATTGTCTTTAATTTACGCCTGCAAAATGAAAACTGAAATTCTATCCATGAAGAGAGATATTCGAAGCTCTGAATAATTTACTAAGCAGGATCACCGAAATGTATTCATAAGCACATAAATCTCTGGACGCAATAACTTTTCCCGCTATCAGTGTCTGCAAGCAACACACACTAAACACCCGGCAAATACCAGTGTCACTAGGGTAACTGTGGAATTTTGCTGAGGCTTACTTTTCTGTCAAAACAGTATGTGTTCAACAATATATATTCGAGATGTTAATAGCCGAACAAAATTTTCTTACGAACCATTGTCTTAGGACATTAAACTAAACATACATAGCATGCTTTAAATAAGCCCGCTTTACTCTACTTTAATCGTACAAAACAACAACGGTGAGCTGCACTATATAGGCAAAAGTCACCGGACACCCCTTCAAAAGCAAATGAACGGATCCGCTCGTTGTTAAGATGCGTGGTACAGCTGCAAACGGTATAAAAACAAGCCTCGCGATCATATCGCACTGTGAGGTTGAGTGAAAATGTCGCAGCGGGAGAGAACTGACTTTGAGAAATTAAAGACTGTTGGGTGTTATATTAATGGGTTGTCCATAAGAGAAACTGAGAGGCGTTTAAACATACCCAAGTCAACTGCTTTGGATGTACTGAATAACTGGAAGACACATGGCGTGCCTGAAGCAGCAAAATGCAGCACTGTTGGAAATTCCCGTAAAAAAAGTCTTATTGCCCGTGTATTTTTACGGGCGAGGACCGTTTCAGCCATTTTAAGGAGACGCCCGTATTTTAATGAGCAGCGATCTGTTCAAAACCATTATTTAACGGGCGATGGCACTGATGGCTGTTAGCCAATGAACGATAATGACATAAAAGGCATGCCGTGTACATCGCTTTCTGCTATTGGTTCGGCTAGTAGACACATGATCTTTATGGTCAACCCTCGCTTTTTGGTCCAAGACGAACCGTAACAATGCTCCCCGTAGGCCACGTACGAATACACCGTACACGTGTGCCAACTGTCAAGGGAAAGACGCCATGTGGGTGGCGATGGAAAATAAGAATGTGAGTACAAACTTTTTTTAAATTAAGTTTATTATAACATAATAAAAATAACGACATCGTTACACACGCTTGATTTGCTTGATATTACGTATGTACATACATGGTTCCCCCATTTTCACCTAACCGAACATGAATCTGAACAGGTTGTAATTCGATGTTAAGCCTAGTTTTCATCGTCATGTTTGTGAAGCGCATTAGTTCGCTGCTTTATCAGGGTAATCTCACGACGAACTACTTAACGCTGGTCGGAATTGTTTTGTCACAGGAAACTCAATGTAGTGGGTTGCAGCCAGGATTTCGTTTCACGGAAGTTACTCGACGAGAGTACATTTCTCTCAGATATGTATATACACTGAAGTGCCAGAAAAGCTGGTACAGACGAGCTTATGCAAAATACATAGCAACGTCACGTATGCGCGTACTCGGTTACGTCTGCCAGTGCGTATAAAAAGCGATAGACATCCTTGCCAGCTGTCAGTGCTGTTTTCGGCATGAGAATGACAAGTAATAACGATTTAAGCGATTTTCAACGTGGTGTCATAGTTGGCGCTCGTGAGATGGGCTATAGTATTTCGGAGGTAGAAACGAAGTTCGGATTTTCACGAACGACCTTTGCAAGGGTGTACCTTGACTACAAGAATTCCGGCAAAACCTCCAACCTACGATACAAGTATGGCCGTAAAAAGACATTGGGTGAACGTGACCATCGTCGGCTGTCAAGAGTCGTTTCACGCGACACTCTCGCAGGTAGCATCGGAATTCAATGCTGGAGCCCTAAAAAGCATCAGCATCCGGACGGTGCAACATACCCTGCACGATATGGGCTTTGGAAGCCAACGCCCAATTTGAGTCCCCTTGATGGGTGCATGACACAGAGCTATGCACCTCGCTTGGGCACGGCAACACCGCCACTGGACACTTGATGACTGCAAACAGGTAGCCTGGTCTGCGAGTCGCGTTTCCAACTGTATCAGGCAAATGGAAGGAATCATGTGTGGCTCAAACCCCATGACACCATGGATCCCGCCTGTCAACAGGGAACTGTACCGGGTGGTGGTGGGGTCCGTAATGGTATGGGGTGTGTTTAGCTGGACTTCACTGAGAGCCCTGGTAGGTCTACAAACATATGTGACCGACCAACGCTATGTGCGCATCCTTTCTGACGAGGTACAGCCGTTCATGTCCTGCATTCATTCTGAAGGGTTGGGTCTGTTCCAAAAGAACAATGCACCTCCACACAAGTGTTGGGACGCCACATTATGGTTAGAGGAGCATTCATCTGAGTTTGGGGTGTTGCCATTCCCACCCAAGTCTCCAGATCTGAACGTGATAGAACACATTGAGGATGACATGCAACGCGCTATCGAACATAGGAATCCGAGACCTCGGAATACACCCGAATTCTGGAACGCTCTGCAGGAATTGTGGTGTGCATTGCCTACAGCATATTTCCAGAAGCTAGTGGAGTCCATGCCCCGTCGTATTTCTGGAAGAGTGGAGTCCATGCCCCGTAGTCCTGCGCTCCCGTGGGGGACCTACCAAGTATTAGAATGGTGTACCAGTTTTTCTGGCACTTCTGTGTATTTTACTATCAAATGTGATACAGTGCTTTATTTTTCTGGGCAAGTCTTTTTATGGCCAGCTATGTACTTAGTGTTGACTATGATGCTGAATACGACTTGTACATGCTGATTAGGGAATTATGTATGTGAATTACGTAGGACAGCATCTTTCTTTTAGTACCAACGGTCGTTTGTTGTCGGAAGTCCCATTTTGCCATATAATAACATGCATGTATTGCCGAAATTTATGGTGCTGTTTTTTTTTCATGTAGGTCTTAGAGCTGGTCTCTGATCATAATTTTGAGTAAAATCAGCAAATTCAATCTAAACATGTTAAGTGGGAATTGACATGGATGTTTTTCTCTTAGTAGTATTCTCCCAGTTATTTTAAAATCACTGCATAGTGTTCAACTTCTGGATTTAGAGAGAATTATTTCGAAAGCACACAATTGGCAGAACAATACTTTGTTTTTTTTTAGATGCCTTTTGATTTGCTCGTGTACTTATGAAGTATCTACAGGGATGAATACAAAGATTGACTATTTAGTACAGATATGTTCAGATATATTTTTCTATTTATATATTATATTAATAACAAGGAAATAGTTTTAGGCAACTTAGGAAACTGGCATCTGAGTGCGTTGCGTCTATAGCAGTAGTTCTGAAAACATTTGTTCTTAAAGATATTTAGCTGAAAAAACTGCTTACCTATTTTATATTAGATATTAGACAGACACCTTTCTAATAGATGAAGAGTTTATTCCTACGTGTGTATATATATGTGGGTATGAATTATATAAAAAAATACAAATACACAATGCATACAGGTTGTAGTAGAATTATTGAACACATTACAAAATTATGTACAAAAAAAACTATGAGCATTGTCTGTTTTTCTATGTCACGTATTACTGACACGGTTTCTATATTTTTTGTTTTGCGGAATTGTTTTTCTCAGAATCCGATAGATGACGCTAGATGTGGCCTGATGAGGAATGTATGAGAAGTGCGCGATCAGTAGTCATGTCATCTGTACAGCAGAAGGCGATGTGTGTGTTATGGCTTACGGAATTAAAGTCTGTCATTAAAGTTAAAAGACGGTACCGTTTAGAGTATGGTAGTAATCCTCCGTCAACGATTTCAATTAAGCGGTGGATGAAACAGTTTAAAGAAACTGGCAATGTGGAACATCGTGGAGGAGCCGGTTGGCCTAGCGTCAGCGGTGAGACGGTCGACCAAGCTAATGAAAGTTTCCGACGAAGCCCCAGGAAATCCGTTAGTAAAGCAAGAAGAAAACTGTGCATTCCAAAATCGACAGTTCACGATATCTTGCACAAGGAATTAAAGTTTCATGCTTATAAAATTCAAATAGTGCAAAAGATGCATGTAAATGAACACAGTCTGCGATACGATTTCGCTGTGGATATGCTGAATCGAGTGGAAAACGACGAAAACTTTCTCAGTACTGTAATGTTTAATGATGAATCCACATTTCATGTATCGGGTATTGTGAATCGTCACAACTGTAGGATATGGGGCAGTGAACCGCCTCATGCTGCTATTGAACTGGAACGTAATTCTCCAAAAGGTATTGTGTGGTGCGCCCTATCAAAAAGAGAAGTGATTGGCCCTTTCTTCTTCTGCGAAAATACCATAAATTGTGATATTTACTTGGATATGCTAGAATATTTCGCTGTACCCCAGGTCAAAAGAAACAACGTCCTTTTCTAACAAGCCGGCGCGCCTCCGCATTGGTTAACATATGTGCGTAAGTGTCTAAATGAGCATTTCCCCAACAGATAGATTGGGCGTGGTGGTCCCATTCCGTGGCCTCCTGGTCTAACTTCATTGGATTATTTCATGTGGGGTTATGTGAAGGATCGTTTCTATCAAACGCCTTGTACTGATTTGCAGGAACTGAAGCAGCGTATCGCAGCAACTATTAATTCCATAACTCCTCAGATGCTTGCCAATACATGGCATAAAATCGAGTATCGCTTGGACGTACTACGACCAACCAAGAGATCTCACATAGAAATTTATTAACTTGTGTAGTTGCATTGTAAGTTAGTACAGTCAGTGTCTTTCTATTTGTTTAATATTTTGTTTTATATAATTTTTTAATGTGTCCAATAATTCTCAGACACCCTGTATTTGCAAAAATTACGTACGTTGATATCACAGAAATTTCATGAATGGGTAGAAAAATCAAATAAAACTGTTAAGTCATTCGTTTAGCATCAGTTAGCTGTATGAGCTCATTTACTCTTGCAAACTTTATCAATATTTGGAGCTATCTTGCTTACGTACAAACATAAGTAACCTCCAACTTGCAGTTTATTTCGATATTTCGCTTTGATGGTGGTTTAGGATGAAAAACTAGTTTCACATGTATATGTAGTTGTAAAAGTCAACAAATATTTCATTGTTATGCTCGACAAAGTTGGATATTCTTTTACCATTGGAATCCAAAAACTAGTCAATGATATCAGAAAATAAATGCTTTTCGAACCAGAGTTACAAGATATCTCGTAAGTATTTTATTTGGCAATAGCAGATTACACATTTCTACATTGCATGTGATCGAATAACGAATCCATTAGTTGTATTCAGTGGAAATTGGAAAATGCTGCCTTGTAGGAGTTCGGAGAGTGCATAGAGGGATGATTATTTTGCTGTTTTACATCGAAAGTTTCCAGTTATTTGCTCGTTTTCTAATGATAATGAATTCAGTCGTGGAAATTTGCCAGAGCTATTCCCTGTGATATTGTTTTCTCATAAAGTGTTTTTGCTCATCGCTCGTGTTTTGTTTTATCAACGTAAAACAGATTAATGCTTTCACCTTGTAATCATAAGTTCCACTTGTTCATTTTTCAGAAATTTCAGCTAAATATGCTAACCTTCACCAAGCATCATCCTAACAGCACTAGCCGTAAATTAAGATTGTTAATTTTGTTATGAAAATTGGTTCAATTTGTGACCCGGTATGGTTGTGAACAAAATTGCCCCCCCCCCCCCTTAGTTTTGTGTAACCCACTTTGAGAACCATTGTGCTAGAGCAGTGGTTCCCAAACTTTTTCGATTCTCGGCGCCCTTGCTGAATCCAGGTTTTCCCAAAGCGCCATATCTAAATTCTAACAACTATACACTGCCTATGTCAAATTCTAACAAGTATACTTTGCCTATGTAAAATTCTAACAAGTACACTTAGGTAAAAAATAATAAAACACGTATTGAAGATCACAAAAAATGTAATTGTAATAATTCAACTAATTATAATTAGTGGGATGGATGAGCCTGTTGATCACCGCACGTTTTCTCAAATCTTGGAATCAAACTGGACACAGCCACCCTCATTTCCTTCTCCACATTGATTTTCGCGCGATATTTAGTTTTTATCACAGCGACCACTGAAAACCCAGTTTCGCACAAATAAGAAGTCGCAAGTGGAATTAAAATTCTCTGAGTTTTACCACTCAGAAGAGGATATTCATCTTTTACTGATATCGAAAATTAAGGTAACTCCATGCTGCTAAATTTTGTTTTCAACGTATTGTCGCAAGACAACTCAATAAGATTCTCTACTGCAGCAGTAAATTCAGATGGAGCAGTGGCATGAAATGGATCTTGAATCCATACAAATTTATAGATATTATCATTTTGAAAATATTTCTCAAACCAGGTGATAAGCTGTGATAAGTGTTCTTCAAAAATGGATTTCATGCCTCGAGAGAAATCAACTCCATTGGAGGTCAAAAACTGTTGCAACAAGGGGAAACATTCTTTCCCTCTGTCTTCATTCATTTTTCTTTCCCATAGTTTTAGTTTTTTTATAAAAGCTGAAATTTTCTCAATCGACTTAAAGGTGTATGTTGCTTCCCTGCAGGGAAAGATTCAGAGCATTCATCTTTTCAAAAATATCACATAAGTATGCTAGTTTTACCAAAATATTTTCATTCACAAAATTTTCGGTATACTTGTGTTCTTTATCTTTAAGAAAGAAAAATATAAATTTCATGTCACAGTTCAAACGTACGAGACATAACACTACCACGAGACAGCCATCGCGAAGTGCTGTAGTACAACAAAGACTTGTGGTCGGATCCCATATCCTAAGATAGTGTTTTGAAAAACTTTGCCTTCAACGGCCGAGTTTTTATAAAGTTTACTACATTCACTACATATTCTAAGACCTGGTTCAATGTAGGATTCAGACATTTTGACGCGAGTGCTTCCCTGTGAATAACGCAATGGGTCCACAGTGCATCAGGGGCTTTGCTTCGAATAAGGCCCTGGAATCCTCCATTACAGCCGGACAAAGAACGAGCAGCATCAGTGCAAACACCAACGCACTTAGTCTACTCTACATTAATTTCGGATATAAAAGTTTCAAGGATCTTGAAAAAGTCTTGAGCCTTAGCAATACCAGTGATACTTTTACTAAAGATATGGTCTTCTACAATGTTATTACCACCTATAAACCGTACATAGCAAATCAAGTGAGCATGACTATTATCTGTGGCCTCATTCAGCTGCAACCCAAAGTCCTTACCTTTCATTTTTTTCAATTAATTGATCATTGAGGTCCTCCGCAATGTGCTGTATTCTGTGACTGATGGTGTTATTGGACAAAGGCACTTTTGAAAGCAGCTTCCCAGCAGACTCACCGATCATAATGTTCACCATATCTACAGCAGCGGGTAGAATGAGTTCTGCGATGGTATGAGACTTCTTACATTTTTTCGATTCTATGGGTCACCTTGTAAGATGCTATCAAAGCATTGCTTGGTATTGATGTCTGCTTATAAAAATTATATTTTTGTTGATTTAACTCTTGTAACTTTCTCGTAAAGCAATCACGAGATTTACTAAGCATACTGGGATGATTGGTTTCTAAATGGCGTTTCAACTTACTTGGTAGCATGCACTCTGGCTCCAAATCTTTCATACACAGTGCACACTGCGGTCTCTCTTCACCATTGACTTCTGTCGACGTAAAACCAAATTCCATATAACTGTCATCATATTTTCGATATTTATGCTTCCTCACACTCTTGCCACTATTTGAAGGTGTGCCCTCTTTATTTTCACTTTCACAATGCTTATTACTGTTTAGTAAAAACCGATCCATTTTAAAAAATACATACGAGAAGAAAAACTTCAAAAACTTCCCTTCATAAACAAATACATCGCTCTTTCCGCGTTCCGGAAACATAAAGCAACCGAAAAATTGTTATTCGGTCACCGCCGGGGAATTGAATCCTCGGCTAGATATCGAGAGTTCCGCAGATACAATTCCCCGGCGATGACCGTATAACAATTTTTCGGTTGCTGTATGTTTGCGGAACACGGAAAGAGCGGTGTGTTTGTTAATTTACTGACGCCACGTGTTTGGAGGATTTTAACTTCACTTCACTTAATCACAACAATATTCAGTTGATACGTCGATACTCAGCGACAGAGCATCAACACAACAGACTGCTAACCGCTAAATGAGTCACAACTGACAACGGATGAGCATATGTAAAGGATCTGGTGACCATCTCGAAAAATCTGGACTGAGAGTCTCATTTCTAGACGCTCGGAGAACGAGGAAGAAAAGTTTATCAGAAGTACGGAGGCTGGTGCGAAAGCAAAGGTTTCTTCCGGTAGCGGCCTCGCGGAAAGACACATGTGCGCCTGTCGAGCGGCAACCGTGCGGAGGGATAGCTTGTAACATTGTTGTAGAGCGCCATCTGGTAACCATTTGTAGAGGCTTCTGCAAACAGTTATTACTAAGTAAGTTACTGGTTTGCAACAGGTCCGCTAGATGGTGCGTGTCGCGTCCTGTCATATTGAATTGAAAATGGAAATAAAATTATAAAAATTTTGTAATATTTCGCGGCGCCTATGTGAGGATGCCTCGGCTCCGCAGGGCGCCGCGTCGCACACTTTGGGAGCCGCTGGTCTAGAGGATATTCAATCAATTCTGTTTTGCGTTGGTTGTACATCAAGGTTTTTAGCTAGCAGTACAATTTGACATATGGTTGGAGTCCCATATGAGACTTTAGTTTTGCCGTCCAGCTGGCGCATTGGTCTAAGTGCTGTCTCATGACCGTTTGTCCAAGTGGGTCCGGGTTGAATTTTCGGTAGGTCTGTATGTTGTGTTTGTGTTACGGCACTGGTTCTCTCCCTTCCCTGGAACCAGTGACTCCAAACTAGAGATGGTGGACTGCTTAAAGCCAACTGAGTTGCTCACGATGGTCGTTAAGTCTTCAACCAAAAAAGAAAAAAAGAAATTGTGTTTGTGTAACAATTTTGGCTTTCTCCTCTTCCCTAAAACCAGCTTTTCAATTTACAGGTGACACAAATACTTATGACCATCAGAGTTGCCCCACAGTATTTGTTAAAACCGCTTGGGGGAGGGGTAGAGAGGACTCAAGTGTGAAATTTTGCATTCCAGTTTGCTGGCTTGAAAGTTTCATGTGATGAAATGTCACATTTTCCCGAAACGCAGTTGTGGTTCTCCCTTACAACTACACGGTTTTGGGTGCTTTTAGGAATACCATTTCACTCACATTCCTTGATATATTTATCGCACATTTTGTGATAACTTCATTTTCAGGAGGGGGCAAACGGTGAAAATTTGCATATTTACAAACCATCATATGCAAATTTCCACTGTGTCTTGTTTTTACCACACTCTCAGCTCACGGATTTTTTTTAGAAACCAGAAGAGCCAAAATCTATATAAAATACATGGATAATTTAAATTACACACTTATATATATATATATAAGGTCAGGTGATGCGTAACATCACAGCCTCTCCTTGACAAATGTCAACCCCGCCTTCTCGTGGTGCATCCTGTTCCCACTAAAGGGGCTCTGACGACCGCCAATAGCAGTATAACTATACCATCGGGATTAGAGGAAATGCTATCCCACACTCACCAACCCGCTTGGCCAGCGTGGTGAGTTATGGCCAAACCCCTCCAAAATGACTCCACAACTTAAATCTTGGCCCTCAGTCTCCGGCAGCTGGAATGTACCTGGCCAAGGCAGCGGCCAGTGCGACATGAAGGCAGAGGGTGCTAAGAATCCCCGGAGGACCGGACTAGTCTGCCATCTGATGCTGACCTTGGCAACGTACAATGGACGCTCCCTATCTTCTGATTCAAGGCTTCTTGAATTGGAAGAGGAACTACAAAGGATCAAGTGGGACATCGTCGGGCTAAGTGAGGTAAGGAGAAAAGGAGAAGATCTCATTGAACTGAAAAGTGGACATCTCTTCTACTATCGTGGGACAGATACTGGCAGAACTACTGGTGTTGGATTTATAATAAACAAGAAACTGAAGGATAAAGTTGTAGAAGTTGAAAGTTCCTCTGACAGAGCTGCACGACTCGTTATCCAACTCTCGAGAAGATACCAGGCTCAGATCATTCAAACTTATGCACCCACCACAAGTCATGCTGAAGAAGAAATTGAAGAATTTTATGAGGAAATTCGTCATCTAAATAATAAAGGTAAGCAGCACTTGAAGATAATTATGGGAGATTTCAATGCAAAAATAGGGCAACGGCAACAGAATGAAATTTCAGTAGGTGAATTCGGTCACGGCAACAGAAACCAGCGTGGAAATACTCTCGTAGAGTTTGCAGAGGCAGAAGGGTTTTTCATCTTGAACTCTTGTTTCAAGAAAAAGCCACACAGGAAATGGACATGGAGACATCCAAATGGGACGACAAGTGAAATTGATTTTATTATGTGTAACAAAAAATTCGTCATAGAAAACTGCAGTGTGCTAAACAAGTTCAACACAGGCAGTGACCATAGATTGGTGAGATGTAAGATGCACCTCAACACTAAACTCGAACGTAGCAAGCTCATAAGACAAACAAAATGTATTGACATAACCAACCTTAAAATACACCATAATACCTTCAAATTGGAACTGAAGAACAGATTCTCTGCTTTAGAAGACCTAACATCAGAAGAAGTGGATATTTCTGAAGTTAACAGAAAAGTAACCAAAGCTCTTATGGAAACAGTAACAAAATTAGCCGGGTCTAAGAACAAATTGCATGTGAACAAATTAGCAGGAAAAACCAAAATGTTGATGCAAAAAAGAAGAGTGATGAGGACAACTAAAGAAGATGTGACTTCCAAAGTGGAATATATAGAGCTATGCAAGACAGGACGAAAAAGTATCACTGAAGACGTAAGGAAATTCAACTGTGAACTAGTAAGGAAAGCAATTGAAAACAACCAAAGCCTAAAGATAGCAAAGGGACATCTCAGTAAGGGAAAAAACAGATTATGGCACTGAGAAAAGAAGACGGTTCTGTAACAAGAAACAGAGGCGAAATTTTGACAAGAGTGAAAGATTTCTACTCCAAATTATATGAAAGGGATGATACATGTACTCCAGACATCATGAAAGGTACCAGTACCAGAGATCTTCCAGTCCTTCCAGCAGAAGTTGCACATGCAATCAAGAACATGAAGCGAGGAAAAGCTCCAGGAGAAGATGGAATTACTGTAGACATCATACAAGAAGCAAGTGGAGAAATCGAAACAGTACTCGCCGAAATTTTCACTCGATGCCTTAATGAAAAGAAAATTCCTGAGGATTGGAACAACGCTACAATGATCTTGCTACATAAAAAAGGTGACATTGAGGATCTCAGGAACTACAGACCAATCAGCCTCCTATCAGTGGTTTATAAAATCTTCACTAAAGTTCTTTCACACCGCTTGAAGTTGACACTGGGCATGGCTCAACCGAGAGAACAAGCTGAATTCAGGAGTGGCTACAGCACAATAGATCATATCCACGTACTGAGATAACTAATTGAAAGAGCGAGGGAATATGAACTTCCATTGTGCATGGCTTTTATCGATTATGAAAAAGCCTTTGATTCGGTGAAACCATCAGCTGTTACAATGGCTCTGAAATCCTGCGGTATTGAAGATGCATACATTAATATTATTAATAACATCTATGAAAATGCAAGTGCAAAGATTCGGCTATTTGAAAATACAACACACATAAAAATTGGAAAAGCAGTGAGACAAGGTGACACCATATCTCCGAAGCTCTGTAATGCCACATTGGAAAATGTCTTTCAATCACTGAACTGGGAAAACAAAATGATAAAGATTAATGGAGGTTATCTAACCCACCTTCGTTTTGCTGATGACATAGTCATTTTTGCAACTACCCCATCAGAGCTACAGAGTATGATCCAGGAACTTGCTGACAAGAGTAAAGAAGTGGGATTAAAAATGAACTTTCAGAAGACAAAAGTGATGTTCAATGCTTTTACAAGAAATGAAGATTTATCGATTGATGGAGAAAAGCTGGAGATAACAGACACGTACGTTTATCTTGGACAGCAGATATCAAGTGAGGGTCACATTGGTGAAGAAATTAATCGGCGTACAAAACTTGCCTGGAGAGCTTTTTGGAAGAAACAGCATAATTTTCAAGAGCAATATGCCATTATGTCTTAAAAGAAAAGTGTTTGATCAATGCATCCTTCCAGTGCTTACGTATGGTGCAGAGACGTGGACCTTAGCTAAAAGAGACATACAAAGTCTGCAGACAACTCAAAGAAGCATGGAGAGGTGCATGCTTGGTGTAACCAGGAGAGATAAGAAGAGGAACACGTGGATCCGAAAAATGACAAGAGTAGAGGACATCATGATCAGAGTTAAATCCCTGAAATGGCAATGGGCTGGACATACTGCCAGAAGAACAGACCATCGATGGACAGCCGAAATTTTAGATTGGATTCCAAGGGACAGGAAAAGACCCAGAAGAAGGCCACATGGAAGATGGGTGGATGAAATTCGAAAGTATGCGGGAGTGACATGGAAGAGACTGGCACAAGACAGACCGTTGTGGAGGAAACTTGGGGAGGCCTTCGTCCAGCAGTGGATTGATAATGGTTGACACTGATGATGATGATGATGATATATATATATATATATATATATATATATATATATACACTATCTACCAACAAGTAATTGGACACCTGTTATAGCAAAGGAAAACGAAGTTTATTCACCTTCAATAGTTGGTGGAGCCTCCACGAGCGGCGATTACAGCTGCGACCCTCCGGGACATACTCTCCACCAGGCGTTGTACGACGGCTAGCGGTATTTTCTTCCACTCGGCTTGGAGAAGGCAGGTCAGTTCCTTCACCGATTTCGGACGGTGGGGGCACCCCTTAAATCAACGCTCCAATTCGTCCCAGAGGTACTCGATCGGGTTAAGGTCCGGGATCTGCGCAGGCCAGTCCATTCGATTAACCCCATTGTCACCATACCAAGCCATGGTGGACCTCGCAACATGACAGGTGGCACTGTCATCCTGAAAGTAACATGGGTCCACCCCGTAAAATTGCCACAACGTAGGAAGCGCATGGTCATCCAAAATGGTGTAGTAGGTCTCGGCGTTGAGTCTACCAGGTATTGCCACCAAGGGTCCCGTGCCATACCAGGAGAAACACCCCCATAGCATAATTCCGCCGCCGCCAAACTTCACAGTTGGCACAATACATTCCGGCAGGAGGCGTTCTCCAGGCAGACGACAAACCCAGACCCTGGCATCCAAACGGTAGAGGGAGAACCTTCATTCGTCGCTACAGAGAACCTGTTTCCATGTTTAACGGTCCACTGTCAACGTTCTTTGCACCACGTTAGCCGAGCAGCGCTATTGGACTTGGTGATCAAAGGCTTGTGGGCGGCAGCACGTCCATGATAACGGAGCAGATGGGCTTCCTTACGGACGGTATTCATCTAAAGAACACTCCCGGATGCCTGTTGAAACTTCTCGCGGATGTGGCCCATCGTTTTGGTGCGGTTCTTCCGAATTTCACTGGCCAGCACCAGTCGGTCTCTAACTTCTAGTTTTGTGGGTCTGCCGGGTCAGGGCACATTCTGACAGTCACACCTCATCTTCCACTTGCCAATTACGTAGGCCACTGTCGATTGTAGGTACTTCAACACGCTGGATATGTCACGTATGGACCGGCCATTTCTGTGATACCCGACGATTACACCTTTCTCGAAATCAGAGAGCTCCGAACTGCGTGGCATCTTGCATGCGACTGGTTGCGTTTATGTTTCCCACACGATATTTAACGGTGGCGGCGGCGGCCGTGACGTGTATCAGGCCCGCAAATATCGTCAATTGCAGGGGTGTCCAATTATTTGTTGGTAGATAATGTATATATCATTGTCATATATATATATATACAGTAATATATCTCTTACGGGATGTAAGGTCATTTGATGCGTAACATCACAGCCTCTCCTTGACAAATGTCAACCCCGCCTTCTCGTGGTGCATCCTGTTCCCACTAAAGGGGCTCTGACGACCGCCCATAGCGGTATAACTATACCATCGGGATTAGAGGAAATTCTATCCAACACTCACCAACCCGCTTGGCCAGCGTGGTGAGTTATGGCCAAACCCTCCAAAATGATTCCACAACTTAAATCTTGGCCCTCAGTCTCCGGCAGCTGGAATGTACCTGGCCAAGGCAGCGGCCAGTGCGACATGAAGGCAGAGGGTGCTAAGAATCCCCGGAGTACCGGACTAGGCTGCCATCTGATGCTGACCTTGGCTACTTACAATGGACGCTCCCTATCTTCTGATTCAAGGCTTCTTGAATTGGAAGAGGAACTACAAAGGATCAAGTGGGACATCGTGGGGCTAAGTGAGGTAAGGAGAAAAGGAGAAGATCTCATCGAACTGAAAAGTGGACATCTCTTCTACTATCGTGGGACAGATACTGGCAGAACTAGTGGTGTTGGATTTATAATAAACAAGAAACTGAAGGATAAAGTTGTAGAAGTTGAAAGTTCCTCTGACAGAGCTGCACGACTTGTTATCCAACTCTCGAAAAGATACCAGGCTCAGATTATTCAAACTTATGCACCCACCACATGTCATCCTGAAGAAGAAATTGAAGAATTTTATGAGGAAATTTGTCATCTAAATAATAAAGGTAAGCAGCACTTGAAAATAATTATGGGAGATTTCAATGCAAAAATAGGGCAACGGCAACAGAATGTAACTTCAGTAGGTAAATTCGGTCATGGCAAGAGAAACCAGCGTGGAAATACTCTCGTTGAGTTTGCAGAGGCAGAAGGGTTTTTCATCTTGAACTCCTTCTTCAAGAAAAAGCCACACAGGAAATGGACATGGAGACATTAAAATGGGACGACAAGTGAAATTGATTTTATTATGTGTAACAAAAAATTCGTCATAGAAGACTGCAGTGTGCTAAACAAGTTCAACACAGGTAGTGACCATAGATTGGTGAGATGTAAGATGCACCTCAACACTAAACTTGAACGTGGCAAGCTCATAAGACAAACAAAATCTATTGACATAACCAACCTTAAAAAACACCATAATACCTTCAAGTTAGAACTGAAGAACAGGTTCTCTGCTTTAGAAGGCCTAACATCGGAAGAAGTGGACATCTCTGAAGTTAACAGAAAAGTAACCAAAGCTCTTATGGAAACAGCAACAAAATTAGCTGGGTCTAAGAACAAGTTGCATGTGAACAAACTATCAGGAAAAACCAAAATGTTGATGCAAAAAAGAAGAGAGATGAGGACAACTAAAGAAGATGTGACTTCCAAAGTGGAATATATAGAGCTATGCAAGACCGTAAGAAAAAGTATCACGGAAGACGTAAGGAAATTCAACTGTGAACTAGTGAGGAAAGCAATTGAAAACAACCAAAGCCTAAATATAGCAAAGGGACATCTCAGTAAGGGAGGAAAACAGATTATGGCACTGAGAAAAGAAGATGGTTCTGTAACAAGAAATAGAGGCAGAAATTTTGACAAGAGTGAAAGATTTCTACTCCAAATTATATGAAAGGGATGATATATGCACTCCAGACATCATGAAAGATACCAGTACCAGAGTTCCTCCAGTCCTTCCAGCAGAAGTTGCACATGCAATCGAAAACATGAAGCGAGGAAAAGTTCCAGTAGAAGATGGAATTACTGTAGACATCATACAAGAAGCAAGTGGAGAAATCGAAACAGTACTCGCCCAAATTTTCACTCGATGCCTTAATGAAGGAAAGATTCCTGAGGATTGGAACACCGCTACAATGATCCTGCTACATAAGAAAGGTGACATTGAGGATCTCGGAAACTACAGACCTATCAGCCTCCTATCAGTAGTTTATAAAATCTTCACTAAAGTTCTTTCACACCGCTTGAAGGTAACACTGGACATGGCTCAACCGAGAGAACAAGCTGGATTCAGGAGTGGCTACAGCACAATAGATCATATCCACGTGCTGAGAGAACTAATTGAAAGAGCGAGGGAATATGAACTTCCATTGTGCATGGCTTTTATCGATTATGAAAAAGCCTTTGATTCGGTGAAACCATCAGCAGTTACAATGGCTCTGAAAACCTGCGGTATTGAAGATGCATACATTAATATTATTAATAACATCTATGAAAATGCAAGTGCAAAGATTAGGCTGTTTGAAAATACAACACACGTGAAAATTGGAAAGGGAGTGAGACAAGGTGACACCATATCTCCGAAGCTCTTTAATGCCACATTGGAGGGTGTTTTTCAGTCGCTGAGCTGGGAAAACAAGGGGATAAAGATTAATGGAGATTATCTAACCCACCTTCGTTTTGCTGATGACGTAGTCATTTTTGCAACTACCCCATCAGAGCTGCAGAGTATGATCCAGGAACTTGCTGACAAGAGAAAAGAAGTGGGATTAAAAATGAACTTTCAGAAGACAAAAGTGATGTTCAATGCTTTTACAAGAAATGAAGATTTATCAATTGATGGAGAAAAGCTGGAGATAACAGACACGTACGTTTATCTTGGACAGCAGATATCAAGTGAGGGTCACATTGATGAAGAAATTAATCGTACAAAACTTGCCTGGAGAGCTTTTGGAAGAAACAGCAGAATTTTCAAGAGCAATATGCCATTATGTCTTAAAAGAAAAGTGTTTGATCAATGCATCCTTCCAGTGCTTACGTATGGTGCAGAGACGTGGACCTTAACTAAAAGAGACATACAAAGGCTGCAGACAACTCAAAGCAGCATGGAGAGGTGCATGCTTGGTGTAACCAGGAGAGATAAGAAGAGGAACTCGTGGATCCGAAAAATGACAAGAGTGGAAGACATCATAATCAGAGTTAAATCCCTGAAATGGCAATTAGCTGGACATACTGCCAGAAGGACAGATCATCGATGGACAGCCGAAATTTTAGATTGGATTCCAAGGGACAGGAAAAGACCCAGAAGAAGACCACATGGGAGATGGGTGGATGAAATTCGAAAGTATGCAGGGGTGACATGGAGGAGACTGGCAGAAGACAGACTGTTGTGGAGGAAACTTGGGGAGACCTTCGTCCAGCAGTGGATTGATAATGGTTGACAATGATGATGATGATGATATCTCTTACACGTGGGCGCAAACCAACGTGACGCATAAGTGAAAGTTAGTGTAATTTTAGGCAAAATTAAGTTTAAAATGTAATTAATATGAGAATAACATGCGGACTAAGAAAAATATCAGCAATTGGATTTACTTAGATAAATTTAATCCTTTTTAAGCTTAAATGTTTCAAAAATGTAAATTACATAATCTTAAAATTTTAATTACTATCTTACTTACATTTATGGTTTTTTAAAGTAGTATAAAACTGAATTTTTGTTGTTGTTGTTGTTGTTGGAAATTTAACGACCACCGTGAGCACCTTAATGGGCTATAATCAGTCGCCCGTCCCTAATTTAGGGTCACTGGTACCAGGGAAGAGAGAGCGCTAGTGTCTCAAGATAAACACAACATCCATGCCTCACCGGGATTCGAACCCGGACCACTGCGCCACCGGGTCGGCAAATTGAAGATTGTTTCTGCTGTTGCCTCTCACTGAAAATAGCTTTTTCAAATTCGTCGAAACGGGAATGTGTGGCATTAGATGCATTGGTAAGTTGTATGTAGGCACGAAGAGTTTCCAAAGCTTGTACTGCTTTCGCTAAAGTCGGAGAATCTTTTGTTAATTCTTCTTTGACGCCCCGGTGGCGCAGTGGTCTTGTGACGTACCTTCCAGCAGAACGCACACGACATAAAGGCAGATAGGAATCAGAATAAAACGTCCGCGTAGCTCAATTGGTAGAGTGACTTATTCCGGAATGAGGGGATCCGGGTTCGAATCCTGGCGTGGTCAGAAATGAAGGAAAAATTTACTTCGTTATAATGGCGCCCGAACTATCCGGATGACCCGACCGTTCAAAATCTCGCAATGGTGTGATGTTCTTTCCACACCGCGAGATAGGAAAAATAAGAGAATCCCTTCTCCAGCGCTTCGAAAAATAAATGTGTGTGACGTTGCATTCCACACACCAGATTGACTGGGAGTTCTCAAGTGCACGTTCTACAGTGGATGACTGCATGCAACGATTCATGGTCACGGCTGACCCGTGGGCCATGCCCCGGCCCTCTTTCGGGGGTGGGGGAGATGTGACGTACCTGCCAGCAGGACGCACACGACATAAAGGCAGATAGGAATCAGAATGAACGTCTGCGTAGCTCAGTTGGTAGAGCGACTTGTTCCGGAATAAGCGGACTCGGGTTCGAATCCCGGCGTAGACCAAAAATGACGGAGAAATTTACTTCGTTATAGTATAAGCGATGGCTTCTGATCCGGGTTCGAATCCCGGTGAGGCATGGATTTGTGGTTGTGTTTGTCTTATGGCTCTGTCTTTTCCCTGGAACCAGATGCCTTAAATTAGGGACGGGCGACTGCTTAGAGCTCATTGAGTTGTTCATGGTCGTTAAACCTCCAATCAAAAAAAATATTCTTCTTTGTTATCCGTCTTTTTATTATCATTTTCATCCTGAATTTCACTGGTTATTTCTTGAATATCACTTAATTTCCCCGTTACTACATTTTAACGATGTCTACAAACTAAAACTAATCAATCTACCTGAAATTGCATTCTTCAGTCTTCATCATTGGCAGACTATTCTTCAATTTCATTTTCTGACTGAAAAAAGCCTGCTTAAAACAATTCGTAATGCCTGTTTCAGTTATATCTTTTCATGATGAACAGAGCATATGAAGAGCATCAGGGATGGACACTTGTTTCAGTTCACTTGTGGGGTTTAGCTCAAGAGCAGCGAGAAATCTGAGAATCTAAGTTTTCTGTAGTGAATTTGGGGATTTGCAATTTGCATGGGAAAACACCACTTTCGTATTGCTCAGCATTGGTAGGTCAGGAAGTTGAGCAGGACACTGATCCATGAATAAAAGCACTTGCCGTTTCTCTCTTTCCATTTTCCTATCAAACTTCTGTGGGAATTTCAAAAAGATGTTCGAAGTGATCCATGCTTTTTTGCTGTTAGCATATTCACACCACAATTGTTTTCACGCTTTTGAAGCAACAAGGTGTCTTCGATTTACCGACGACTAAAGAGGATCATTTTTCAGAGCAATCAGCATTGCAGCAAAGTAGAACCGTAAGTCTTTACTATGTGACGTGCCTGCACCGCAGGACGTACATGAGGTAAATGCAGATAGCAGCGAGAGCATACGTCCGCGTAGCCCAGTTGGGAGAGCGACTTAATCCGGAGTGAGGTTACCCGGTTTCGATGCCCGGCGTGGACAAAAAATGATGGAGAAATTTACTTCGTCATAACGTATTTTCCATTGTGACACTGTTCACCCTTGAAAGCTCAGGAATTCTAAAAAAAAAAAATCCAGTTTTATAGGAGTTGATGATGTCTGTAGACTTGTAATATTTCACTAAATTTGGGAAATCTGTTATCCATTGTTCAACACTACCTTCTTGAATGATGCAGGTATGCCTTTTTCAGTTTCACCACTATGATGCAATCCATACCTTTTCTACGCTTTCCAACCGTAGGTTGAAGAAGCGTATATGCTCCAGCTTTGTCTGCCCGTCTGTCTGTCCGCACGATAACTCGCGTAAAAATGGTTCGATTTGGATGACATTTTAGTATATGATAGGGGATCACTGGGGACGAACCCTATTGAAAATAGGCAAAATGGGGTCAAAGATCGGGACATAGGAGTGGGATACATTCCATTGCCTTATGCTTCATAACTTGCGTAAATATGGTTCGATTTCGATCAAATTTTAGTATGTCTAGAGGACCACCTGGGGACGAACCCTATTCAAAATGGGTGAAGTGGGGTCAAAGGTTAGGACATAGGAGCGGGATGCATTCCATTGCCCTTATGTGTCATACCTTTCGTAAGTATGGTTGGCTTTCGATGACATTTTACTATGTCGTAGAGGACCACCTTGGACGAACCCTATTGAAAATGGCTAAAGTGGTGCCAATGGTCAGGACATAGGATCGGGATTCATTCCATTGCCCTTGTGCGTTATAACTTACGTAAAAATGCTTCAATTGAGACAAAACTTTTCATGTTGTTCCGGAAGTATACTTTACCGGTTCTGTTGAATATCATCGAAATGGGGTCGAAGGTCGAGTCATAAGAGCGAGATTTATTCTACAGCCATTATCCTCATAACTTAAGTAATGATTTCTGGTATGTTGGAAAGCGTATCATAATCAATGCATTGCATGATTTTATTAACTTTCTTTTTTTTTTCAGTCTCACAACGCATCCATATGATGCAGAAAAATTTTCTATTCTAAAAGTCTGTGGTGAGGTTAGAGCTGTCTCTCTTAGTAACTCACAGCTGGCAGGTAGATTGAAGCTGCGAATTTCTTTAAATCATTGCACTAAAGCACTATCCAGTTTGTCAAACTTTTCACTCTATATACTGCTGCGTTTCTTCGAATGAATTCCACGTTCACGTGGAATTCATTCGAAGAGTTCACGTGGAATTCATTCGAAAAGTTTTCAGTGTTAGAATTAGAAATAAATCTTCTACTGTCCCAGCGGACCATTAGAATTTGTAAACTACTGGTCCACCGAAAAAATAATAAAAAAATCTTAGGCATTTACAATATATGTAGAAAATAGCATATAATTTCAACGGAATTATCTCTAATATTTGTTTTTAAACCTACTGTTAGTTTGAAGCCTAAAAAGAAAACCACGCAGAAAGGTAAAATAAATAGAATTTAATTTTTTAACTTGTGACAAATAAAATAAAACCTAGTCATTCGGGCCAGTAAAATCAATAGTTCAGGGGTCCGGCGGGAGTTTTACTGCCCAGTGGCCAGAGGAGCACTGGGCAATTCAAACGCTGTCCTAATGGCATTTTGTTCTTCAAAATCTGTTTTAGAGTTGTTTTGGGAATTTTGAAATGTTCCGCTAAAGATTTCTTCAGTGCATCTCAGATTTTTTTATGACTTCCTTTTTGAATTAAATCGATAACTTCGTTCGCTTGCCCATTTTCAAAACTGAAAAGTCACTGAACAGGTTACGCCGACAGTAATGAAATTTTAAGTGAAAGTCAGCGACTTTAGCTAACCAAAATTGCCAGATTAGTTGTTCTTAATCCTTTCTTCGGTTCTAAGGAAACTGGTATGAATCACAGGCGAAAGATAGCACCTTGCATGAGAGAATAGACTCAGTTCTTCAATAAGAAGAAGGGAAAGGCGAGGGGGATTAGGGAAAGACTGCCATCGATAGGAAATTTCCTTGGAAAGGCGTATTCAGTAGAAAGGAAAGTCGGGAATGTGAAGTGAAAATGTTTTCCATGACGTCTAACTGAGAGGTACCTTTCAAACCGAGACGCATAAACACCGAGGTGGTGCAGTGGTCTAAGAGCTGGCTTCTAATCATTCATCCAAGATAGGTCCAGGTTTGAATCATAGGTAAACAACGAATGGTGTGTTCATCTTACCACGTGGAGTATGAATCTCTCCCTTTCCTGGAGCCAGTGGCCTTAAATTAGGGGTGTCTGACTACTTAGTCTGTTGAGTTGCCCGCAAATAATATTATTAATAATAAAAAATATACAAGCACCAAAATTTTATTTTCCAAGACTATTATAGTACATGTAGGAGTAAGCCAGTTGCAAGTCTTGAGTTTTTATCATACTTAACAAAACAAATTCTTATTAAAATGAATATTAGTAACAGGATTTTGGTGTCAAAATTTGGCTTTGACAAATGTATATCGACATTTTAGTCAAGTAAGTGTGGCCAAAATGGTGAAAAAATTCAAGTTAAAATTTTAAAATACAATTTTTATGTAATCAGTTTGATCAACAGACACCTACTGCCTGTATTGTATCTCTCCAATAGATCACAATAAGGAAAAGAAATTGTCTTAACCCTTCAAGCGGGCTACTTACCTTGACTAAATGGTACCTAAAATTTTTCATGCTCCCCAAATAGGAATGTTCACATAGTGGCCGAAAAGATACTGCAAAGCAATTCCCTTCCCCCTCCCTCTCATCTCAGCAGCAACGACTATAAACCTGTCCTTGGGCGAAAGTACTTTGGGAAACTGCGGTTATCTTTAATTTTTTTTTCTTTTTATTATTGCTACTACTGGGAAATTGGCGGACAAAATTCAGCAAGCCATCAGCTACGTCAGTTGCAAGTCTTGAGTTTTTATCATACTTAACAAAACAAATTCAGCAAGCCATCAGCTAAGCCATCAGCTAAGCCAGTTGCAAGTCTTGTCTACAATTCAGCAAGCCATCAGCTAAGCCAGTTGCAAGTCTTGAGTTTTTATCATACTTAACAAAACAAATTCTTATTAAAATGAATATTAGTAACAGGATTTTGATGTCAAAATTTGGCTTTGACAAATGTATATCGACATTTTAGTCAAGTAAGTATGGCCAAAATGGTGAAAAAAATTCAAGTTAAAATTTTAATATACAATTTTTATGTAATCAGTTTGATCAACAGACACCTACTGCCTGTATTGTATCTCTCCAATAGATCACAATAAGGAAAAGAAATTGTCTTAACCCTTCAAGCGGGCTACTTACCTTGACTAAATGGTACCTAAAATTTTTCATGCTCCCCAAATAGGAATGTTCACATAGTGGCCGAAAAGATACTGCAAAGCAATTCCCTTCCCCCTCCCTCTCATCTCAGCAGCAACGAATATAAACCTGTCCTTGGGCGAAAGTACTTTGGGAAACTGCGGTTATCTTTAATTTAATTTTTTTTTCTTTTTTTTATTGCTACTACTGAGAAATTGGCGGACAAAATTCAGCAAGCCATCAGCTACGTCACGTGATTGCCGGCTGCCACTGCTGGGGGAAACTAGTGGACTGCATTAGGCTAGTCATCATTTATGGCACGTGCTTTCAAGGCCGCTGAAGGGCCATTTGTGGCAGCTACGGTCTGTGGCCCTGTTGTGGCATATCAAACTGATGCGGGTGCCATCTGTTGGCTTGAACTGCTGGCCGTTCTGTTGGCCACCCGGACATTTTATTGATGGTTCGGCAGCGGCAACATAGAGCTGGGCCCTTGCTGGCAGTGCTGGTCCAGCGAGACTGTTTTTGCTGGGTCGCAGAAAACACTATGCGCTATGAGTAGCCTGCATAGTTAATCTATGGCACGAAATCTTTTTGCGAATCGCATTCGTTAGTTTTGCATGCGCTAATCGTATCATTTATGGATTTATTTCAATATTCAGTTAAAACATATTTAGAAAAGAGACATGCTAAGTATTTTTCTGTCGGAAATTACAGTTCAGGATGAACTGACAGGTGCGGATTATACGACGATCATTTTTTTTTCTGAATTTCATGGTCTACGGACATGCCGCCGAGGATAATACGAAGGAAAAAATTGTTTTCCTCAGTACTGCATGACCGACGGATAATACACCGCCGAGGATTATGTGTCAGGTTTTTTTTTTTTTTTTTTTTTTGCGTGGTCTGTGGATTATACGCCACTGCAGATCTTAGATTTTGTTTCTGAAATTTTTAGTCTGCAGATCGTGCGAAATGAAATGCTGTACTTTGAATTAATATTCACAAAATGTGTTTTTAACAAATTTTAATAAAACCCAAACTAAAATTTTAATTTTTTGAGAGCAGCAACTTGAAAAATGGGACAAGAAAATTATGGAGTAAATTGATTTTTATTTAGCAGTGTTTTGGGGTAAAAAGGGAAAAATTGACGGCAATATATTTTATTACTTCTTGTTCCAGCATCATCACCACACCATACGTTGCGTTCATGTGTTATTCTTTGAAATTTGACTCCGTTTCACCTGGCTCCTAGATCTGGAGCATATTTATCAAGCCATGCTAATAACAAACGTTTCGGGAACTTTTGGCCTACTTTTGAGAAAGAGGACCAGGGTTAGGTTTTTGGCGTGATGACCTTCAAAAACTAGTTTAAACCGTCAAAAACTTGTAACTAATGCTTTTAAACAATTTGTAAGCATTAGTAGATATTCTAAATAGTAAGAAACATACCTTCAAGCAAACTCACAATGTTAGTCGTTATTTTTATAATTATTATTTTATCACAGTCATTAAGAGCAACAAAGTGTCAAACATTTTTATTCTTTAAAATTTTTGATTTGTTCAGAGTCGATTTCATTGATCTAAATTATGCATATTTTCTGCCAATAAATTGCAGAACTAGTAGTCTTGTTCGTTGTTCCCTCGCAGCATCCAATAGCACATTTGTTGACACCTAAACTGAGCTTACAGTATAGAACTCCACAGTTAGAAAACAAACTTTCAACTGAAGCTGAGCTGGAAGGACTTGACAACAAAAGCATTGCTAGTTCGGCAAGTTTAGAGGCAAGTTCAGTTGTACAGCCATTACATTTAAAAATTCCTTTCCACCAAATCATTGGACTTGCATTCCTTCCAGTAGCATTGTAATAAGACGGGAGGAAAGGCGTTTTGTCAGCTTCATATGCAATCAGCAACGTCAAATACTAGTATGGATGAATAAAGTCTGGATCCCTTCTCGGGATGCTAGAAGTTCTGTATTATTTTGAGAATGACAATCTGTTTCCACTCTAGTGTGTTACAGTGGCAAGCTATTTAATGGATTTGTTGTGGAGACAAACATGGAATGCTATTTTTCTTGGTTAACAAAACACATTCCATATTAAAACAAACACATTTTGGTCCTGAAAATATGGGTTGACTCATAATATGCTTGAATTTACTCTATGGTTTAACAAGAGAAATCTTACCATATTGCTTATTTACACTGAAGAGCAATTCAATTAGAGATACCTGTCTAGTAACGTGTAGCACCACCTTTCGCCCTGATAACGGCTGCGATTCATTTCGGCATGGACTCGAGAAGACACCGGAAGCTTTGGGAAGCCCTACGGATCCACGACCCCTGAGCAAGCTCCCACAGTTCACGAAGATTTGATGGAGGGGGTCAGAGCCTCGAACATCTCTCCCGATGGCATCCCAGATGTGCTCGATGGAATTGATGTCAGGTGACCTAGCTGGCCAAGAAAGCGAGGTCACGTCGGTGGAGTGTTCATCCAACCATTCGGATACAATTCGAGAGCGATGGCACGGTGCATTGTCTTGTTGCAGGATGAGGTCCCCAGTGGGATGTTGAAGACGCACAAACGGAGCAAATGGTCGTCCACGATATCCCGATAACGTTGACCTGTGAGGGACGATGTCACACGTACCAGGGGTCACATTTCAGTCCACGTAAACAGTCCCCAGACGAGAATGACACCCTCCACCAGCTTGAAGAGTGCCCTGCTGGCAAGACGGATCCATCGTATCATGTGGTTTGCGCCGTACTCGTATCCTGCCATCCGCCTGTACCAACGTGAATCTCGACTGATCAGTCCAGGCAACATTTTTCCACATGTCTAAGGTCCAGTGACGATGTTCCCGCGCCCATGCTAATCTTTGCAAAATGTAATGTGCGGTCAGCAGCGGTACCCTCGTGGGACGATGGCTTCTGTACTCCATAGCGAGGAGATGGTTTCGGATGGTGTGTCTGCTTATACGTTTTTGTGCACCAGCTGTAAATTGCCGAGTGATGTCTTGCACTGTTGCCCGTCTATCCGCTGTTACAATGCGAGCTGGCCGACGATGACACCGCTCATCCACACGCTGTTGTCCACGGCAGTTGGCCCTTGCTGGGATGGTTTTACCGGATTCGATGTACCACGGTGCACCCGTGATACTGTGGCTCGTGAAAATCCCAGTGCCTGCACGACTTCCGAGATGGAGTGACCCATTCGTCGGGCCCCGTAATTTGCCCAAGATCAAATGCGCTTAGATCCTTCGTCTTACCAATACTACTTCCGACTCTTACTGATTCCCGTCGCATAACTCCTTATATTGTCGGATCGCTGCATACGTCATGTCGTTTCCGTTTACAGGGCCACCCACAGCGCCACGTTTGAATAACGCCAGCTGTCTTTAATTCAATTGCTCTTCAGTGTATATATTAATACTTAGAAAGTAAAAAAATATTACTTAATAATCCTATACTAGATTAGTACTCACATATTATTAACATTTTATTAACGTTATATGCATTGTACGTGGGTTGGGAAGAAAGTAGTGGCAACGCATACATATATCATAAACTATTTATTGTATCACCTGCATATTGTTACAGACTTTCAATGTGATCTCCAGCCATATGTACGACCCATTGCCAGACCTGTGGAATACACTAGACACCAGTGAAAGTGTCATTGCTATTGATGTCTTGATGGGGCGCCCTGCTGCTTGCAGGATGACGTCTCTGGTGAGGAAACGTCGTCCCCGCAATGGTTCCTTCAACTAGGGAAAGAAATCGAAGTCGCAGGGGCTTGTGTCGGGAGAATATGGAGGATGTTCGAGTACCTCCCACCCCCACCATTGAAGTAAGTCCCACACTGGAGCAGCATTGTGACAGCGGGCGTTGTCATGCGGGATCATGGTTGGGCGTGTTTGGAAATGCTGCCGTTTCTGTCACGGGGTAGGACGAAGATGTCGTTCCAAGAAGCGGTTGTAGTACACGGTATTCACTGTTTGGCCTGGAGGAATCGCACGATGGAGTTTAACACGCTCCACATCACATCCAACTATTTGCGTCACTTTCACATTCCCTGGTGCTTGACGCACTTTTGTGGGCCAGGGAGACGATGGGCGGCGCCATTCATTGGTTCTTGACGCACTTTTGTGTGCCAGGGAGACGATGTGGGGCCCCATTCATTGGTTGATGACACACTTCTGTCGGCCGGGGAGACATGGGCGGTGCCATTCATTGGTTCTTGACGCACTTTTGTGGGCTGGGGAGACGATGGAGGGCGCCATTCATTGGTTGTTGACGCACGTTTGTGGGCCGGGGAGACATGGTGGCGCCATTCATTAGTTCTTGACGCACTTTTGTGGGCCGGGGAAGCGATGGGTGGCGTCATTCATTGGTTCTTTGGATTGCGCCATTCATGGGTTCTTGACGCACTTTTGTGGGCCGAGGAGATGATGGGCGGCGCCATTCATTGGTTCTTGACGAACTTTTGTGAGCCAGGGTGACGATGGGCGGCGCCATTCATTGGTTCTTGACGCACTTTCGTGAGCCAGGGTGACGATGGGCGGCGCCATTCGTTGGTTCTTGACGAACTTTTGTGGGCCGGGGAGACGATGGGCGACGCCATTCATTGGTTCTTGACGCACTTTTGTGGGCCGGGGAGACGACGGGGGGCCACATTCATTGGTTGATGACACACTTTTGTGGGCCGGGGAGACGATGGGTGGCACCATTCATTAGTTCTTGACGCACTTTTGTGGGCCGGGGAACAGATGGGTGGCGCCATTCATGGGTTCTTGACGCACTTTTGTGGGCCGAGGAGATGATGGCGGCGCCATTCATTGGTTCTTGACGCACTTTTGTGGGCCGAGGAGATGATGGGCTTCGCCATTCATTGGTTCTTGAAGATATTTTGTGGGCCGGGGAGACGATGGGCGACGCCATTCATTGGTTCTTGACGCCCTTTTGTGAGCCAGGGTGACGATGGGCGGCGCCATTCATTGGTTCTTGACGCACTTTTGTGTGCCGGGGACACATGGGCGGCGCCATTCATTGGATCAGCGGTTCAGCTCCGGTTCGTAGGATCGAGTCCACGTTTTGTTCACGGCGATGATTCTCTCCAGAAATGCATGACCTTCCACGTTGTAATGTGCCAAATGATCAGTTGCAAGGGTGTATGTACCGTGTCCATTTGTGAACCTCGGTAAGCTGATGAGGCACTCATCGAGCTGCAATTTTGCGGTTCCCAAGCAATTGGTGCAACACGTGCAATTCTGTGGTGTTGCTTGTCCCTACTTCTGCAGCTAACTCCCGCGCTATCCATCGCCGATCCACCTCCAGCAGGGATTAGATTTACTCAACATAATGCGCCTCGAAACCAAGGCGTCATGCAGGTGGCGCATCATCGCCACAATCACGTCCTTGTTGGAAGACTGCTATCCAATGGGCCACCGTCCGATATGGCAGAGCTTCGTGGCCACAGGCTTCTTGAAGACCCGCATGACATTCCTTCACGTTTCTGCCATGCGCCATCTCAATCTTGATCCATGCGCGCTGCTCATTCTTTGAAAACATCGCTTAGAGCGGTCCAATTTCACACTCCCAAATGACAGCTTTTTTATCCCTCCTGAGCCAGTTGCACTGGAATGACTGACCTCTTGATGTGCTGTGAACCCCAGCGCCCTCTCGTGTTCTTACGCGTTGTGACACCAGTGTTTCCACTATTTTCATTCCAACCTAAGTATGTTTGTTTTCTTTAAAAGCTATTTTTATATTGAAATGCAATATTTGAGGTTTCTAACGTGAGAGTTTAAACCATGGTTAAAACCGTCAGAAACCTGCTAACCCGGCGACGAACATATTCATCTGAGTTGATTTCTACTTATTTTATAGCTAACCACGAGTTATTTTGTTCTTGTCAGTTAAAGGGTTAATATTGCAAATATTTGCCTTTTTCTCAGCAGCTTCTATGAGTGTCAAACTAAATGGTTTGGATATGTTAATTTCATTAACAAATTTTTAGTATTTGTCTTGGCCAGAAATCAGGATCAATTGTCAGAAACTGAAATTGTATCTATTTATTGACATTTAGTACCTTACCCTTCATACACTTCATGAGATGAACACAATCAGCAGCTTCTGGTGCATAATTCACGATGTTGATTATATCTCTGTTAATTACTGTTGTCGTTTGATACTTAAGCTGAAATGCATATGAACATGCTAAGACCTTTGATACTTTAGAAATCAGCTTATGCTTTGTGAATCAGGAGACCTTCAGTCATCAAAGGTCAAGTGCTGATGTTGTTCCTGCCTGTTGAGGCATGCAGGCCAAAGATGTGGTTTTAGCAACGGGACTGTAGTGGGTCAGTTGCTCCTATAACCTATTGTGGCTAATGATCGCCTAGTGGTCTTTGTAGAGACTTTTCTGGCATTTCGCTCATTGAAGTTGGTGATTTGTGCCTTTAATGCTCTCTGGGTGGTTGCAATTATATGAGACAGGTGTTCATTATGGGGAAGTAGTATGATCTTTCAAAAGCAGCACTTCCAGTTTTTGACCTAATTTTACTAAAAATGTGAAAACTAGGTAAATATCCAAAAAATTGAAATAGGAAATAAGACCGTAAAAGTTGTGGGAACACTGAAAACATGGTGCTCAGTAGAATGTAAAACGAACCAGAACACAGGGTAGTGAATGTGAGAACAGAAAAAGCATCACTCAACCCTATGTCAAATGTATTACTAGCCAAAACCTGCATGAAAAACCAACTTGGACACCACTGCAGATTGAACACCCTATAGACGCAATATACTCGGATACCAGTTCCTAGTTATGTTGATCTACAACTGTTTGTCATTGATATAACGTATAAATACAAGAATATGCCTGTACGTATCTTTACTACATAACTGCCCTTTGTATTCATTCATGCAAATACTACATCACTACATGTGCAAATTAAAGTGTCTAAAAGAAATAAAGTATTGTACAACCAATAGTGTGCTTTAAAAAAATCCTCCAGTTAAAATGTGTCTAAAAGAACCAAGTATTGTACAACCAATAGTGTCCTTTAAAAAAATCCTCCAGTTAAAATGTGTCTAAAAGAAACAAAGTATTGTTCAACCAACTGTGTACAGAGTTCGTAAAGCTTAATGTCAAACAAATCTGTGTGTAACTGATGTCATTATTTACCAAATTGTAATAAATCTAATTTTAAGATGTGAAAATATCATTACTCACATTTAGCACTGAATTTATTGGTACACTTAAGTATCCAATAAATATGCGTTTATCCAAGTACCAATCCAAGAACCCAATACTTTCACATTCACACAATCTTCCACAAAAAACATGCTTTTACTAGCACACTCTTCCACAAAAATCATGCATTTACTAAAAGAGTCGGATGATTTTTCGCCATGAGGCTTAACTAAATATGGTCAAAATATTTTTTACGGACATTACTCTGAAATTCAAATGAATACGGTCAAAATATTTTTAATTTCAGATTATGGCTTAACTGAAATCTATTCAGTTAAGCCTCTAAAATTCAGTCTTAAGTGAATGCGGTCAAATTATATTTTACGGAATTGCTCTGCAAACTACGGCATAACTAAAAACGGCCAAACTTTAAAATTTACGGGCATTTCCCTTCAAATTACGGCTACACAGCATAGGACAAACTTTATTTTTACGGGCATTGTCCTTCAGATTACGGCTTAGCTGAGTACGGTCAAACTATTTTACGGGCATTGCTCTTCACCTTACTGGCATTGCTCTTCACCTTCACCTTAGTATTTACCGTTGAGATCTGAATTTTACGGGCTTTCATAAAAAACGGGCCATGTGGTAATTTTACGGGCGATGGACGGGCCCCTAGTTATCGGCCGTTGCCCGTAATCTAACGGTGAAATGTTTAACAGTGAGCGACAGACCAAAGAAAATCAGTGATAGAGGACGTCGAAGCCTCAGGAGAGTCGTTACAGCTAATCGACGGAGTAATGCACATGACCTCAGTGTACATGTGAGTAAAAATGCTGGAATCTCGGTATGTACACGTACCATTCGCAGAGAACTTCATTCCATGGGTTACCGTGGTCGTGCGGCTGCTAATTAGCCTTTCATCTCCACTCGGAATGCTACTCGTCGTTTAGCATGGTGTAGATCAATGCAAACGGGTACTATGGACCGATGAATCCAGATACACGATCCATAAGTCTGATGGCCGTGTGTGGGTACGGCGGGAATCAGGGGAAAGCTATTTACCACAGCTTACTGTTCCTACGGTCAAGTTTGAAGCTGGCAGTGTACTCGTGTAGGGGTGTTTTTCGTGGTATGGTCCCGGTTCATTGGTTATCGTGGACAAACCTGTTAACCAGCACGTCCACCTCGATATTCTGGACAATTATGCCCTACCAAATCTGTGGCAATACTATGGAACCGAGCCTTGTTGGTTCCAGCAGTATAATGCACTGAGCCATAAAGCAAGGAATGTTACGGCGTGGTTTGACGATAATTCCGCATCGTGTGTGGACTGGCCAGCACAGGGCCCTGATCTTAATCTCATAGAACACCTATGGGATGAATTAGAGCGCCGCATAAGAAGTTTGGAACCAAGGCCTACTACTAAGCAACAATTAGCGGCAGCATTATGAACTAAATGGAAGCCGATACCTATCGCTGTGTTCCAAAACCTTGTCGGAAGCATGTCTCGAAGGGTCAGTGCATGCATTAAGGCCAAAGGTGAACGGACACCGTACTAATGTATGTCAATAAATGCTATGTTGTGTTGTTCTTCTAGGTGTCCGGTGACTTTTGTCAATATTGCGTATTTTTAAGTACAAGTTGTCGGTAACACTACATTTTAAATTTGAATAGAGTTTTAACTTTCTGCATATAAGTTTTATTTCTCTCTCTCACTATCATCATTTATCCCTGTCTCTCATTCTCAGCTTCTTCCTCTCGCCCTTTCTTCTCATTCCACCAACTTTCTTCTTACCCTTTTGAAAACATGAATTTCTGCGTGACGGAGATCGAATCGGTGCCCAACTCACTCCGGAGTAAGTTGCTCTCCCTTAGTTACTACAGAGGCAAATTTCCACGACATGAGCCAAGACGACAAATCTGCAGCGATACGGACGAAATGCATCGCTGCAGAGTTGTCGTCTTGGAACATGCTTTGCCTCTGTAGTAATTCACATCGTCTTCCTCTTTTTTCTCTATTGAAGCGAAGGACGATTTTGTTTTCGTTAATTCTAGTCGATTTGTGGAACAAACGTCACACATTTTTTGAAGAACCCAACGGCCAGTGCATCTATTATTGCGTTGAGTCGCCAATGTGAAAACATGAATTTCACCGTGACCGGGATCGAACCGCTCTCCCTCACTCCGGAGTAAGTTGCTCTCCCAACTAAGCTACACGGACGGAATGTATCCTTGTGTTTTTTCGTCTTGATACTTGCTTTAACCTCAGTAGCTCCGCACACTCTCCTTCTCTTTCCAGCCATCTTTCTTTTATCCCTACTAATCTTTTTACCTGCCTTTTTCTACTCCTCCTTTACTTCCCAGCCATATTTTTCTAGCTCTCCTTCTCATTCTAGCCATCTTTCTTCTACTCCTGCTCCCTTTCGACGCAACTTTCTTCTACACCTTCTTCTATTTCATTCTCATCCTAATATTCCTTTCTCCCTTATCGCAACTTTTCTCTCTTTCTAGTTTAATTTTATCTCACATTTTCTTTTCTCTTTCCCTGTTCTCTATTTGCTTTATTTCCGTCCCCGCTCTCCATCTTTTATCTCCGTCCCTTTCTCTCTCTGTCTCTTTTCTCCCTCTCTCAATTTGTCTTTGCTCTCTCTGTATTTGGTTTCTCTGTGCATCAATCTTTTGCATTTCCACTTAAAGTATCCTTTTCAGTTTTTCTCTTCCTCACTTCATCCTTCGTTTCCTCGTCTATTTGTGTCTTTACTTTTCCCACGGGTGTTGAGCTTACTGACTTCTAACGAGATATTATTATAAAGTGTACCATATCAGCAACCGGTCCGTGCGTGTGATTGCAGAACAATTGCAAAACACACAGTCAACGGTTTACGACGTTATTAGTAAATGGAAATGTGAGGGAGACTTACGATTGTAGAGACACTCAAGATGGCCAAGTAAATTGACGGAAAGGGAAAATAGAACTCTGACACGTGTCGTCCTTGGGTACCGTCATTGCTCTACATAAGTCATCCCCAAAGAATTTCAGGATCCAACAGGGGAGAGTGTGTACATTAACACAGTTCGTGAGGAACTGGACATGTTGAATTTCCATGGCCAACTTGCTGCATATAAGCCGTTAATGACTCGTAAGAATGCGAGTAAGCTACTTGCTTGGGCAAAACATACCGTCCATGGATCTGAGACCAGTGGAAACGTGTGATGACGTATCACGCTACACCATTTTCCAATCCGATGGTCGTGGCTGGGTGTGGCGTATGAGAATGTGTCATCCCAACTGTTAAATTTGGTGGTGGCAGTGCCATGGTCTAGGGAAGTTTCTCGTGGTATGGACTCGAAACGTTGGTTGTTGTACTGTAGATGGAAACATGAACGCCCCCATGTACCTGGATATTCTAGATAAAGCCGCACTACCTACACTGTACAAATTTTACGAAGATGGGCCATATTTGCTTCAGCAAGACAACGGGTCGGGACATAAAACAAGCTCCATTTCGATAGGATTTGAGAATATGGGTGTACGGGATTTGGAGTAACTAGCTCAAAGTCCCGATCTCAATTCTATTGAGGCCCTTTGGGAGGAGCTTGAACGTCGGATTGGGGCTAGAACAACACGTCCATCTTTTGTGTCTGAACACTGCTTTGCGGGAGGATTGGAACAATGCAAGGTGATTGTAAACTTCTTCAACAAAACAAGAGGGGTGATAGTACACATCAAGAAGAACAATATTTGCAATGTAACCTAAGGCCGCATTCTTCTCCTACTGCCAGGAAAGAACACGTTCGAAAAACGTCCAGCAGACACATGGAGTTCCAACCAGTGCATGAGAAGCACAAGATGAAAATCAGGTGCGCTAAACACGAGCGAAGACGATGAGGAACAAACATTTAAAAACGCAGCCGAACCCGTTCAGCGATATTATCGTGCGAACATCACATGAGAATCGACGTATACGTCTGACAGTTGCAACGTACCGTGTGTTCCTGGAGCAAGTGCTTCCCAGTCTGTTGCAGGATGTTCCGCTCACCACACGAAGGGACATGTGGTTTATGCATGATGGGGCCCCAGCACACTTTGCCACCGAGGTCCGATACTTCCTAAATGCGACATATCCCGGGTGGTGGATTGGACGCGGTGGACCTGTGGCTTATCTTCCACGCTCCCCAGAACTTAATCCACTGCACTTCTTCTTCTGGAGGCACATGAAAATATTGGTGTACGAGACACCTGTGGACTGCCTGGAAGATCTCGTAGCGTCAATCGCTGTTGCTGCGGACAAAATCATCACCACACCGGGAGTCTACGAGAGGATGCGACAGTCCTTCATTCGCTGGTGTGGGCTGTGCAACGACCCGCTTGGGCTCCAGTTTGAGTAGCTCCTTTGAGTCTTTCTCTGATGCGATTGGAATTGTGCAATTCATAAATTAAGTATGTCTCTTTGTTTTCACTGTCGAAGGCTTCAACGTGGATATCAATCGTTATTCTTTTCTGGCACTAGGAGAGGAATGGGCCCAAGGTTATTGTTCGTCTTGATGTGTACTATCACCCTTCTTGTTTTGTTGAAGGAGTTTACAACCACCCTCTATAATATACTTGCGGCATAATCTGAATGAAAACGTGCCACGGAGAGTGAACAATATGAGTGTGGCCAAATGTGGGCGAACTCCTTATTGATTTTGTCATAAATTCAGTACAGTATAAAACGTATCGGTGTCGGAGACTTTTTTTACATAATCTGTAGTTTCAGCGAATGCATTTTGTATATTTCGTTCAATGCGATCTCACGAAATAAAAAAACATTTTAGTTAATTATCCCATGTTCAGTGTGTTCTTTTATCTCGATATCTTCGTTTCTTTTTCTTCTTCAGTTATCTCACTCACCTTGCTCTTTTCTCTGTTTTTTTCTTTATTCCTGTCCTCTCCCTTTTCTATTTCTCTCTTGCGCTCTGTTTATCTCGCTCTCCCTTTAAGTCTTCGTTTTCCTTTTTCTTTACTTTCCTTTTCTTTCTTTTCACTTGTTTCTCTTATTATCTCTTGCTCAATCACCTACTATTTAATTTGTCTCTCTCTATAGATATCTCTGTTCCCTATCGCTTTTTTTTCTTCCAGTTTTCTTTCGTGTACCTCTCGCTGTCTCTCTTTCTGTCATTTCCATATGTTTCTCTCTCTCTCTCTCTCTCTTTTGCTCCTTTTCGTTTCTATCTTCCCCTTTCAGCTTCTCTCTCACTATTTCTCACGCTTGCTAGACTTCAGCCTCTCAAACTTTCACTTCACATTTCTAGCACCACTTATCAATCGCACTCTCTATCTATTCCACACTATCTGTGTCTCTCCATCGTTCTGATACAACGGTCGTTCCACAAAAACTGAAGGTAAAATAAGACAAAATAAAGAAATATAGGCACAGCAAAATATATGTTATTCTTTCTCAAAATATCTTTCCTCGGATGATACCCAACGGCTCCATCGTTCAGTCCACTTTTCAAAGCATGTGGCCAAGGCATTTTGTGGAAGCTGCTTTAGTGAACCCTGTACAACTTGACTAACGTCAGCATCTGTGTTGAATGTTGCGCCGCAGAACTTCTCCTTCATTGTAGGAAACAACAAGAAATCGCACGGGTTGAGGTCAGAACTGTAGGCAGGCTATAGCATAATTTCAATACTGCATTTTCTAAGAAACTGTTGAACACAAGCAGCCACATTTAGGAGGGCGTTGTCATGATGTAGTGTCCACTTGGCCACCAGTTCCGGTCGCTTAATCGATATATGACGTGGCAGACGCTTCAAGACTGAGCTTTGGCAGTAATTTGTGGAGGAACAGCATGCTGGTTGACCACACCTTTATGATCAAAGAAAATTATCATCATAACCTTCCCAGATGATTTAGTTTGGCGTATTTGTTTTGGAGGAAGCGAGCCTGTGTGTTTCCAGTCCCTTGTTCCGCTCTTCTTGAAGGGATCGAAATAGTGGATCCATGTTTCATCAGCAGTTATTACTGTGTTTAGAAAGTTTGGATCCTTTGAAATCATTTGTTTCTACTCATTACACACCTCAACTCTGGTTCTTTCATCAGGTGATGAGGTACTTTTCTGGAAAACACATGATGCAGCAGTAATTCGTCTCGTAAAATGCGGAATGCCGACTTTTTTTAATATATTAGTTGTCGCCACTATGTCTTCACACGTCAGTCTTGCAGGAGTGCCTAAACAGTGATAACAATACGCTCCGTAACGACACTTTCAGGTCGACCAGGCCTGGGAGCGAGTTCTGCTGACACGCGTCCTTTTTTGAAATCATGGTGCAATCTAAAAATTGTTGATTCTCCCAAATATGTGTCTTTATACATCAAACAAAGATCTTCGCTAAACAAGACCATCTTTGGTGAATCCCCAGCATTGTGCGGAGCTCCGAGAAGTAACCTACCAAATTGGCTTGACAGTTAGCGTGTGTGAGTCTGGAGGAATTCGAGGCCGCTGTGGTGTAACGGAAGCATATCCGGCGCGTAACTGGAAGACCCTGGGTTCAACTCCCGGTGGCGGCCAATGAGAATTTTTCCGTGACTCACCTATAAACGTGGAAAGAGCGAAGATCTTTGTTTTATGTTCCTAGTCCACGTTAAATGTCTGTATTAATTTGTCTTTGTAAGCTTTTTCATTAAATCGACTGTTTCTGAAGCCGTTTTATCCGAACGATAGCAAACATTTTATGGCACAGCGCATTTCATTTCTTAACTCTGAATCACTCACCGCCATAGATGTATGGCGAAATGCAGACGTACCTTAAACAACTGCGCAATAACGAAACCAGAATCGTCTGCCACGGCGAATAATTATTGCCATAGATACTTCCTTAATTCAATTAGTCTTATGCTTTGTTATTTTTTCCCTTCGCGCTGTTGCCAGTTAAAAGAAATTACTCTCAGCTTTTATGGAACGGCCTTTGTGCACAACAGATCTCCTTCTCCCTCTCTCTCTCCCTTTCTGTCTGTCTGTCTCTCCATCTCTACCTTTCTAAACCATATATCGTTCTCTCTCCGTGTGAATTAGTGTCATAAATAAACAATAACCACGGCATTCTAGTTGGGACGTCGATTCGCTTTGTTGCTTGTACTTGTCCTTATAGTTGTACACCCCGCGATTTAGAAGCAAAAATTTTTCAATTTACCACTGTTGTCTACATTGTGATTCTTTTTTTGCCTGAATGGCGTATTCGACGCTGCTCGAAACTGGCAATTAGCTCAGCTGGTATCATACTCTTCCCCCATTCCTATTTCCATTCCTAATTTAGGCTGATGCTATGGTGACATTGATTTCATTCGTTACATATGTAGATAGGATATTTCTGCATGAAAGATTTTTCCCTCCCTTCTCTCCCTAATCACGTGAATCTTGCGGCCGTTGAAATGTTAATAAAGAACACTGCAATTTAATTATAACTCCTAAGAATCTCGAAAGACGAAACATTATCATCATAAAATTTCTGCAGAGTGGTCCTCAAGTAAAGCTTCCAGTGTTAGTAGGATGACTCCATAAGGAATTAATATTAAAACTAAGAATTCCCTCTTGAAGAATAACAAAGCTGTTTTACATTTAATTATGTAATTAAATACTTAGAAACCTTCTAAGTAGCAGGGAGCAATGACGAAAGCGAATACATCATTGATACCTAGTACTCTATCCGCGAAACCTCCCTTTACATTGTTTCTAATTTACTAAGCTGACGCGAGTTATCTTTCAATACGCTGCCTTTTTCATTTAGTTCCTTTCATGAATATTTGAATCAAGTTATTATGCCAAGGACGGATCTGATTCTCTCACGGATCTCCAAAGTAATCCCTCATAGAAATCATATGGCATTTAAAAGTGCCATTGATGCATTCTGCTTACACACTAGCTGCCACTTGTATTAAAGGTTGACATATAATAAATACAGCGATGTTTTTTCTTAACATATCCTGTTTGCTTCGAAACACACAAGTCGCCACAGAAAATTAGTATTACCTACAAAACTACTGGATATTTTTCAGATCACAGGTCTTATGAAACCTCTTCCGAAATTTATGTTCTAGAGCAAAAATTAGATATTCCACTTCCAGATGAAGCAAGACCACTTGAAATTTAATTTTAAAATCACTTGCCAGTTTTGTATCGCTTAAAAAGCACTAAAGAGGTATCATGTCAATAGTTAAATTTGATAAATTTTAGTTATATCGTATTGCAAATGTGTTTATACACCCACCTTCAAAAAGGTAGTTGCACCCAGAAGAAATCAATCTCCAGGAATGAAACTTGGTGGGTAGGTTTGACATCATGACACATGCAAATTATTCAAGTATTACGCTCGTTCGCCCATGTGACGCAAGCAAGGAGGTGTGGTAGCGCTGTGCCTGACCGGCTATATACATGTACATGTATAACACGCAACTGGCTATTGCAGCATTGCGCAGAGCTCTTTTGTCTTGGCAATGATGATTGCATTAGTGTTGCAGCATTTTTTTAACATGATATATATCATCATCATTGTCAACCATTATCAATCCACTGCTGGACGAAGGTCTCCCCAAGTTTCCTCCAAAACAGTCTGTCTTGTGCCAGTCTCCTCCATGTCACTCCCGCATACTTTCGAATTTCATCCACCCATCTTCCATGTGGTCTTCTTCTGGGTCTTTTCGTGTCCCATGGAATTCAATCTAAAATTTCGGCTGTCCATCGATGATCTGTCCTTCTGGCAGTATGTCCAGCCCATTGCCATTTCAGGGATTTAACTCTGATCATGATGTCTTCCACTCTTGTCATTTTTCGGATCCACGAGGTCCTCTTCTTATCTCTCCTGGTTACACCAAGCATGCACCTCTCCATGCTGCTTTGAGTTGTCTGCAGCCTTTGTATGTCTCTTTTAGTTAAGGTCCACGTCTCTGCACCATACGTAAGCACTGGAAGGATGCACTGATCAAACACTTTTCTTTTAAGACATTTCATGGCATATTGCTCTTGAAAATTATGCTGTTTCTTCCAAACGTTCTCCAGGCAAGTTTTGTACGCCGTTTAATTTCCTCATCAATGTGACCCTCACTTGATATCTGCTGTCCAAGATAAACGTACGTGTCTGTTATCTCCAGCTTTTCTCCATCAATCGATAAATCTTCATTTCTTGTAAAAGCATTGTACATCACTTTTGTCTTATGAAAGTTCATTTTTAATCCCACTTCTTTACTCTTGTCAGCAAGTTCCTGGATCACACTCTGCAGCTCTGATGGGGTAGTTGCAAAAATGACTATGTCATCAGCAAAAGGAAGGTGGGTTAGATAATCTCCATTAATCTTTATCCCTTTGTTTCTCCCAGTTCAGTGATTGAAAGACATTTTCCAATGTGGCATTACAGAGCTTCGGAGATATGGTGTCTACTTGTCTCACTCCTTTTCCAATTTTTATGTGTGTTGTATTTTCAAATAGCCGAATCTTTGCACTTGCATTTTCATAGATGTTATTAATAATATTAATGTATGCATCTTCAATACCGCAGGATTTCAGAGCCATTGTAACTGCTGATGGTTTCACCGAATCAAAGGCTTTTTCATAATCGATAAAAGCCATGCACAATGGAAGTTCATATTCCCTCGCTCTTTCAATTAGTTCTCTCAGTATGTGGATATGAATCCTGAATCCAGCTTGTTCTCTCGGTTGAGCCATGTCCAGTGTCACCTTCAAGCGGTGTGCAAGAACTTTAGTGAAGATTTTATAAGCCACTGATAGGAGGCTGATAGGTCTGTAGTTCCTGAGATCCTCAATGTCACCTTTTTTATGTAGCAGGATCATTATAGCGTTGTTCCAATCCTCAGGAATCTTTCCTTCATTAAGGCATCGAGTGAAAATTTGGGCGAGTACTGTTTCGATTTCTACACTTGCTTCTTGTATGATGTCTACAGTAATTCCATCTTCTCCTGGAGCTTTTCCCCGCTTCATGTTTTTGATTGCATGTGTAACTTCTGCTGGGAGGACTGGAAGAACTGTGGTACTGGTACCTTTCATGATGTCTGGAGTACATGTATCATCCCTTTCATATAATTTGGAGTAGAAATCTTTCACTCTTGTCAAAATTTCGCCTCTATTTCTTGTTACAGAACCATCTTCTTTTCTCAGTGCCATAATCTGTTTTCTTCCCTTACTGAGATGTCCCTTTGCTATCTTTAGGCTTTGGTTGTTTTCAATTGCTTTCCTTACTAGTTCACAGTTGAATTTCCTCACGTCTTCTGTGATACTGTTTCGTACTGTCTTGCATAGCTCTATATATTCCACTTTGGAAGTCCCATCTTCTTTAGTTGTCCTCATCTCTCTTCTCTTTTGCATCAACATTTTGGTTTACCCTGATAATTTGTTCACATGCAACTTATTCTTAAACCCAGCTAATTTTGTTGCTGTTTCCATAAGAGCTTTGGTTACTTTTCTGTTAACTTCCGAAATATCCACTTCTTCCGATGTTAGGCCTTCTAAAGCAGAGAATCTGTTCTTCAGTTCCAACTTGAAGATATTACGGTGTTTTTTAAGGTTGGTTATGTCAATACATTTTGTTTGTGTTATGAGCTTGCTACGTTCAAGTTTAGTGTTGAGGTGCATCTTACATCTCACCAATCTATGGTCATTACCTGTGTTTAACTTGTTTAGCACACTGCAGTCTTCTATGACGATTTTTTTGTTACACATAATAAAATCAATTTCACTTGTCGTCTCATTTGGATGTCTCCATGTCCATTTCCTGTGTGGCTTTTTCTTGAAAAAGGAGTTCAAGATGAAAACCCTTCTGCCTCTGCAAACTCTACGAGAGTATTTCCACGCTGGTTCCTGTTGCCGTGACCGAATTCACCTACTGAAGTTTCATTGTGTTGCCGTTGCCCTATTTTTGCATTGAAATCTCCTATAATTATTTTCAAGTGCTGCTAACCTTTATTATTTAGATGACGAATTTCCTCATAAAATTCTTCAATTTCGTCTTCAGGATGACTTGTGGTGGGTGCATAAGTTTGAATAATCTGTGCCTGGTATCTTCTCGAGAGTTGGGTAACGAGTCGTGCAGCTCTGTCAGAGGAACTTTCAACTTCTACAACTTTATCCTTCAGTTTCTTGTTTATTATAAATCCAACACCGCTAGTTCTGCCAGTATCAGTCCCACGATAGTAGAACAGATGTCCACTTTTCATTTCAATGGGATCTTCTCCTTTTCTCTTTAACTCACTTAGCCCGACGATGTCCCACTTGATCCTTTGTAGTTCCTCTTCCAATTCAAGAAGCCTTGAATGAGAAGGTAGGGAGCGTCCATTATACGTAGCCAAGGTCAGCATCAGATGGCAGCCTAGTCCGGTCCTCCGGGGATTCTTAGCACCCTCTGCCTTCATGTCGCACTGGCCGCTGCCTTGGCCTGGTACATTCCAGCTGCCGGAGACTGAGGACCAAGATTTAAGTTGTGGTGTAATTTTGGAGGGGTTTGGCCATAACTCACAGCGCTAGCCAAGCGGGTTGGTGAGTGTGGGATAGCATTTCCTGTAATCCCGATGGTATAGTTATACCGCTATTGGCGGTCGTCAGAGACCCTTTAGTGGGAACAGGATGCACCACGAGAAGGCGGTGTTCACATTTGGCAAGGAGAGGCTGTGATGTTACGCATCACCTGACCTTACATCCCGATATATATATAATGACAAGAGTGGAAGACATCATGATCAGAGTTAAATCCCTGAAATGGCAAGGGGCTGGACATATTGCCAGAAGGACAGACCATCGATGGACAGCTGAAATTTTAGATTGGATTCCTAGGGACAGGAAAAGACCCAGAAGAAGACCACATGGAAGATGGGTGGATGAAATTCGAAATTATGCGGGAGTGACATGGAGAAGACTGGCACAAGACTCCTCCATGTCACTCCCGCATTGTGGTGGAAACTTGGGGAGACCTTCGTCCAGCAGTGGATTGATAGTGGTTGACAATAATGATGATGATGATGATGATATATATACATAAATACACTGTAAAGACAAAAGTCACCGGACACCCCTTCAAAAGCAAATGAACGGATCCGCTGCATTGTTAAGGGGCGCGGTACACCTGCAAACTGTATAAAAACAAGCCTGCAGCTGACCGCGATCATATCGCCCTGTGAGGTTGATTAAAAATGTCGCGGCGGGAGAGAACTGCCTTTGAGAGAGGAAAGATTGTTGGGTGTTATATTAGTGTGTTGTGCATAAGAGCAACCGAGAGGCGTTTAAACATACCCAAGTCAACAGTTTCGAATGTATTGAATACGTGGGAGACACATGGCGTGCCTGAAGCAGCAAAACGTACCGGCAGACCAAAGAAAATCAGTGATTGATATATCGTCGAAGCCTCAGGAGAGTCGTTACGACTAATCGACCGAGTACTGCACATGACCTCAGTGTACAGGTGAGTGAAAATGCTGGAACTTTGGTGTGTACACGTACCATTCGCGCAGAACTTCATTCCATGGGTTACCGTGGTCGTACGGCTGTTCATAAGCCTTTCACCTCCGATCGGAATGCTACTCGTCGTTTAGCATGGTGTAAGGAACATTTATTGTGAACCATAGATCAATGGAAAGGGGTCCTGTTTACTGATGAATCCAAATACACGATCCATCAGTCTGATGGCCGTGTGTGGGCATGGCGGCAGCCGGAGAGCTCTATTTACCACAGTGTACTGTTCCTTCTGTCAAGTGTGCAGCTGGCAGTGGACTGGTATGGATGTGTTTTTCGTTTTATAGTCCGGGCCCATTGATTATCGTGGACAAACCTGTTAACCAGCACGTCCACTTCGACATTCTGGACAATTATGTCCTACTAACTCTGTAGCAATACTATGGAACCGAGCCTTGTTGTTAACAGAAGGATAATGCACCGAGCCATAAAGCAAAGACTGTTACGGCGTGTTTTGACGATAATTCCGTATCGTGTGTGGACTGGCCAGCACAGAGCCCTGATTGTAACCTCATAGAGCACCTATGGGATGAATCAGAGCGCCGCATAAGAAGTATAATTCAGCGATAGGTATGCGCTTCCATTCAGCGGCAGCATTGTGTACTGAATGGAAGCGCATACATATCGCTGTGTTCCAAAACCTTGTCGAAAGCATATCTTGATGGTTTAGTGTATGCATTAAGGCCAAAGATGGACCGACACCGTATTAATATATATCAATAAATACTATGTTGTGTTTTTCTTCTAGGTGTCCGGTGACTTTTGTCAATACACTGTATATTTATATACAAAGGAAAGATAAAAAAATTACCAACGCTTTTTTTTTAGTGTACGCTACGCGAATAACCTTAATGAATCCCTTTTGTCATGTTTTTCACATTCTGCTGTTTAAAATCTGTAGAAGCATGACAATATGAAGTCATCTTAGGATAAAATGAAAAGTAAATTAATTAGAATTGTACTTAACAGTAAAACGAACCTCCAAGTGAAATCCCAGCTTGGTGTTTAATTGTGATCCTGGATAGACGTAATATCTATAAATTTAATTTGTGCTTCTCTGGTCACGTGGCTGTAGAAGCTAACGAAGCAGTGTGGTGGAAGAAAAAGCTATTCGAGGCGTATCACAACGACATCAGTAGCCAGTGACCTGTTATAAATTAATTTGTTCGAGGTGGTGATATAAATGAGAAAATCTTGTAAGTTCTTGTGAGAAAAAGCGAAGTTGGGCTCCGCAGCCGTCTTCGTGTTGACTCTATGAGAATGTATGGTTCAGAAATAAGAATAAAACGGAACTTTCGGTTTCGCATGTTTAATGCATTAACTTGCTGGTTGTGTTTTCATGCACTAAACTACGGTTGTTTATATGTAAAAGATAAAAGAACATCGTTAGATTTCATATAATTTTTATGTTTCTTATGGGTAGAATTCGAAGAAACACAGTTTCACATTTTTATTGTTTATTCATTACACTAAGTTTTGTCAGCCCACAAAATATAACAAAATGCACATATTCCCATTGTCTTTCACTATGCACTAAGCCTTTTTTTATATTCAAAATCATAAAAGAGTAGCTTTTTTTTATTACATGAGAGGAATTCGCCAGCGGATTCCCACAGATTCAATACAATTAGAAAATTTGGCATAATCTTTAGTTTAATATTGCTATACTGCTTTTTTTGTGCAGGAGATATGGAAAGAGAAAATATATACACCATAAATTTTCAAAATAGATGATATACATATTTCCTCTTCGTTCTTAAGCACAATCATTTTGCTGAATTTTTTATGCGCAGATCTCAAAGGATCAGTTTTATGCAAAGCCCGTTCCATAAAAGATGGAGGATAATTTTTGAGTTGGCAACAGGGCGAAGGTGAAAAAAAACCCACGCAGACGAGTAACTGAATTAAGGAAGTATATACGGCAACAGTTATTAGCAGTGGCAGATGATTCTGGTTTTGGTATTGCGCAGTTGTTCAAGGTACGTCTGCATTTTGCTATACAGCTAGGAGGTGAGTGATTCAGAATGAATAAGTGAAATGAGTTGTGCCATAAAATTTTGCTATCGTTTGGGTAAAACGGCTCCAGAAACAGTTCATTTAAAGAAAAAAGATTAGAAATATAAATTTTTGGGGAAGTCAATGATTTTTGGATGACACCATGGTTTAACAAAAAGGCGTTTGTCTGCAGAACTCGCTCCTAGGCCTGGTCGACCTGAAAGTGTTGCTACGAAGCGTATTGCTAACACTGTTTGGGCAATCCCGCAAGCTCGATGAATGGCGTGTGCAGGTACAGCGAGCTCAACTAATATTTCAAAAACGTCGGCATTCCGCATTCTACGCGACAAATTACTACTCCATCGTGTCTGCTCCAGATGGGTACCTCATCATCTGACGAGAGAACAATTGTTAGCCAGAGTTTAGGTGTGTCATGAGTGGAAACAAATGATTGCAAAGGATCCAAACTTTCTAAATGCGTATAACGAAGTAAATTTCTCCGTCATTTTTGGTCTACGCCGGGATTCGAACCCGGATCCCCTCATTCCGGAATAAGTCACTCTACCAATTGAGCTACGCGGACGTTTTATTCTGATTCCTATCTGCCTTTATGTCGTGTGCGTCCTTCGGGCAGGTACGTCACATCTCCTGGTACGTTACATTATCTCCCCCTTATTTTTATTTTTTTTTTTTCCGAAGTGCTGGAGAAGGGATTCTCTTATTTTTCCTATCTCGTGGTGTGGAAATAACATCACACCATTGCGAGATTTTGAACGGTCGGGTCATCCGGATAGTTCGGGCGCCATTATAACGAAGTAAATTTCTCCATCATTTTTGGTCTACGCCGGGATTCGAACCCGGATCCCCTCATTCCGGAATAAGTCACTCTACCAATTGAGCTACGCGAACGTTTTATTCTGATTCCTATCTGCCTTTATGTCGTGTGCGTCCTTCTGGCAGGTACGTCACATCTCCTGGTACGTTACATACGGTAATAACTAAAGATGAAACATGTGTCCAATATTTCGACCCCCTCACGAAGCGCGCAACGAGTGCCTGGAAAGAAACAGGCTCCCTATTCCGAAAACGTCCGCCAAACCAAATCAGCTGGAAAGGTCCTGATGAAAATTTTCTTTGATTATAAAGGTGTAGTCTACCAGCATGCCGGACCTCCACAAATTACTGTCAATGCTGAGTATTACATTTCAGTCTTGAAGCGTCTGCGACGACACATATCGATTAAGCGACCGGAACTGTTGGGGAAGTGGACCCTACCCCATGGCAACGCCCGCCCACATGTGGCTGGTTGTGTGCAACAGTCTCTTACAAAATGCAGTATTGAAACCATGCCACAGAGTGTCTACAGGCCTGATCTCGGCCCGTGCGATTTCTGGTTGTTTCCAACAGTGAAGGAGACAAAGCTCCGTGCCGCAACATTCAACACACATGCTAACGTTATTCAAGCTCTACAGGGGTCGCTAAAGCAGCCTCCACTAAGTGCCTTCTCCACATGCTTTGGAAAGATGGGGCCGTTGTATATCATCCGAGGAATGATACTTTAAGAAAGAAAAACATACATTTTGCTATACTTATATTTCTTCATTTCGTGTCATTTTACTCTATATTTTTATGGAATGGCCGTAGTATTTCGTATAAAAGGTATGACAAAAAGTACCAAGACTGCTAAAATTAACTTCCGAGTTTTTTTGTAATTGTAAAAGATTCGCTCAGGAGAGCTTTGTCTTCTGCGGACGGGGGTAGGAGGGTGCCATGCTCTTGACCTCCCTGCAGGGCTCAGAACCCTTACAAAAACCGTCTTAGGATACCATGAGATAATATACCAAATTGTTGTTTTCAAATTAAAAATTCTGGATTTTACGAAAATTTTGTATGGGGGCCTTTGACTTCAACCGACACCTGGCAGCGATCCATTCCAAAAAACCGTCTACGGTCTACGTTAGGGTACCATGCGGCTCTTATTTTAGACCATAGACGATTTCTTACGCTTTCCAACCGTAGGTTGAAAAAGCGTATATGCTCCAGCTTTGTCCGTCTGTCCGTCCGTCCGTCCATCTGTCTGTCTGTCCGCACGATAACTCGCGTAAAAAGGTTCTATTTCGATGAAATTTTAGCATGTGATAGAGACGAACCCTATGGAAAATGGGCGAAATGGGGTCAAAGGTCACGACATAGGAGCGGAATCCATTCCACTGCCCTCATGCGTCATAACTTGCGTAAATATGGTTCGATTTCAATGAAATTTAGTATGTGGTAGGGGACCACTAAGGTCAAACACTGTTAAAAATGAGTGAAGTGGGGCCAACGGTCGGACCATAGGAGCAGGATACATTCCATTGCCTTTATGCGTCATAAATTACGTAAATAATGTTCGATTTCGATGAAATTTTAGTATGTCGTAGAGGACCACTTGCGGACGAACCCTGTTGAAAATGGGGAAGTGGGGTCATAGGTGAAGACATAGGAGCGGGATGCATTCCATAACATCTTATTAAAGGAGCAATTCTTGTATATATGTAAATTTTATTTTGAAAACGGCTCTAAGGATTTTGATGAAAGTGGTTAACCTACCGTTTTCTTGTACTAGAAATCGATTTAGCTTGATCTCGACTTTATAAAAATTCGTTTAGTGGGTTAAATAACCACCCCGAGTTACCGCGTTTTTAGTGTCATGGCGTCCTTCTATTAATGTTTCCCATTCTTAGAACCCTTATGACATCACACTCTCGCGATCGACTTGCGATTGAGATGTTGGTGCGCGGTCACGCCATCTGCCTTATTACGTCACGCGTTGTTTGTGGATCCTATTAAAGTCTTATGACATCACACTCTCACGACCATCTGCCTCATTACGTCACACGCTGTGTGTGTATTATACGCATTACTTTTATATCATCGTAATGGGGTCAAAGGTCGGGTCAGAGGACCGAGATTTTTTCTACAGATATTATCCTCATAACTTGAGTAATGATTTCTGGTATGTTGGAAAGCGTAACATAATCAATGCATTTCATGATTTTACTAACTTGTTGTAAGGGTTCGGAGCCCTGCAGGGAGGCCAAGAACATGGTAACCATCCCCCATTTCCCCGTCCGCAGAGGACAAACTCTTCTGAGCGTACCTAGAATGGATTTATTAAAAAACAAAAAAGTGCAAGTTTTACAGATTTGCATCTTAATCGCCTTCGACTTACTTCCATTCCGAAGCCACACGCTAACCCCAGCGTTGTTTCCACTGTTCGAAGCATCTTCTGAAATAGCGAACAGGTGGTTCGTCGCATTCTGTTGTATCTCCTCGATATCTTGATTCTTACTTTAATTCAAGTAGTATTAGTTTTTGATGAAGAAGGAAAAGTCTCAGAAAGAGAGATCTGGCGAATAGGGAAGCTATCGGAGCTGTGCAATACGGCGCTTCGCACGAAACTGCTGCACAGGTTCGATGCATGTGGAGAAGCGTTGTCATAGTGGAGTTGCCACTCGCCACTCTCACGCATTGCCGGAGTTTTGCGACGAACTGCGTCCCTGAAACGCAGCAAAATTTGACAGTTGTACTCCTTGTCTGGTTTGATGGAGCGCATTCATGATACAAAGTTTCCTCCTGTTTAAACAAAAACAAAAAACAGTCGTGTTGACACTGCTGCGACTCTGTCGTGTTTTTCGGAGGAGGGGGTCATACCTATAAACCCGCGATTCATCACCAGTTCTGGTAGCTTTTAAAACGTTTTCATCGTTTTCGACGCACTCAAGCAGATCATGAGCAGCTGAAACACGTGCCTGTTTTTGCTCAGCTGAAAGCAGTTTCTGCTGTTAAAAAAAATCAACTTAAAAAAAAACAGCCTGAACCTACTCGAGTTTTTTAGCACGTCTTTTGTAAAAAAAGATCGTGCTTATGTTATCGGTTTGTCCGTCCGTCCGTCCGTAGACACTATATCTCTGCAACTATTAGTCCGATTTGGAAAATTCTTTTTGCATTGGGAAGCTTGAAATATACGAATGATGATCCATTATTTCGTTTTTTCTTTTACGATGAACAATTTTGCCGCTAGAGGGCGTAAACGCAGATGATGTCGAATTCAAAAATACATTTTATTCCACATATGTGCTTGTAAACATCCGCTTAAAAAAATATTTTATCTTTCGATTCCATTTATGTCGAAGAGTATTTTAGATATAATTACTTTTTCAAATTACGCATAGATTTTCCGCTAGGAGGCGTAAAATAAATTACGTTTCCCCCGATATCTCTTCTTCTAAAACTCCGATTTGAAAAATGCTTTCTTTAGCGGATACAGCTCCTGATGTAAAATCTTTTGCATTTAATTTTTAATTTTTCGTAAAGAATACTTTGGCCACCAGGGTACGTAAGTGTTTATTTTGCTTCTGATGTATTTGCTATAAAATCTGAGCTTCTAATATCTCGATTGAAAAAATTATTTCATGGACTGATGCCACTTACGTCGATAAACCTTTTTGGAATATTTTCTTCTTCATAGTTTCTCCGCCAGGGGTCGTAGATGTATATCTTATTTTTGTCAATATCTCAGCTTCTAATGGCCCGATTTGAAAAAGTTTTTGTTTATTAGATAGAGTTTCCGGTTTGACATGTTTTTCGTATAATTTCAAAATTTTCAAGTAATTCATAGATTTTCCGCTAGGGGGCGTAAAGTTAAATTGCGTTTCCCCTATATCTCTGCTTTTAAATCTACGATTTGAAAAATTCTTTTTGCAGCGGATACAGCTCCTGATGAGAAATCCTTTGCACATAATTTCTCATTTTTGTAAAAAATTGTTTGCCACCAGGGGGCGTAAGTCTTAATTTCCGCTTCTAGTGTATTTGCAGCAAAATAAGAGCTGTTAAAATCTCGATTAAAAAAAAAGTCTTTTGTGGATCGATACTACTCATGTCGACACACCTTTTACGAATATTTTCTTCTTAAAATAATGCATGGCTTTTACGCCAGGAGGCGTAGATGTATATCTTATTTTTGTCAGTATCTCTACTTCTAGGAGTCCGTTTTGAAAAATGTCTTCTTTGTTGGATAGGATTTCCGATGTGAAGAACTGTCTTTCATATAAATTCAAAATTTTCAAGTAAACCATAGACTTTCCGCTTAGGGACGCAAAGATAAATTGCGTTTTCTGCATTCATTCTGCTTCTAAGACTCCGGTTTGAAAAATTATTTCTGTATCGCATACAACACCTGATGGAAAATAATTTTCCAATGATTTATCATGTTTGGTAAAGAATGGTTTGGCCTCCAGGCGGCATAAGTGTTAATTTCGGTTTCTGAGGTATTTGCAGAAAATCTGGGATCCTGAAAACTCGACTAAATTTTTTTTTTCTTGGACTGATACCGTTTACAACGAAAAACCTTTTGCGAATACCTTCTTCTTAAAATAATGCATCGTTTTCCCACCAGGGTGCGTAAAGTCACACCTTATTTTTGTCGATATCTCTGTTTCTAATAGTCTGATCTGAAAAATTATTTCTGTGTTGGAGAGCGTTTCTGGTGCGTAATGTTTCTCATATAAATGCATATTTTTCTTAACGCACAAGTCTGCAACCAGAGGGCGTAAGCTCACGATTCCTTTTACAGCAATATCTGAGGGATAAAAACCCGATTGAAAAACTTCTTTCTTCCGTCAGATACCATTGTTTTCCATACCGGTTCCATTGACTTTGAATAGCTTTGGTAAATTTAATTTGCGTCAGAATGGATTCAAAAGACGTGCTAATTACACCCGAAAATTCGGTGTCATCTTTCTTGTTTTAAGTACAATCGTATCGCAAACGAGCATTTACAGGACATACGTACTTACAAATAACTGCGTCAATAAATATTAATATAATCTCGTATTACTTCATTTCACATATTATAGATTTCAAGAGAAATTGCTTAATAAGTGTGTAAAGTGACACACATAAGCAATTAGTACAATAAAGTCACTGATCACAAGTAATTTAACTATGCATAAAGTATATTTGTGTACGTTTTTGCATTAGCTATATTTGTGTCAATCTCATAAATAATATATTGTCGCTTCATCACTAAATTTGTCGTAAAATTGTGCGGTCCATTTGCCCAGGATGTGACAACGAGTGTATCTATTGTCCCAGATGTGCCATCGAATAATATACTTCCAGTTGATTCTATGAATAAATGGGTATGTATGGAGTACACGTATTCCAAATCGGGCCGCAGGTGGCCTAGTGGTGAACGTTCGTGGATGCCACGGAGAAGACCTCATGTTCGATCCCAAGCAGGTACGAACGCTCGAACCACTAAATATCCGCCGTGCGTCGGATGGGCACGTTGAGCCGTCGGACCCTGGGCACTGGCACCCCGGTAATAAATAAGGGCGTCTTCCTCAACCTTTCTACCTCGCTTCCGTGTCACTTTCCTATCGGGCATTCTAGCCGAAAACTCCTAGCTTCCAATTTTAGGAGTTATTTAAGGCCTCCCTTCCTAAAATCCTCTACATATGATCTAATCTTACTTGAAATTTAAAATCGCGCCGCGGATGGCTTAGTGGTTAGGGATTCAGACTGCTAATGGAGGGATCCCAGGTTCAAACCTGGCGTGGTTGTGTGAATTTCTAACAGTCGCTGAATATCCGCCGTGCATCGGACGAGCATGTTAAGTGACGGCCATTGGGTGGGAGTCCCCGGTTACATATAAAGATTTTTATTCCTAAGTCCCCACCCAATGATTTTTCTCTGCCTTCTATGTGCAAAATCGTACGATGGCGCCATCTAGTGTGCTCTCTCTCTCATTTACAAACTATCCTGTCAGAATCGCTAGATTCGTTTTTGACTACATGTATTTGAAATATATGTACTCAAACGTGAGTTCATATATTTCAAATTAGAAATACCAGATATATTCACAATTGATTCCTTGTATGTACTAAAAAATGAGTACGTGTCTTTTCCAAAAATGAGACTCGGAGCTATTACAAGCCCAGAATGTATTCAAAAACGAGTACATTGGGCTCATTTTTAAGTACCAATTTCTAACAATGCAGGCGCAAATTTAGCTGAGACCCGTCATGCGCCCAAATCGTCCGTAAGAATGGACTGAACTTAATCAAAATTACTGTTGAAGTCTTCAGATAACAAACGAGTATTGATTCGGAGATTTTTGTGCACAGCTATGCGCATGTGTCGACACTATTTTCACTCTTGCTGGTTGCGCGCCGACCTGACCGTTTCATTGCCCTCAACACATATATTTCAAATACGACCATCTTTAAAACGTTTATACCACTTGTAAACTTGTGCACAACTCACAAAATCCTTCCCATAAACTTCTTTAACTTTAAGTATCTGTATTTGCAAAATTCTCCAAGTTTTTGACAAAATCTGATGCAAATTCGTTGTTCAATATTTATCACCACAAATGGAACAAAAAGCGCACATGGACGAACAAAGCACTACTACAAAAAAAAAAAAAAAAAAAAAAAAACACGGATAGCAGGGAAGACTGGACTCATCGCACATGCGTACTAGGTTTCATGGTCAATCTGTGCCAAACCGCTTCTTACTGTGTCACGAGATTCCAAACTTATGCAACTAGTGTGCCCAGTTTTTTTTAACACAACTCGTACAGTCGAAATCGCAAGTAGCATATTTAAAAGGAGCATATTTTAAACCGCGGTATGAGCGAATTTTGTTAAATTAAATTTAATTCCATTTCAGAAAAGGAAGTATTTGTAATTTTTAAGTGTGAATAACATCGTCTGTGATCAAAAGTAACTAGTTATTAATTTGTGATGCGAAGGGAATCAGTAAGAGTCGGACGCAGTATGGGCAAGACGAATGATCTAAGCGCTTTTGATCGTGGGTCACTCCATCTAGGAAGTTGTGCAGGCACTGGGATTTTCACGAGCCACTGTGTCACGGGTGCACCGTGAGTACATCGTATCCAGTAAAACCGTCCCTGCAAGGGCCAACTGCCGTGGACAACAGCGTGTGGATGAGCGGTGTCATAGTCGGCTAACTCGCATTGTAACAGGGGATAGACGTGCACAGTGTAAGAAATCACTCGGCAATTTAATGCTGGTGCACAAAAACGTGTAAGCAGCCACACCATCCAGAACCATCTCCTCGCTATGGGGTACAGAAGCCATCGTCCCACGAGGGTACCGATGCTGACTGCACATCACAGGGTGCAAAGATGAGCATGGGTGCGGGAACATCGCCACTCGACCCTAGACATGTGGGAAAATGTTGCCTGGGCTGATGAGTCGAGATTCACGTTGGTGCATGCGGATGGAAGGATACGAGTACGGCGTAAACCACATGAAGCGATGAATCCTTCTTGCCAGCAGGGTACTCTTCAAGTTGGTGGGGGTGGCATTCTCGTCTGAGGACTGTGTACGTGGACTGAAATGGGACCCCTGCTACCTGTGACATCGTCCCTCACAGGTCAACGTTACCGGGATATCCTAGACGACCATTTGCTCCCGTTTGTGTGTCTTCAACTTCCGACTGGGGACCTCATCCTGCAACAAGACAATGCATCGTGCCATCGCTCCAGAATTGTATCCGAATGGTTGGATGAACACTCCACCGAGGTGACCTCGCTTCCTTGGCCAGCTAGGTCACCTCACCTTAATCCCATCGAGCACATCTTAGATACCATCGAGAGAGATGTTCGAGGCTCTGGCCCCCTCCATCAAACCTTCGTGAACTGTGGGAGCTTGTTCAGGGGTCGTGGATCCGTATGACTTCCCAACGCTTCCGGTGTCATGTCGAGTCCATGCCGAGAAGAATCGCCGCCGTCATCAGGGCGAAAGCTGGTGCTACACGTTACTAGACAGGTATCTCTAATTCAATTGCTCTTCAGTGTAAGAGCTTGGGCAATTCATAAATAAAATTGTAGTGTTTGCACCGGAAGAGAAGAAATCATTGGCTTTCCAAACCGAGAAAAGTTCAACACGGATAGTAGCAGTTCACAATGCTACCCAGCAAAAACAGTCTTGCTGGGCCAGCACTGCCAGCAACGGCCTAGCACTATGTTGCCGCTGGCGAACCGTCAATAAAGTGTCCGGGCGGCCAACAGAGGGGCCAGAAGTTCAGGCCCGACAGTTTGCACCCCCATCAGTTGTCATGTGCTACAACAGGGCCATCAGTTGTCCATCACAGGCAGTAGCTGCCACAAGTGGCCCTTCAGCGGCCCTGCAAGCACGTGCCAGAAAGGATGGCTAGGCAACCACGTGACGTAACTTGTGGCTTGCCGAATCTTGTCCGCCAATTTCCCAGTAGTAGCCATAAAAAAAAATCAAGGATGACCACAGTTCCCCAAAGCTAAAACTTTTTTTCTACCCTTACGAAACTTGTGAATTGTAGCACTGCGGCGCGGAAATTTTCTCAACAAACTGGAAAAACACCCGTTTAGTTCTGGCTGGATACGAACCAGGGCCGTCGGAGCTGAGCTCTCTACCGACCGGACTAATTTGCCACACACGAGCGTGTGCTTGAAGCTGTCTGTTTCGTACGGAATGTGTAATCGAATGGTTCCCTCTTTCATTTTACAATATTGCGAGGTAGTTTTCATAAAAGTCAGATTCATATAATTCATAATTTTATTTTTTCAACGTAACGATAGTTTTTTTATTACCTTAAGGGAATTTAACTCATTTTCAAGGAGTGTTCATACTTAGAGTCGCTTTCTGAAGTTTTGTACTGTCCTTGTCGTCTTAAAAGGAGATTGTTGAATTAATATATATTTACCCAGCTTCATGTCATATTCTGTTACATTTTTAACGTTGCATCTTTCCTTTCCGTTGTCCGAAGCTGCATTTGTTTAAAAGAGGAAATATATTTTATTTTACTTCTCGTTATTTTTAGAAGTTAATTCTTCCCAGTCTTGTGTATTCAACCCATGGGTGAGTACATTATATCCACAAAGCGTTGATTTTTTTTTCTTTTAAATAACTAATAAGTTTTTTACGCATATAATTATTTTTTTTTCCAACAAACGTTTTTTTAATGGTTTTCCAGGACATTTGTTTCAAGCGGTTTCAATTTTTTTCTTGTTATTCACACACTCCATTCCATGAATTTTTATTCATGGGAATGGAGTGGGTGTATTTAATGGCTGTAATCTAGTATTTCATGGCTTAATCTGATATCTTCGTCGACGTGGAATTTCATTAAGAAATTAATTCGCCTCTCTACATGCGGATTTTTTTCTTAACATCCACTAAAATAACACGATGGCGGTAGCGTCGTCTTCAATTAACTAGTACCATGAGAGACACATCAAGTGTTGCTTCTGCGCATGCGCAGTTTCGTTGCTTCTACCTGCTGTTGGGGTTGCACTGGTTGCCAGCAACGGTCTACTAGTGGCACTTGCTTGGAGGCCCACAATTCACGGCAATGCTGCAGGGCCATCAATGGCTCGTCAACTGATAGCGCTGCCACCAACGGACCGCTACCGGGGCGTGAGCGGCAGATTTCAGCCAGCGGTGACCCATCACTGCCAGCTGGTGGCCAGCAGTTTCCCAGCTCTTGTGTTTTTGCTGGGTAGTGAAAGTTCAAATGCCGAGGAAAGTCTAAAATTAAGTGAAAAACATAATTGCGTACACAACAGATGAGTAATGATATGTATAGTGAGAATAACGTGCCATGTGCAGTGAACACAATAAATCTTGAGCAGTTGATAAATGTAAGTGTAGTGCTGGTAACATGGAGATGAAGAATCAATGGCATATCAGACAGAGGAAAGTTCAGAACAGGTGATAACAGTTCTTAAAGCTAGTGAATGTTAAAGTGCTGCTAAAAATTCAAACATTGTGTGAGGGCACAGATGCGCACGCGACAGATTAATGATGATATGTACAGTGAAAATAGCGTGCCATAGGGAGAGAGTGCGTATGCTGCATTAAGGAAGTCCGGTAGATCAAGTGTAGCTGGTGAAGAGAGTTCATGGTTGAAGGTGACTGCGCATTCATACAGAAACAGTTCCTGTTGAGAAGGCTGGAGTTCCAACCTTCAGAAACAGTTCCTCGTTGATAAAGCTGGAGTTCCAGTTCCCGTTGAGAAGGGCATGCTGGTTCAGCGATACGGTTGCTCTTTGGAAGAAGCAGATGCTACTGATTTGTACCAACATCCCAAAGACAGTATTTAAAAAAATAACTTGTTGAAAGTGCTAGGTTTAAAAATACTATATAAGCATGCCGTCCGGCTCTTGATTGTCTGATATCGAACGGGGGAAAATCGGTGTCATAAGGGCACAAACTGATATGAATGCTACAGGTATTGCCTTAGCTATAAATAGGACTTCAAAAATTGCACGAAATTACCTGAAAGTTCTATCTGGGTATGGTAACAAAAAAGAACACCGGCAGGCCATCCAAAGTTGCGAATCGGGACTTCGTCATCTGAGGAGCAAAAGATCATCATTGTAACAGCTCGACAACTGCGTCACGAATTAGATGTGGCAATCGCTGTTAGAAGAACACAAAAGTTGCTGAATCAATCAGGACTTCGTTCGAGAAAACTCCAAATAAACCAATACTGTCTTCAGTCCACGAAGCCAATTTAAAGGAATTCGCTCGCAGCCATATGAATTGGAGCTCTGAGTGGCAGAAAAGTTATTTTCTTCGACAAGAAACAAATTTCATTTGGATGTGCCAAAGGGTATGCACAGTTAGATGGCAAACAAGAACCACTAATGTTTTCCACGCGACATCAGGGAGGTGGTTTGGTCATGATATGGGGTTTAACTGGTTAGAAAAAGAAATCCGATATTGCATTCGTGGATGAAAAAATGAACAGTTTGTTACCACCAAATGTTTAAGAAAACAGTTTCCTCGAAATGTACCTAAAATGGCCGGTAGAAATTTGTTGTTTCAGCAGCACAACGGCGAGGTTTATGTGTCCAAACTGTCTCACATACGATTTAAATAAAAAAAAAAATTACTCAAACCTTGGCCGGAAAAATAACCTGATTTGAATATAATAGAGAATGTGTGGTATATGTTGGCACTACAGGTGTATGAAAATGGCTGTCAGTTCATAAATAAGGGCAGTATGAAAACAGCTATTTTTGAATCATGGAATTCTATCAAATATGAAGTAGATTCAGGTCTTGTATGACAACTTACCATGTCGAATGGAAGCTTGCTACAATGCTAAAGGTGGGTGGACAAAATATTAAAAATATCCAGCATCTAAAAATGAAACAGATGCATTACACTTCCAAAGAGCCATAATTATTTCGCACCGTCGTTATTGCTTGAACATGAAATGGGAGATCCTTCCACATTCGTCCTATTCTCCAGATATCCGCCCCTTCAGACTATCACCAGTTCCGATCTGTTTCGAATGCACTCGGTGGCAGAACGTTCAACAATGATGTTGATCTCCAGAATTTCCTTGATGATTTCTTCGCAGCAAAACCTGAACGTGTTTTTCAAGAATCGCATTGCAGACCTATCCAAACGTTGGTACACCATCGTAAACAATGGGAGGTGGGATACATAGTTGATTGAGTACGTTTTCTCTTCTGATGTAATACATTCTTGCAGTACGGTGAAAAAAAACGGCATGAACTTATGCGTCAACACAACATTTGGGGAAAAAATTAAACGATTGGCATTCGCTTCTGGCTGCTTGTAATTTTATTCCGTTATTCTCTGAGGGAACTCTAGATAAATAACATGTGATAGCCACCTTCCCGGAATTCGCATGGGTACGCAAAATAATTTTTTAGAAGCCTACATCTAATTTGGGAACACACTCTCAAAAACCTTTCCTCCCTTGCAGTAGTATAAAACCGGGGTTACAGAATAAAATTTGGTTTACGTCTATTACAAAAATGTACAGCACTTTGAAAAGAAAACATTTTACTGTTTGCGTTTAGGAGGACGAATCAAAAAGTAAACAAAATGCAGAAGTTTCCAAAAATGTATAAATATACCTTGTGACGTACCTGCCAGCAGGACGCACATGACATAAAGGCAGATAGGAATCAGAATACATGTCTGCGTAGCTCAGTTGGTAGAGCGACTTGTTCCAGAATAAGCGGCCTCGGGTTCGAATCCCGGCGTAGACCAAAAATGACGGAGAGATTTACTTCGTTATAATGGCGCCCGAAATACCCGGATGACCCGACTGTTCAAAATCTCGCATTGGTGTGATGTTATTTCCACACCGCGAGATAGGAAAAATCAGAGAATCCCTTCTCTAGTGCTTCGAAAAATAAATGTGTGTGACGTTGCATTCCACACACCAGATTGACTGGGAGTACTCAAGTGCACGTTCTACAGTGGTTGTCTGCCTGCAGCGATTCATGGTCACGGCCGATCCGTGGGCCCGGCCCTCTTTCGGGGGGAGATGTGACGTACCTGCCAGCAGGACGCACATGACATAAAGGCAGATAGGAATCAGAATACATGTCTGCGTAGCTCAGTTGGTAGAGCGACTTGTTCCGGAATAAGCGGCCTCGGGTTCGAATCCCGGCGTAGACCAAATATGACGGAGAAATTTACTTCGTTATAACCTCTTCTTACACTCCGAAGCTTCTAACCGTGTAATGCGCATTTATACACTGATAATAAAACGTTGGGAATGCTGCATGGAATGACGGATGTATGTATCTGACTCAAGTAACACGTATTGAAGTAACATCAGTGAGGCTACGTAACACAAACGATAAAGAGTGCGTTTACAAAACAATTTATTGTGCAATTTTGGCTCACAATAAAGTTGCCATATAGACAAAATGGTAAATTCGGGGAATGTCTCTACTTTGGATTTCAGTACACGGGAACACCACCTCTATGTCCAAGAACATCTTGACACCAACGAGGCACATTTGGAATAACATTATTGATGAGTGTGTGGGCCAGCTCGTCCCATATCATAGGCAACACGTCACAGACGTTTACCAGTGTACTGGAATATCGAACGCGATTATTCAGACATCGCCGTACAACGTCCCAAATCTTCTCAATAGGGTTAAGGTCAGGAGACCTCGGTGGCTGCCCTAACGATTCAATTCCACGAATTTACAGCTCCTGAAGCATGCTCCAAGCACGATGATAGGTTGCAGTGTCATCGAGAAAACAGATTGCATGACCATTGGTATCGAGAAACAGTGTCACGGAGGGGACAGTGAACTCGTTTCGGTACACTGCGGCATTCATGTTCCCTTGAGAAACATACAAGGAAGTACGGCCATTAAAGCATACTCCTGCCCATACCAGAACTGACTGTCGCTTGCAAGGATGGATGGACAGCACATATTGTGGTTGCATTCGTGTGTGCTGGAACTCCTCCACACATAACCTAGCCGAGTATCAGGATAAAGTGAGAAACGGGATTCGTCTGTGAAAAGTACATGGTGCCAATCTGTATTCTATGACATGTAGACTGAAGTATCAGAAACACTGGTACAGACCAGCTTATGCAAAATACATAGCAACGTCACCTATGCGCGTACTCGGTTGCGTCCGCTAGTACGTATATAAAGCTATAGACATCCTTGCCAGCTGTCAGAGCTGTTCCCGGCATGAGAATGACAGGTAATAACGATTTAAGCGATTTTTAACGCGGTGTCATAGTTGACGCTCGTGAGATGGGCCACAGTATTTCGGAGGTAGAAACGGAGTTCGGATTTTCACGGACGACCATTGCAAGGGTGTTCCGTGACTACAAGAATTCCGGCAAAACCTCCAACCTACGATACCAGTGTGGCCGAAAAAAGTCATTGGGTGAACGTGACCATCGTCGGCTGTCAAGAACCGTTTCACGCAATAGGCGTGCAACACTCTCACAGGTATAATCGGAATCCAATGCTGGAGCCTCAACAAGCACCAGCGTCCGGACTGTGCAACGTACCCTGCGCGATATGGGATTTGGGAGCCGACGCCCAACTCGAGTCCCTTTGATGGGTGCACGACACAGAGCTATGCGCCTCGCTTGGCACGGCAACACCGCCACTGGACACTTGATGACTTGAAACAAGTAGACTGGTCTGACGAGTCGCGTTTCTAACTGTATCGGGGAGATGGAAGGATTCGTGTGTCTCGCAAACTCCATAAAGCCATGGACCTCGCCTGTCAACAGGGAACTGTACCGGCTGGTGGAGGTTCCATAATGGTATGGGGTGTGTTTAGCTGGACTTCACTGGGACCCCTGGTACGTCTACAAACGTCTGTGACCGGCCAACGATATGTGCGCATCGTTTCTGACGAGGTACAGCCGTTCATGCCCTGCATTCATGCTGATGGGTTGGGCCTGTTGCAACAGACCAATGCACCTCCACACAAGTGTCGGGACGCCACATTATGGTTAGAGGAGCATTCATCTGAGTCTGGGTTGTTGCCATTCCCACCCAAGTCCCCATATCTGAACGTGATAGATCACATTTAGGAACGTGCTATCGAACACACGAATCCGAGATTTCGGAATAAACCTGAATGGTGGAACGCTCTGCAGGAAGTATGGTGTGCATTGCCTACAGCATATTTCCAGAAGCTAGTGGAGTCCATGCCCCGTCGTATTTCTGCAGTCCTGCGCTCCCGTGGGGGACGTACCGAGTATTAGACAGGTGTACCAGTTTTTCTGACACTTCAGTGTGCTGTTGGACTCAGGTACATCTTTGAAGAGGGTAAGCTGATGTCAATTGTGTACTTCTCAGCGGGCCTCCTGCTATAAATCCCCACCCTTGAAAAAAGTTTCATATTGTTTGCGTACATCCCTGGACACCAGAAGGAGTTTGAAGTGATTGCCGGTGTTATCTCCTAGTGATACTAGAACTAATCCGAACACTTGCTGTTAGTAAGCGATCTTACCTTCTGGTGATTATGTTCGGGCGACCATTCCTGGCTAGATCTGAAACATTTCCATGCAGTAGAAACCTTGTGTGCAGCCACTTTGCGAAACTTCTAAAGCAACAACCACATCGAACGCCCGAACACCTGCCTGTATCATGCCAACAGCCCTATTTCTGTTGTCAATACTCAAACGTCATCTGAACATCATTTCAGGTTAATGCTAGATGTCTTCCTTATACGTAAATGACATCGAAAGGGAAATAAATTCCAATTGCATATTTAGAAGCAAACGTATGGAACGAAATGTATTTTGAGTTCAACATCTTCTGCATTTACGCCCTCTAACGGCAAAATTGTGCATTAGAAAATAACGGAATGCAAGGATCACCATTCGCAGATCTCACGCTTCCCACTGCAAAAGGAATTTTTCAAATGGGGCTAATAGTTGCACAGATATAGCATCCACAGACAGACGGACAAAGTGCTAACATAAGCATGATCTTTTTGTTACGAAAAACATGCTAAGGAAAGCATGTTTTTCGTAACAAAAAGATCATGCGTACATCTAGCACTTTGAGACGTATTCCTCAAATTTACCTTGCTTTTGAGCTTTGGTTTATTTACGCTTTCTAACCGTAGGTTGAGAAAGCGTATATGCTCCAGCTTTGTTCGTCTCTACGTCCGTCCGCACGATAACTCGCGTAAAAATGGTTCGATTTCGATGAAATTTTAGTATGTGGTAGAATACCACTGGGGACGAACTCTATTAAAAATGGGGCAAATGGGATCAAAGGTCACGACATAGGAGCGATATTCATTCGATTGCCCTTATGCGTCATACCTTGCGTAAATATGGTTCGATTTCAATGAAATTTTAGTATGTGATAGGGGACCACCTGGGGACGAATCCTATTGAAAGTGGGTGAAATGATGTCAAACGTCGGGACATAGGAGCCGGATCCATTCCATTGCAGTTATGCGTCATAACTTATGTAAAAATGCTTCGATTACGGCAAAACACCGGGGGTATACTGCACCATTTCTGTTGAATATTATTGAAATGGAGTCAAAGGTTAGGGCACAGGAGTGAGATGTATTCCACAGCCATTATCGTCATAACTTCAGTAATGATTTCTGGTATGTTGGTAAGCGTATCATTATCAATGCATTGCATGATTTTACTAACTTGTCTTGTGTGAATTCTGATATTTGGTCCGTTAAAGATTTTCTTACTGAACAGCACAGTACTTCCCGAAGAACTTTCTCATTTTGATAATTTGTTGAAAATTTATATAAATTGCCGAATAAGTGTTTTCGCTGTCTGATTGAGATGTCTATTTTGACAAAAGAATTCCACTAAAATTTCTGGATTCCTCCATAAAGCCCTACATCGGTATGACGAAACGATCTTTACGTGTGCGATATAAAGTGCACGTGAGAGACATAAGAGAAGGAAGAGGAACGACTGCTTTAGCAATGGTTGCTTCCACTGCAAAAGGAATTTCAAACATTTCACGAATTCTTCAAACGGCACTAATAGTTTCAGAGATATGGCATCCACAGATAGACGGACAAAGTGCTAAACATAAGCATGAACCTTTTGCTACGAAAGACATGCTAAGAAAAGGGATGAGACGTATTTCTCTATTTAACTTTGCTTTTGAGCTTTGATTTTCTTATGTGGATTTTGATATTTGCTCTGTTAAAGATTTTCTTACTGAACAGCACATTACTTCCCAAAGAACTTTCTCATTTTGATAATTTGTTGTAAATTTGTATAAATTGCCGAATATGTATTTTCGCTGTCTGATTGGGATTTATATTTTGACAAAAGAATTCCATTATCGGATTTCTTCATAAATCCCTACATCGCTACTACGAAAAGATATTTATGTGTGCGAAATATAGAGCATATGAGAGACATAAGAGAAGGAAGAGGAACGACTGCTTTAGCAAAGGAGGTAATTTACAACGCAGCGATTGCAATAAAGATTGAAAGAGAAACAGTGGCCTCATTCACTACTTACAAGAGTACTGTTATCAGGTATCCATTGAAACAGTCCCAAGAAGTGACGTATGCAATCACACGGGGTATCCATTGAGCTGCCACCACCGTGAACCTCCATTTTCCAGAGGCTAGTATAAAATATGACTTGATGTTATATCTTGTTTTGCGTGAGCCATGCAATTAGTTACTGTAAGTTCACATGTTTGTACTGCATTATGTTTCTGTTTGATACCCGTGATATTGTTCGATTTTAAATTCCAAGCTGTTCGCTATTCTACTGTAAGTTTGCCTTGATAAATGCTCCCGTTGGAAGGCGATAGCTTGGCACAATAAAACAAATTTTGTTATACATCGATTTTCGAATTTCTATTATTTTGGCATCTACTCAACTTATTATCGTTGGAGAATTAACGGAAATACGGTTCGCTGTATTCGCACTCATCGAAATGTGAAGAGTAGAAGTTTTCATACTTTGAACTCAGCGATGAGAGCGTGCACGAGACACGTGACCGTAGCTTACATGACCTGTGTATAGGAAGAACTTGGTCAGCTAGTGCGCTGCATTTGTTTTGCGTAATACGTGTGTGGGCGTTCTATTTCGTAATTTTAACTTATAACGCAGCTTCGATTCGTTCCTGATAAAAATTTTATTTTGTGCAACCTCTTTTACCTTTATCGTGTACATGAATTCTGAAGTTTTGATTTTGGATAACCACTTTTACCTCTTACTAGTGTACATGAATCCTGAAGATTTTATTTTGGATAACCTCTCTTACCATTTACTAGTGTACATGAATTCTGAAGTGATTGATTTTGGATAACCTCTTTTATCTCTTACTAGGTTTACATGAATTCTGAAGTGGCTTATTTTGTATAACCTCTTTTATCTCTTAGAGGTTTACATGAATTCTGAAGTGGTTTATTTTGGATAACCTTTTACCTCTTACTAGTGTACATGAATTCCGAAGTGGTTTATTTTGGATAACCTTTTACCTCTTACTAGTGTACATGAATTCCGAAGTGGCTTATTTTGGATAACCTATTTTACCTCTTACTAGTGTGCATGAATTCTGAAGTGGTTATAACGAAGTAAATTTCTTCGTCATTTTTATCCGCGCCGGGGTTCGAACCCGGGTCCCCTCATTCCGGAATAAGTTGCTCTACCAATTAAGCTACGCGGACATGTATTCTGATTCCTATCTGCCTTTATGTCGTGTGCGTCCTTCTGGCAGGTACGTCACATCTCCTGGTACGTTACATCATCTCCCCCTTATTTTTATTTTATTTTTATTTATTTTTTTTTCGAAGTGCTGGAGAAAGGATTCTCTGATTTTTCCTATCTCGCGGTGTGGAAATAACATCACACCAATGCGAGATTTTGAACGGTCGGGTCATCCGGGCGCCAATATAACGAAGTGAATTTCTCCGTCATTTTTATCCGCGCCGGGGTTCGAACCCGGGTCCCCTCATTCCGGAATAAGTTGCTCTACCAATTAAGCTACGCGGACATGTATTCTGATTCCTATCTGCCTTTATGTGGTGTGCGTCCTTCTGGCAGGTACGTCACATCTCCTGGTACGTTACATGGTTTATTATGGACAACCTCTTTTACCTCTTACCAATATACATGAATTTTGAAGTGGTTTATTCTGGCTAACCTATTTTACCTGTTACTAGTGTAAATGAATTCTAAAGTGGTAGTCTTTCATTTGTTGTAACAGGTGCCGTTTAAAACTTGCTATCGAAAGTTATAATAGGATATAACAATAACAAAGAATAGTTTATATGTTATGCAAACATTTACAACAGTTATTAAGGATCAGCGGTACGGCATAATGATTACCCTGTATTGGTGACTTGAACTTCCAATTCGTGGATAACAAACAGTTGATTTTACGTAAACATTTGCTGATTCTTTCACAGTTGCCGTTTTATTCACATGGTTATTTCTAGAGTGGGCCACACACCACCATACACACACGAGTCCTTTTGTTCATTCATCCGCAAATTTAGTTAAAAACAGCAATTAACTTAAACTAAAAGCTAAGTTCAACTAATAGAAATACTACAGGGAATGTTCACTGCAGAGAATGTTCACACATTTTTAAAGCAATTTTCTTACTACATAACTAATGTTTAAAATAAAATTATTTCTTTCTTAAATGTTTTATCAGATAACCCCTTTTTCTGGATATGAACATACATCTAGATTTCCAATAAAACAGGACATTTCTTAAAATTGGTAATGGTATTGTATTCTACTCATCTTCCACTGCTTTCCATAGCCCAATAATTGTTTTAGATCTGAGTTCAGAAAGCGCTTTTATTGTAAGTCCGAAGGCACAATAATCCATTGATGACACATCCGGGGACTTTTAAGGAATATGAGCAAAAGGTATAGACTTGATACCAGTCTTTTTATCAGTTCGAAGGCACAACTGCCCATTGATGATACGTCAGGGGACTTTGAAGGAACATGAGCAAATGGTATAGACTTGATACCAGGCTTTTTAGCAGTCCGAAGGCACAATAATCCATTGGTGACACATCAGGGGACTTTGAAGGAATATGAGCAAAAGGTACAGATTTGATACATGTATCTTTTTTTCATTTTCCAAGAAATAGAGCAGTAGATTTGGATCCTGATGCAGTTCTACTCGTTGATGGCTCTGTGGATAAAGGAATGGCATTTCATGTCTAAGTAGAGGAGATACAACATTTTTTGGTAATACGTAAAATTGTACATTCTTTTAAACTTTTCTTAACTTTAGTTTCCCACTATCCAAGAAATCAGCAATCACCATGAATCCTTTACTGCAACTTTCTCTGGATTCTTGAGACCAAGTTTGTAAATCTTCTTCTGCTCTTTTGAGATAGTAAATCGATCTTTTTTTGTTGTTAAAGTCGTTTAGGAAGACCAATGCTTCAGCAACAGTCACAATAAAACAATAGATTTCCATCTTTCTCCAGCTAAGTGATTTCCATAAAGAAGTCTACACCGTGTTCTGCGCTCAGCCACGTGCCTAGACAAAAGGCGGTGAACACTACGTTGTTTCTGCTTTTCTTTATGATTCAAATCTTTGTTTATTACCTTGTTTCCAGTTGATAGAGATATTTTTAAGGGCTTAGGAATTGCTCTTTTTGCGTAGGCGAATTTTCTTTTAAGACCGCAGACCTTACTTTTAAAATAGTGGTAAAAGTACGTACGTTCTTCATTCTTTTGATATTCCTTTGGTGTTCTTCTTCCTGCTAAAAGCAATGCGTGACAATTATTCCCTTTGTTATAAATTATATTGCTTATTTTGAATTTAGAAATGCTAATCCCATGACTTTCACAGCATTTGTCAATTACAGAATACGAATATTTCTCTTCGTAAAGAGCAAACACGTAATCTTCTATCAACAGCTTGTTTACAAGCGCCATTTTCTTAGTAGACGATATTTAACTGCAGCAGATGTTCCTTTCATGTTCATCTAACACGCTGTTGCTGGTCTCAATTCTTTGAACTTCTTTTATTTCAAAATCATTCCAAAAATGTGTGAACATTCTCTATAATAAAGCGGCTGCTCAGTGTAGACGTTGAATTTTACGTTTCTCGTTTTAAGCATTGTTATAACCTGCGTCTATCAATGTCAAATGTCGGGTGATGATAGTGATTCTAATTAATATCGAAAGACGACGAAATTACGTTGCATCTAAAGAACGCGACAAGAGGAATAACAGAAGATCTCGTTACGTACATTTTCTCCGTAAAATCATTTTCCGAATTCGCTATTTCCGTAATTCTTGTCGTAGCCTCTCTGACCTTTTCATTCGTGAATTTAAATCCTGCAATATGCCCGACTGCGACAAAAGTGCCGTCGTCGTTAACCAACCAACAACGAGCACTAGCGAAATAAAATGGAAGAAATGTCTTCATCATTTCTCTCATACACGGAAACTACGAAGTATATGCATTCATCTTCTCCGTCAGAACTTGTTATGCTGTTCCGAGGAAATGCTGTGCAATAGAATTATGTTGCCACTGATCAAAAGCAAATCATGGGCCTTGGGAACAACATCTGCTTCCGAAAGGAAGCACGTACTACCCTACAGAAACTCCAAATAACGAGAGACGTGCTTTTATTCACACATAATGCATGTGTGCGTGTGTGTGTGCGTGCGCATATACTACACCCCGTCGTCCGAAAAACACACACATACTTCCTCATCCGAATAATTTAATAAGTGACCGTGTAGAAATTTCTCCTCCTCTGCTGGGGTTGCTGTTATGTGTATTAATGCTTTTAGTGGAGGATACCTTTCCAAGGAATGGCAAGTCAAAATACGGGCCTACATTTATTTGCAAATGCACCTCAAAAGGAATATATACAGGGTGTTCGAAAAGTGATGTTTTGATCTCTTCGCTGCGGAAAAACCACAAAAGAAATAGTGGAAATCAGAGGGGATTTTTAAAATGCTGTTATAAACTTCAAAACTTTAAATACAGGGTGTTTCAGAAAATGTGATATCATTTGAGATGTAAATATCTGAGTAACTAAACAGTCTAGGCAAATGAAACTGAACCGGCTTAATGTTGAGCAAAATAAGATTTATTCATCGAAATTTGAATGAGAAATTCAAAGGTATGTGGATTTCATGAACGATTTCACAAGTTTTCAATATGCGCATCGCCTGTGACACGACACACACGTCAAGTCGGTAGTCCAGCTCCTGCCAAGCACGATGCAGCATGTCCCTCATGTGCTCAAATGTGGCATGGGGATTTTCTTCGCCCCAAATGCGAACATTATGCTTGCTGATTCTGCCATTTGTATGAGATGTGGCCTCATCACTGAAAACAAGACGATTTTCAAACTCAAGTTTCTCTTGCATATCGACACAGGGATTGCTTACGCTTTTGCTTGTCATCTGTTTTTAAGGCCTGGACGAGCTGTAGCTTGTAGGTTGTCATTCGCAAGCGTTTCCTTGCGACACACCAAACTGCCGTTGGAGGAATCTGATTTTATAGACTTGCTCTTCTTATGGACTTCCTGGGGCTTCACAGAATTGTTTCCCGAACCCGCTCGACCATCTCTTCCGCTACTTGTGGGCGCCCAGATCCTTTTGCCCTGCACAGGCATCGTTCCTCTTTGCACTTTTTGTGCCATGTCCAAATGCATTGCAGCTGGTGCATTTGAGCACATGAGGGACACGCTGCATCGTGTTTGACCGGAGCTGGACTAACGACTAGACGTGAGCCGTGTCACAGGCGTTGCCGCATATTGACATCCTTTGAACTCGTTCATGAAATCCACATAATTCTCATTCAAATTTTGATGAATAAATCTTGTTTTGCTCAACATTACGCCTGTTTAGTTTCGTTTGCCTAGACTATTTAGTAACTCAGTTATTTACATATCAAATGATATCAAATTTTCTGAAACACCCTGAACACATCTACTTAAAAACGTGTTGCTCCTACTTTTTCCCTGTCGACCCGGTGATCATTCATCAGAGTTGGGTCTGTGTTCGAATCGCGGTTAGGCATGGTTGTTGTGTTTGTCGTACGGCATTGTTAACGAGCATGTTTTGCACCAATTCTTCATAGTTGTCTGCTTTGTGCTGACACAAGAAGTTCTTGACAGCTAAGACATAACTGCACTAGGTAGATGTTTCAACGTAATTCATAAATTTGGTGAAATTCAAATCGTTGATGAGTTTATGAATTTGAGGACCATCAAAGGTCCTGCTTTAAGTTTCTTCAGAACTCAGTCCAAAGAACGATCTACACATTTATTTGAAGCAATCTCCATCTTTGTACAAGTGCTTAACAAATTGCTTCATCAGTCCAAGCTTTATATTGGGTGGTGAGAAAATTAGTTTTCGTCTGTAAACCAATGGCCCGTTAATGATATTAGCTACGCCTACAGTTATGTTTTCCCTTGAAGGCCATGACAATTTTAGGCATTGATCTTGATTTGTGCTACTATCCCACAAGCAGATAAAACAAGAGCACTTTTCTGCCCGAGCAAGAAGTTAATCATCTTTAGATCAACACAAATAAACCACTGGTGCTCATGATAGAAGAGCTTCTGTAAGACCTTTTTTGATATTTTCATATCCTTATTCAATGGCTCTGAAATCCTACGGTATTGAAGATCCATACGTTAATATTATTAATAACATCTATGAAAATGCAAGTGCAAAGATTCGGCTGTTTGAAAATACAACACACATAAAAAATTCGAAAGGGAGTGAGACAAGGAACACCATATCTCTGAAGCTATTTAATGCTACATTGGAAAATGTCTCTCAATCACTAAACTGGAAAAAACAAAGGGATAAAGATTAATGGAGATTATCTAACCCACCTTCGTTTTGCTGATGACTTAGTCATTTTTGCAACCACCCCATCAGAGCTGCAGAGTATGATCCAGGTACTTGCTGACAAGAGTAAAGAAGTGGGATTAAAAATGAACTTTCAGAAGGCAAAAGTGATGTGTAATGCTTTTACAAGAAATAAAGATTTATCGATTGATGGAGAAAAGCTGGAGATAACAGACACTTACGTTTATCTTGGAAAGCAGATATCAAGTGAGGGTCACATTGATGAAGAAATTAATCGGCGTACAAAACTTGCCTGGCGAGCTTTTGGAAGAAACAGCATAATTTTCAAAAGCAATATGCCATTATGTCTTAAAAGAAAAGTGTTTGATCTATTCATCCTTCCAGCGCTTACGTATGGTGCAGAGACCTGGACCTTAACTAAAAGAGACATACAAAGGCTGCAGACAACTCAAAGCAGCATGGAGAGGTGCATGCTTGGTATAACCAGGAGAGATAAGAAGAGGAACTCGTGGATCCGAAAAATGACAAGAGTGAAAGACATCATGATCAGAGTTAAATCCCTGAAATGGCAATGGACTGGACATACTGCCAGAAGGACAGACCATCGATGGACAGCCGAAATTTTAGATTGAATTCCAAGGGACAGGAAAAGATCCAGAAGCAGACCACGTGGGAGATAGGTGGAGGAAATTCGAAAGTATGCGGGAGTGACATGGAGGAGACTGGCACAAGACAGACCGTTGTGGAGGAAACTTGGGGAGACCTTCGTCCAGCAGTGGATTGATAATGGTTGACAATGATGATGATGATGTTGATTTAAGTTTTGTTTAGTGAGCAATTGGAAAATGTGCATAGCGGTTGCCATTGTGCAATAAAATACATTTTAAGCTTCTGGTAGAGATGTCTATAAAAACCGCCGATTTTCTGGTCGATATTCCGGCAGTCCCATTTGGAGAATCTGTAAATGATTATTATTGCAGTATATAGTATAAATTCTTCATTTTGGCTGAAGTAAGGAAGAATTTCCTCTTCTCTTGTCCGATAAGTTGTTAATTTAACTTCCGGCTTTAAACATTTCTTTTCTTTTAGCCTGGATGCTAAAAGTTCAGATGCTTTCTTTGACAAATTGAGTTCTCGTATCTGATCATTGACTTCTTTTTGTGAGAACTGCCGAGCTGTTGTAAAGCTTCCTTCATGTTCACCTCCACTACTACCACCTGCGGTACACTCCAAGTCCTGCATTTCTTCGACATCTGACAATGGAAGGTCAGGCATTAAGGTTAACACTAGTACGGGAACGTCTTCGCAGTGGGGTACAGGTCGCCTTGCTGATTACAAATCAGGATACTCTCGCTTATTTTTCTTGTAGCAACTGAAGCCTTTCACATTCGCAGCACAAAAATAACAATCATCGTGTTGGTTTTACTGATCTCTCCACACCACAAGTACACCAAAATTGTAAGCATTTCCTTTCTCCATTTGTCCACTGTCATAGGCACTGTATACAGGTTATACAAACCACATGGGGGGGCCAAAGATTTATCTTGATCTCCAAACTTCATTCCAAAATAAGCAAGATATGCTTGTCTTACAGAGTCAGTGATGTTTTGCCTTTGTTTTTGCATAGTGTATTCACCAAAAATTTAGTAGAATGCATTAGGACTGTTTACACAGCTTCTTCGTGAAGAACTCATATTTCTATTCTAAAGAAGAACAAATATAATATTACATGCAAGGGATAATCTGTCAAAACAATATTAAATATAAAATCAAAGAATACATTAGATAAAAACACTGTTAAAGAGTAAAAAGACAGATCAAAAGCTGCTTCATATGTGTCAGCAGCAACAGGTAGTATTAGGGTACAACCAAAATTTGAGGGGTATGCATTATCTCAAAAATTGGAACCAGTTCGGCAAAACTAATTTCGGTTTTGGATTCAGCACGCTTCAAATACTCCACATACGTTGAAGAATCCTCGGCTATAAGAGGAAAAAAAGGTTCACCAGTGATACTTGACTCGCCGACTTGGCTCGAAAACAATCCAATCGGCTGCGCACTTTAGAACAACAAGGTCATATTTGATAGTACAGTCGTTGGCAAATGATTAGTGTGCGTCTGCTTAACAAGAAACCATTAATACATATTAAATCCAAGATCAACTTTTTTGTGTTTGGGTGGGTGGGTGGGAAAGGAAATCCTTACATTATCGCCACTCAAACTGAAGCTGGGCGTCGATCTTGATGATATTAGGCTCATGTGCTGCTGCTCGTACACGGAAACTCATTTCCTTATATTCTCTACGAGCCGTTATGGTTATAGCGTTGCTTTCGGACGCATTTTGGAACTCGGTGGAGAGTGTTGCGACCGAGGAAAAGAGATATTTTCGCACCACCCACCTCAACAATCAGCCATCCTACTCTGCTACCTTACGTGGCCTATCAGGTCGCGATAACGCTGTTGGTGCTCCTTGGCGTTTCCATTTCACAATAACGTTATTTGTAGTTCTTCAGAGCAACTGCATCAAGGCAGAATTTCTCAAACGGCGTTGTTGCTAAGATGGCATACTATGACCGTACTCCGTTAAAAGTCACTGTGTTCATCCGTACGGTTCTTACTTATCTATGATGTTTGCTAGGCCACGTGTGTCTTTCTCTACCTGTGTTGGCTATGGCTACAAAGGCCGTTCCATAAAACTGAAAGTAATTTTCTCTGAGTTGCCAACAGTGCGAAGGTGGGAAAATAACCACGCAGAGGAATAACTGAATAAAGGAAGTATCTATGTCAACAGTAATAACCCGTGGCAGACGATTCTGATCTTATTATTGCGAAGTTGTTTAAGGTACGTCTGCATTTCGCCATGCAGCTATGGAGGTGAGTGATTCAGAGTTAAGAGGTCAAATGCGTTGTGCGATAACATTTTGCTATCATTTGGGTAAAACGGCTACAGAAACAGTTGATTTAATGAAAAAGCTTACAAAGATAAATGTTTGGGCGAGTCAACGATTTTTAGATAGCACCATAATTTCCAAAAGTGCGTTTGTCGTCACAGTTCTTTCCTAGGCCTCGTCGACCTCAAAATGTTGTACGCTGCGTATTGTTAACAATGTTTGGGCAATCCTGCAAGAAGATTGACGAATGATGTGTGAAAATAGCGGCGTCAACTAATATTTCAAAAACGTTGGCATCCTGCATTCTACGCGACAAATTACTACTGTATCGTGTATGTTCCAGATTGGTACCTCATTATCTGAGGAGAGAACAATTGTTAGCCAGAGTTCAGGTGTGTCATGAATGGAGACAAATGATTGCAAATGTTCCAAACTTTCTAAACACAGTAATAACTGCCGCTAATACATGGGTCCACTATTTCGACCCCCTCTCGAAGCGTGCAACGAGTTTCTGGAAACACACAGGCTTGCCTCCTCCGAAAAAAGTCCGCGAAACAAAGCAGCTCGGAAGGTGACAACGATAATCTTCTTTGATCATAAGGTTCTATTCTACCAGCTTGCCGTTCCTCCACAAATTACTGTCAACGCTGAGTATTACATTTCAGTCTTGAAGCGTCTGCGATGACAGATATCGATTAAGCGACCGGAACTGGTGGGCAAAGGGACCCAATACCATGAAAACACCCGTTCACATGCGGCTGGTTGTATTTACCAGTTTCTAATACAGTTTCTGTGTTTGGCTGTACCTATATAGTCTGCCTACAGTCCTGACCTCGCCCCGTGTGATTTCTGGTTGTTTCCAACAATGAAGAATTTCCGTGGCGCAACATTCAATACAGATGCTGACGTTATTCAAGCTGTACAGGGGTCGCTAAAGCAGTTTCCACAAAATGCCTTCGTCACATGCTTTGAAAAGTGGACTGAACAGTGGGACCGTTGCATATCATCCTAGGAAAGATATTTTAAGAAAGAATAAGATATCTTTTTCTGTAGCTATATTTCTTTATTTTGTGTAATTTTACTCTCAGTTTTTAAGAAACGGCAGTTGTATCGTTTATTGTATATGCGCAAACCCACTACTTTGACCCTTTAATCGGCTGGAACGAATTTACTCAGGGTTAGAATAATGAGCTGAAATCAGGTCTAAGCAATATATTTGTTGTCTAAGAAGTGGATAGAACGCAACTGGAAGGAGCGCATCTAAGAATTAGAAAGTGTTGCTTTTCCCTTAGCTTTGTTATTCAAAGTAATCATTTAGGGGAATGACTGATTCTAATGCATTTTGACTGATTACTTACTAAAAGGGCTATAGCAATGGCGACGAACCTACGAAGGAGGGAGAAGATATTTGAAACATGTTCTTCGGCCTAAGGGTATGATGTCCGTGTCAGGAGGACTAGACATTGACACCATGGTACTGGAAAGAAGCAAGCCCTTTCTCTTCATTGCTAGAGCAGACTAGCAGAGGTACTACAAAGAAGACTAGAAGGGTATATTATATACGACAACTAGTGACAGGTATATGGTCGGTATTACTTAGATGAGAATGGGAAAGGAGCTGTTTTGCCATAGCTTTTGTTAAACCCTATCGCTACGTTGACAGTTCTGTTTGGGAAGCTTAGTAAATCTTGGGCACCATTTGGTTCAGGTATATCGGCCGCTCAAAGGGTTAAAGGAATGTCCGGATACTTCGATCATATTGTTTATATTTCTTTTCCTAACTTTACTGACTGCTAATGATTTCCTGGAGAAAGAAACTCCTGAAAGTTCAGATGTGACGTTCAGTTCATTACATATAACGAGATATAATTCAAAATTTACATAAATGCTAATATACGTCTGAAGGTATAACTCGTATCTCAAACGGCACTTGAACCAGAGCACATCTCGGGCAATCCCTTAGAATTTCGGACGTCTTGTATTGCTTATGGTGAACACGTTTCCTTATTGACAGAAAGGCATCGGATGCTTCCACGTAAAGTTCACACAAGATTTTTTTAACATGACTTACGTAAAGCATCTGTGGAGGAAGATCTAATGTCGCGTACAAACAAAATCCCTGTATGCCATACACTTGTTTCAAATTTCTTTCATATTAGAAATATTTGCAACTAAGTGTAGCATGAAATATTCTAAACTACACTCCCGTGGCTGTGCCGGAAGATAAACAGCGGCTTGTGATACATCAAAAACCATTAAATATTTGAGCCTGATTTTGCGAGAGGCTTGCCGAAAGTTTTTGGCTGTTTGAAGAAATACGCGTATATATTTACGAATAATTACGTAAATATTTTCGAAATAATCTTCATGAACATTTGCACTTTTGTATTCGAAAAAAACATTTTGCAAATGCCTCTTCCCAGCTTTGTTTTGGCATAATTGCCTCAAAATAAGGCGCTATGGCATTTTCATCAGATGAAAATCGACGTCCAAGCAGGGTTTCCTTAGTTTTTGGAAAAAAGCAGAAGTAACAAGGTGCCAAGTAAGGAGAATAGACCTGAAGAGGCAGAAAATTAACTGTTTTGGCTGCAGTGTGAGCTGGAGCATTGCCATAGTGCAAAAGAAGGTACTCATTTTTCGATCTTGGGTGCATTTTGTTCCATTCTGCAATGACATTTGGCAGACTTTGAGTGGTGTAGCAGTTCTTTGATTTTCAAGAACAGCAGTTCTCACACATACTGTTTTACAGAAGAAGGACGCTACCATTGTCACTGCATTGCGGATTTGTCGGACATTGGTTGGAGGTGCGTCCCCTTCGAAGCACCAGATTGTACCTTTGTTTCCCGATCAAACGATATCAATGATATAAATCTATGATTAATCACCTGTTAAGATGTTCTAGGTGCCATTACTACCTCATCCTCTGCATTTAAAGAGCATGAAATTGGCTCCATTCAACTCGGCTTGTCTTCTGCCGTTTCGTGAGTGAATGACTCACCTAACTGGTACATCGCTTTCTAACATGCAAATGATCATGAATAATTGTCTGTGATGCAGTTGATCCAATGCCCAGGGCCGTCTCTATTTCACGATATGTCACACAAGGATCTTCTGTGATAAGTGTTCTTGCAGCATCGATGTTTTAAATCGTTGCGACAGTATGGGGCCGACCACAGCGAAGGTCATCTTCCAAAGAATGTTTCCCCTTTTAAATTCACGAAACTAAATTCTAACTGTGGCAGGATGAGGAGCAGACTCTGAAAATATATTAGATAGCGATTCAAAACACTGTTGTGCACGTAAACCTGTTTTTAAAATCATGGAAAATCATTGCATGAAAATCATATCTCGACGGCCTCATTTTAGCGTGATGAGGGCAAAAAATAATGATTATCATTGCATCTGAGCATCTGAAATCCTTCTCCTGCCACGAGAGCGAAATATAGTGTGCGCAGGTGGAACAATATGAATGTGTTCATTATTGGCCAATATGAACACATTCTTCCTAACTACTGCTGTCTTCTTTTTCTTTTTCTTCTTAGCCTGTTGACACCCACTGCCGGATATAGGCCCTCCCCCAGTCGTTTTTAACTTCCTCAATCCTTAGCCTCAGTCCACCATTTAGCACCTCTAAATTTCTAATGGTCGTCTCTCCATCACGTTCTCTGGTGCCCCCTTCGTCTCTTTCCATTTCTCGGTTGCCATTCTGTTATTAATCGTGTCTAACTTTCATCTTTCAGTCTTCCAACATGTCCAGCCCATCTCCACTTTGACTCTTTCATTATTTTTATAATATCCATTGTTCGTGTTCTCTCTCTTCGAAGTACATTTCTAACACAGTCTCTTCTTGTTATTCCGAACATTCTTCTCTCCAACTTTCTTACCGATACTCATATTTGTTCACATTTTCACTCTGTAACACTCCAGGTTTCACTTCCATAAGTAAATATGGGGTTAATACATGCATTGAAGAATTTTCTGTTTAAACACAATGGAAGATCACCGGTTAAATAGTCTTTAAGTCTCCAAAAGGCTCCATTATCTTGGAAAATTCTTCTATTGATTTCTCTTTTCTGTCTTTCTTTAAAACTGATTACTTGCCTTAAATAAATGTATTCATCTACTTTTTCGACTTTTTTTTCTTCTATCAAAATCTTTTTGTATCTTTTCCTGTATTGTTCATATATTTAGTTTTTGCTGTGTTTATTGTCAGACCTATTTTTTAAGATTTTCCATCCATAAATCCTTTATCATATTCTGCATTTCTTTATTGCTAGTTGTAATGATTAGTATGTCATCAACAAATCTTAAGTGATTTATGTACCTTCCATTTATGTTTAATAATTTTTCATCCCAATTTAAATTTCTAAAAATATCTTCCAATACAGAGGTAAATCATTTTGGAGAGAGTGAGTCTCCTTGGTTAACTTTTCTCTGTATTTTGAAACCCGAGCCCAGGCTCTCAAACTTTATCGTTGCTGTAGCCTTGCTATATATTTTCTTTATTAAACTGACATATTTTCCTTCCAATATTTGTCTTTTAATTGAAGAACTCATATCCTTTTGGTATATAGAATCAAAAACTTTGGTATAGTTTACAAAAACTAAGTGAACTTCTTTCTAATATTCATTTCATATGGTTAATTGTATGTGGTTGGTCTATTGTAGAGTAACAAAATTTAAAACCGGCTTTTTGTACCTATTTTGCGTCTTCGAATTATGAATAATCTTTTTAATATTAATTTTGTGGGAAGTTCATACACTTGTGGCAAAATGCTTATATATCTGTAGTTATTAGTAACATCTTTGTTTCCGTTTTTATAAAGAAGAATTATAACTGCATTATTACATTGTTCAGGGATTTCTTCCTTTCCTACTATTTCGTTAAATAAATCTCTCATGACTCGTAGTTACGATTTCCATAAATTTCTGCTCCTTCCGTTAAGTTTTCTGCTGTTATTCCATCTTGTCCTAGACTATTATTTTTATTTAGTTCTGAAATAGCGTTTTCTATTTCATCTACTGTTATTTTTGAAATATATTCTAAATTTTCTACCAAATGCTCTTCCGAATCATCAGTTTTTATAGCTCTATAAAAGGTGGTATAGAACTCCTCACAGATGCTCATTATTTCTTTCCTATCAAATATCAGTTCGTCTTCTTTGTTCTTCCAACAGGATATCCAGTTCTGCCCTGTATAAAAACTTCTTTCTTGACAATTTTAGAGATTTGTTATTTTCAATAGCTTCTTACACTCTGTTTCTATTATATGATTTTATGTTTTTTCTTATTTCTTTCCTTACCCGTTTTTTTACTTCAGCATATTCTATTTTTGTCTTCGGCTCAGAGTTATTTCGTTTTTTGAATTCTTCTCATTTTGTTATCAGGTCGCAAGTTTTTTGACTTAATCTATTTGAGTACTTTCTGTTTGGGAATGTTTTAGACAATTTTTCTTATGTTTGTTCTATTGCTAATGTTATTCCATCCATTTTTCTTGTTTTATTTTTTAATATTTCCTTGGGTAGTGTTTTTCATTCCTGAGTTAAACAAGATTTAAAGTATTCACTGTAGAATCTTATAATTTCCCCCATTGATATGGGATTTACCTGATACATTACAATCTTCCTCTTAAGCAATAGAATCTAGCTAAATTTCAGTTCTTAACATTCTATAATCACTGTCAAATTTACCTGTATTAATCGTTGATATGTCTCGTATTACTTCTTTTTTGTTGGTAAGTATGAAATCTATTTAATTTTTGGTTTTTGCATTTGGTGATGTATATGTTTATTTTTGTGCGTCTTTTTTACGCTTTCCAACCGTAGGTTGAAGAAGCGTATATGCTCCAAATTTGTCCGTCCGTCCTCACGATAACTCACGCGAAAATGGTTCGATTTCGACGAAATTTAGTATGTGGTAGGGGACCACTGGGGACGAACCCTATGGAAAATGGGCGAAACAGAGTCAAAGGTCAGGACATAGGAGCGGGATCCATTCCATTGCTCTTATGCGTCATAACTTGCGTAAAAATAGTTCGATTTCGATGGAATTTTAGTATGTGGTATGGAATTACTTGGGAACTAACCCTGTTGAAAATGGGCGGAATGGGGTCAAAGGTCAGGACATAAAAGCGGGATCCATTTCATTGCCTTTATGCGTCATAACATGCATAAATATGGTTCGATTTCGATGAAATTTTAGTATGTGGTAGGGAACCACCTGGGCACGAACCCTATTGAAAATGGACGAAATGGGGTCAAAGGTCAGGCAGGACATAAGAGAGGGATTTGTTCCATTGCCCTTATGCGTCATAACTTGCGTAAAAATGGTTCGATTTCGATGAAATTTTAGTATGTGGTAGGGAGCCACTGGGGACGAACCCTGTTGAAAATGGACGAAATGGGGTCAAAGGTCAGGACACTGGAGTGGGAACCATTCCATTGCCCTTGTGCATCATAACTTACCTAAAAATGTTTCGATTGAAACAAAACGTTATCATGTTGTTCCTGAGGTATATTGAACCGGTTCTGTTGAATATCAACAAAATGGGGTCAAAGGTCATTTCACAAAAGCAAGATTTATTCCATAGCCATTATTCTCATAACTTGCGTAAAACTGCTTCTATTGCGACAAAACTTTAGTATGCTATTCTTGAAGTATACTTAACCGGTTCTGTTGAATATCATCGAAATGGGGTGAAAGGTCACGACACAGGAGCGAGAATTATTCCACAGCCATTATCCTCATAACATGAGTAATAATTTCTGGTATGTTGGAAAGCGTATCATAATCAATGCATTGCATGATTTTACTAACTTGTTTAATATTTCTTTGGGTAGTGTTTTTAATTCCTAAGTTAAACAAGATTTAAAGTATCCCCTGTATAATCTTTTATGTAATATCCCCCATCGATATGGGATTTACTTGATTCATTACAATCTTCCTCTTAAGCAATGAATCTAGCTAAATTTTAGTTATTCACATTCTATAATCACTGTCAAGTTTACCTGTATTAATCTTTGATGTGTCTCGTGTTACTTCTTTTTTGTTGCTAAGTATGAAATCTATTTAATTTTTTGTTTTTGCATTTGGTGATGTATATGTCCATTTTTGTGCGTCTTTTTTCTTAAAGGAGGTATTCATTATGAATAATCGAAGTCCTTCTGAAATTCTTACCAACCTTTCACTTTGTTCATTCCTGCCTCTTGCACTAAACTTTCCCACAGATGTTTCGTCTCTCTCTTGCGTTCCTGCTTAAGAAATAAAATCACCCAAAATTAAAATCTGTATATTCTTTTTTCGACAGCAAAGGCTGTCTTCAAGTTCCTGATAAACTATTTCTACATCTTCATTAGAATGCCCATTTCATTTTCGGCATAAAATGCGGTCAGCTGTAGCTAAAAACTGTCATCACTAATCCGTATGCTGTAACTCCACGCATATATGTTTTACAGGATTAAACAGAGCTAAAAGGAAGAAGCTATTTGTGATACTTCTGGTTCATCAAAAGACAAACATAAATGCTCTTTCGTATATCAAAAGTCCATTAAATATTCGTCACTGGCCTACTAATGCACGAGTTTCAGAAATACGTTTAAAGCGAGTCATACCGAGATTTCAGGGTCACAGCTTTATTTCGGTTCATACAATTAAGGAAATTAAATCCTAGAAAATCTAATTAAGGATCCTAAATTAACTTCTATTCTTCCAACTGAAATACAGATTTGTTGAGGTTTAAATTATGCTACATCAAAATCTGAGGAATGCACACTGTTTCTTCCCATTCAGATACTTCGCAAATTTGGAAATCTTGCGTGTTTGTTTGATTGTCAGGTACTTTCGTGTTTTATAGAACGCTAAACAGCAAAACATTTTCTCCGTTCTGATATGTAGCAGAAACTTTACGGACATACACACACAAACCAATGCACATTTTCCTCCGTTGTCACGCTCACATTCGCATAAATAAATTAGTTAAATGCAATGAATGCTTATGCCTAATTACACTGTGTTGCGTAAATGGAAGGATAAGTTCATGTGACCTTCGAAATAAAGCTTACATAAAGATATATTGTTTATACAATTTAAGAAACTTCAAGAAGACTGCAGATCTCGAGAATTATGTTGTTGCTTTTTAATCTAACTCTGCTTTATTTACTTACACGGAGTGCAATTACATATTGGAAAGAAACAAAAGGAGCTTTTAAAAGAAGAATGATGAACGGCAGAAACTAAAGTTTATTCATTTTCAGATACACACACTTAGTGGCCAATTTTATAAGGCCGCCCGAACGGCAGTTTTTAAAAGATGAAAGATCAAAACCTCAAGTTCATCGATTATCAAATTTACACTTCTTGGATAATTTTATGAGTCCGCCCCAACAGGATCTCTTAAAAGAAACAGAGGAAGAAAGCACAGAGAAGAAAAGGACAAGTACACTTACTGACTTTAGTGAAGAAGAAGGAGATGAAAGGACAGAGAAGAAAAAAGACATATACACTTACTGGCCTTAATAGAAAAGAAGAAGAAAAAGGACGGATGTACACTTACTGGCATTAGTGAAGGAGATAAAGAAAATGGACAGATGTACTTACTGGCCTTAGTAAAGAAGAAGAAGAAGACAGACAGATGCACTTACTGGCCTCAGTGAAGAAGAAGAAGAAATGACAGAGAAGAAAAGAACAAATAAACTTACTGGCATTAGTGAAGAAAATAAGAAGAAAAAGGACAGATGCACTTATTAGCCTTAATGAAGAAGAAAACGAAGAAAGGACAAAGAAGAAAAAGGACAGGTACACTTACTGGCCTTAGTGAAAAAGAAGAAGAAATGACAGAGAAGAAAAAAGCATATACACTTACTGGCCTTATTAAAAAAGAAGAAAAGGACGGATATATACTTACTGGCCTTAGTGAAGAAGATGATGAAAATGGACAGATGCACTTATTGGCTTTAGTGAAGAAGACGAAGGAGGAGGGGAGGAGAAAAACAGATGCACTTACTGACCTCAATGAAGAAGATAAAATGACAGAGAAGAAAATGGACAAATACACTTACTCGCTTTAGTGAAGAAGAATGAGAAGAAAACGATCAGATACACTTACTAGCCTTAGTGAAGAAGAAGAAGAAGAAATGACGGAGAAGAAAAGGGACATATATATTTACTGGCCTTAGGAAGAAACAGAAGAAGAAAAAGTACAGATACACTTACTGGCCTTAGTGGAAAAGAAGGAACAGGACAGATACACTTACTCAGTGGTGGAAATGGGCCGGAACGCACCGGAACGCTGATCCGGGAGCGAAACCCCAAGTTCCGGAAGCAAAATTCTGCGTTCCGAAGTTCCGGAAGCAAAACTCTGCGTTCCGGCGTTCCGTTATCGACACCAACAGAAAGGGAGCATTTAATTTTCATAAAACATTTCGCAATGCATTTTACATTTCAAATAATGACACCATCTTGTTTTAATTATTCGTCGTTTCAATTTGTTTTCCTCTAATAAAGCTCACTCATCATTTGTGTAGGTACTACCGGAGTTGTAGCTGTAGTTCTTAAAAAATTCTCTTCGCCGTCTGGGGTCCTTCCTTTGCGATTTCCCGCCATGGTGAAGACTGCAACGCCGCTTAATTCCACGATGAGTGCGAAGTGTTTGCGTGAGAGCGAAGGTCATGACAGGAGCTGATTGATCGATGGCCTTGCAACCTCTCTCCGCTCTTGGCATAAAATGACTTCGAAGTTCCTGTAACCTGGCAACAAGCTTAATTACTACACTCTACACATGCTGTCACTTCAACTCCAGCTCCTGTTGTGGTAGGACGTGACTTTTTGACTGATATTGTAGTCGTTGTTGTAAGTTTGCATTTGTTCTTGTGTGAGAAAAGAAAACAACTGAAAAGAATGAAAATAACTCTAACAGTTCTTTTCATTATCTCTTTGGGGAAAAAGATGAGTCAAGAGGAAAAAACCAGAACTCGGGAATTTGGAAACCTCCCCCCTCCCCCCGTTCAAGCTCAGACTCCGTGTGAAGTATCACCCAGAAAATCGCCGAAAATACAACAGTCAAAGGAAATCACTGCATCAAGAAGTTCATTAGAAGAATCTGAATCTTGGCAAAGCTCAACAAATGGTAAACCCGAGTGTTGGACTGAGGATCAAAGTAAGTATTTTTTGAAAGAGTACTCTTGGCGTGTTTTAAAAAATGGGTGTTTAAGATGTGCCGTCTGTAAAACCGCCAGGAATATGAACGTTTCAGAATTTTTAACTGGTGCAAGGCTTTCTAAGGAGTGGATAGATTGCAAAGTCAGATCTACGGCTGACGATAAAAAGAAGCAAAATACGGCTCTAAGGGAAAAAATAAAGGAGCACAGAGAAAGTCACGCTCATAAAGAAGCTTCTAAAATGAACGCAAAACGTTCTGAAGGCGTCTTTGAAAATATTGTTGAAAAAATAAATAAAAATAAAGTGGACAATGCGTACAAAATATTCAATACCCCGTATTTCATTGCGAAGAACAATAGTCCTTTTGCCTATTTTTCTGGTTTGATTGATATTCAAAAGAAAAACGGAACTCAGATAGGGAGGATATTGCAGTCTATGAAGATATGTACGGATATTTGCGATTCTATAGGAAATGATATGCGTAAAAAGCTCTGTGAAGAAATCGTCTCCCAAAATATAAAATTCGGTTGATAAGTGTACAACTGTAAGCCAACTCTCAGTACTCATAACCTGTATAAGAATGCCCATAGATCCGGATGATATAAATGTCCAAACTATATTTTTTGACTTGGTTGAATTCCACGATTTGAAAGCAACAGCAATAACTGAATCAATTATGAACTGCTTGGTGAAGTACTTTCCAATAGAGCCTATTCAAAATAATCTGATATCTTTCACTTCCGACAGAGCTGCAAACATCGCAGGTCCCATATCTGGTGTCGATCAACAGCTTAAAAAAATTCCTAAACTTATTATATGGCACTGTGCAAATCATAAGTTAGAACTTGCTGTCGGGGACGTAATTAAAGAGGTTTACGGCATCATCATCATCATCATTGTCAACCATTATCAATCCACTGCTGGACGAAGGTCTCCCCAAGTTTCCTCCACAACGGTCTGTCTTGTGCCAGTCTCCTCCATGTCACTCCCGCATATTTACGAATTTCATCCACCCATCTCCCATGTGGTCTTTTTCTGGGTCTTTTCCTGTCCCTTGGAATCCAATCTAAAATTTCGGCTGTCCATCTATGGTCTGTCCTTCTGGCAGTATGTCCAGCCCATTGCCATTTCAGGGATTTAACTCTGATCATGATGTTTTCCACTCTCGTCATTTTTCGGATCCACGAGTTCCTCTTCTTATCTCTCCTGGTTATACCAAGCATGCACCTCTCCATGCTTCTTTGAGTTGTCTGCAGCCTTTGTATGTCTCTTTTAGTTAAGGTCCACGTCTCTGCACCATACGTAAGCACTGGAAGGATGCATTGATCAAACACTTTTCTTTTAAGACATAATGGCATATTGCTCTTGAAAATTATGCTGTTTCTTCCAAAAGCTCTCCAGGCAAGTTTTGTACGCCGATTAATTTCTTCATCAATGTGACCCTCACTTGATATCTGGTGTCCAAGATAAACATACGTATCTGTTATCTCCAGTTTTTCTCCATCAATCGATAAATCTTCATTTCTTGTAAAAGCATTGAACATCACTTTTGTCTTCTGAAAGTTCATTTTTAATCCCACTTCTTTACTCTTGTCAGCAAGTTCCTGGATCATACTCTGCAGCTCTGATGGGGTAGTTGCAAAAATGACTACGTCATCAGCAAAACGAAGGTGGGTTAGATAATCTCCATTAATCTTTATCCCTTTGTTTTCCCAGTTCAGTGATTGAAAGACATTTTCCAATATGGCATTAAAGAGCTTCGGAGATATGGTGTCACCTTGTCTCACTCCCTTTCCAATTTTTATGTGTGTTGTATTTTCAAACAGCCTAATCTTTGCACTTGCATTTTCATAGATGTTATTAATAATATTAATGTATGCATCTTCAATACCGCAGGATTTCAGAGCCGTGGTAACTGCTGATGGTTTCACCGAATCAAAGGCTTTTTCATAATCGATAAAAGCCATGCACAATGGAAGTTCATATTCCCTTGCTCTTTCAATTAGTTCTCTCAGTACGTGGATATGATCTATTGTGCTGTAGCCACTCCTGAATCCAGCTTGTTCTCTCGGTTGAGCCATGTCCAGTGTTACCTTCAAGCGGTGTGAAAGAACTTTAGTGAAGATTTTATAAACCACTGATAGGAGGCTGATAGGTCTGTAGTTCCTGAGATCCTCAATGTCACCTTTTTTATGTAGCAGGATCATTGTAGCATTGTTCCAATCCTCAGGAATCTTCCCTTCATTAAGGCATCGAGTGAAAATTTGGGCGAGTACTGTTTCAATTTCTCCACTTGCTTCTTGTATGATGTCTACAGTAATTCCATCTTCTCCTGGAGCTTTCCCCCGCTTCATGTTCTTGATTGCATGAGCAACTTCTGCTGGGAGGACTGGAAGAACTCTGGTACCTTTCATGATGTCTGGAGTACATGTATCATCCCTTTCATATAATTTGGAGTAGAAATCTTTCACTCTTGTCAAAATTTCGCCTCTATTTCTTGTTATAGAACCATCTTCTTTTCTCAGAGCCATAATCTGTTTTCTTCCCTTACTGAGATGTCCCTTTGCTATCTTTAGGCTTTGGTTGTTTTCAATTGCTTTCCTCACTAGCTCACAGTTGAATTTCCTTACGTCTTCAGTGATACTTTTTCGTACTGTCTTGCATAGCTCTATATATTCCACTTTGGAAGTCACATCTTCTTTTGTTGTCCTCATCTCTCTTCTTTTTTGCATCAACATTTTGGTTTTTCCTGATAATTTGTTCACATGCAACTTGTTCTTAGACCCAGCTAATTTTGTTGCTGTTTCCATAAGAGCTTTGGTTACTTTTCTGTTAACTTCGGAAATATCCACTTCTTCCGATGTTAGGCCTTCTAAAGCAGAGAATCTGTTCTTCAGTTCCAACTTGAAAGTATTATGGTGTTTTTTAAGGTTGGTTATGTCAATACATTTTGTTTGTCTTATGAGCTTGCCACGTTCCAGTTTAGTGTTGAGGTGCATCTTACATCTCACCAATCTATGGTCACTACCTGTGTTGAACTTGTTCAGCACACTGCAGTCTTCTATGACGAATTTTTTGTTACACATAATAAAATCAATTTCACTTGTCGTCCCAATTGGATGATGTATGGAATATGTTTCCAGCCTTGGCTATGCATTTGAAAGCTATATCTGTTGATGCTTCAAGGGATAGTAAAGAAAGAAGCATGTTTTCTGGCTTACTGAAAAGACTTGCGAGCACATGCTTCCAGAAAAATTTGGCACTAATGAAAACCGCCTTAAAGGGACTTAGTTTATTGTCACTGCGTCTTCAAGGAAATTCTGTTTCGTTACCAGAAGCACATTCGCATATTTCCCTTACAGTGAAAGTTTTCCAAGGTTTAGCTGATGGTGGTTTTGACGAATTTTATTTAGTAGTATCAGATGCCGCAAAAAATATGGTGTTCAAAGAGGTGGACTTACATTCAAGGGGATATAAATCTGACGGGAAAATAGACCGTGTTCAGTTTTTTCGGAGTGTTGCCAACAATTTATCTGCCAGATTATTTAGCAGCGAGGACATTGTAAAACAACTTCAGGTTTTGTATCCGTCTTTTTGGCTGACCGACATAGATATTTTATATGGAGAAGGAGAGGTTCTAAGTTTATGCCGAATATTCGGATTGGAGGAAGAAAGGGAAATCTTTGAAGAGTTCAGACATTTCAAGGAAACCAAAAAAGGTTCCACATCATTTAAAAGACTTATTAAAATCTGTTGCTGCGGTTGCTATATCAACAGCTGAATGTGAAAGAGGTTTTAGCACCATGAATTTGATAATAACTGATTTAAGAAATGCTTTAAACGTTACACGCGTCAGCAATGTTCATAAAAATAAACGGACCTCCTTCAAAGATCTTCAATCCCGAGCCGTACGTACGGAAATCGTTGAGTGACGGAATGAGAAATGCAGATTTTTTGGCTTGCAGAGAACGTGAAGAAAAGATGCAAGAAGACTTGTTGAAACAAAAACTTTGGATATTATTTTAGGAGATGAGTTTTTTTTTCAAATCGAAGTTATATTAGATATTACAGCTAAATAAGTGGATATTTTAGACAAAGCCGAATTTCTTTACTTTGCCACCCCATATACAGTAGTTACTTACATATCTCTGCCTCAAACACGAGCTGACGTTTTTTCTCCGATGTTTGTTATTTGAGGACACCTCCAAAAAGGGTGATACCTTTAATTGCACCGGCACACATTCGCGTGGTCTTTCTAATAAGAAACGTACTTCTGAATAAAGAAAACAGCTCTGACTTTAGCTAAATGTGACTATTTCATTTGAAAGTTTAATAACGAAATTTCCTTATATGGTTTTATGTGTACAGCAAATGGGTTTGCGAATGTTAAATTTTTAATGCATTCACTTGTACCGTTGTAGTGTTGTCGCCAAAACCCGTCAAAACTGCGTTAAGCCTTTTTGACGAATTCTGACTATGGTGTCAGAAATAGACAAAACGTTGCGACGTCATTTTGACGGGTTTTGGCGACAACACTACAAGTTGTACTTTGCGTTCCGGCGGCGAAAAATTCCCATTTCCACCACTGCACTTACTCGTCATGCAGAAAAAGAAAAAGGGCAGATACACTTACTGACCTAAGTGTATATCTTAAGATTAATGAACTTGAATCAATGGCATTGATTCAAATTTATTAATATTAAGAAATACACTTACTGGCTAATTTCGTATGGCTGCCCGGATAGCTATTAATACAAAAAGACTGAAATTTTAAAATTATTATCTTTTTTTTTATCAACGTCAAATTTTACATATACTGAGAAATTCTCACATTGAATCAGTATTTATTCACAATTTTTAGAAAAAAGCATTTTGGGGCCCCCTTTTTAACTAAAAATAAAATATTACAAGCTTTAATTAAAACTGATATAACTTCTACAATTTTAAAGGGAGATATGCAAATTGTTTGGTAATAGAATTAATTACCCAACAATCTGATACTACAGTATGAAATTTCAATATCTTTTACGCACACACCACGTCATAATATTTTAAAATTTATTTAAAAAAAATTAAATATATTTTATTTTAAGTGGCAGAAAAACTACTCACCAAATTACAATTCCACAACATTTTTCAGAATTTTTAGACAAACTGAAATACGTGCTGTTAAAATTCCACGCATATGTCTTTAGTAGACTAAAATTTATATCATTCTGAAAGTTTATATACATCCATAAAATGAAGTTACGGTTACTAGCTGTGAAAGATTGAGTTGCATGCAGCTCACCATATATAATCTTTAAAATCCTCCAGGTTCCTGTGAGGTGACTTGTTGGTATTTCTTTAGCTCTTTTGCCATTAGTTTGGTCATCATTCATTGTAATTCTGTATCTTTGGTATGCTGCACTTCTTTGCTGTGTTCGCCTGAGTTTGACTCCGCTGTTGTTTGCTTTTGCGAGGAGCAGAGATTGATTGCCAGGAGACTGCCCAAGTTTCTCCTGCCTGGTTGACACTGTTACACTATTTTCCAAAATTAAATGCTGAAGTTTTCATACATTGGTTACGAGGAAGAGTGGGCATGCCATACATGTGAATTCAAATTGCACGCATAACAGCGTACAACTTTAAAAATGGCGTTCTAGGACTCATAAAATGTCGCCTAAGGGCGTAAGGGGTGGAAATAACATCATTTATATAAGTGAGGATCATTTTACGGAAGATGTTTTTAGTTGAAAATTTACATTTTTTATCAAATTTCACTGTCCTCTTTCCTTAAAAGAAGGAATTCAACCAGCAGCTTTAGTTGCAACTTTCAATAGAGGAAGAAAAACGCGGGACGGAAGCTAAAATGTATTGATATTTTACATTTAAACTTATAACCCAGTTTCATAGTTCCGCCCGAACAAGATCTTTTAAAATAACAAGAAAGGTGCACAGAAGTTTATTAATGTGCAAATATAAGCTGACTGTGTAGCGTACTTAACTACATTGCTGGCCACCCAAACTACAACACCAAGAAGGAAGCATCCGATTGGCCTGAAATTCGCAGCATGCATCGCCCGCAGGAGGACATGCAAACGATTAGCATTGCAGGGCATATGCAAATCATGTGCGCCCGGCACACCACCGAGAAGCACTATAAGAAGGGTGCACAGAAGGCGGAGTGTAAGTAGTGGAAGTCTGATGTGCTGCCGGACCTGTGCGTGGGAAGCTTCCTGATGCCTTGTCGCAGAATACGACAGTCATTCCAGCACGTTTCGGAGTTCAACAGAGGACAAATAGTGGCTTATCGCGACAGCGGTTTATCGTACCGAGACATCGGCGCCCGTGTGGGGAGACATCCAACCACAGTGAGGCGAGTATGGATTCGGTGGGTGCAGGAGGGACGGACGGACAGACGTGAGCGATTGCCGCGGCTGGGCGATTGCCACAACATGCCGATCCTCTAGTTCGGCGGCACACCACCGAACTAGAGGATCGGCATGTTGTGCGGCGGGCATTGACGGCTCGCACCGCCTCATCCCGAACGTTAGCGCATGAATTAGGGGGTGTTGCGCAACAACCTGTGTCAGCACGTACCGTTCGACGTCGTCTGCAGGAGCGGGGACTTGTCGCACGGCGCCCATTGCTCCGATTACCATTGATGTTACACCACCGGCGAGTGCGGCGGCAATGGGCCGTTGAACGCCGCCCCTGGACTACGGAATGGCACTACATTGTCTTCTCCGACGAATCCGGCTTCTACCTGCAACACCACGATTGTCGGATCCCCGTGTGGCGGCACCGCGGCGAGAGACTGTATGATGCCTGCGTTTTTCATTGCCATACCGGTCCGTTGCTTGGCGTTATGGTTTGGGGCGCAATTGGATATGACTCCCGCACCCCTCTGGTCGCATCGCCGAAGCACTGAATCGCCAGCGCTACATCTCCAACGTTTTGGAGCCTGTAGTCCTCCCTTACCTGCAGGACCTGCCAGCGGCCACGTTTCAACAGGACAATGCGCGCCCACACGTAGCACGCATCGTGCAACAATTCTCCATGGCCCACCAGGTGTCACTGCTGCCGTGGCCCGCCTGTTCTCCCAATATGTCGCCCATCGAACACGTCTGGTCGCTGATCGGCAACCGAGTGTCCTGGCAAGCACCCCCGCGGCTACGCCTGATGAAGAAGCAGCCTGGACCGACATACCCCAAGCCGATATCCAAAGCCTCTTTCGTTCGATGCCGCGGCGTGTAGCGGCCGTTATTGCGAGCCATTGGGGCCACCCGAACTATTGATGTCTGCGTGTTACGCAAATCGCACGGGCCTGTAAGCTCAATCGTTTCATCTTTGTATCTGTTGTTATGTGTCCAGTAAATCTGGCTTTGCTATCTCGTGTCCTTCTTGGTTTTGCATTTTGGGTGGCCAGCAGTGCAGAATGGTCCAGGAGATTCCATTATTGCAACCTTGATGCCAAAAGATAAGCTTTATTCTTTGGCATTTCCAGATCTCAGATGAAGACGTTAAGTTCAAACTATGTGATTGTATGTGGGTCTAAGAAATCTGAGTTTGGACAAAATTCTGGATCTCTTGAATTTAACGGCTGCTGTGATTCGCTGTGTAAACCATGTTCATCAATGTCGTCATCTTCATCAGATTCTGCTGGGGGAAAATTCAGGCAGTTCAGGAATAGGTAATCTATCGCCATGAGCCATGGGAAGAATCGTTGAAGGTATATTTGAATATGGAACTGTCTTTTCTTTCTTCATAGTCATAGGGTTTTTGTATAAAAGGAACCATACAGAAATAACAGTCTGTGGTACGTTTTTTTTTTATTGAAGGTTGAACGACCACCGTGAGCGACGCAATGGGCTATAAGCCGTCTCTAATTTAAGGCCACTGTTTCCAGGGAAGGTAGAGAGCCAGTGCCGTAAGACGAACACAACGTACATGCCTCACCGGGATTCGAACCCGGACTCTTCGCGGACGAACGGTTAGAAGCCGCCGCTTAGACCAATGTGCCATCGGGGCTGCGCATGGTATGTTGGCTCTCTCCAAATTATTGGCCCTGCAAATTTAATAGAACGTCCATTACCGTTCACCCACGCACTCAATTTTGAAGCTCATGTATTGCAGCGTACATGTGAAGCCCATTTCTTGTCATAATCGCTGATTTGGCAACAGAAATACAAGAAATATGCTTTCTTTTCATAGTTAGTTGCACTACGTCTGGGGCACTTTTTTTGAAAAAATGCAAGAATGGGTAACTTTGTTTTTAGGAAGGCTAACACACAAAAACACATAAGCGTTGAAAAATAAATGATATCAACATAAATTTTCAAGAAATTGGGAAATTTGGGTAAGAATTTAAGGAAATACACTGACGGAAAAAAAAATCCCAACACCAAGAAGGGTTTGTGTTAGATAAACGACAGTTGGTAGGCGGTGAGAGTACATCTGTAAGATGACGTCTATGCAAATTTCGCGCTCGGCGCATACGTGTGGCGCTAGTAGCCCCCTCGGAACATGCAAAGCAGGTTTGCTGTAAATACGCGCTGTAACGTTCGTGAGCGTTAGTTATCGTTGAGATTCGACGTAGTGTGTTGATGTTAGTTAAGAATGCCTTTAAAAAGACGAAGAAGCAATTATCAACAGCTCACGGAGTTTGAACGAGGTCGTGTAATAGGACTACGAGAAGGTGGATTTTCTTTCCACAATATTGCAGAACGACTTGGCAGGAATGTAGCCACTGTGCATGATTGTTGGTAGCGGTGGTCAAGGGAAGGTACTGCCTCAAGAAGACCGGGTTCCGGCAGGTTGCGTGGCACTACTGAGAGGGAAGACCGCCGTGTACGGCGTGTGGCCGTGGCGCATCGTACCGCGTCTGCGGCAGAAAATTCGAGCTGCAGTTCACACCGATACATCGAAAAAACATCGAGGTTTCCACCGATATATAGGGCGTTTTAACAAATATTACGTTACAATATTTGAAGATGACAATCCGATTTTTGGCGTAAATGTGACAAGGACGGTAAGTCAGATAATATCCGAAAACTTGAAACTAGTCGTTCTGGGTGGTGTAGTGGTTAGCATACCCGGACATTTTCTGGGAGACGCGGGTTCGAGTCCCGCTCCAGGACGATGAAAATGTTCAAGTTTTCGGATATTATCTGACTTACCATCCTTGTCACATTTACGCCAAAAATCGGATTGTCATCTTCAAAATTTGTATTATATGGCGTAATCTCGTATTTCTTTCATGATTTATCTGCTTCTCCGGGCAAACACGGGATAAGATTCTTAACCTCCATATTCGCTAAACATGAATGCCGGTTGCTTCGACTAGCAAATCCTGCAATCGTTATGTTCAAATTGATCGGAAACTTGAAACTTGGTAGTTCTGGGTGGTGTAGTGGTTAGCATACCCGGGCGTTTTCTGGGTGTCGCGGATTCGAGTCCTGCTACAGGACGATGAAAATTTTCAAGTTTTCGGATATTATCTGACTTTCCATCCTTGTCACATTTACCCCAAAAATCGGATTGTCATCTTCAAAATTTGTATTACATGGCGTAATCCCGTATTTCTTTCATGAAATAGTACGTTACTTGATGTTTCATTGTTGAGTACCACTGTTACATTGAACAGAGATTTTGCAAATCGATTGCCCATTCATTGCTACTGATGGAAAAGTGCTAATTTTTCACTTAATTTGCAAAACATCGGGGTTCCTACCGATGCATCGAAGAAACATCGAAGTTCTCACGATGCATCGAAGAAACATCGAAGTTCTCACGATGCATCGAGCGTTTTAGCAAATATTATGTGTTTGGATGTTGAACTAGTGAGTATTACTGAGAACACCTTACCGCAATTTTCCTTGCCTCTTTTCCTTCAACGCCTCTTTTAATCGGCACAGTTGTTGGAATAGTATTCAGCCTCGCTGAAATTTGGAACAGTTGTTGGACTTGTATTCAGCCACGCTGAAAGTTGGCATAGTTGTTGGAATAGTATTCAGCCACGCTTAAAGTTGGCACAGTTGTTGAAATAGTATTCAGCCACGCTGTACGTTGGCAGAGTTGTTGGAATAGTATTCAGGCACGCTGTAAGCTGACACAGTTGTTGGAATAGTATTCAGCCACGCTTAAAGCTGGCGCAGTTGTTGGAATAGTATTCAGCCACGCTGAAAGTTGGCACAGTTGATGGAATAGTATTCAGCCACGCTGAAAGTTGACACAGTCGTTGAAATACTATTCAGCCACGCTGAAAGTTGACACAGTTGTTGGAATACTATTCAGCCACGCTAAAATTTGACACAGTTGTTGGAATACCATTCAGCCACGCTGAAAGTTGACACAGTTGTTAGAATAGTATTCAGCCTCGCTGAAATTTGGCACAGTTGTTGGAATAGTATTCAGCCACGCTGAAAGCTGAAACAGCTGTTGGAATAGTATTCAGCCACGCTGAAAGTTGCCACACCATTTCTTTACGGTGGAATATGACGGGCACTTGTCACTTAATGTTTGCGTCATACACTCATAGATATCCTTTGCAGTTTTCTTCTGCAGGAACAGAAATTTCGTGATAGCTCGGAGTTCCACATACGAAAATTCAAGACTTTGCATTGACAAGATTCAGTTCAGGATGTCAAACATATGCAAAAAAAAGAGCTATTAGTCTAACCATTGGCACTTTACAAAACAAGAGAACACTCTTTCGAGCTGCAGTAGCAAAATAATGCTACATTACAGGAAGTGGGTTAGGCTGAGAACTTTTCAGCATCCTCTCGTAGATAAATTCAGATATTAAAAATGCATAATTTTTAGGAATTTGTGGATCGATAAATTCAAGCATCAGCGATAGATGACTAGACATATTGGGGATACTTGACTTCTGTAATATAGACTTCAGGTATTAGAGTTAGACGTATAACGATTTGCAATCTCCATACAAATACTAAGCTTCCAAAGTTTCAAATACTCTACTACAGACAAAGCAATACTGAATTCTTGATATTTGAAACATTAGGTAATGCAAATTGAAATACTTTTAAAAAACGTATTTCCATTTTTTGTCTTCACAGTGAGAAAAAACGAGACATTAAGCAGCATGCATTTAAAAAAGCAGGCGTTTTACATATTTCATTTTGCTGGAGGTTTCTGTGTTTTTCCTACAAGTTACGCTTAATGTAAATCTAAATCACCCCTTTCCTTCCAGCCCCAATTAATCCAAGACCAAATGCAGGAAATCAAAATAAGAAACGACAGCAGGGAACTGATGCAACAGAAATAAATTCTGAGCTCAGTAAATCTGAGCTTTTCCTTTTACGCCATTTGCGAAGGCGAAGTTGTTACTGTTTTGCTCTTCTTTTTTTTTCTCTTCTTCGTCTTCTTTCATATAACTCGTCGCGCTGTGCATTTATTTTTCCTTAAATTCTTCTCTTTTTTTACTCCCCCTACTTTCCTCGATGTCAAGAAAAGAAAACGAAACTCGAGTTGATTTAAGTTTCAACAGAACTTGGCAGAGCATATCAGTTAACAAAAGAAAAACAAAAATCGAAAAATAAGAAATAAAATACAAGAAAAAAAAAGCAAGCGGAAAGAAGGGCGCCCTAAAAGAAGTCTTTGCATTCTTGCCTTTGCTAGATAACTTAATGAGAAGCTTCTAAAAATGGCGCTGTTGGTTATTGACCGTGACAAAGAAGAAAAAATGAAAAAGAAAGGCGAGAGCTCCACCTATAGCACTCAACGCCGAGCACTACTTGAAAAATTCTGTATTCTAATCCTATCAAAATTAACGACTGCTGGCAATGATATACAGGGATTATTAAGGACGCTATTTTAAATACCCAGTACACCGGTATCATTAGAGTGTTAATCCCTAATAAATAAAGAACTTTACTAAGCGAACAGCGTTTAATAAATGACATCAAGATCTCACTGAGCTCTTGAGCAGCACTTGATACTGAAAATTTATCGAGAAGCTTTTGGGAAACGTTTCCTCAGAAGTCTGATATGCTTAAAGATTACCTTATTGACTCCGTTTAAACTGATGTGAACATAAAGTAGAATACAGATCCTAATTAATTAATAAACAGGAGCTGTACACCAAGTATACTCAAAAGAGTATAACTATACGGGTGATCCGAATTTCTTGGCGTAAAACGGAAATCAAAATTTCCAAGCTTACGCACATCAAACAGATGGCATTTTCAAGGAAAGTAGACAGCTGACTGCAAACTGAATAATAGAACACTTCGAAATTCGAACACGATGAGTTACCTAGGCAATAAATGAAAAGACACAGATGTGATTATTCATTCGAAAAAACGAGGTCACGTTGGTTGGGCATGCAGTACAGTAGAAGAAAACGCAGCATTATTTGATGAATGGGTTTAAAACTCTTGAAAATTCCAGATAACCTATAATTGCTAGCCTCACTGTAGGTAATGATGTCTAAGGTTATAAATATATATATATACACTGAAGAGCAATTAAATTAGAGATATCTGTCTAGTAACGTGTAGCACCACAACCTGATGACGGCGGCGATTCGTCTCGGCATAGACTCGACAAAACACCGGAAGCGTTGGGAAGCCATACGGATCCACGACCTCTGAACAAGCTCCCACAGTTCACGAAGATTTGATGGAGGGGGTCAGAGCCTGGAGCATCTCTCTCGATGGCATCCCAGATGTGCTCGATGGGATTGAGGTCAGGTGACCTAGCTGGCCAAGGAAGCGAGGTCTCGTCAGTGGAGTGTTCATCCAACCATTCGGATACAATTTGGGAGCGATGGCACGGTGCATTGTCTTGTTGCAGGATGAGGTCCCCAGTGGGATGTTGAAGACGCACAAACGGGAGCAAATGGTCGTCCAGGATATCCCGGTAACGTTGACCTATGAGGGACGATGTCACACGTACCAGGGGTCCCATTTCAGTCCACGTAAACAGTCCCCAGACGAGAATGCCATCCCCACCAGCTTGAAGAGTACCCTGCTGGCAAGAAGGATCCATCGCTTCATGTGGTTTGCTCCGTACTCGTATCCTGTCATCCGCATGTACCAATGTGAATCTCGACTCATCAGTCCAGGCAACATTTTCCTATATGTCTAGTGTCCAGTGGCGATGTTCCCGCGCCCATGCTAATTTTTGCACCCTGTGATGTGCGGTCAGCAGCGGTACCCTTGTGGGACGATGGCTTCTGTACCCCATAGCGAGGAGATGGTTCTGGATGGTGTGGCTGCTTACACGTTTTTGTGCACCAGCGTTAAACTGCTGAGTGATTTCTTGTACTGTGGCCCGTCTATCCGCTGTTACAATGCGAGCTAGCCGACGATGACTCCGCTCATCCACACGCTGTTGTCCACGGAAGTTGGCCCTTGCAGGGATGGTTTTACCGGATTTAATGTACTCACGGTGCACCCGTTAAAACAGTGGCTCGTGAAAATCCCAGACCTGCACGACTTCCGAGATGAAGTGACCCATTCGTCGGGCCCCGATAATTTGCCCACGATCAAATGCGCTTAGATCCTTCTTCTTACCCATACTGCGTCCGACTCTTACTGATTCCCGTCGCATCACTCCTTATATTGTCGGATTGCTGCATACGTCATGTCGCTTCCGTTTACAGTGCCGCCCACAGGGCCACATTTGCATAACGCCAGCTGTCTCTAATTGAATTGCTCTTCAGTGTACATATGTGTGTGACGCCTTCACCCGATATATATATATATATAAATAAGCGGGTGAAGGCGTCTCGTGCCTTCATAACAGCCTGAAACCCGTGTGGTAGAGAGTCCACAAGCTTATGGATGTATTGAACATCGATTTGCAGCCCTTTTTGCGTCAATTGGTCCCGACGTTCCTCCAAAGTATGTGCGTGTTTGTTTCGAAGTTTCACGTTCTGTACCAAATGATCCCACAGATTTTCAACAGGATTTAAATCTGTGGATTTGGCGTGCCGGTCGCGGTGAGGCAGTTTTGCTGATTATTAGTCGTGCCAGTGAGACAGAGGTTTTAGCCCTGTGCACACGACAATTGTCGTATTGGAAGACAAGAGTGGCAATGTGATGCTGCTCCTGGAGATGTAGGACAAAGGACAAGACTTAGTCAATCTGAATGCCGAGTACATATGCTGAATCAAAATCATCGTCACTGTAACGAGAGGGCCGATTTCATAGTACGAAAGACATCGGCAAAACACCACAGAAACCTCTCCAGCTTGAATACAATCAGGAATAAAGGCTTCATTGCTTCGACAACATCAAGATTAAAGAGATAATGGATTAATTGCTTCAACACCTTGGACACAATCAGGATTAAAGGCTTCATTGAGACTGCGATGCACTCGTCGACAAACAAAGAAACGAGACTTATCAGACCAATTACGCGTTTCCAATACTCTACATAAAAGTTTTGGTGCCTCTGAACCCATTGATAACGTGCGACTATGTTACTTGCTGTTAAATGAGGCCTCTTCCGCTGTGCTTTGCTCCAGATGTCCATCGCATGCGGTTCTCGTTGCAATGTCCTTTCGGAAATTCGTTGGAGTGGACTTTCATTGACTCTTTGGAGCAATTGCTTCCTCGTTTGAAACGGATTTGCAGTTACTAGACGTGAAACATGGCGGCGGCCCCTGTTGGTGAGAATCGTTTTACCGCCACAGTTACGTCGCCGATTTTCAGTTCACTGCAAACTACACCACTGTTTGTTGACTCACTGGACAGTACGCTTCGACACACCAACAAATTGGGCGACTTCATTCACTTTGTGTCCGTGGGCACGGCCAAACATGATGACTCCTTTTGGCCAATCAGTCACGTCTGTCTTAAGACTCAAATTGCAGACTACATTCAACACATACGTTGCTCTTCACCACTGCACGAGCCACAAATGAACCTGTAGACTTCGTCACTGCTATGTATCTTTCACCAACGCTATCACGGCACAATCTCTGCAACCGGTAACTTCCTAATGTCATTTCTTTTAGAAGTGACTAATTCTTTGTCCGGTGTGCTTATTTATATATATGTGAATATATATAATCATCATCATTGTCAACCATTATCAATCCACTGCTGGACGAAGGTCTCCCCAAGTTTCCTCCACAACGGTCTGTCTTGTGCAAGTCTTCTCCATGTCACTCCCGCATACTTTCGAATTTCATCCACCCATCTTCCATGTGGTCTTCTTCTGGGTCTTTTCCTGTCCCTTGGAATCCTATCTAAAATTTCGGCTGTCCATCGATGGTCTGTCCTTCTGGCAGTATGTCCAGCCCATTGCCATTTCAGGGATTTACGTCTCATCATGATGTCTTCCACTCTTGTCATTTTTCTGATCCACAAGTTCCTCTTTTCATCTCTCCTGGTTACACCAAGCATGCACCTCTCCATGCTGTTTTGAGTTGTCTGCAGCCTTTGTATGTCTCTTTTAGTTAAAGTCCACGTCTCTGCACCATACATAAGCACTGGCAGGATGCATTGATCAAACACTTTTCTTTTAAGACATAATGGCATATTGCTCTTGAAAATTATGCTGTTTCTTCCAAAAGCTCTCCAGGCAAGTTTTGTACGCCGATTAATTTATTCATCAATGTGACCCTCACTTGATATCTGCTGTCCAAGATAAACGTATGTGTCTGTTATCTCCAGCTTTTCTCCATCAATCGATAAATCTTCATTTCTTGAAAATGCATTGAACATCACTTTTGTCTTCTGAAAACTCATTTTTAATCCCACTTCTTTACTCTTGTCAGCTTGTTCCTGCATCATACTCTGCAGCTCTGATGGGGTAGTTGCAAAAATGACTACGTCATCAGCAAAACGAAGGTGAGTTAGATAATCCCCATTAATCTTTATCCCCTTGTTTTCCCAGCTCAGCGACTGAAAGACACCCTCCAATGTAGCATTAAAGAGCTTCGGAGATATGGTGTCACCTTGTCTCACTCCCCTCCCAACTTTTATGTGTGCTGTATTCTAAAACAGCCGAATCTTTGCACTTGCATTTTCATAGATGTTATTAATAATATTAATGTACGCATCTTCAATACAGCAGGATTTCAGAGCCATTGTAACTGCTGATGATTTCACGGAATCAAAGGCTTTTTCATAATCGATTAAAGCCATGCACAATGGAAGTTCATATTCCCTCGCACTTTCAATTAGTTCTCTCAGTACGTGGATATGATCTATTGTGCTGTAGCCGCTCCTGAATCCAGCTTGTTCTCTCGGTTGAGCCATGTCCAGTGTCACCTTCAAGCGGTGAGCAAGAACTTTAGTGAAGATTTTATAAACCACTGAGAGGAGGCTGATAGGTCTGTAGTTCCTGAGATCCTCAATGTCGCCTTTTTTATGTAGCAGGATCATTGTAGCGTTGTTCCAATCCTCAGGAATCTTTCCTTGATTAAGGCATCGAGTGAGAATTTGGGCGAGTACTGCTTCAATTTCTCCACTTGCTTCTTGTATGATGTCTACAGTAATTCCATCTTCTCCTGGAGCTTTTCCCCGCTTCATGTTCTTTATTGCCTGTGCAACTTCTGCTGGGAGGACTGGAAGAACTGTGGTACTGGTACCTTTCATGATGTCTGGAGTACATGTATCATCCTTTTCATATAATTTTGAGTAGAAATCTTTTACTCTTGTCAAAATTTCGTCTCTATTTCTTGTTACAGAACCATCTTCTTTTCTCAGTGCCATAATCTGTTTTCTTCCCTTACTGAGATGTCCCTTTGCTATCTTTAGGCTTTGGTTGTTTTGCATTGCTTTCCTTACTAGTTCACAGTTGAATTTCCTTACGTCTTCAGTGATACTTTTTCGTACTGTCTTGCATATTTCTATATATTCCACTTTGGTAGTCACATCTTCTTTAGTTGTCCTCATCTCTTATCCTTTTTGCATCAACATTTTGGTTTTTCCTGATAATTTGTTCACATGCAACTTGTTCTTAGACCCACCTAATTTTGTTGCTGTTTCCATAAGAGCTTTAGTTACTTTTCTGTTAACTACAGAAATATCCACTTCTTCCGATGTTAGGCTTTCTAAAGTAGAAAATCTGTTCTTTAGTTCCAACTTGAAGGTATTATGGTGTTTTTTAAGGTTGGTTTGTTAATACATTTTGTTTGTCTTATGAGCTTGCCACGTTCGAGTTTAGTGTTGAGGTGCATCTTACATCGCACCAATCTATGGTCATTACCTGTGTTGACCTTGTTTAGCACACTGCAGTCTTCTATGACGATTTTTTTATTACACATAATAAAAACAATTTCACTTGTCTTGCCATTTGGATGTCTCCATGTCCATTTACTGTGTGGCTTTTTCTTGAAAAAGGAGTTCATGATGAAAACCCTTCTACCTCTGCAAACTCTACGAGAGTATTTCCACGCTGGTTTCTGTCGCCGTGACCGAATTTACCTACTGAAGTTTCATTCTGTTGCCGTTGCCCTATTTTTGCATTGAAACTCCCATAATTATCTTTAAGTGCTGCTTACTTTTATTATTTAGATGACGAATTTCCTTATAAAATTCTTCAATTTCTTCTTCAGGATCACTTGTGGAGGGTGCAAAAGTTTGAATAATCTGTGCCTGGTATCTTCTTGAAAGTTGGATAATGAGTCGTGCAGCACTGTCAGAAGAACTTTCAACTTCTACAACTTTATCCTTTAGTTTCTTGTTTATTATAAATCCTACACCACTAGTTCCGCCAGTATCAGTCCCACGATAGTAGAAGAGATGTCCACTTTTCAGTTCAATGAGATCTTCTCCTTTTCTCCTTACCTCACTTAGCCCGGCGATGTCGCACTTGAACCTTTGTAGTTCCTCTTCCAATTCAAGAAGCCTTGAATCAGAAGATAGGGAGCGTCCATTATGCGTAGCCAAGGCCAGCATCAGATGGCAGCCTAGTCCGGTCCTCCGGGGATTTTCAGCACCCTCTGCTTTCATGCCGCACTGGCCCCTGCCTTGGCCAGGTACATTCCAGCTGCCGGAGACTGAGGGCCGAGATTTAAGTTGTGGAGTCATTTTGGAAGGGTTTGGCCATAACTCACCACGCTGGCCAAGCGGGTTGGTGAGTGTGGGATAGCATTTCCTCTAATCCCGATGGTACAGTTATACCGCTATAGTCAGGTCAGGTGATGCGTAACATCAGGAGAGGCTGTGATGTTACGCATCGCCTGACCTTACATCCCTATATATATATATTGTATTATATATATATAATGAAGTGCCATAAAAACTGGTACACCAGTCTAATACTTAGTAGGTCCCCCACGGGAGCCCAGGACTGCAGAAATACGACGGGGCGTGGACTGCACTAGCTTCTGGAAATATGCTGTAGGCAATGCACACCATACGTCCTGCAGAGCGTTCCACAATTCGGGGGTATTCCGAGGTCTCGGATTCCTATGTTCCATAGCGCTTTGCATGACATCCCAAATGTGTTCTATCACGTTCAGATCTGGGGACTTGGGTGGGAATGGCAACACCCCAAACTCAGATGAATGCTCCTCTAACCATAATGTGGCGTCCAGAAACTTGTGTGGAGGTGCATTATCTGTTGGAACAGGCCCAACCCATCAGCATGAATGCAGGACATGAATTGGTGTACCTCGTCAGAAAGGATGCGTACATAACGTTGGCCGGTCACAGACGTTTGTAGACGTATCAGGGGTTCCAGTGAAATCCAGCTAAACACACGCCATACCATTACGGACCCCTCACCAGCCGGTACAGTTTCCTATTGACAGGCGGGATACATGGCTTTATGGGGTTTGCGCCACACACGAATTCTTCCATGTGCCCGATACATTTGGAAACGCGACTCGTCAGACCAGGCTACTTGTTTCCAGTCTTCAAATGTGAAGGGGCAATGTTGCCGTGCCCAAGCAAGGCGCATAGCTTTGTGTCGTGCATCCATCAAGGGGATTCGAGTTGGGCGTTGGCTCCCAAATCCCATATCATGTAGGGTACGTTGCACAGTCCGGACGCTGATGCTTGTTGAGGCTCCAGCATTGAATTCCGATGATACCTGCGAGAGTGTTACACGCCGATCGCGCGATACGATTTTTGACAGTCGACGATGGTCACGTTCACCCAATTTCCTTTTACGGTCACACTGGTATCGTAGGTTGGAGGTTTTGCCGGAATTCTTGTAGTCACGGTACACCCTTGCAATGGTCGTCCGTGAAAATCGGAACTTCGCGCCAACTATGACACCGCGTTGAAAATTGCTTAAATGTTATTACTTGTCTTTCTCATGCCGAAAACAGCTCTGACAGCTGGCAAGAATGTCTTTCGCTTTATATACGCACTGGCGAACGCAACCGAGTACGCGCATAGGTGACGTTGCTATGTAGTTTACATAAGCTCGTTTGTACCAGTTTTTCTGGCACTTAAATGTATGTACCGGGTGTTCAATAAATGACCGAATTCTTAGTTTGCGAATAACTTTTGAAATACGCACGAGAGGGCAGCACCATCAGCTTTTCGTTGACCATGTGCTTATAGGTAATTGATTCAGTGTTGGTTCGGCTATGTTTCAATGCAAGTTAAGAATGTTGTATTCAACCGAACAACGCATATTGATTGTGAAAACTTGGTATGAAACACACAAAACGTTTTTGAAACACTGAGAAAGTGGTCAACAGCTTATAAGAATGTTCGAAAGCCATCAAAAGCAATAGTTCTGGACCTAGATATGAAATTTGAGACAATCAAAGCTGTGCTGGAAAACACGTTTCTCCCGGAAATACGCCGCCTGGGAATGGTCGATGGTTTTTGGTTCATTCAAGATGGTGCATCTCCGCATCGCACTCTGGGTGTTTTTAGGACCATAAGCAGACACTGTGGACACAACGTTCTCGCTATTAACTACCCCAATCATTTGCCTGGAGCTATCAAATGGCCTCCTTATTCTCCCGACTCAAATCTTTGCGACTTCTTTCTTTGGAGATACATCAAAGATTTGGTCTAAAATTCACGCCCTAAAACTGTGACTGAGCTCAAAGACGCTATCACTGAGGCTTTTCCAACTGTAACTCGAGATACTCTAGGCCGATTCATAGAGAACTTTGAAGCCCGAATGCGCCATCTTGTGGTAACGGGAGGCAAACACTTTGAAAATGTTATCACTTAATTACCTTTTGAGCTCACTTCAAAAAAACACTGTTTGCGATTATTAAATCTTTTGTCTATAAAACTTTTTCTACAACTAAGGGTTCGGTCATTTATTGAACACCCTGTATATATATATATATATATATATATATATATATCATCATCATCATCATTGTCAACCATTATCAATCCACTGCTGGACGAAGGTCTCTCCAAGTTTCCTCCACAGCGGTCTGTCTTGTGCCAGTCTCCTCCATGTCACCCCTGCATACTTTCGAATTTCATCCACCCATCTCCCATGTGGTCTTCTTCTGGGTCTTTTCCTGTCCCTTGGAATCCAATCTAAAATTTCGGCTGTCCATCTATGGTCTGTTCTTCTGGCAGTATGTCCAGCCCATTGCCATTTCAGGGATTTAACTCTGATCATGATGTCTTCCACTCTTGTCATTTTTCGGATCCACGTGTTCCTCTTCTTATCTCTCCTGGTTACACCAAGCATGCACCTCTCCATGCTTCTTTGAGTTGTCTGCAGCCTTTGTATGTCTCTTTTAGCTAAGGTCCACGTCTCTGCACCATACGTAAGCACTGGAAGGATGCATTGATCAAACACTTTTCTTTTAAGACATAATGGCATATTGCTCTTTGAAAATTATGCTGTTTCTTCCAAAAGCTCTCCAGGCAAGTTTTGTACGCCGATTAATTTCTTCACCAATGTGACCCTCACTTGATATCTGCTGTCCAAGATAAATGTATGTGTCTGTTATCTCCAGCTTTTCTCCATCAATCGATAAATCTTCATTTCTTGTAAAAGCATTGAACATCACTTTTGTCTTCTGAAAGTTCATTTTTAATCCCACTTCTTTACTCTTGTCAGCAAGTTCCTGGATCATACTCTGTAGCTCTGATGGGGTAGTTGCAAAAATGACTATGTCATCAGCAAAACGAAGGTGGGTTAGATAATCTCCATTAATCTTTATCCCCTTGTTTTCCCAGCTCAGCGACTGAAAAACACTCTCCAATGTGGCATTAAAGAGCTTCGAGATATGGTGTCACCTTGTCTCACTCCCTTTCCAATTTTTACGTGTGTTGTATTTTCAACCAGCCTAATCTTTGCACTTGCATTTTCATAGATGTTATTAATAATATTAATGTATGCATCTTCAATACCGCAGGTTTTCAGAGCCATTGTAACTGCTGATGGTTTCACCGAATCAAAGGCTTTTTCATAATCGATAAAAGCCATGCACAATGGAAGTTCATATTCCCTCGCTCTTTCAATTAGTTCTCTCAGCACGTGGATATGATCTATTGTGCTGTAGCCACTCCTGAATCCAGCTTGTTCTCTCGGTTGAGCCATGTCCAGTGTTACCTTCAAGCGGTGTGAAAGAACTTTAGTGAAGATTTTATAAACCACTAATAGGAGGCTGATAGGTCTGTAGTTCCTGAGATCCTTAATGTCACCTTTTTTATGTAGCAAGATCATTGTAGCGTTGTTCCAATCCTCAGAATTTTCCCTTCATTAAGGCATCGAGTGAAAATTTGGGCGAGTACTGTTTCGATTTCTCCACTTGCTTCTTGTATGATGTCTACAGTAATTCCATCTTCTCCTGGAGCTTTTCCCCGCTTCATGTTCTTGATTGCATGTGCAACTTCTGCTGGAAGGACTGGAAGAACTCTGGTATTGGTACTTTTCATGATGTCTGGAGTACATGTATCATCCCTTTCATACAATTTGGAGTAGAAATCTTTCACTCTTGTCAAAATTTCGCCTCTATTTCTTGTTACAGAACCATCTTCTTTTCTCAGTGCCATAATCTGTTTTCTTCCCTTACTGAGATGTCCCTTTGCTATCTTTAGGCTTTGGTTGTTTTCAATTGCTTTCCTCACTAGTTCACAGTTGAATTTTCTTACGTCTTCAGTGATACTTTTTCTTACTGTCTTGCATAGCTCTATATATTCCACTTTGGAAGTCACATCTTCTTTAGTTGTCCTCATCTCTCTTCTTTTTGCATCAACATTTTCGTTTTTCCTGATAATTTATTTACATGCAACTTGTTCTTAGACCCAGCTAATTTTGTTGCTGTTTCCATAAGAGCTTTGGTTACTTTTCTGTTAACTTCAGAGATGTCCACTTCTTCTGATGTTAGGCCTTCTAAAGCAGAGAACCTGTTCTTCAGTTCCAACTTGAAGGTATTATGGTGTTTTTTAAGGTTGGTTATGTCGATAGATTTTGTTTGTCTTATGAGCTTGCCACGTTCCAGTTTAGTGTTGAGGTGCATCTTACATCTCACCAATCTATGGTCACTACCTGTGTTGAACTTGTTTAGCACACTGCAGTCTTCTATGACGAATTTTTTTGTTACACATAATAAAATCAATTTCACTTTTCTTCCCATTTGGATGTCTCCATGTCCATTTCCTGTGTGGCTTTTTCTTGAAGAAGGAGTTCAAGATGAAAAACCCTTCTGCCTCTGCAAACTCAACGAGAGTATTTCCACGCTGGTTTCTGTTGCCGTGACCGAATTTACCTACTGAAGTTTCATTCTGTTGCCGGTGCCCTATTTTTGCATTGAAATATCCCATAATTATTTTCAAGTGCTGCTTACCTTTATTATTTAGATGACAAATTTCCTCATAAAATTCTTCAATTTCTTCTTCAGGATGACTTGTGGTGGGTGCATAAGTTTGAATAATCTGAGCCTGGTATCTTTTCGAGAGTTGGATAACAAGTCGTGCAGCTCTGTCAGAGGAACTTTCAACTTCTACAACTTTATCCTTCAGTTTCTTGTTTATTATAAATCCAACACCACTAGTTCTGCCAGTATCTGTCCCACGATAGTAGAAGAGATGTCCACTTTTCAGTTCGATGAGATCTTCTCCTTTTCTCCTTACCTCACTTAGCCCAACGATGTCCCACTTGATCCTTTGTAGTTCCTCTTCCAATTCAAGAAGCCTTGAATCAGAAGATAGGGAGCGTCCATTGTACGTAGCCAAGGTCAGCATCAGATGGCAGCCTAGTCCGGTCCTCCGGGGATTCTTAGCACCCTCTGCCTTCATGTCGCACTGGCCGCTGCCTTGGCCAGGTACATTCCAGCTGCCGGAGACTGAGGGCCAAGATTTAAGTTGTGGAATCATTTTGGACGGGTTTGGCCATAACTCACCACGCTGGCCAAGCGGGTTGGTGAGTGTGGGATAGAATTTCCTCTAATCCCGATGGTATAGTTATACCGCTATTGGCGGTCGTCAGAGCCCCTTAGTGGGAACAGGATGCACCACGAGAAGGCGGGGTTGGCATTTGTCAAGGAGAGGCTGTGATGTTACGCATCACCTGACCTTACATCCCATATATATATATAATTTCTTATATCATCCTAAATTTACTGCCAGTATGTGTTTATTTGAATTACATATCGTAATCCCTATTTAAAACAGTATGTATGCGTACTATGTAATATAGAATTCATTTAAAACCTTTGAACTCGTGTATGCAGTAGTACGCTGTTCAGAAGACCGTTGTCAAACCTTCATACAGCAGTGGATTGATAAAGTTTGACAATGAGGATTAACATGACGCCGTTCATTTTTACGGTATATAGTGCTATTATCGGATTATCCGTGCTATAATATAAAGGATAATCGGGAGTTCAGTGTATCAATTCTCGTTCGTGTGTTCTACCTACGTCATTCGCATTCTACCGTGAATGAAAAATACTTGCAACTTCCTTTTACTAAATGCTTGCTAGACCATCAGACGCCACTGGTAATAACTACTGCGTCATTCGCTATCTCCCATGAATGAAAAATAATTTGCGACTTCCTCTTTACGGGAATAAAAATGCCTCAGCCATTTTCTGAAAGAAATGACTGATTCGACTGCCCACCAAAATTTTTATTTTTCCGTACGACCAGATTTTTTCTGGTTACGGACGAGAGTGCCACGACAGAATTTGAACGCTTTTGTCGTTAAATGTTAGCCTTGCTTAGTCTTTCAAGTGAATGCAGGCTCTTATTTTATTTTAGTGTTTAACGATCACCATGAGCAACTCGTAGTGTTGTACGTTTTTCACTTTTATGAGTAATTTTGCGTTAGTCTCTATCGATTTTCTTAACTAGGTTATACGCAATCCTATTATGAGCTTTTAGATATTATGCAAAGGGCATCCTGAAAGTAATGCCTCGTCCCTCATAAGATTTTTATTTGTAGCAACAAAAATGTGAAACTTGGTGGCAAAATACTTGGACATATTGTTAATAATGCTAGCCTATTTAAAGTATTGTCCATCACTTTCTATACATTTCCGCCGTCTTTGAACTCATTGGTAAAATACATTTTGGAAAAATTCCTGAGGCTGTCGTTTCACTCATGAGTTCACAGCCAGTTCAGCGTCTGTCACGTCGTCGAAATGTTCCCCACAAAGGGTGGTTTTCAAAGCGGCAAACAGGAAAAAGTATTTGGGTGCCAAATCAGGATGGTAGGGGGTTGGGGTATCATCGCCCACCCCATTTTGGCAATAGCCTGTGAAGTCTCCATTGAGGTGTGCGTTATCATGGTGTAAAACAACACTACGAAGGGGAATTTTACGTCTTTTCCTTCTGATAGCTTTCTTTAGTTTCTTCAATATTCAGCACATAGTGACAACTGTCAATTGTTTCACCCCGTTCTAGGAAATCAGTCAGAATAACACCACGTTTGCCCCAAAAAATTGTCCCCACCACTTTCCCTGTGGAAGGAGTTGTTTTCATCTTTTCTGTCAACGTGAAGATGTTTGGTGCCATTCCATTGACGCACGTTTTGTTTCTGGGGCTTGAAGGAACACCCAGCTTTCATCCCCTGTCACAACATTAGGGAAAAACACCCCATTTTCCCTCTCATAACTCTCCAAGAAGTTTAGGCATATGTCCATATTTTGCTCACATTGTTCACAGGTTAATTTTCTTGGGATCAACTTTGAATAATTTTTTTTTCTCTTGCCCAGATTTCTAATTAATATGTTTCTATAGCACTATGACTACAATGAATTGCATCACACAACTACTGGATGGTGAGACGACGATCAACTGTGATGAGGACTTTCACTCGTTGCCTGTTAGCATCTGCAGTTGTGGGTCTTTCACTCGTTGCCTGTTGGCATCTGCAGTTGTGGGTCTTTCACTCCGTTGTTTTTCCGACACTTAACTTTCTCCTCCTCGAAACCTCTTCATCCATCTTCGAAATTACTGATATCAATTGCGGCAGCTCCATATATCGCCATGGGTCTTTTGTGGATTTCTGGAGCCTGACATTCCTCTATTTTTTCCCGGAATTCAATTACGGCTCGCTGTTTTTCTCTGTCATTCATGATCTTTATTTCTGATTATGAAACAATTTATTCCCACATTGGTAACATATCAAAGTACATGTGAGTTAAGTTTCATTAAAGACACTTCAAAATTTCAAAAGTTCAAAAGGAGGAGGCATTATTTCAAGATGCCACTTGAACCTTAAAATTTGAATTTCAGATTATCAAACAAACACCCTACTTTGATTCATTTATACGTAACCTCGTATGTTACAACGTATGTGATAGAGGACAACCGGGAAAGGAACCCTATTGAAAATGGACAAAATGGGGTCGAAGGTCAGGACACAGAAGGAGATTCATTCCATCGCCCTTATGCGTCATAACTTACGCTTCGATTGCGCGACAAAACATCATCGTAGTGTTCCGGAGATGTACTGAACCGGTTTTGTTGAATATGATCGAAATGGGGTCAAAGGTCAGGGCACAGGAACGAGATTATTCCACAGCCATTATCCTCAGAACTTAAGTAATAATTTGCGTAAAAATATTTCTATTGCGACAAAACATTAGTATGTTGTTCAGGAGGTATACTGAACCAATTCTGTTTTATATCATCGAAATGGAGTCAAAGGTCAGGGCACAGGAGCGTCAAAACTTGAGTAACAACTTGTTTAATGATTTCCTATATGTTGGGAAAGCGTATTATAATCAATGCATTGCATGATTTTACTAACTTGTTCAAATTTAACGTAATATCTTCTCTCTCGCAAGAATATGATTGGCAACACCTTGAGGTCGGAACGGATGTCGTGTGTATGTGTCCGATGAGAACTGAATATTATATAAGGTTTGAGCATCAGCAGTGAGAGGAGATTGTGGACGTTATAATGTTAATTGTGGAAGAGACGTTGCTAATTGAAGCTATTTGAAGGCTGCGTGTAATATTCTAGTGTTGTTGTTGTTTTCTTAACCAAGTGTTGTTATTATTAACTCACCTTCGTTTCATTAAAATAATAATATTAAAAAAGAGTTGTAGTTACACCTTGTTGTGCGCCAGAGGATTAGTGGCTGAGTAAAGGTTAATCGTAAATAACTTTTCCTAATTATGTAATGTTCGTGTATGTATAGTTCACTGAACACTACATAAATCAATTCTCAAAAACTTCACCTACAGTGAAACAGGAGTCATTCAAGTAAACGTCGAGAAAAAGTTACTTACGATTAGTCTTTATTCAGCAACTGATCCTTTGGTACTTTTACAAGGCCTAACTACAACTCTTTCTAGCACGTCTTTTGTAAAAAAAGATCGCGCTTATGTTACCAGTTTGTCCGTCCGTCTGTCCGCTTGTACCCACGATATCTCTGTAACTATTAATCCTATTCGAAAAATTCTTTTTGCATTCGGAAGCTTGAATTATGCGAATGATGATCCTTCATCTCGTTTGTTTTTTACGATATACAATTTAGCCGCTAGAGGGCGTAAATGCAGATGATGTCAAATTCAAAAATACGTTTTATTCAACATACTTGCTTCTAAACATCCGATTGAAAAAATTATTTTGTCTTCCGATTCCATTTATGTCGAAGAGTATTTTGGATACAGTTACTTTTTTAAATTACGCATAGATTTTCCTCTAGGGGGCGTAAAAGAAAATTATATTTGCCCCGATAACTCTTGTTCTAAAACTCCAATTTGAAGAATTTTTTCTTCAGCAGATACACCCCTGAAGGAAAATCTTTTGCATATAATTTCAAGTTTTTGGTAAAGAATACTTTGGCCACCAGGAAGCATAAGTGTTAATTTTTGCTTCTGATGTTTTTGCCATAAAATCTGAGCTTCTAAAATATGGATTGAAAAATGTTTTTCGTGGACTAATACCATTCACATCGATAAACCTGTTTGGAATATTTTCTTCTTAAAATATTCCACAGTTTTTCAGCCAGGGGGCGTAGATATATATCTTATTTTTGTCAATATCTCTACTTCTAGGAGTCCGATTTGAAAAAATCCTTCTTTGTTGGATAGTGTCTTCAGTGTGACCTGTTTTTCATATAGTTTTATAATTTTCAAGTAATTCATAGACTTTTCGCTAGGGGCCGTAGAGGTAAATTGTGTTTCCCCCTATATCTCTGCTTCTAAATCTCCGATTTGAAAAATTCTTTCTGCACCAGACGCAGCTCCTGATGGGAAATTGTTTGCACATAATTTCTAATTTTTGTAAATAAATGGTTTGGCCACCAGGGGACGTAAATCTTAATTTCCGCTTCTGATGTATTTGCAGCAAAATATGAGCTCCTAAATCTCGATTGAAAAAAACGTCGTTTGTAGACCGATACTAGTCATGTTGACAAACCTTTTAGAAATATTTTCTTCTTAAAATAATGCGTGGTTTCCACGCCAGGGGCGTAGATGTATATCTTATTTTTGTCAATATCTCTACTTCTAGAAGTCCGATCTGAAAAATTCCTTCTTTGTTGGTTAATGTTTTCAGTGTGACATGTTTTTCATATACTTTCAAAATTTTCAAGTAATTCATAGACTTTCTGCTAGAGGGCACAAAGGTAAATTGCGTTTTCTGCGTTATTTCTGCTTTTCAATGTCCGATTTGAAAACTGATTCTTGTATCGCATACAAGACATGATGGACATCATTATTCACATAATTTCTAATGTTTGGTAAAGAATGGTTTGGCCACCAGGGGGCATAAGTGTTAATTTCTGCTTCTGATGCACTTTGTAGCAAAATCTGGGCTCCTGAAAACTCGACTAATTTTTTTTCTTGGACCGATAGTGCTTTTATGGAAAAACCTTTTGAGAATACTTTCTTCCTAAAATATTGCATTGTTTTCTCACCAGGGGACGTAAAGTCACATCTTATTTTTGTCGATATCTCTGTTTCTAAGAATCCGATTTGAAAATTTATTTCTGTGTTAGAGAGTGTTTGCGGTGCGAAATGTTTGTCATATAAATTCATGTTTTTCTTAACGCACAAGTCTGCAACGAGAGGGCATAAGTTCACGATTCCGTTTACAGCAATATCTGAGGGATTAAAAACCCGATTGAAAAACTTCTTTCTTCCGTCAGATACTATTGTTTTCCATAACGGTTCCATTGACTTTGAATAGCTTTGATAAATTTAATTTGCGTCAGAACGGATTCAAAAGACGTGCTTATTACACCCGAAAATTCGGTGCCATCTTACTTGTTTAGTATTACTATTTAGGTTATCCATAATGAAATGTCCGATGTTTGATCTCTCGTGTTTTGACAACGTGTTTTATTCAATACAGTGAATATGTGTGCAAGTGTAACATATCATTGGAAAGCTTCAAATGTGCAGTTTGTAACCTTTTGGTTCACTTTATTAACACATAATATTTCCAACTCTATATTTCCGTTTCAGTGAAACATGAATAATCGTAATTTTCGGTCAATTTTTGTCTATAAGTTCAAACTGGGCCACAACGCAGCGCAAGCGAAGCGAAACATTGTTGGTGTCTTAGGGGATCATGCGGCTAACGAGGTTACGGTGCGCAGATGGTTCGCAAAATTCAAGGCTGGCGTCACAAACCTCGACAATGAAGAGCGTGGACTACCGAGTACCGTCATCGATGACGACGCATTGAAGGCGCTTGTTGAAGCAAATCCGCAAAACACTGTTCGTGAGCTTGCAGGAGAATTGGGCGTAAGCACATCAGCTGTTTCTGTGCACCTCAGCCAATTTGGAAAGTCCAAGAAGCTCGACAAAGGGGTGTCACATGAATTGAACGAAAATCAACTAAATCGTCGTTTGGATATCTCTTCAGCGCTGCTTTTGCGCAACAAAACCGATCATTTTCTCGATTGCATCGTGACATGCGACGAAAAGTGGATCCTGTTCGACAATCGTCGACGTTCCGCGTCGTGGTTGGACCGCGACGAAACTCGTCAATACTTTTCCAAATCAAAACTCCATCAACAGAAGGCTATGGTGACTGTGTGGTGGTCTCACAACCGGTTTAATCCAGTACAGCGTCATGAATGCGGACGAAACGATTACCGCCGCAAAGTATTGCCAGAAAATCGACGAAATGCAACGCGAACTGCAGCGCATTCGCCCATTATTAGTCAACAGAAAGGGCCCAATACTTCTGCACGACAACGCTAGACCGCACGTCGCACGTATCACTCTGCAAAAGTTGAACGAATTGGGCTATGTGTCTCAACCTCATCCACCATATTGACCTGACTTTTCGCCAACCGACTACCATTTTTTCAAGCATTTGGACCAATTTTTGCAGGGGAAAATATTCCACAAACGTACTGATGCTCAAAACGCCTTTCAAGCTTTTGTCGCTTCCAGAACTCTTGGTTTTTATGCTACCGGAATACATTACCTTGTTTCTCGTTGGCAAAAATGTGTTGAATCGAATGGTTCTTATTTCGATTAATCATATTTATTCTGAGTTGAGATATGTGTGATTGACGAACAGTGTACAATTCGGACATTTCATTATGGACAACCTATATCTTAATCAAACGAACACCGACCCTGTGACGCAGTTGTCTAAGCAATGGTTTATGATCATTCGTCCGAAAGGGGTTCGAGTTCGAATCCATGGTGAGGCATGGATGTCGTATTTGTCTTACGGCACTGGCTATTTCCCTTCTTTGGAACCAATGGCCCTAAATTAGGGACGGGCGACTGCTTATAACCTCACGGTGGTCGTTAAACCTCCAATAAAAACAAATAATCAAACAAACGTGAGTTAATAATAATAAAACTTGGTTAAGGAAACAGCAACAATACTAGAATATAACACGCAGCCTTTAAATAGCTCAAATTTAAATTAGACAACGTCTCTTCCACAATTAACATTATAAATCCACCACCTCCGCACTTTTGCTACTGCTCGAACATTATATAGCGTTCAGTTTTCATCGAACACATACACACGTCATACGATCCGACCTGAAGGTGTTGACAACCATACTCTTGCGAGAGAGAAAATATCGCGTTAAGTTTGAAGAACGCTAAAAGAGGGTGAACTCAAATTTACAAAGAAAAGGTAACTAAAAATGAAAGTTAAATTAGAGTATAGGTCACAACTTTCTTTCCAGATTTGGAAAAACAGCTGCTTCATAAAGTTTCCATGGATACGACTCCACGCGTGGCGTCCCTCTTTCAACAAGATTCCGTGCTCCTCACACAGTCAAAAGTTTCAACATAAGGAATTAACCCTTTAACCGGCTGGAACGAATTAACTCGGGATTAGTAGAATGGGCTGAAGTCAGCTAGAGCGAATACGTTCGCTGTCTACAAAATGTGCGTAACGCGGCTGAAAAGAGTGAACCTGCGCAACAGATGGCGTTGCTTTCACCTTAGCTTTCAAAGTGATCGTTCAGGGGGATGATTGACACTAAATGACCACTTTGTTTGTCCAAGTGGTCATTTAGGCGATTATTGATACTAATGCTTTCTAACGGATTACTTGCTAACAGGGTCATAACGATGTCCATTAACCTACGAAAAGAGATATGTATGAGTCACTTCTTTCTATCTAATGGCATATTGTCATTATTACTGAGAAAGTATTTCTCCATTATGGTTTAGGTCGTGGAACAGAAGACAGAGGACTGTACAAGCCAGATCTAATCACTTTCAACAGGTTTATGGTCTGTACTGCTGAGATGTGAGGGGTAAAATAATTTCTTTGTCGTAGCTTTCGTAGAACTCCGTCGGTATACACTGAAGAGCAATTGAATTAGAGATACCTCTCTAGTAACGTGTAGCACCACCTTTCGGCCTGATGACGGAGGGCGATTCGTCTCGGCATGGACTCGACAAGACAACGGAAGCGTTGGGTAGCCATACAGATTCACGACCCCTGAACAAGCTCCCACAGTTCACGAAGATTTAATGGAGGGGGTCAGAACCTCGAACATCTCTCTCAATGGCATCCCATATTTGCTCAATGGGATTGAGGTCAGGTGACCTAGCTAGCCAAGGAAGCGAGGTCACGTCGGCGGAGTGTTCATCCAACCATTGGGATACAATTCGGGAGCGATTGCACGGTGCATTGTCTTGTTGCAGGATGAGGTCCCCAGTGGGATGTTGAAGACGCGCAAACGGGAGCAAATGGTCGTCCAGGATAACCCGGTAGCGTTGACCTGTGAGGGACAATCTCACACGTACCAGGGGTCCCATTTCAGTCCACGTAAGCAGTCCTCAGACGAGAATGCCACCCTCCAGCTTGAAGGGTGCCCTGCTGGCAAGAAGGATCCATCGCTTCATGTGGTTTGCGCCGTACTCGTATTCTGCCATCCACATGTACCAACGTGAATCTCGACTCATCAGTCCAGGCTACATTTTCCACATATCTAGGGTCCAGTGGCGATGTTCCCGCGTCAATGCTAATCTTTGCACCCTGTGATGTGCGGTCAACAGCGGTACCCTCGTGGGACGATGGTTTCTGTGCCCCATAGCGAGGAGATGGTTCTAAATGGTGTGGCTGTGTACACGTTTTTTGTACACCGTTAAATCGCAGAGTGATTTCTTGCACTGTAGCCCGTCTATCCGCTGTTACAATGCAAGCAAGCCGACGATGACCCCGCTCATCCACACGCTGTTGTTCACGGCAGTTGGCTCTTGCAGGGATGGTTTTACCGGATTCGATGCACTCATGGTGCACCCGTTACACAGTGGCTCGTTAAAATTCCAGTGCCTGCATGATTTCCGAGATGGAGTGACCCATTCGTCGGGCATCGATAATTTTCCCACGATCAAATGCGTTTAGATCCTTCGTCTTACCCATACTGCGTCCGACTCTTACTGATTCCCGTCACATCACTCCTTATATTGTCGGATCGCTGCATACGTCATGTCGTTTCCGTTTACAGGGACGCCCACCGCGCCACATTTGCATAACGCCAGTTGTCTCTAATTCAATTGCTCTTCAGTGTATGAACATTCCAGTTTAGGAGCTCAGAAAACTTTCTGCGACATTTGGTTCAGGTACATCGACCGCTTAAAGGGTTAAGGACACTTTGCTCCCATCTGCGTGCTAAAAATTGTAAAGAAAAGGTTTTGAAACACAAAATATTAATTTTTGGTCGGAAAAAACCGCGCTACATAGAAATTGAGTTTTGTAATATGGAGATTAAATTACATGAAAATGTCGTTCAAAGTTCTGCGGAAAAATTTCGTTAAATGGGAGCTCGTTAAATAGGAGTTCGTTATATAGAGACTTTACCGTATTTCTTATCTGTCGCCATTGATTATCGGAAGTTACTTCTTGATTAGCTCTCGTATTTTATTCCACTTTAATGGCGATTCTGCACCGCTAACGTTCTTGCTTGCGTTTTTGTCTACAAGTACAAAGTTCAGTACGTCTGCAAAGCTCAGCGTGCATTTTTCATGATGCCCTACCTTTACATTTGATGCAAAAAGCGATTTCTACTTACACGGTACTACTTTCGATACGACGGAAAAATCGGAAAGTTTTTTTTTCTTTTATGTTTTTGCATTACTGATGCGCGTTTGTTCTTTTCTTCTTAACTTGGACGCTTCTACTTTTTCTGAAGTTTGCGGGAGTACTTTTATCTGCAACGAAATTCCTTGTCAGAAAGCTTTCTTTCTATTAGTTTAAATTTCGTGATGTTACTTGCTTTAAATGTTAGATCCACCCACTCCATTTTCTGGAAGGTAGTGTTAAACATCTGTCTACTGATTCGCAGTCTACGTCTTCCGCGATTATCGGCGTTGAATCGACTGTCTGATGTCAAATGACAGCCTTGCTTATTTTTTTTTTTTTTTTGCTTCTTCAGGTTAATGGAGCAAGTGTTGTTCCTACCGAGTATAAAAAAAAATTCGAGTAGCCCTCCTACTGATGCAATAACGCCATTCGAGACAGTTCCTCTTCCTTTTTTTTTCCTAATTTTTTTTATCTTCACCGAATCAGAATTTTCGCGAATGTCGGATTTTTATTTTGCTCGCAAAAACTCAGCAAGCACTTTATTAAAAGAATTCCATCTACTGCTTTATTGTACCAGTGGAACACTCGTAAGATATCTGCATAAATTACCGGAACGACAAAGTTCCCGTTTAGTTGTTGTAGTTTATTCGATGAATAACATGAAGTCCGCTTTTGAGATAAACATCGAAAGTCTCCGAGGAGTTAAGTTTCTGTTATTTGTGCGTTCTAATAGAGCCGAAAGGGAAGCGCAAAAGAAGCGTTAACTTTCAGTATATTCAGATGGAAACAATTTTTATGTCCGGAAGCTATGTTCCGCAACACTCTTTAAATCGAAAGAGGAAACATCTTAAGCTTGTTCCCTTTTTCAGACTGTTCTCAAATTATTGCACTGCGACGAAAATTTACGGTTTGGCAAACACAAAGCTGTACGAATTACAGCATAGAAAAAAATCATAAAACTGTAGAATAACAGGACCGGGAATATTTTCCTTTGCTGTCAGTTTCATGCGAAGATTACCAGCTAGTAGAAATTAAACGAAAAAGAAAATATAATTTAATCGGAAAAAGAAATATCATTTTAATAAACTAGGCGTTTGCCTTTTTTACTCTTAAAATAAACATTTCTGTTTCCGTACACAGAAACAGTATCTCTAAGAAAAGACTTAAAGTAGTGCGAGCCTTTATTAAACTAATCCAGTTAGTAACATTAAAGTAAAACACTAAAGCGCACTTTCAGGAAAATGCGTGAGATGCTCAAACACTCTGGAAGGTGTTGTAAAGTCGTTCATTTGTAGAGGATACGTAGATTTCGTTAGGAACTACGATTCCGTGCGGTTATTATAGTGTCCAGAGAAAGTCGGCGTTTTTCCAAAGGAAAGTTCCACGACATAAATATGCATATTTTTCTCGCGCAGGTTTCCTCCGCAGATGACGACTGAAAGTGCGTACTGTGTGGAATTAAACAAGGCGTGAAGCGCATGCAACGACCATTGCGCTGAACTTGTACCGCGATCAGTTGTAATGGCCTCGAAGTTTGAAATATTGGTTCTATTGCGACATTAGTGGAAACAGGAGTTTAAAGCTGCTGAAGCGTTCCCAAAAATTAACGAAGTAACCCTCCAAGTGGCACTCCACTTTCTGTAGTATTCGTCGTCATTAAGATGCGTAAAATATATGCGTTCTCGCTCCTATCAGTCTGAAATTGTTTTCGGCGCAATATTGCGTTCTCGCTGCATTTGAACAAGTTTTCGATGAACGTATTATTGCGTCGATGTTTTTGGTCACAGAAACCTCCGAACGTATAAATGCGTGCATGCCACCCGGAGGGTTAAAGGTGAAGGCCTGGCGGTTACTCGGACTGGGCAAATATGATTCAGGAAATTTGAGGGCTGGTGACTTGAGCTTGAAAGGAAAGGAAGTTTCGGGTAGGCGGCTCTTTGCTGTTGACTCGGACGCTCTGCAAGCGGCTGTGGAAGAAAATCCCCGAAGTTGTTTCTCTTCGTTGCTAGGTTCGAGAGTCGTGACCCAATTCACGTCCTTAAGTAATCATAGTTCACAGTTCCTGTCTAGTCTGTACAGTTGTCATGATTTCTGCAACCAAAAGATTAAATCCACGAAGAAGCATTTGGGAATTGTCAGAAAAAGTGGTTGTTTCTAAATCTACCATTGCTGAGCACCTTCACAAGATCGGAAAGGTTTACAGCGATGCCACGTGGTTCCTCATGAGCTCACCCCAGCTCAAGCTCAATGACGTGTCCAGGTATGCAAAGAACTTATCAGAAAATCACGCGATGCTCGATTGATCAAACGAATAGTCACTGAGGAGGAAAGGTGGATATATTTGAGCAATCCAGATTCTTCACAACAGTGGTTCAATAGAGGTGAACCTGCTTTTTCTACCCCCGAACGTGGGCTTTTTGAGAAAAAGTTCATGCTGTGTGTCTGGTGGAAGTATGAAGGTGTACTCCACTCATTCCGATTGGTTGGTCTGCCGCCACGGTGGCGCAGTGGTCTAAGCGATGGCTTCTGATAATTCGTCCGAGATGGGTCCGGATTCGAATCCCGGTGAGGCATGGATGTCGTGTTTGTCTTACGACACTGATTCTCTCACTTCCCTGGAGTCAGTGACCGTAAATCAGGGACGGGCGACTGCTTATAACCTATTTAGTTGCTTACGGTGGTCATTAAACTTCCAATCAAATAAAAGAAATGGTTGGTCTATTAATGCCGAGCTGTATTCTCAACAATTGTACAGGATGTATGACAAACTTGTGCGTAAGTATCCTGCCTTAGTCAACTGAAAGCGAGCCCTGTTCCAAAAAGGCATTGCAAAACTTCATACCTCTAATCGAACCCAAGTTAAACTTCAAGAACTGAATGAAATCGAGGTGCTGCCTCATCCAGCATACAGCCCCGACTTTGTCCCTTCAGATTACCACTTGTTTCGGGCGATGGAGTATATTCTCCGGGGAAGCAGTTGACTACTTTGAACGATGTCTAACGCGAATACCATGAGTTCACTGCCGCTAAACTGAAAGCATGGCACAGTGCAGGAATTGGACAACTTGCAAACAGTGCACGCCGTCATGTTCAAACTATTGAACATGACGGCATGCACTTTGAAATTTAGCTTGGATTCTTCGGAGGTTTTAGATATGAGAAGTTGTTGTATCAAAAATGCCATTTTCCCTGACACCCCAATATATCTGAATAACGAAATCTGAGCAAAAACAAGTACCAATATCAAACACCTCAGAGTAATATAAATATTAAAATGTGCGCAATAATATAAGAACGTCAAAATCTGCGCAGTAGTGTGGAAATGGAAAAGAACTCTAAAATGACCAAGAAATTATCAGTTGAACTACAGCATCATATTAATAAATAAGTTTGAACGATGCATATTTGTAGTTCTACTCAGTGTTTCAATGTTAAAGCGAATTTCAATGTCATAGTTGGTCAATACCAAAAACGGGAGAAACATATATAACAGGGGTTTATCCGGAAATTTCAAACTAGGGGTGGGCTCTAAAAGTTTTGAGGGTGTTCAAAAATTAGAATGGGGTGGATGAGAGAGAGAGAGAGCAAATGTTTTCCAGTTCTAAAACATTTTATCGTGAAATATTTAGGATATTAAATCTTGGATTAAAAATATGGGAATCTCTTCAAAATGGAGAACTGTTGAATTTTTAACAGCTAAAAATGGTAAAAACCAGGAAAAGGTTTTTCAAAACTACATACGGTTATTTAGTTTTTGAGCTCTTTTCATTTTTTTCTCGTGTCCAAATGCTTCCTAAAACAAGACTAAAGAAGCCTTAACTTGGGTTGTTAAACAGCAAATATTGATATCTACAGGGTGTCCACAATGTCTTGTTATCCCCCCCTGTAATAAGAATTTAAGTGAGCTATGTATCTGTTGTATGATGCATATGCTGAGTTATGGTCTGTATTGTTTTTACAGATTAGGTACCGGAACCATGTGTGATATCAGCGAATACACCCTGGAACAGCGGATTATTGTCATTGTCTGGGTACATGAACGTCCACACACAGGGAAGACAATGCGTGACGTGCGCCGATTTCCAACAACGAATCGACAAAGAAGCCCCCACTAAAACAGACTCTTCCGCGGTGGGAACATAAACTCTTCGAAGCCGGCAACATCAAGGATAAACCACGAACGGGAAGACCATCAACCACAGTGCAACAGTGTCAAGCGGTCGAGGAATCAGTTATCAGGTTACCGAAGAAGTCGCTCCGCAAACGATCAGCGGAGCTTGGAATACCACGATCGACACTGCATAAGCACATGAAGAATGGCCTGAATTTGCACGCATATCGCCCGATGTTCGTTCAGGAGTTATCAGACATCGATTTAAACTGCAGACGAGATGCATGTGCAATGATGCTTCAGACATTTGCCACATTCCCAAGACGTGGAAAGGTCATTTTCAGTGAAGAATGTGCAATATACCGCAGCTGTCGTTCACGGAACGTTGTGTTCTGGTCTTAAGAAGAACCCACATTATGTCGAAGAATTGGAACATCATCCTCCGCATGTCATGATATGGGCTCCAGTGAATAGTCGACATCTGTTTGGAACTTATTTCTTTGATGGTCCAGTGAATCAGACAACTTATCTGGACATACTGCAAACCTGGTTTGTGCCACAACTTGGACATCTTGGCATTCTGAATGACGTATGGTTTCAACAAGATGGGGCACCCTCCCATTACGCAATCGCTGTTCGGGAATACCTTGGTGAGGTCTTTCGGGATCGTTGGATCGGCCGAGGTTCGGCAGTGCTGCCCGCTCCACTTGAATGGCCACCTGGAAGCATAGTTCTCTCAAAGTGTGATAATGCCCTTTGGCGTTTCATAAAGAAGGTTGTTGCTCAGCAGCGCTACCAAACCACTGATGAACTTAAACAAGCAGGGAGACGTGCTTTCTCTCGTATCACCCCGCCACTGCTTCGGAAAATGTCCCACAGAACATGGCGTAAAATTATTCTCTGTCACGAGAATGACGGAGCCAAAACGGATCCACTGAATGTTTAAGTATGCCTCAACATATAACTCAACATATAAATCATACAACAGATACATATCTCACTTACATTTCTTATTACAGGGGGTGGGGGTAACAATACATTGTGGACACCCTGTACAATTTGTTGCGGACTACAATGAGAGATAGTACATAGGCTTTTTGTTTGCAAAAACTATACTAAAACATATGCTTCAAACAAGAAAACCTAACAAGAAAGATGCCACTGACTATTCCGTTCTACACTATCTACCAACAAGTAATTGAACACCCTTGCAATCGACGATATCTGCAGTCATGATACACGTCACGGCCACCGCCGTTAAATAACTTGTGGGAAACAACAACGCAACCAGTCGCATGCAAGATGCCACGCAGTTCGGAGCTCTCTGATTTCGAGAAAGGTGTAATCGTCGGGTATCACAGAAATGGCCGATCCATACGTGACATATCCAGCGAGTTGAAGTACCCAAAATCGACAGTGGCTTACGTGATTGGCCAGTGGAAGATGAGAGGTGACTGTAGGTATGTGCCCCGACCCGGCAGACCCACAAAACTGGGAGTTAGAGACCGACGGGTGCTGTCCAGAGAAATTCGGAAGAACCGCACCAAATCGATAGGCCACATCCGCGAAGAGTTTCAACAGGCATCCGGGAGTGTTTTTTCGATGAATACCATCCGTAAGGAAGCCCATCTGCTCGGGTATCATGGACGTGCTGCCGCCCACAAGCCTTTGATCACCAAGTCCAATAGCGCTGCTCGGCTAACGTGGACCGTTGAACAGTGGAAACAGGTTCTCTGGAGCGACGAATCAAGTTTCACCCTCTACCGTTCAGATGGCAGGGTCAGGGTTTGGCCTCTGCCTGGAGAACGCCTCCTGCCGGAATGTATTGTGCCAACTGTGAAGTTCGGCGGCGGTGGAATTATGCTATAGGGGTGTTTCTCCTGGTATGGCACGGGACCCTTGGTCGCAATTCCAGTAGACTCAACGCCGAGACCTACTGCACCATTTTGGATGAATATGCGCTTCCTACGTTGTGGCAGTTTTACTGGGTAGACCCATGTTACTTTCAGGATGACAATGCCACCTGTCATGTTGTGAGGTCCACCATGGCTTGGTAAAACGCCTGGTTGAGAGTATGCCCCGGAGGGTCGCAGCTGTAATCGCCGCTCGTGGAGGCTCCACCAACTATTGAAGGTGAATAAATTTCGTTTCCCTTTGCTATCACAGGTGTCCAATTACTTGTTGGTAGATAGTGTAATAATCACGTCTTTTGAATCCTTTCTGAGAAGAATCAAACTTATCAAAGTTATTGAAGGTAAATGTAACCGGTTAGAAAAAAATTAGCCCGATTTCTACAATCGATAAAACATGCAGAAACGGAAGCAGATACTTACCTCCACCAGCGGCTACAAAGCATGTAAGAAAATTTAGCAAATGGCGCACAAAACGTTTCTCACAGGAGAAGAAAGATATCAGTGACAAAGATGTATTCAAGTCGAACTATTAAAAGAAGAAATATAGAAAAATAATTCTACGCCTTGCAGCGGTGGAATTGTTCATATCGGTAATCGAAAAGTTGAAAATAATCGAAAAATAATCTTCTTGGAAAAAGCTATGCTATGAAAAAGAACGAACTTTTCAAATACGTCTCGCCGTCCTGGTAGCGCTGGTCTAAGCGCTGGCTTATGATCATTCATTCGTGAAGGATCCGGGTTCGAATCCTGGTGAGGCATGGATGTTGTGTTTTTCTTACGGTACAGGCTCTCTCTCTGTCCCTATAAGCAGTCGCCCGTCCCTAAATTAGGGACGGGCGACTGCTTATAGCCTACTGAAGTAGCTCACGGTGGTCGTTAAACCTCCAATCAAAAAAAAAAAAAATTGCTGCCAGAAGTAGAGATAGCGATGAAAGGTTTTGACCTTTACGCCCCTAACGAAAAATCTGTTAATTATTTAAAAAGGATAATGCTCCACATCTTTACTGTAGCGAATGGCACATAGTAAAAAAAAATAATTTCAATAGTGTTTTTAGAAGCAGAGATACAGCTGCAAACAGAAGTACACAAACACCATTGAGAGATAGAACTGTGAACTACGAAATTCCTCAAATACAAGCCTAAAGTGTTTCACAGGGTAAATGGCATCCGTTGTTTAAAGAATGTTTTATATCGCATTGTAGAAGCTGAGATATTTAGAAAAACAGATCCAACATTTGGCGCTTCTAGCGACGAAATTGTGCATTATTGTGCAAAGAAAATACACACAAAGAGTTTTCATAGTTATAATAGTACATGACTGAAAAAGAATTTTAATAACCAGTTTTTAGTCCCACAGATATTGCTGTAAACGGAAACGTGAACTTACGCCCTCAAGTGCCACACTTGTGCGCTCAAAAGAAATTGAAATTAAATGTGGAACTTTTCAAATAAGAAACACTGTCAAACAAAGAAAGAATTTTTCAAAAAGGATAGTAGTAGAGATATTGACAAAAATACCATATACACTATATTGACAAAAGTCACAGGACAACCCTTTAAAAGCAAATGAACGGATCCGCTGCGTTGTTACGATGCCAGGTACATCTGCAAACGGTATAAAAACAAGCCTGCAGCTGACCGCGATCATATCGCACTGTGCGGTTGAGTGAAAATGGGGCGGTGAGAGAGAACTGGCTTTGAGAAAGGAAAGATTGTTGGGTGTTATATCAGTGGGTTGTCGATAAGAGAAACAGAGAGGCGTTTAGACACACCCAAGTCAACTGTTTTGAATGTACTGAATAAGTGGGAAACACATGGCTTGCCGGAAGCAGCAAAACGTACCGACAGACTAAAGAAAATCAGTGTAAAGGATGTCGAAGCCTCAGGAGAGTCGTTACAGCTAATCGACGGAGTAGTGCACAAGACCTCAGTGTACAGGTGAGTAGCAATGCTAGAACTTCGGTATGTACGCATACCATTCGCAGGGAACTTCATTCCATGGGTTACTGTGGTCGTGCAGCTGCTCATAAGCCTTTCATCTCCACTCGGAATGCTACTCGTCGTATGGCATGGTGTAAAGAACATTTATCGCGGACCGTAGATCAATACAAACGAGTCCTATGGACTGATGAATCCAGATACACGATCCATTAGTATGATGGCCGTTTGTGGGTACGGCAGCAGTCGGGGGAACGCTAGATACCACCGTGTACTGTTCCTACCGTTACCTTTTGGGCTGGCAGTGTACTCGTGTGGGGGTGTTTTTCGTGGTATGGTCCCGGCCCATTGGCTATCGTGGACAAACCTGTTAACCAGCACGTGTACCACGATATTCTGTACAGTTATTCCCTACCAACTCTGTGGCAATACTATGGAACCGAGCCTTGTTGGTACCAGCAGGACAATGCACTGAGCAATAAAGCAAGGACTGTTACGGCGGTGGTTTGCCGATAATTTCTTATCGTGTGTGGACAAGCCAGCACAGTGTCCTGATCTTAATCCCATAGATCCCCTATGGGATGAATTATAGCTCCGCATAAAAAGGTTGGAACCGAGGCCTACTACTAAGCAACAGTTAGCGGCAACATTATGAACTGAACGGAAGCGCATACCTATCGCTGTATTCCAAAACCTTGTCGAAAGCATGTCTCGAAGGGTCAGTGGACCGATACCGTACTAATGTTTGTCAATATAATGCTATGGTGTGTTTCTCTTCTAGGTGTCCGGTGACTTTTGTCAATATAATGTATAGTAGAGCGAGGGAATATGAACTTCCATTGTGCATGGCTTTTATCGATTATGAAAAAGCCTTTGATTCGGTGAAATCATCAGCAGTTACAATGGCTCTGAAAACCTGCGGTATTGAAGATGCATACATTAATATTATTAATAACATCTATGAAAATGCAAGTGCAAAGATTCGGCTGTTTGAAAATACAACACACATAAAAATTGGAAAAGGAGTGAGACAAGGTGACACCATATCTCCGAAGCTCTTTAATGCCACATTGGAGGGTGTTTTTCAGTCGCTGAGCTCGGAAAACAAAGGGATAAAGATTAATGGAGATTATCTAACCCACCTTCGTTTTGCTGATGACGTAGTCATTTTTGCAAGTAGTCCATCAGAGCTGCAGAGTATGATCCAGGAACTTGCTGACAAGAGTGAAGAAGTGGGATTAAAAATGAACTTTCAAAAGACAAAAGTGATGTTCAATGCTTTTACAAGAAATGAAGATTTATCGATTGATGGAGAAAAGCTGGATATAACAGACACGTACGTTTATCTTGGACAGCAGATATCAAGTGAGGGTCACATTGATGAAGAAATTAATCGGCGTACAAAACTTGCCTGGAGAGCTTTTGGAAGAAACAGCATAATTTTCAAGAGCAATATGCCATTATGTCTTAAAAGAAAAGTGTTTGATCAATGCATCCTTCCAGTGCTTACGTATGGTGCAGAGACGTGGACCTTAGCTAAAAGAGACATACAAAGGCTGCAGACAACTCAAAGCAGCATGGAGAGGTGCATGCTTGGTGTAACCAGGAGAGATAAGAAGAGGAACACGTGGATCCGGAAAATGACAAGAGTGGAAGACATCATGATCAGAGTTAAATCCCTGAAATGGCAATGGGCTGGACATACTGCCAGAAGAACAGACCATCGATGGACAGCCGAAATTTTAGATTGGATTCCAAGGGACAGGAAAAGACCCAGAAGAAGACCACATGGGAGATGGGTGGATGAAATTCGAAAGTATGCAGGGGTGACATGGAGGAGACTGGCACAAGACAGACTGTTGTGGAGGAAACTTGGGGAGACCTTCGTCCAGCAGTTGATTGATAATGGTTGACAATGATGATGATGATGATGATATCGACGACCACCCAGCGGAAAGACTAACCTTAAACCTCTTTGTACCCGTGTTACCTATTTCTATTATCAAGTGCTACCACACATAAGCAGTTTATAATTAAAAAACCCATCTAAATCGGGCAAAACTTTGACGGAAGTTATCGTGTGAAAATAATGGCTAAGGAATCTGTCGAATGCACACTGCCTGCAATTGTTGCCAAAAAACATTTTTTGCGGAACTCCTTCCAAAGTCGCTACGAAACAACGTATTGTATTTCGTCGCAATCGAAGCAATCTTAGTCAAGTTATGAGGATAATGGCTGTGAAAAAAATCTCGCACCTGTGCTTTGACCTTTGACACCAATTAAATGATATTCAACAGAACCGGATCAGTATACCTCCGAAACAACATGAAAACGTTTTGTCTCAATCGAAGCATTTTTGCGTAAGTTATGACCTACAAAGGCGATGGAATAGATCCCGCTCCTTTGTTCTGACCTTTAACTCCATTTCGCCTATTTTCTACAGGGTTCGTTATCAGGTGGTCCCTTACCACATACTAAAATGTCATCAAAATCGAACCATTTTTACGCGAGTTGTCTTGCGTGCAGACAGACGGACAAAGCCGGAGCACATACGCTTCCCCGACTTACGGTTGGAAATTGTGAATACAGTACTATGAAAAGGTTTTCCACTGTTTGTGGTAGGGGTCTACAGAAGAATTTTTTCAATCGCGTTTTCGGAAAGTTAGATTTTGTTGCAAATGCATCAGAAGCAGAAATAAACACTGATCATCTCCTGGTGGCCAAACCATTCTTCACCCAAATTACAAATTGTATGCCGAAACATTTCCCACCAAGAGTTGTTTCCGATGCAGTAAGATATTTTCAAATCGGAATTTTAGAAGCTAATATATCGAGAAAACCGCAATTTACCTTTACATACCCTAATAGAAAATATGTTCATTACTTGAAAAATAGACTGTACCTAAAATAGTTTTTGATAAATGGCATCAAAAAGAAGAAGAATTTTTTTCAATAGGTTATTTGTAGGCAAATATATGGAATAGAATGCATTTTGAATTCGATATCATCTGCATTTACGACCTCCGGTGGCAAAGTTGTGCATCGGAAAAAACCGGAAAGATAAGATCATCTTTTTCACATTTCAGTCTTCACAATCAAAAAGAATTTTTGAAATCGGACTAATAGTTACAGAGATATGGTGTCCGGAGATAGACGGACAGACGGACGGATGGGAAAAGTGAGACCATAAGCACGATCTTTTTTTTACAAAAGAAGTATTAAACAAGTTAGTAAAATCATGCGATGCATTCATTATGATACGCTTTCCAACATACCACAAATTATTACTCAAGTTATGAGGATAATGGTTGTGGAATAAATCGTGCTCCAGTGACCTGAACTGTGACCCCATTTCGATGATATTAAACAGAATTGGTTCAGTATACCACCGGAACAACATAAAAAAATTATTGTCGCAATAGAAGCATTTTTAGTCAGGTTATGGGGATAATGGCTGTGAAAAAAATCACGCTCCTGTGCCGTGACCTTTGACCCCATTTCGATGATACTAAACAGAATTGGTTCAGTGTTCCTCCGGAACAACATACTAACGTTTTGTTGCAATAGAAGCATTTTTAGTCGAGGATAATGGCTGTGGAATAAAGATCGCTTTTATGCCCTGACGTTTGGCACCATTTCGATCATTTTCAACAGGTTTTGTCCCCAGTTGTGCCCTACTACATACTAAACTTTCACCGAAATCGAACCATTTTTACGAGAGTTATGGTGCTAAAAGACTGACAGACAGACGGACAAAGCTGGAGCATACACGCTTCTTCAACGTACGGTTGGAAAGCGTAAACAAGTTAGTAAAATCGTGCAATGCATTGATTATTATACGCTTTCCAGCATACCAGAAATCGTTACTTAAGTTATCATTCAAGTTATGAGGATAATGGCTGTGGAATAAATCTCTGTCCTGTGCCCTAACCATTGATTCCATTTCGATTATATTCAACAGAACCGGCTCAGTGTACCTACGAAATAACATGATAAAGTTTTGTCGTAATCGAAGCATTTTTACGTAAGTTATGATGCATAATGGCTATGGAATAGATCCCGCTCCTGTGTCCTAATCTTGGTCCCCATTTCTCTCATTTTCAAAAGAATTCGTCCCCAGGCAAGACCCTACAACATACTAACATTTCATCCAAATCGAAGCATTTTTACGTACGTTATGACGCATAATGGCGATGGACGTGATTTCGCTCCTATGTCCTAACCATTGATCCCATTTCGTTCGCTTTTATTAGGGTTCCTTCCCATGTGTTCCCCTAACACATACCAAAGTTTCATCGAAATCGATCGATTTTTACTTGAGTTATCGTGCGGACGGACATACGCACACAACGCGTTACGTAATGAGGCAGATGGGAATCGCAACCATCTGCTCGCAAGAGTGTGATGTCATAAAACTTTAATAGGAACCACTCACAACGCGTGACGTAATGAGGTAGATGGCGTGACCGCGCGCTAATATCTAAAACGCGAGATTATGATGTCATAAGATTTCTAAGTATGGGTTACATTAATGGGAAGACGCCATGGCACCAAAAACGTGATAATTCGGGGTGGTTATTTAACCCCACTAAACAAATTTTCCTAAAGTCGAGATGAAGATAAATCGATCTCAAGTAGCAGAAAGCGGTAAGTTAACGACTTTCATCAAAATCCTTAGTGCCGCTTTCAAAATAAAATTTTCATACATACAAGAAGTGCTCCTTTAATACACTGGCGGAAAGTGAAAAAAGAACACCAAGAAGGAATTGGTGGACGATCATGAAATTTACATATGTTAATGGGGTCGAGTTTACGTAGGTGTGATGTTAATGTCGGGACCAACTGGTGAGCGCTTACGCCACAGCACGGCATAATATGCAAATTATCGTCGTTGGTATTTAAGGAGTACGGCGAAGTGAATGTGATCAGTCGTCGGCGTGCGGACATGTGCGAAGACCCTGAAGAAGCTGCAATGCCTGGACATGGAAGACGTGTGAGATTTGAGCAGTTATCGGACTTTGAGCGAGGTCGTCTTGTCGGACTCCGCGAGGCCGGGTGGTCGTATCGTCGTATTGCGGAGTGAATTGGACGGGAAGTATCGGTGGTGGTACGATGGTGGCGTAGATGGTCCGAGGAACATTCCCACACGAGAAGACGTGTAACCGGGAGTCACAGACGGAATAATGAGCGGACCGATCGACGCATAAGAAGAGCGGCGTTGTCAAGCAGAACATTCACGGCGAAGCAAATCCGAGCTGCCGTTGCACCTAAGGTGACTGTGCTAACAATACGCAACCGTCTACTGGATGCAGGACTACGTGCACGTGTGCCTCTGGCATGTGTACCTCTGACTCCAGCCCACCATCAGGAACGGCTGCAGTGGTGTCGCCAACTCTGCACTGGAGAACGCAATGGCGATCTGTCGTGTTCAGCGATGAAAGCAGATTCTGCTTGGTAGCCTCCGATGGGCGTATGCGTGTTCGCAGACTCACAGGGGAGCGTCTCCGCTCTTCTTGCCTCCACCAGGGACACACAGAGCCTACACCTGGTCTTCTGGTGTGGGGAGCGATCATCTATCACTCCCGTACACAACTAGTGTTTGTACCGGGTACGTTAAACAGCACCTCCTACATGAACAACATCATTCAGCCCGTTGTTGAATGATGTTGTTGATGTAGGAAGTGAGATCGAAGGTCACGACATAGTGTACCAAATGAGATCAAAGGTCACCACATAGGAGCGGGATGCATTCCATTGCTCTTATGTGTCATAACTTGCGTAAATATGGTTCGATTTCGATGAAATTGTAGTATGTCGTAGGGGACCACCTGGGGACCAACCCTATTGAAAATGGACGAAATGGGATCAAAGGTCAGGACATAGGATCGGGATCCATTCCATCGCCTTTATCCCATACTACACTGGCGTAAAGTGAAAAAACAAGGAGACGTCTGATACCAACGAAATTTATACAGCATACTAACGAAATACAGAGGATAACGTGATCAAAACATTATGACAAAATACAGATGTATTTGCTGGTAAACTGAAAAATAACATTTCCATGTAACATGGTTAGTACGAGGTTGAACCGCCATGAACTGCGTCACACTGTGCAATTTTGGCATGGAGTTTGTCGTACAGATGTTAGATGTAAGTTTGGGGTATTGAGTTCCAAGCATCCTCAACCTAGACGCGTAAATCGGAGATGGTCGTGGCTGGCCGTGGAGACCGGATAAGTCGTTGTCCCATAAAATCCCACACCTGCTCAATGGGGGATAAATCCGGTGAACGTCCAGGCCATGGAAGATTGTCTGCTTGGGAGCCTCCGATGGCCGTATGCGTGTTCGCAGACGCACAATGGAGCGTCTCCACCCTTCTTGCATCCGCCAGCGACACACAGGGCCTACACCTGGTCTCCTGGTGTGGGGAGCGATCATCTATCACTCCCGAACACAACTGGTGTTTGTACCGATACCACCGTGGATTTCCAAGTTGTGGGACGTGAGCCAAATCACCCGCAGCTATAACTGTGTTGATCAGGGAAATGTGTAACAGCACACACTTCATCGCAGCCTTCTGCGCATGGGCTTCCGTAGCACAAGACCCAGACGGCTCCCCATGCTCACTGCACGTCATCGACAACAACGCTTGAAATGGACTCAAGATCATCGAGATTTGATCGTGGATGATTGAAAGTAAGAGGCGTGGTCGGAAGAATCAAGATTCCTGGTGCATCACGTAGACGGCCGAGCGCGGATACTCCAATTACCAACGGAAGCTATGGCACATGGATGCACAGGCCGGCGCGGATACTCCAATTACCAACGGAAGCTATGGCACCTGGATGATCAGGCCGGCGGGGCGGCGATGTTATGTCGTGAACGATGTTTTCTTGGGGCACTTTGTGCCCTGTAATCCCAATAGCACAATCTCTGACAGCTGTCAGGTAACAAAACATCCTTGAAAACCAAGTTCACCCATTCATGGCAACTGTGTTCCCTGCTGGTGACGGCCATTACCAACAGGATAATGCGCCTTGTCACACTGCCAGAATAGTCAACAAGTAGTTCAAGGAACATGCTGGTGACTTTCTGTTAATGCCCTGGCCTCCAAATTCATCTCAAATGAACCCAATCGAACATTTGTGGTTCGACTTGGAAAAGCGGGTTCGTGCTAAATCACCACCAGCCCGAGATGTACGGAAACTGGAGGACATGCTGTTGACATTATGGTACCAGATACCCCAGAATACCTATCGCCATCTCATCGAATCGATGCCTCACCGAGGAGCCGGTGTTTTGTGGGCTAAAGGGGGTCCTACAGCTTATTAGGCAGGTGGTCATAATGTAATGGTTCATCGCTATATCTGCGGTATTGGCACCACGAAGAGGTCTCATACTCTCAGGTGGTCCTAATAGTTTGACTGAAGTGTGTATAAACTTCAAATAAAAAAAATAAAAATTTATTGCATTTCAGTATAATATACCTCAAGATAAAGCCGATTAATTCATGCAAATGCTAACTGAAAGGACGTGTATTTAAAAAATAAAATGTGTGTGGTGGGGTTCCACAACTTGAAATAAACGGATGTTGAGATTTTTGTGAGGAGTATCTGAGGAAATTTAGGGATGTGTCAAAGGTGTTGGGGTTTTACATAAATCCCTGACTTATCGGATAGCTTCGTAAAACTCAGTTAAAGCGTTTTCCAAAAGACAATTCTTTGAAATGTCGTATCACGCTCTCAGCGCAATGAAGGAAGAACGGGTATTAAGTTGCGTGGCCAAAATTTAACAGCAGTTACCCGCATATGAAAACATACCTGTTGTATGTTTTCACAGTGAGCAGGAGTTTTCAGTTTTGGACACTTTCCCGGTTTTCTCATTCGTTTTGAAGCCGTCCGAGTTCGACGTTGTACTACTGCTGTTGTTCATAATTCCTTTAGAACCGAGACTTCTGATATTTCTCTATTATCGAAATAACTTCTGCGTTCTGCTCTTTCTAACTGAACCGAAGAGTGAAAAAAGAAACAATTCAATGCTTTCGTTTTCTTTCTTTCATTCCTTTTTTTTTTTTTTTTTTTTTTTGTTGTTGTTGTTGTTTCGATCTACTCTGGGTATCTTTTATAGACATTGCCATCTTGTTTCAAGGACTCGGGGGAAAGAGTCAGAAAACGAAAAAGAATATTAGGGCTCTCGCGCGTGAAATCCGTCATTACCGTGATAAGTTAAAAGCAATTTTCCGGAAGATTTTGTCCAAATTTTCGATATTTCGGAAACAGAGAGGGCACACGTTTCCCACACACTTTCTTGAAACAACAATGGAAATGCCACTGAGATTTTGGAATGGTTCCAACTATTGAGATTTGGCATGCTTCATATGCAATCACTAAGCCAAATTTTGAAGATTTGAATTTCAGAAACATTTTTTTTAAAGATCTATGTGCTTCCAAGGAAAACATGTTTAGGAAAAAAGCATTATTAATCATCTACAATGGAAAACACGTTTTATTTTTTTCTAAATATATATTTAAACTAATTCCATTAGCGATATATGAAGTACTGCTCTAAACCCATGAGACTGAATTGGTGGAGAATGGAACGCGCAGGGAGTCCGGAAATCCTTGGAAAACCCTTGACCACGAAGCTTTCGTCATCGGAAATGCAAAGTTCTCTTAACAGGAGTGTGAAAGTGAAGCTTATGTAAATGTAATTGTTTTTGTTCTGCAGGTGCATGTCCAGAACTTTGCATAAATGCTGCAGAAATGTACTTTGAAGGATAGTAAAAGTTTTGTTGAGATAAGTGCGATGCTTTTTTTCAGCAGATACATTACAAGAGCTTTGCAAACATACTGCAAGAGGGTATTTTAAAGGATAGTAAAAGATACGTTGAGATAAGTGCCAGGTTTTTGTTCAGCAGATGCATTACAAGAACTTTGCATACATACTGCAACAGAGTTCTTTAAAGGAGAGCAAAAGTTATGTTAAGGTAAGTGCAATTGTGTTTGTATCGGAGATGCAATTCAAGAACTTTCCATACATGCTGGAGGAGAGTGCTTGAAGGAGAATGAAAGATACGATGATGTAAGTGCAATGGTTTTCATTCCAGGGATGCATGTCAAGAACTTTGTATAAATGCTGGAGGTGAGTAACGTGAAGGAGAATAAAACATTTGTTGAGGTAAGAGCAATGGTTGCTGTTCAGCAGATGCATGACAAGAACTTTGCATACATACTGCAAGAGAGTACTTTGAAGGATAATAAAAGATGTTGAGCTAACTGCAATGTTTGGTTTTTCTGCAGCCGCATGGCAAGAACTTTGCATAGATGCTAGAAGAGAGGACTTTGAAGCAGAGTAAACGATATGTTGAGGTAACGTCAATGTTTCTTTTTTCCGCCAATGCTTGTCAAAAACGTAGCCTACATGTTGGAAGAGTGTACTTTGAAGGAGACTAAAGGTTTTGTTGAGGTTAAGTGTAATGGTGTTTGGTTCTGCAGGTGCATGACAAGAATTGTGCATAAATGCTGGAGGAACCTTCCATGTTTTGTAGCAGTGTAGTGTCATATTCCGGGTATCGTTCACTTGACCGAAAGGTCACTTGACCGAAAATCACTTCGCCGAAAATCACTTGATCGAAAGGTACATTTCACCGAAGGGTCACTTGACCGAAAAGTTCATTTCACCGAAAGATCACTTCACCTAAAAGTTCATTTCATCGAAAGGACACTTGATCGAAAAGTTCATTTCACCGAAAGATTACTTTACCTAAAAGTTCATTATATCGAAAGATCATTTCACCGAATGGTCAGTTTATCGAAAACTTAGAATTTTGTTGTTATAGATCTGTTGGAGTATGGTGCTGGTTTTTAAAAAACTGGTCACCTAAACATTATTGGATTGTATAAAAAATACACTTTTAATTTCTTTTAAACACCTCCCCATAAGTAGGTTTTTCGAAATATAACATTAATTATAAGTCATAGATAGACCTGTGCCTTTTTGCCAAATTTTAATCCCCCGAGCTCATATTCATGAAGTTTACATAACAACTCAAGTTAATGAGTTGTTATGTAAACACACTTATTCAGACAAAAAAAAAATCAGTTTTAGGGCCCTTGGCCTCGCTTTAGGCCTTTTTAGAACATTTTAATCGTGCGTGCTCATATTCATAAGGTTTACGTAAAATGTCCAGCTAATAATGTTGCACATTTATTCAGGCAAAAAAGAATCAATTTTTGGGCCCTAGGCCTCGGCTTAGGCCTTTTTAGAAAATATTAACCGTGCGTGCTCATGTTTATAAGGTTTACATAAAAACTAAAGTTAATGATGTTGTACTCTTATTCAGGCCAAAAGAATCAGTCTTAAAGCCCTTGGCCTCGTTTTAGGCCTTTTTAGAAAATTTTAATCCTGCGTGCTCATATTTATAAGGTTTACATAAAATGTCAAGTTAATAATGTCGCACATTTATTGAGGCAAAAAAGAATCAATATTAGGGCCATAGGCCTCGCTTAGGCCTTTTTAGCAAATTTTAATCGTGCTTGCTCATGTTCATAAGCTTTACATAAATAGTAAAGTTAATAATGTTACACATTTTTTCAGGCAAAAAAGAATCAATTTTAGGGCCCTAGGTCTCAGCTTAGGCCTTTTTAGAAAATTTTAATTGTGCTTGCTCATGTTCATAAGCTTTACATAAATAGTAAAGTTAATAATGTTACACAATTTTTCAGGCAAAAAAGAATCAATTTTAGGGCCCTAGGTCTCAGCTTAGGCCTTTTTAGAACATTTTAATTGTGCTTGCTCATGTTCATAAGCTTTACATAAAAAGTCAAGTTAATAATGTTGCAATTTTTTTCAGGCAAAAAGAATCAATTTTAAGGTCCTAGGCCTCAGCTTAGGCCTTTTTAGAAAATAATAACGGTACGTGCTCATGTTCATAGGTTAACCTAAAAACTCAAGTTAATGATGTTGCACACTTTTCAGGCTAAAAGAATCAAGTTTAGGGCTCTAGGCCTCGGCTTAGGCCTTTTTAGCAGATTTTAATCGTGCGTGCTCATATTCATAAGATTTACATAACAACTCAAGTTAATGATGTTGTACACTTATTCAGGCCAAAAGAATCAGTCTTAAAGCCCTAGGTCTCGGCTTAGGCCTTTTTAGAAAATTGTAATCGTGCGTGCTGATATTTATAAGGTTTACATAAAATGTCAAGTTAATAATGTCGCCCATTTATTCAGGCAAAAAAGAATCAATATTAGGGCCGTAGGCCTCGCTTAGGCCTTTTTAGCAAATTTTAATCGTGCTTGCTCATGTTCATAAGCTTTACATAAAAAGTAAAGTTAATAATGTTACATATTTTTCTGGCAAAAATAATCAATTTTAGGGCCCTAGATCTCGGCTTAGGCCTTTATCGCAAATTTTAATCGTGCGTGCTCATATTCATAAGGTTTACGTAAAAAGTCAAGTTAATAATGTTGCACATGTATTCAGGCAAAAAAGAATCAATTTTAGGGCCCAAGGTCAGCTTAGGCCTTTTTAGAACATTTTAATCGAGCGTGCTCATATTCATAAGGTTTACATAAAATGTCAAGTTAATAATGTTGCACATTTATTCAGGCAAAAAAGAATCAATTTTATTGCCCTTAGGCCTTTTTTTTTTTTTTTTTAGCTTAGGCGTTTTTAGAAAATTCTAATCTTGCTGGTTTATAAGTTTACATAAAATGTCAAGTTAATAAGTTAATAATGTTGCACATTTATTAAGGCAAAAAAGAATAAATTTTATTGCCCTTAGGGCTTTTTTTTTTTTTTTTTTTAGCTTAGGCGTTTTTAGAAAATTCTAATCTTGCTTGTTCATAAGTTTACATAAAACGTCAAGTTAAAAAAATCAAGAGGGGGGGGGGGGGGTTAAAGATTGCCGTTTCTGGGCATATATTGAGAACTGAATTGGGAACTCCAAACGCATTTCGCGAAAACGGTCCATGTAAGCCAAGCGAGGCGAGAATTGCACTTTAATTTGAAGAAAAAATTGCCGAGGATCCGAGGTACACTTAGTTTTGGGAGGGTGTACCCCCAACTTCCGTAATATTATGTTCGGGGCCGCTGGAGTCTGTCAGTGTATCCAGGATGTTCCCCTTGAAGCGTCCGCGAGGTCCGTCATGTTGGGGGGGGGGGGTTGGCTTTCCCCCAAAATGTTAAAATGGACGTAGAGCTGTAAACATTAGACCCATGCTTTATATAATGATTCTGTACACGACCACGAATTTTCAGGAATGTGGAGTGAAACTGAACCCCCCCCCCCCGTTTCCAAGAGCTCTTCAGGGGTAACATCGAGGATACACTGATGACCGACTCCAGAGGTCCAGAATATAAAATTACGGAAGTTGGGGGTAGAGCCCTCAAAACCAAGCACCTCGTATCCCTTTTACAGACTTCACCAAATTTCTGGGGGAGGGGGAAGGGCATACATAGTTTGGCACTAAACACAACATGAAGCATAGAAATTGCGAGCAAATCCCTTACCTTGAACACCTGTCTGCGCTCTTAGAAACTTGGGGGAGGGTGAATTCGTCCTACCCTCCTGAAAATTCGTGATCGTGTACAGAATCATTATATAAAGCAAGGTTCTAATGTTTACAGCTCTACGTCCATTTTAACATTTTGGGGGAAAGCCCCTCCCAAAGCTCACGGACTTCGCAGACACTTCAAGGGGAACATCCTGGATACACTGACAGACTCCAGCGGCACAGAATATAATACTACGGAAGTTTGGGGTACAGTTCCCTCAAACCAAGTGTACCTCGGATCATCGGCAATTAATTTCTTCAAATTAAAGCACAATTCTCGCTTGGCTTACATGGAACGTTTTCGCGAAATTCGTTTAGAGTTCCTAAAAAGGCCTAAGCCGAGGCTTAGGGCCCTAAAATTGAATCTTTTTTGTCTCAATAAATGTGCAACATTATTAACTTGACTTTTTGCGTAAACCTTATAAATATGAGCACGCACGATTAAAATTTGCTAAAAAGGCCTATGCGGAGGCCTAGGGCCCTAAAATTTATTCTTTTTGCCTGAATAAATGTGCGACATTATTAAGTTGACATTTTATGTAAACCTTATAAATATGAGCAAGCAGGATTAAAATTTTCTAAAAAGGCCTAAGCCGAGGCCTAGGGCTTTAAAGACTGATTCTTTTGGCCTGAATAAGTGTACAACATCATTAACTTGAGTTGTTATGTAAACGTTATGAACATGAGCACGCACGGTTAAAATTTGCTAAAAAGGCCTAAGCGAGGCCTACGGCCCTAATATTGATTCTTTTTTGCCTGAATAAATGTGCAACATTATTAACTTAACTTTTTGCGTAAACCTTATAAATATGAGCACGCACGATTAAAATTTGCTAAAAAGGCCTAAGCGGAGGCCTAGGGCTTTAAGACTGATTCTTTTTTGCCTGAATAAATGTGTAACATCATTAACTTGACTTTTTGCGTAAACCTTATAAATATGAGCACGCACCGTTAAAATTTGCTAAAAAGGCCTAAGCGAGGCCTACGGCACTAATATTGATTCTTTTTGCCTGAATAAATGTGCGACATTATTAACTTGACATTTTATGTAAACCTTATAAATATGAGCATGCAGGATTAAAATTTTCTAAAAGGGCCTAAGCCGAGGCCGTGGGCTTTATGACTGATTCTTTTGGCCTAAATAAGTGTACAACATCATTAACTTGAGTTGTTATGTAAACCTTATGAACATGAGCACGCACGGTTAAAATTTGCTAAAAAGGCCTAAGCGAGGCCTACGTCCCTAATATTGATTCTTTTTTGACTGAATAAATGTGCAACGTTATTAACTTGACTTTTCATGTAAACTATTTATGAACATGAGCACTGAACATGATTTTTATGAAAAACGTATGAACATGATAAAACTTGCTAAAAAGGCCTAGGCCGAGGCATAGGGACTTAAAATTAATTATTTTTGCCTTAAAACTAAATCTTTGCGTTCTCTGTGACACGGAGAAATCAAAAGTGCAATTTGAGTATGATCCCCTAACGTTTCGGTGGTCTGTCTGTCAAACTTGCACCATGCTTCAACAGATCCTGTAATGAAATCTAGCGTTTTCGATAAACTGACCCTTCGGTGAAATGACCTTTCGATGAAATGAACTTTTAGGTAAAGAGACCTTTCGGTGAAATGAACTTTTCTATCAAGTGGCCCTTCGGTGAAATGTACCTTTCGATCAAGTGACCCTTCGGTGAAATGAACGCTTCGATCAAGTGATCTTTCGGTGAAACAATTTTTTCGGTGAAGTGATTTTCGGTCAAGTGACCCTTCGGTGAAGTAAACGTCGGGCAAATGAACCAGACCCTCATATTCCTGTACAAAATCTTCACCTTGATTTCTTTTTAGTCTTAAGAAAACGTTGAATTTACCCGTTTGTCATGAATTTTGGTAAAGACGAAGCAGATTCAGAATAGCGATCCTGAGCCATTGATATGCAATAAATGAATTCACTTTGTTTTTAGGTATGTGAACCAGAAAAAACGTTTGTCATCTCTTTTGCTATCGCGGAACAAATTGATATGATCCTGATGTAAAAATGGCAGAAAGTTCACGATATTATCGAAAAAATAATGTGGGTGGATATAGCCTATTATTAATATCCTTCGCCTTCTTTTCACAAAAACTGTTCACTAACCAAAAGCAGTGTTTCACCATTTTTTAAAGAATACATAGTTATTCAGTTTTTAGGTAAGATCCTAACTCTGTTTACGTACATTTCTTCTCCTTTAACTGTTAGTTATTTTGCTAGTGAAATGAAAATTCGAAATATTAATTACTTTGTTAGTGAAATGAGAGTTACGAATGTTAGTTATTTTGCTAGAGAGATGAAAGTCCTAAATGGTAGATATTTTGCTAGTGAAATGAAAATTCTAAACGATAGTCAATGCGATTAGGGCTCTAAATGTTAGTTACTTTGTATGTGAAATGAGAGTTATGAATGTTAGTTATTTTTGTAGTGAAATGAAAGCTCTAAATCATAGTTATTTTCCCTTAGTGAAATGAAAATTATAAATCAAGTTACTTTGTTAATCAAATGAAAGTTCTAAATGTTTGTTATTTTTTAGTGAAGTGAGAGTCATGAATACTAGTTAGTGAAATGAAAGTTCACTAACTTTCATAACTCTCCTCCAAAAGAGCATGAACAGGCCCACCTCCTCGCGAACGGATAAAGGCAGGAATTTGACGAGCACGGACTCCACGAGCTCTTCCGTAGTACAGTACACATCATACATCCTGAAGAGCGTTCCACAATTCCATAATATTCGAAAGGTAGAGAATTACGGGCATTGACGGCGTGTTTAACTTTGAACAACACCCTAAATGTGTTCGATGACGTTTGAATCCGATTAAAGAGGGGCACTAGTCAGGATGCTAAGTAAGTCAATGTTCTTCCAGCCATAATCTGGCGACTGTGGGCGTGTGCGGTGGCGTATTGTCGCGGTAAAAGAAGTTGCACCCGTAGGGTGGTTGCATGACATGAATGAGAGCACATGATTCCTAAGAATGGTTACGTTGCTTTCACCTGTCCGACCTATTTGCAAACGTATGAGGGGTCCTAATGCTTCGTAGCTGAGATCACCCCACACCCTAACAGAGCCACCGCCAGCCAACACTGTCCCTTTAACGCATGAGGCATTCATTGCTTCGTGGGTTTGTCGCCATACTCGTAGTCGCCCGTCTACTCGAAACAGTTGGTACCGCGATTCATCAGACCAGGCTACACGCTTCCAGTCATCTTGCGTCAAATGGCAGTGTTTCCGAGCCCAATTGAGACGCGTCAGACTTGAGTCGTCGGGTGAGCAATGGCATCCAAGTGGGCCGTTGGCTCCAGAACCCCATGGAACACTGACCACTTTGCCCTGTTCGAACGCTCATGCAACTACTGGCGCCAGCATTAAATTACCCTGTTATTTACGGCAATGTTCCTCGCCCGGCGGATATTACGATGCGTTCCCCACATTATATTGCCCTGTGATTTGCGGCAATGCTCCTCGCCCGGCGGATATTACGATGCGCTCCCCCAGCATTAAATTGCCCTGTGATTGGCGGCAATGCTCCTCGCCCGGGGGATATTACGATGCGTTCTCTCAGCATTAAACTGCCCTGTGATTGGTGGCAATGCTCCTCGCTTAGCGGATACTACGATGCGTTCCCCCAGTATTAAACTTCCCTGTGATTGGTGGCAATGCTCCTCGCTCAGCGGATATTGCGATACGTTCCCCCAGCATTAAATTGTCCTGTGATTGGCGTGAATGCTCCTCGCCAGGGGGATATTACGATGCGTTCCCCCAGCATTAAGTTTCCCTGTGATTTGTGGCAAAGCTCCTCGCCCGGCAGATATTACGATGCGTTCCCAATCATTAAATTGCCCTGTGATTTGCGGCAATGCTCTTAGCCCGTTGGATATTACAATGCGTTCCTCAGCATTGAATTTCCCTGTGATTGGCGGCAATGCTCCTCGCCCGGCGGAAATTTCGATGCGTTCCTCCAGCAATAAAGTACCCGGTGATTGGCGGCAATGCTCCTCGCCCGGAGGATATTAGGATGCGTTCCCCAGCACTAAATTTCCCTGTGATTGGCGGCAATGCTCCTTGCCCGGCGGATATTATGATGCGTTCCCCCAGAATTAAACTGCCCTGTGATTGGTGGCAATGCTCCTCTCCCGGTGGATATTACGATGCGTTCTCCCAGTATTAAATTGCCCTGTAATTTGCGGCAATGCTCCTCGCCCGGTGGATATTACGATGAGCTCCCCCAGCATTAAATTGCCCTGTGATTGGCTGCAATGCTCCTCGCCCGGGGGATATTACGATGCGTTCCTCCAGCATTAAATTGCCCTGGGATTGGCGGCAATGCTACTCGCCCGGCGGATATTATGATGCGTTCCCCTAGCATTAAATTACTCTGTGATTTGTGGCAATGTTCCTCGCCCGGAGGATATTACGATGTGTTCCCCCAGCATTAAATTACCCTGTGATTTGGGGCAATGCTACTCGCCCGGCGGATATTACGATGCGTTCCCCCAGCATTAAATTGCCCTGTGACTTGCGGCAATGCTCCACGCCCGGCGGATTAAATTGCCCAGTATTAAATTGCCCTGTGATTTGTGGCAATGTTCTTCGCCCGACGGATATTACGATGGGTTTCCCCAGCATTAAATTGCCCTGTGACTTGTAACAATGCTCCTCGCCTGGCGGATATTACTATTCGTTCAGCCAGCATTGAATTGCCCTGTGATTGGCGGCAATGCCCCTCGCCTGGCGAATAATACGATGCATTCCACCAGCATTAAATTTTCCTGTGATTGGCGGCAATGCTCCTCGCCCGACGGATATTACGATGCGTTCCCCAGCATTAAATTGCCCTGTGATTTGCGGCAATGCTCCTCACCCGGCGGATATTACGATGCGTTCCCCAGCATTAAATTGCCCTGTGATTAGCGGCAATGCTCCTCACCCGGCGTATATTACGATGCGTTCCCCAGCATTAAATTGCCCTGTGATTAGCGGCAATGCTCCTCGCCCGGCGGAAATTTCGATGCGTTCCATACACCGCAATCCACGATCATCCCGGGCTTTTCTACGGCCACGTCGCTCTCGCACACTGGAGTGCCCCCCTGAGTTTGTGTATTCCATGTACGCCCTTGAAATTGTTGACCGTGTAAATTCAAATTTCGTGGTGATTTCCGAGATGAAGTGATCCATCTCCGCGGCGCCGAATATAATACCACATTCTAAATCGCTTAAATCCTGATAAGCTGCCATCTGAACTGCGAATGCTACTACTTGAGCTTGAGGAGATCTTTATCTCTTTCTATATATACACAGTAGAGTCACATTATTGTGACACCTCCTACTTTTGACGTCAACAGCCCCGAGTCAATGAATAAAGGCACGTGTCGTGAGCTGGCTTGGAGGGTATATAAGGTGTGCTGTAGGCATTCTGAAAACATATCACTCTTTGGATAATAGGAACGATTTATCAGATTTGCAAAACGGGATGATTTTCGGCTTTCGGGCCAAGGGTGGCAGAACTTCTGAAGCAGCGCAGTTTGTGAACTCTTCGCGTGCTGCTGTGGTTAAACTATATCGCTATTGGAGAAATGGCATCTTTGGGAATGAGCTAAGGGGAAACTCCGGAGCCCCACGCGCCATTGATGTGAGAGATGAACGTCGGCTGTGAAGGTGCGTGAGGGCGATCGACACGCTACAGTGGAGCAATTCACTGGCCGAATGAACCAGGGGGCTGTCTAAAACGACAGTTCGGCGAACCCTGCTGCGTATAGGGATCCGATGCAGACGGATGGGCACTGCATTTATGCAAACGAAGGTACATCGGCAGAAAAAGCTTACATTTGCATGGCAGTATCAGAATTGGACCTTCGCTGATTGGCAAAGGATTGCCTTCCCCGATTAGTCACGCTTTCCGCTTCATCGAACGGATGGATATTGGCGTATAAGGCGAGAAACATCGGAGAACAAACACTCTTTAACCATTGCTGGAAGAACACCAGCTGGTGGGGGCAGGGTTTTTGTCATTGGAATGTTTTAATGGCTATTTCTGGGTCCACTCATACATGTGGAATCCACTACGAACCGAATTTTTTATGAATCCATCCTTACGCACCACGTACACCCATACATGTTGTTTGTCTTTCCTGGGGCGGATGGGATCTTCCAGCAAGACAATGTCAAGTGTCAGATAGCTGGAAATGTCCGAGACTGGTTGGAAGAGTACGTTGAAGACTTCAAAGTAGTTTCCTGGCCCCCTAATTCCCCAGACTTAAACCCAATTGAGCACCTGTGGGACTACCTAGATCGTGTTGTTCGCTCTAAGGATCCTAAACCACGCACCCTCCAGCAGTTATCAGATGCACTGCAGTCACCCTGGCTCCACATACCTGCGAACATCTTCCAGCACCTTATTGAGTCACTTCCAACTCGACTAGCTGCTAACCGCGATGCACACGACAGTTGCTCTGGATATTAGCTGGTGGTCACAATAATGTGACTCGACCGTGTATATACGTCGTTTGCTGACGATACAATTTCCCGCATGAGTGTGGTGGCGTGTAATGTAAATGATAGCGCCCTTCCCAATTTTTTTTTGGTACCTCAGTGTATGTGTTAGATTGTCATTATATTTTGTATTATCATTATTTTTTTCTAAAGACGTGCATATTTTACCCGATAATTTGGTGCCATTTTTCTTGTCTCTTCGCTATCGTTGATTGTCTTTAAATTGTTTAATTATCTGCCCTTTTTTTATCGTAATTAACCTATCAACTTGTCGTTGTTTCACTGTTATAAATGTTATTACTTGGTAATATTTTCATACTCGTCACTCAAGAGCTAAAAGTAGTTTTACAAAATAATTCCACCTTTAATTATGAAATTTAAGTAAACGTAAGTATGTAATTGTTAAAATTAATTCAAACTGACAGAATATAGACGTCTATTCCGAAAAAACCGCTGTTACAATTTTACATTTAATCAGTCTCAGACCCTAGGAATTTAATATAAAAGATCATTTTAGCTTTTCAGATTAATCACATACGAAATACCCGTGTTTCTTTTGTGTGTGTGTGTAACGGTTTCCTCTTCGCATTCGTTATAATGTAATCTGTTTAAAAAGAAAAGAAAAAATTAGCGAGATTATATTACTCTTTTTTTTAGGGAAAGAGTTTGGATTTACAGAACTGCAAGAGCACGCAAATGTAAGTGCGGTTATCAGGCTAAACATATAAAGAACCGTGTAATTTAACGAGGCAAAGGTACGTACATAAAGTTGGGACAATTCAATTTTTGTCTTTCATTTGCTTTTATTTCTCTTTTCTTTACTTATTCCATGCATTTCTGCAGATGACTAAGACCAGCTGTTATCATCAGTTATTTTGACCCGGCAACCACATCTAAGGATGAAAGAAGCACTTGAAAAACATGTTGGGCAGCAAATATTACGAAAGCTCCTGAAAAAGTATAGATTTAATTTACTTTCTAAAAGTTTGACACGATTACATTGATTCAACAACCCTGACGGCGTTATGAAAAGATTAAGAAAAAACGCATAACACTTACGTCAAGTCATTTATTCTATCTTTCTTAGTTTGAACTAGACTGTAACTCAGTGGAGTTAGCTGACAGACATGGTGTTCCCCTCAAAGCCATGGAGGAAGAAACTCGGGATTTGGTTTACATTGGATCAACATCAAGTAGGCTAAAACCAGGACTTTCCGAACATGCGTATAACGTTAAAGTTGCTTCAAAATCTACCGCCTTGTCTCGTCTTGTTAATAAGGGCTCACACTTCCCCTCCTGGACCGAGGCAACCATCCTTGCTTGCCCTCCCAATAATTGAACGAGAGTTTGTACATTTGTCATTTTTTAAATATGTGTTGTAATGAGGACCTACCTGCTTTTGTTCATCAAGCATGGAAACTTCCTAAATTATATTTGTCACTAACTGGCGTTACTCACGAGTCTACCGACCTCAGACTCTATTTCATTTCGCCTTCGTACTTATGTATCATGATCTAAATATTTACCTTTGTGTCTCTTTGAGTGGCAACAGCTGTAATTTATTCCTACATATATATGTGCCCATGTGTGTTTCACGACGTAGCTTCTTCCATCTGAAGATGAAACTGATAACGCCTTGAAAGGTCTAATGGTATTTTAACTAATATGTATGTGTTTTTATCTCAAGTTTTACTTATCACCAAGTTTTATTGTCATCGTGCAACTACAGCTAAAGTCTAAATTCACCCTTTAACTACCCTAGTGAGCATGACGTATACCTCCTTTTCTTTAAGTATACACCTATGACGTATACCTCTATTTAGCCTTCGTGTTGAATTTCTGTTTTCTTATGTAAATTGAATGCCTTCTCCTTAAAGATTTTCTGACTGAGCGGCACATTTTTTAACGAACAGCGTCTACAAAACTGACAGTAAGTCAAAGGAAAACAAAATGGAAACGTTAAATTTGAATTCCGTGCAACTGGTGAAGCTGTAGAAACGTCGAGAAATTGTGAGTAAGTTTTGGAAAGTTGATATCGCTAAACAGAGCCTGTTCACATACGAGGGCTATTCGGATTTCAAACTCCGTTGTATCGTACCGCGCCATGTAAGCACAGTAGTGGACCATACCATCAAGTGATGCTTGCCCTCTACACCCACCACGTGATCAGCCGTCTGGTGGTAGCTCTAAGTGTAGGACTGATGAAAAAACATGTATCCTGCAATCGATGCTCCCTCCAGCTGTGAAATTCGCGCTGTCATTCGTTCTGTACACGCTGAAGAGAAAAGGGCAGCAAGAAATCCATGGGAGAATGAATAGAGTGTAGGGTCTGAACTTTGTGAGCGAAGGATGTGTGAGAGGTTGATACCAAAAATTTAGAGATAGGTGAACAGGTGTGCATGATGAAGGAGCTCAAGGTCGGTGAACTGTGGAGACTGATGAACCTGTTCGAAGTGTTGACCAAAAAAGTGCGCGCAAAAGTCGTCACTTCGCAATGTTAGAGCTGTCTTGTGATTTCCCCCAAACTTCTCGAATTGTTTTGCGCGAGATCACTATAGGTAGGCTAGGCTACCATAACTTCTCTGCCAGATGGGTGACAAAAATGCTTACCTATGTGAACAAAATGCAAAGAATCGTTCCACGACGAATCCTCGTGCCAAAACGTCTCCAGCTAAATGACGCTCACGCAACCGGCCATGCACATTGTGCAACAGTAAACTACACTGTTAAAAATTGGTACTTAGAAATAACCAAAATGTACTCATTTTTGAGTACATTCGGGGCTCATAATAGCTCCGAGTACTTGTGTCTCATTTTTGATAAAAGACCAGTACTCATTTTTGAGTACATACAGGGAATCAATTGTGAGTAATATCTGGTTGTTTGGTTGATTGATTTTTATGGCGCAAGGGCCATGTTTGGCCAAAGAGCGCCAGACACAAGACAAACAAACAGTATTAAAAAACGTGGCATAAATCCCAAAATCTGCCTGACCAAGTAAAGCCGAACCATGACAATGATGGAAGGGCCAAAAAAGACAATGAAACAAACAGTATTAAAAACATGGTACAATGGTTAGAAACTAGCTAATTAAGTAAAACTGAGGAATGAGAATGATGGTAGGGCCAAAATCCAGATACGTTTACAAAAGTCAACTCGTTTAAGAAGAAAAAAATTAAAACACACATCACGAAAACGAACACACCTACACAAAAGATGAGTCACAGGAGAGGGACGATCTGTCACTCTCCTCCCCCTTATGTTCCCCCATAATGCTGGTTGAGGGTGGGGACCTCGCTGAATCTGGGACAGTTACAATGTTCGTCAGTTGGACCGCGACAGTTGGATGGGTTGGATGGACACTGCACACCTTTGTGGATTTAGTGACGGCTCTTCCACACGTGCAAGCTTTCTGCTGGGAACTGGAAGAGTCGGTCGTCTTCAAAAGAGAAGGCGCAGAGTCAGCTGGTCGAATAAGGTGCAGCTCGGAGAAATCCACCTGTGTCGCTTGTTCAGCTGTAGATCTGTTGGCAAGTCCGGCGAGAGCTACAGGGGGCGGGACAAAGGGCTGCACGGGTTGTGGCAGAGACTGAACTACTGCGGCAAAAGTACGCTGTCGGTTGTTGGGAATACCCAACTTGGCCTTGGCAGCAAGGTACGAGAGGCCTTCCAGGGTCTTGAGGTGCTGGATCGCCATCTCGTCCTTCCTTTTCATACAGTTGCGAGAGTAAGCTGCATGGGCCTCACCACAGTTAACACAGCAGGCCGCAGAAGTGCAACCTTCCCCATCATGTTCACTCGAGTCACAATTTGCGCAACGAGCGGAACTGTTACATGAACGTTGTGAATGCCCGTACTTCTGGCACCTGAAACAGCGCAGAGGACTGGGAATGTACGGGCGAACTCCACAGACCAAGTATCCAGCCTTGATTTCGGTCTGAACTTTCGGGGAGTTAAAAGTCAAGATTACATTTTTAGACTTAATCAAAGAGCCATCGCGCCGGAACATCATACGACGTGCAGCAATAATACCCTGATCTGCTAGTTCACTCACCAATTCGTCCTCACTGCAATACAAGAGATCAAACTCCGAAATAACACCCCGAGAGGTGTTAAGATACGGGTGATGTATCACTTTAACAGGAATGCCTTGAAGACTAGTGAGGTGCAGAAAGTGTTACTTTGAGAAACACTGCAAGTTTGGACAAGCAGGTCCCCAGAGCGAAGCTTCCTCACAGACTTCAAGGAGCCAACCACAGCGTCCAAAGCTTTAGAAATGAAAAAGGGACATCTGGTGGACAGTCTCTCATTCGGATCGATGGATTCTACAACTAAGTGTGTAGTATGCGTATTAACAGCAATCGAGGGGAGACGACGCTTCAGAGCGACTGGTACAGCTGCCAAAGAAGAGGTTCCACGTTCTTGGTCCAGGTCATGATCTAAAGACCGTTTAAGGTTATAGGACTTGGTAGGTTGAGAAGACGAAGAGGAGTCGTTGTCAACTATCATTTTCTCAAGTGACTTGAGTTTGGAGTTTTTGTTTTTGTTTTTACCCATGGAAAAAAGGAGGAGGATTCGTCTGCAGACTACTCCACCCACCACCGAGCCCTACAAGGGAGAACTGGAGGTCTGCAAGCCAAGAAAATGACGCTAGACACAGTTCTGGAGCTTATACGTTGCAGATATAGTCCGTTGGCTCTGATCACACGCACTCGGCGGACACTTCGGCCTCCAGAGTTCCGTCATGCCAACGCCTTTGGCATGATCCCACAGCCACCGGGCTTACCCTGCCGTGCTATACGACAATAAAGCCTCTAAAACCGTGCACACAACTTGGTACAAGACTTCTGACTAGAGGTGGGTTAGTCTCTAGCCTCCCGTTTACAGCGAAGCTGGGGTCGAAGAGGAGTGTTGGTACACAGGAGGCACTTCTCCGGTCTCCTGCGACTTCAGCCGCCAGACATCCCATTCCGCCTCACGGGTCTCCGCACGCGGCAAACATGCAGGTAGGTCTAGCACCCAAACCAGCTAAAAAGGAAAAAGTAATCCAAGGAAGACAAAACCCTGGAGTGGAACTTAAACGGAATCTCAGCAACCTACGAACTGAGCGGTTAATATATACAGTTAGTTGTGGAGGGTAACAAAACCACAAGACCGGGGCGTTGGTACATAGCGTGGTAGCGATTAGGTAGAGTGTACAACACGGGCAACTGGCCAGTGCAGAAAATAAATAAAAACGAAAAAGCGAGGCACAATGACCAGCTCGGGATCGTGGGGGCGCGACTCCCCAACAGCTGGATGAACAGCCGTCCCTGCAAACTCCAACAGCACCGAAATAAAAAACAAGCGGTGGCATGACATCAGATGTTGACCAGTCACAAGGTCAGCTCGGGCCGTGGGGGTGCCGCTCCCTAAATAACCGGAAAAGCATTTATCCCCGTGCGGAGTAGTAATATCTGGTATTTCTAATTTGGAATATATGTACACATTTTGAGTACATATATTTCAAATATATGTGCTCTAACTTCATTCAGTTTCTGTGCCCTTTCGGGCAGAAACTGAAGGACGTTAGAGCGAATCTAGCGATTCTGACAGTATAGTTTGTAAGTGAGCGAGAGTACACTAGATGGCGCCACCGTACAAACGTACGATTAGCCCATAGAATGCAGAGAGAAATTAGTGTGGGCTTTGGAACTTTAACCAGGGGATTCCTACCCGAGTTCCGTCACTTAACGTAATCGCCCGATGCACGGCGGATATTCAGCGATTGTTAGAAATTCACGCTTTCAGGCTGGGTTTGAACCTGGGGTTCCTCCTTCAGTAGTCTGAATCTCTAACCTCTAAGCCATCGCCGGCTCGATTTTAAATTTCAGATTAGATCATATGTAGAGGATTTTAGGAAGGGAGTGTCTGACCCCTGGTCCTAAACAACCCTTAGAAATAGGACGATAGGAGATTTGGGCTACAGTGTCCGATAGGAAAGGGACACGGAAGCGATGTAGAAAGGGGGATAGAAAGGGGGAGGAAGACAAACTTTTTTATTACCGTTGGACGAGTACCCGGGCCTGACGGCTTAACGTGCCCATCCGACGCACGGCGGATATTTGATTTCAAATTTGGTATACGTGTACTCCATATATACTCATTAATTCATAGAAGCAACTGGAAAAATATTATTCGATGGCACATCTGGGATAATAGATATACTCGTTGTCACATACTGGGCAAATGGACCGCACAATTTTATGACAAATATAGTGATGAAGCGACAATGTATTATTTATGAGATTGACACAAATATAGTCAATGTAAAAACCTACACAAAGTTACTTTATGCTTAATTAAATTACTTGTGATCAGTGACTTTGTTGTATTAAATATTTATGTGTGTCACTTTACACATCATTAAGCAAATTCTGTTGAAATCTGTAATATCTAAAGTGAAGTAATACGAGATTATATTTATATTTATTGACGCAATTATTTATGTAAGTACGTATGATTACCCATATTTCATTTCATTTCATATCATTTATTGCATTTTAGTTGTTACAGACATGGTATTACACAATCATAAATATATAGCACACATTATATTTTTGTAACAATAGGGAATGAGGAGGGGAAAGGCCTGATAGGCCTGACGTGCCCTCTTCTCTTAAAGCATCATAATTTTCATGAAAATAAAAAAAACAAAAAAAAACGTAAACAAAGTCTACACAATATCACACACAGCTAGGGCGGTACTATAAATTAATAAAGATGATAATACATTATGAGTTGTTGATCAGTAAGAAATACCTGAGTTTTCGTTTAAATGTATTAATACACTGCTGGACAATTGCTAAGGACGGATCATAAACGGCTATATAGCGCATAAAAAAGTAAGTGTGGTTGGATGCCAAGTGAAATAAAATAATGTCAGAATGCCAGGACATTACAAGAAAGACAATTTATTGTGCTCTGAAATCCAGGAGGCTTTTGAACGTGTTCAGGGGACAAACCGGCTATTTTGTGCGGAATACGTAAACGTGAAAAAAATGCAATTACCGTCCGCAGGCGTTCCGGCGTAAGATGTCAATACGGGATATGGCTACCATGGAGGGCGATGCAAGATTCCACACGTCGTGTCATGCTTTGCACAACTGTATCAAGCAGCTGTTGGGGTAATTTATTCCATTCCTCTGTCAGTGCACGGATGAGGGTGTCCTTGTTTATTGGAGGGCATTGGCGACCAGCAAGAATCCTCCCCAAAACATCCCACACATTTTTAATGGGTTTCAGATCTGGAGAACGTGCTGGCCATACGAGGCGTTGAATATCCTCGTTCTCAAGACACTCCTGGACAGTGACTGTTCAATGACATGTTGCGTTGTCGTCCATGAAAATGAATCTATCACCGACAGCACCACGGAACATGCGAACATGAGGTAGCAGAACATCATTAATGTATCGTTGGCCAGTCATAGTCCCAGTTGAAAGCACATAGAGAGACGTACGGCCATTGATCATGATGCCATCCCATACCATGACACTACATGTCGGGTATCGGTCCCTTTCCTGTATGTTTGCTGGAAAATATGCAGTACCACTATCACGCCAGATCAGTTGTCGTCGACAATCAGACGATAGACTACCTAATCTCATCTGAGAAGACGACAGCAGACCAGTCGTTATCAGTCCAATTGCGATGTTGATGGCACCATTGCAAACGGGCGGTACGGTGACGTCTGGACAATGGGATGCACACAACAGAACGGCGGGCGTATAGTCCTCCTTCATGCAAACGTCTGGCGACAGTTTTTCGGGAGATTCGCTTGCCAGTAGCAGCCATAAACTGATTTGATACCTCACTAGCTGTGCTGCGCCGGTGTCTTTTTGTTGATAGCACTATGTAGCACTCTTCTGCAGGTGTCGTACTGCGAACACGACCTCCCCCGTGACGTTTGCTACACTCTCCATTTGTTTGAAATGATTTCCAAAGCCTTGAAACAACACTGTGGCTGACGTCAATTTCCCTGGCAACATCTGTTATTTTTCGCCCTTTTTCAATCTTGCCAATAATACGGCCACGCGTAAAATCATCTAGGGGATGTCGGTAAGACATACTGAAAATTGCAAGTTCGTCTATTGATTCTTTCCCTTTGAACTTTGCGTTTGAACAACAACGGTCAATACGCGTCAAATCCTTTATATCTCTTATCAGCGCTATGACGTCACGAACAAGTTCGGCAATCGAAAATTTGCATGCGCACAACACGTCTTACTGTATCCCGCACTTATGCTAATTTCCACATTTTCCTGCCTTCCATTTTATGGTAGCTATCGTTGCTATTGTCATCCGTCCTTACCAATTCTCCGGCAGTGTATTATTTGAGCATGTCATGCACTCGTTTACGATACGATTGTTCTTACAAAAAAACGAGTAGGTTCCGGTTTTCATTTTAGGGTAGATTTTTTTAACAGTGTAGATTCATCGGACCGGACGACCTTCTCCCATTCATTCAAAGTCAAGGTCGATGCTCACTTGCCCATTGTAGGCGCTTTCGACTGTAAGATCACGTTAGCATGAGCACCTCGGCTACGCAGCCTCATTTTCGGCAGGGTTCAATGTACTGTGTGTTGTGACACATTACCCTCGTCACCAACATTCAAATTACTGGCGAATTACGCCACAGTAATCCCTTGTGTTGGATTACACCATGCGGAGTAGCCTTCGTTCAACTGTACTATTAAGGAGCCACATTTTGCCGGCGGCTCGTGGATTCTCTCCTCCTCGGGCCATTTTTTGACATTACTGACCGCGACTGTCCTTGAGCCCCCCACAAGCCTTTCCGTCTCTGAAATGGTATTACCCAGTCGTCTGTCAATTACAAGATGGCCTTTGTCAAACTCGCTTAAGGCCGCTGCCTGTCGCATCTGAAGAACAGGAACATCGTTGGCCGCTCCGGTGGCGCAGCGGTCTAAGCGATGGCCTCTGATCATTCGTCCGAACGGGGTCCGGGTTCGAATCCCGGTCAGGCATGGATGTTGTGTTTGTCTTACGGCACTGGCTTTCTCCCTTCCCTGGAACCAGTGACCCTAAATTAGGGACGGGCGACTGCTTATAGCCCATTGAGTTGCTCACGGTGGTCGTTAAACTTCCAATCAAAAAAAAAAAAAAAAGAACATCGTTGATTAACGGAGCTCAGTCATCATCATCATTGTCAACCATTATCAATCCACAGCTGGACGAAGGTCTCCCCAAGTTTCTTCCACAACGGTCTGTCTTGTGCCAGTCTCTTACATATTACTCCCGCATACTTTCGAATTTCATCCACCCATCTCCCATGTGGTCTTCTGGGTCTTTTCCTTTCCCTTGGAATCCAGTCTAAAATTTCAGATGTCCATCGATGGTCTGTCCTTCTGGCAATATGTCCAGCCCATTGCCATTTCATCGATTTTACTTTGGTCATGATGTCTTCTACTCTTGTCGTTTTTCTGATCCACGAGTTCCTCTTCTTATCTCTCCTGTTTACACTAAGCATGCATCTCTCCATGCTAGTTTGAGTTGTCTGCAGTCTTTGTATGTCTCTTTTAGTAACAGGTGTTATTTATGCCCCTTCACAAATTTAATACACGCCGCTGTTGACCTGTTGTTTCTTTGATTTGCACAAAGACACCCTGGTCCTTATATTTCGGCTAGTTGGGGTATACACCCAATCTAATAACACGTTGCTCAAAATTTGACCCTGACAACATCAGTCAAATGTCTTGGTGTAGACCAGGGATAGAGAACCTGTGGACTTTTAGGCCATTAAGTGCGGCCTACTAAGTGAACCCAGATTTTGCAGAACAAATCCTTTAATTTTTATTTATATGTTTTTGTTCGTCGTTTATTATTTTTATTCTAATCTTAAAATGACAGTATTTAAAACACCAATGGGTAAAAAAAGATTCAACAAAATAATGCTCACCGACTGACGACCAGTAAGTCATAAGGGCTTTTTGACACCTGCTATTATTATGATTTCAATATATGGCTCCTGAAGGGAACTGATTGAGCTCTCAGAAGATGACACTTTGGTGTCTTTATTTGACGCTAAGAAAGATCCAATTGAAATATGGGGAAAAGCAGTAGAATATCCACACCTTCGTCAACATGCACGAAAACTGCTTTCTTGCTTTTCAACAGCTTATTGCTGCAAAATCTACATTCTCCAACCTAACCCAAATTAAGACACCCTTTAGGTCACAACCCATCTAAAGGATCATCTGAAACTGCGGACTGTAACGTATACTCTATATTCACTTTCCTTTTGATTTTACTATCTCTGGTTATTTTATTTTACTATGTAAATTATCTTCCTACTGAACGAAATATAATTTCACCCGCTGAATGAGATCTGGCAATGAGTGTAAGTCATGACGTGGTGGTAGCTAGTATATAGGCGCGTTCATCGAGACTTAGGGGAGCTTTTGTGTTGTTATGAGGAGAGCTTGTGTGTTGTTATGAGGAGAGCTTGTGTGTTGTTATGAGGAGAGCTTGTGGTCGTTAAGCGAGTGCGTGTATAATACGAGGAGTGATTATTTATTATTGTTCTACAAGTGTTGTGTGTGCCTTAGTTGACCAAGAGTCTTAGAAATAAAGAAGTTTTCAGTAAGTTCAGTCTTTCTCAATTCATAGTTTTTGTCAGACCTCTGTCTGGCTGTTAGGTTTATAACATTTATTTGATTCCTATAAATAACCAGCGTTGAGACTTTGTTTACGTTCATAATTAACTAGTAACAACACTCTTTTGAATTCACTATTTTGAAGCTTAGTACAAGTATATCATTAGCTAGCTGATAGGAAGAGATTCATTCATAATAATTAGCTTAGCGGAAAGTAAATAAAGCTAATACATTATAGGACTTCCGTGTTGCAACCAAAGATTCAAATGCATTCCATCAAAAAGCAGTCATAACAAAGTCATTAAAAGGTTAGTGAACTTCAGAATTAATTTTTTTCCATTTTTTGAAGTTAGTTTGTACATAGTAGTTATATTTTTACAAATGAATGTACATTTTGTAGTATATCTAATTAAAGTTTCTTGAATGTGGCCTTATTAGAGTATAGGTAGTTAAATGCGGCCTTCCAACATGAAAAGTTTCCCCACCTCTAGTGTAGACTCAAACAGGTGTTGAAAATATGCAGGTGGTATTGACACCTATGACGCGAGGATCGGCTGTCGTAGAACTTCCACAGTTCTCGAACACGGTCTTCCAGACTCGTCCAAAAAATTCTGAATCGTGTGAGGCCCGCCGATGGATGGGGGCCATATCAGTATGTTAAACGCGCTTGAACGCTTCTGAAGCCAGTTGGACGCCACTCAGGAAATATGGGTTGCCCTATTGAAAGATTTCGTTATGGTGAGGGCAAGCAACTGCTGCCGCCCTGGTGGCACAGTGGTCTAAGCGATGTATCTGACCATTCGCCGAGATGGGTCCGGGTTCGAATCCCGGCGAGGCATGAATATTTGTGTTTGTCTTTCGGCACTGGCTCTCAAGATGTCACTTGTCCAACACTAGTTATCTGCGTACATTGGTCATTCAGCATACACTGGTGCCGCATTTTACGCGGATTCAACTATACGCGGTCAAAATAACCGATTTGATTGGACATCAAGAACCGTTGACTAATGAAGAGTTAGAAGAACTTGTGAAAACTTCCTCGGACGAAGATGATGATGACGACGGAGACGAACAAGATGAAACTGCTAGCGGTAATCTGCACAAATTTGCCAAAGTTTTCCAAGCAGCAAAGCACTTGAAGGTTTTAATTTGTAACTATAATCCATCTATGGAACGTAACCTTAAACTAAACCGAAGTATTGCGGACTCTTTAATGCCGTATTATCAGGCCCTGATTTACGGGAGGGCACACGGGGCACGTGCCCAGGGCCCCCGATTTTGGGGGCCCCCAAATTTGAATTAAATGTGTACTTAGTTAACGGGAATTTTATGTGTGTATATTCAAAATTTATTATTTTTACTTTTGCATGCTCATGAGCCATGTGTTTATAGATGTGGTACTTACACACAGGGAGTTTGAGTTTCGAATTGCACGTAAACACGTGGCCAATAATGAGTTTCAGAGGTTTAATAGCCTTCAGGTGGCCATTGAGAAGGAAGATCGCTTCCATTGATTCACGTGCCTTTTCTTGCTTTTCTGAACGCACCGAAACTCAACTGATCCTTCAACGTCCTGCACATGGCTTGTCGTTGTCGTAACTGTAACCACGAAGGCTTGGTTGTATTTTGCGTTGCGTTTCTTGTAGTCTGATGGAATGTTGAATATTTGTTAATTTTATATATAATCAAATTTAGTTAGTTGTAACAATATATTTAAGTTGAATTATTTAACAGTTAAATTATGTCCAAAAATAGATATTTATCAGGCAGTGCTGAACGGAAAGCCAAACAATTGAAACTGAAGGATGATGACCTGCAGCATGGTAGCATTGAACGTTTTGCCATTAAAAAATTGGATATTTCACTTGGTCCTAAACGTTCTACAAATTTATCTAATTTTACTACTGGTGAGTCTCTTGAGCGTAATTTGTCTTTTTAAGCCAGTAATCTGACTTCAGAATCATCTAACATCACAGATGCTCCTAATTTGGGAAATCTTTTGAATTCATCTAATGAAGAGAGCATAAGTTCCACAATGAATGCAGTGGATCCTGCCTTATGGGGAGAAATTACAGAAGAAATGCGCGAATGCTTTTTGAGCAATCCACCAGTCCAAGATTTGAAGTTGTTGGCATTTACAGGGAAGGACATATGCGGTAAAAAACGTTTTCTAACAGAAGGTAATTTTTTCAGAATAAAAAAAATAATGAGAAGGTAAAACGCGACTGGCTTCTTTTATCCCCATTAACTTGTTTATTATTCTGCTGGATATGCAAATTGTATGCTAGGAGCACTACAGCTTTAGGATCCACAGGTTTTTCTGACTGGAAGCATGCAAGTGAACGTCTTACAGAGCATGAAAATTCACACATACACAGGCAAGCAGTATGTGACTATTCATCACGCATGAATGCTCCTGCACGCATTGACTGTCCGATAGTTATTCAGTATCGGAATGAATCCAAGTACTGGCAAGATGTTTTGCATAAAGTTGTTGCAACAGTTAAGTATCTCTCCGTTCGTGGGTTGCCAATGTATGGTGATGATGAAACAATTGGATCAGTTCAGAATGGAAATTTCCTGGGCTGCTTTGAATTAATTGCAGAATTTGATCCATTCTTAGCTCAACACTTGGAAAAATGTGGGAATCCAGGAAATGGTAACACCAGTTACTTATCTTCAACATGTGTGGATGAATTTGTTGAATTAATGGCTGTACGTGTTTTTAATGCCATCACTGATGAAATAAAAATGTCAAAATATATTTCTGTCATAGTTGACTCTACTCCAGACATTACACACATAGATCAACTGGCTTTTATCATACGGTATGTCAACAAAGATTGTGAAGCAAAAGAACGGTTTTTGACATTTATTCCATTCCATGGATATACTGCAGAAAACATTACAAATACCATGATATCTTTTCTACAGGAGGCTGGCTTGGATATTATGAATGTCAGAGGCCAAAGCTATGACAATGCCAGCAACATATCTGGGAAGTATTCTGGTGTTCAAACACGCCTTAGGGAAATCGATCCACTAGCGGAATATGTGCCATGTTCTGCTCACACTTTAAATTTAGTTGGTGTGAATAGCATAGATAGTTGTGGTAAAGTTCTCTCTTTTTTCACATTTTTGCAAGAACTCTATACTTTTTTTTCTGCATCAACTCACCGTTGGAAGATGCTTCAGGAAAAAGTCCAGGAAGCACATGGAAATTCATCACTCACACTGAAGAGTCGGTCAGTTACCAGATGGTGTGCAGATGCTGCAGCTACACGTTCAGTGAGGAAAAATTATCGTGAAATAGAGAAAGTTTTAGTATTTCTGTCAGAAAATGTAGGTGATTCTCCACAGACAAGAGATGAAGCAAAATCACTGCTGAATAAAATGAGAACAATGGAAATATCGATCAGCACAGTAGTTTGGGACGCAATACTTCTGAGATGAAACTGTGCAAATCAAACTTGCCAGAATCCAAAAGGAAATACTTCTGAAGTACCTAAAATTTTCCAATCGTTAATTGAATTCATTCAGTTCGTGAGGGAAAATTTTGTAGTCTATAAAGAAGAAGCTAAAACATTAGTGTCTGAAAATGTGCAATACCATGGTCATGATTCCCGAAGAACGAAGGTGCCCAAGAATAAACACCTAGATGAATGTAACATTGAACATATAGAACTCAGTGCAAGGGATATATTTAGAACTCAAGTTTATTATGTGCTTTGTGATGCTTTAGTCACTCAGCTTTCAAGCAGAAAAAGTACTTATGAAAATATAATGAGAAAATTTGAATTTTTTACAAAAAAATCAAGATCTGAAATTTTTGAAGGGGCAAAAGCATTGCAGGAATACTATAACAATGACCTTGACGACCAGTTTGCAGATGAGTTTTTGCAATTCCCTCAATGATGGGGGAGCATGCAAACATTCCCTAGATGCTGCAAACTTTGAAGGTAAACAATTTAGAAGCCACATTTCCGAACACTGAGACTGCACTTAGAATGTTCATGACATTACCGATTTTAAATTGTTCAAGTGAGAGATCATTTTCTTTTCTGAAAAGACTTAAAAATCCCTTACGATCAACCATGCGACAAACAAAACTGGCATCATTAGCTCTGCTGTCTTTGGAGAGTGATGTGACACAGTCTTTAAATTATGATTCTCTGATACATGACTTTGCATCTAGGAAATGTAGATGAAAAATATTCAACCCAACTGTTTCGTTCTGATATAGGAGGTAAATTTTCAATTGTTTTTATTCATTCCTAAAAATAAAGAATAGTAACCGAGTTATTACAAATAAAAAGATCTGGTGCCGAAACACAGCACTTTGTCATCGTATTGTCAGTTTTGTTTGACATTGGACAATTTATACATTCATGTCATTTTGTGCTCATTAGGTTTTGGTAAAAATTGGATAAATGTGTAGTTTAGCGTGGTAAATTATTTGGCCGGAAAAGTTGTAAAATTTCTAAAAAGTGTGACGTACAGATTCTAAAATATGCAATTTAAGGGGAAATGGTAAAAAAATTTCATCGTTAGAATGAATATTAAAGATGTTTACCGAAAAACTTGAACTCCAAATATGACGAGTCAGCAGACACTGCTGGAGACCTTAAACAACGCTGAGGCGTTGATAGGAAGCTGTGCTCCATTTGAAAGGAAGGATCGCTACAGCCAGGACATTCACGGGCGGAATAGTACAACAGGAGCCGGGTACGCTGTTGTCAGGAAAGAGTGTAGTGCTACGCTACAGAAAATAGTTAATTTCGGTGTCAGTTCTTGACATCGCAATCGGACAGTTTCTTGTTTTTTTCACATGGGATTCTTTGATGCTGAATGTATGAGCTCATTTCTCCGTGGAAGCTTTTTTTATTTAGTATTCAAACTTTCACCTTGAGACTTGCCATCTAACTTCCGTTAGAGAAAATGCGACACCTACTCTAATGCTTTTCTAGAAACAAGAAAGGCATGTGCATACTTACTATTTCATATCACGGAATTACATGCCAAAGAACGAAGACAGTCTCTGCATGTTTTTTTAAAAAGCGAGACAGAAATAACAAACTACATTCTTTAGCGTGGCAGTATATTCTGTTACTCTTTCCTGACAAGAGCGTACCTGATTCATGTTGTACTCTTCTGCCCATGAATTCCCAGCCGCAGCAAACCTTCCTTTCAACAGAGCAACGCTTCAGGTCGTCGCCGCAGCGTGTGTTTACTCATCCTACTTGGACTACTTGGAGGTAAGTTTTTCGGTAAACATCTTTAATATGCTATTTTTTTTTTATTTTACAACTTTTCTGACCAAATAATTTAGGACGCCGAAGTACAACACATTTACCGAAAATTGAACCGGACTAGGTGTTCCCCTCAGCTTTTCAGATTATTATTATTTTTTTTTTGTTTTCTTATTATTTTTTTTTTTTTTTTTGTGTAACTCAGACTCTTCCTCATCAACACAAAATTTTATGTTTTGCAGTTTTCTGATATATTGATCATGATGCGCTGATTTGATCTTGGTAGAAACCGGGAAGCTGGAAGTAGGAGTTCCCATAGCACTTTTTCAATTGTTTATGCAGTTTCACATCTCTATTTATGAGGAAGTTCAGTGGAGGTCACCATGGATTTTTGTTTCTTGTTTTAGTTCACATTTTTTGTTGGATGCATTGTTCTCATGTTCTAGACGCAAGAATCGGTACATTGCAAGACCACAATATTCACGAAAATTAAGATGTCCATCCATTTTGTCATAGATATATTGTTGTAGTTAGAGTCTATGGGGGTCATTAACACCACAAACTACTGATCAACCAGTTGTCCCCGCACAGCCAGAGTTGTTATAAAAATAAAATTTATCTGCGTACACAGCTATTGAAACAGAAAACTCACTGCCAACCCACAAACCATGAAGATAATTTAAAGGAAAATTAATAAAACAAATTATTATTAGAACATTACAGATTCCAATGAGGACAAAATAGTATCTAATTGAATGTGCAGCAATGTGTGCAAAATGGACTTTTATGGCAAAATATTAAAATATTGGACTACAAACCTCATAAAAACAAGAGATTAATTAAAGAAAGTTTTTATATCCAGAAAAACAGTTCTATCAATGAACCTTCAAAAATTATAAATATGATTTTCAACAAGTTAATTCAAAAATACTGGACTTACAAAATGCATAAGGAAATAGTTGTATTTAATTGGCAACTGAAAGAGGAACCTGGCAATAAAATTTAGATTCTGTGTAAACAAAACTTTTAATACAGTTCGTATGCATTGAGAACAGGCCTTGATAAAATCTAGAGGCCAGAAATGTCTGTAAAAACAAAAGAACTTAGAAGATGTGAAAATTAATTAAGTTCTTCAGTTAAAATAGAATTAAGTATATTAACCTGAGTAAAGCGTTGAGTAAGTGTTTTAATTCCTGTATATAGGCCTAACATTTTTATTTTTTTTAATCTACATGCAAACCTGCTAATGATTTGGAAACTATCAGCGTACGCATGTACGTCTACATTCTGCTACTCTGCACACAATGACTATTATTTGATCGATAGAGAATAAGGAGGGGTGCGGCGGAAATGTTTTGTGTCCTGGGCCTCGTATGTAGTAAATCGGGCCCTGCGTATTATGATACTTTTTTAACAGCTAAAGACGCATCAGTAAAAGTTACCGATGAAACTGTTTCCCCAGAAACAAACTTTTACTGGCTCCCGTTGCCCCGCTTAGAATCTTCAACTACTGAACCTATTACATTAGCTTTGGTCCTCAGATTTGATGACCCCGCAGTGGTGTTACGTAGTGAAGGCAACGATTAGGTAGGTAGATATGCATAAGGATTTGCATCATGCTATATCATATTTTAACTGTAACTGTTATAGAAGTACGTATGGATTGTTCTTTGTAAAATACACATTATATTGTATGTAGTTTTATTATTGGTTTTGAATACACGCGGTTTCGGCTTTACGCGGTCTCGTCGGAACTTAACCCCCGCATAATATGCGGCACTACTATATTGTTGAATCCATGTTTGATGTATGCTTGTTCACAATGTGTTACATGATAACCACTGGCTATATCTGTGTACATTGATCATTTGGCATGCTGTCAACCATGTATGATTTGTATTTGTTGCTGTCAAATATCTGTATCCTGCCTATGTCTGCCTGTTCTGTCATGTCTCTGTACTATTAGGTACAATAAATCATTTAAAAGGAAAACCTCAATCCAAAAAAGGAATCGCTACGAACGGGTTTAGATGGTCGCCGTGGGTGTGTTTTCACGCCTTGTGCTGGTGATGGACCCCTCGATGGGTACGAGGAACCCCAAGGAGTCCATATAAAGACATCAAACAGTGTTACACTGCCTTCACCTACTTGTATAACCTCAACTTGTGAAGCTAAGTCCGCCGCCCCGGTGGCGCAGTGGTCTAAGGCAATGGCCTCTGATCATTCGTCCGAAAGGGGTCCGGGTTCGAATCCCGGTGAGGCATGGATGTTGTGTTTGTCTTACGGCACTGGCTCTCTCCCTTCCCTGGAACCAGTGACCCTAAATTAGGGACGGGCGACTGCTTATAGCCCATTGAGTTGCTCACGGTGGTCGTTAAACCTCCAATCAAAAAAAAAAAAAAAAAAAAACAGAAGCTAAGTCCATCGCCGTGTGGTTTACTTTACGCACGTCTCCTCAAATCGACATAAAAGAGAGGATATTCACACATTTTTACAACGTCTTCTTTTTTTTTTTTTTTTGATTGGAGGTTTAACGACCACCGTGAACAACTCAATGGGCTATAAGCAGTCGCCCGTCCCTAATTTAGGGTCACTGGTTCCAGGGAAGGGAGAGAGCCAGTGCCGTAAGACAAACACAACATCCATGCCTCACCGGGATTCGAACCCAGACCCCTTACGGACGAATGATCAGAGGCCATCGCTTAGACCACTGCGCCACCGGGGCGGCTTACAACGTCTTCGATAAGAAATTACAGGCCGCCTCGGTGGCGCAGTGGTCTAAGGCGTTGGCCTCTGATCATTCGTCCGTAAGGGGTCCGGGTTCGAATCCCGGTCAGGCATGGATGTTGTGTTTGTCTTACGGCACTGGCTCTCTCCCTTCCCTGGAACCAGTGACCCTAAATTAGGGACGGGCGACTGCTTATAGCCCATTGAATTGCTCACGGTGGTCGTTAAACCTCCAATCAAAAAAAAAAAAAAAAAAAAAAAAAAGAAATTACAGAAAATAAAAGTTCAAAGAATTGAAACTGGCAACAGCGTGTAAGCTGAACACGAAGAAACATCTGCTGAAGTTAAATATCGCCTGTGAAAGTGGACCCACCTAAAATCTTTGAATGGTATTTCCAGTGTGCAAACTTCTGCAGCCATTTTATTCACAACTGATGCACCCTCAAGGATGGAGATTTGAACATCTATAAAATTAACTTTATATTATAGCCTAGTACACTTAATATTTTCTGAAACGTAACCATAATCACATTAAAAATCAATAACTTTTTTCTTTGGTGGTGTTGAAACCAGAAAATAGATGGCGCGACCTGTAAATTGATGACGTCAGTAGACAAATAAATGTTGGATTACTTAATTATGGTTAAATGTTAGAAAGTATTAAGTATACTAGGCTGTAATATGAAGTTATTTTTATCGATGTTCGAAATCTCATCCTTGGGAACGCATTAAATTTGAGGAAAATGGTGACAGAAGTTTGACCATCGGAAATACAAGGCAAAATTTTAGGTGGATACAGCTTAAGAAAACGGCGCTCGGTTGTGGTTTTGCTCGTTAAGGAAAGAAATATTCGTATTCTGTAATTGAAAAACGCTGTGATAATCATGGAATTAGCATTTCTAAATGTAAATAAGCAATATTATCGATTGCAGAGACAGGAATCGTCAAGCATTGCTTTTAACAGGGAAAAGAACACCTAGCGAATATTCAAAGAAGGTACGTACCTTTAAGACTATTTCAAATGTAAGATCTCTTGTCTTAAAAGGAAATCCACCGACCCAAAGTGCAGTTGTGAATTCCATAAAAATATCTGTATCAACTGTAAAGAAGGTAGTTACAAAGGATTAAATCTAAAAAAAAAACATAATCTTCACCTCATTTTGCCTTGGATCGTGACAGAATGCAAAACATATTGTAGACAAAGAATATAAACGCTTCGCGTGAAGAAGCTCAACTCTCGTAGAGATAATGTAAAACAGGCGACAGCAGCGCCACCATGTAATGCGGCAGCAGATGCTCTGCGGGAAAGTTAACATTCAGGCGCAAAAAGCGTAGGAGACACGGGATGGGAAGCCTATTTCACGGAAAGGAAGCTAAGCTTTGATCTGCGACTGTTTCCTTCGGTCTCATTGGGTCTACTAAAGCATTTTTTTTTTGTTGTTCTTTTCTGAGTATCCCTCCTGTCCCTTCTTTTGGTGAAACAAATATATACATTAGCAATTAATATTATTTTAAGGAAATTTTAGCAGTTTTATTCTCACTTTAAGCACCGTAGTAATACCAGGTTGCTTGGCATGAATTTCATATTTACAATATACCTTAAATGTCAAAAATGCTGAGGCTGGTTTCCCAGTAGCAGCCATAATAATAATAAAAAAAAAAAAAGACAACCGCAGTTTCCCAAAGCTACAATTTTTTTTCTACCCTTCCGAAGTTTGTAAATTAACCGCCCTGCGCTGGAGAAATTTTCTCAACAGATCGGAAAAACATCCGTTCGTATCTGAGTAGGTTCGAACCTGGGCCGCTGGCGTGCATAGCTGAGCTCTCTACCGACCGGACTAACTCGCCACGATTGAGTGTATGCTTAAAGCTGTCTGTTTGGTATGCATTGTGTAATCGAATGCTTCCCTCTTTCATTTTACAATATTACGAGGTATTTTTCATAAAAGTCAGTTTCATATAATTGATAAATTAATTTTTTCAACGTAACGATAGCTTTTTTTTTTTCAGCAAACGTTGTTTTAATGGTTTTCCAGGATATTTGTTTCAAACGGTTTCAAATTTGTTCTTGTTATTCATCCACTCCATTCCATGAATTGTTATTCATCGGAATGGAGTGGGTGTATTTCATGGCTGTAATATAAACGCAGATCTAGATGAGAACAACAAAACCTTTGAACAAAACGCCAACACAAACAAGCGTTTATATTCTTTGAACACAAACACGCATGCTCAGTCTAACTCAGTCTGCTCGGCATCCTGCGGCATCAGCCTGTAATGTTGGCTTCTGTGTAGTAATTCTTTGCCGCATAATATAGTGGCGCTAGTTACGTCTCGCTGAGCCTTACCTTCTTATCAGTTAGATATTCTTTGGTGTAGACTTCCTTATAAAATCACGTAGCCGAAGACAGATGGAAATGTATTTTGACTATTGATGAAGCATGGATCTACCTAAACGGCTGTAGCAAAAAAGGTCGATTTACTATCGCAAAAGAGCGGAAAAGGACTAACATACTTTGTTCCAAGAATCCGAAGAAGGTTTCAGTAAAGGATTCATGATTATTGCTGGTTTCTCGTACAATGGTACATTAAGGTTACGAAAAGTTGAAAATAAAGTTAAAATCACTTCTAAATATTACCAAAATAATGTTTTAACTCCTATATTTAAGGTGGACGTCAAGTAATTTTGCTTCCTATACTTCCAATGGAAAAACTTTTGTACATATTCCCTTCACAATTAATGTGTTCCCAAGGATGAAAATGTGAACATCGATTATAATAACTTCATATTATAACTTGGAATACTTAATATGTTCTAAAACATAAACCTAATTATATTAAAAATCAATAACTTTTCCTTTGGTGGTGTTGAAACCAGAAAAAAGATGGCGCGACCTGTACTTTGATGACGTCAGTAGACAAACAAATGTTGCATTGCATAATTATGGTTATATTTTAGAAAATATTAAGTATTCCAGGTTATAAAATGAAGCTATTTTAATCGATGTTCAAATTTTAATCCTTGGGAACGAATTAATTGTGAAGAAAATGTGTACAGCAGTTTTTCCATTGGAAGCAAGGAGGTTATATTACTGAAGACACCACTGGCTCTGCTGCCATAGGTCACAGCTAATCTGTGGTGTGACGTCACAAGCAGGCAAAAAACGAACTAAATTATACCGTTGATGAAACAGTAAGCTTGTGTATCATTGATAAAGATTATTGAATTACTCATTTTATCTGTTTATAGGCTTAGAAGATTTTGTTCCATTGGTTTCAAAGCAGCTTCTTTTCTGCGACTGCGTCGTGCCTGCCCATGACGTCATTTGCAGCACGAACGGTGACTTATGGCGGCCAATGCTGCGTGGATAGGAGTGGTGCCCTCAGTAATAAAACCTCCTTGACTAGAAGTATAGGAAGCGAAATTACTTGACGTCCACCTTAAAGAGGAAATACCATTCCTTTATCCACAGTTTTTTTTATTGGAGGTTTAACGACCACCGTGAGCAACTCAATGGGATGTAAGCAGTCGCCTGTCCCTAATTTAAGGCCACTGGTTCCAGGGAAAGGAGAGAGAGCCAGTGCCGTAAGACAAACACAACATCCATGCCTCACCGGAATTCAAACCCGGACCCTTTTCTGACGAATGATCAGAGGCCATCGCTTAAACCACTGCGCCACGGACTACTAAAAACACAGTTTTTAATAGTAGAACTGCATCAGGATTAGGCTACCTGTCATACATCCAAATCTACCATTCTGTTTCTTGAAGAAATTAAAAATAAGACGGGTATCAAGTCTATACCTTTTGCTCATATTCCTACAAAGTCCCCTTATGTGCCACCAAGGGCTATTGTGCCTTCGGACTACAGAAAATACTGGTAAGAAAATACAGGTATGAAGTCTATACCTTTTGTTCATATTCCTTCAAAGTCCTCTGATCTGTCACCGATGGACTATTGTGCCTTCGGACTGCTAAACAGAGTGCTCAGATCTAAAAAAGAGACGGGTATCAAGCCTATACCTTTTGCTCATATTCCTTCAAAGTCCCCTCATGTGTCGACAATGGACTGCCTTCGGACTGCTAAAAAGCCTGGTATCAAGTATATACCTTTTGCTCATATTCCTCCAAAGTCCCCTGATGTGTCACCATGGACTACTGTGCCTTCGGACTGCCAAAAAGACTGGTATCAAGGCTATACCTTTTGCTCATATTCCTTCAAAGTCCCCTGATGTGTAACCAATGGACTATTGTGCCTTCGTACTATTAAAAAGACTGGTATCAAGCCAATACCTTTTGCTCATATAGCTTCAAAGTCCTCTGATGTGTCACCGATGGACTATTGTGCCTTCGGACTGCCAAACAGAGTGTTCAGACCTAAAAAAGAGACGGGTATCAAGCATTTACCTTTTGCTCATATTCCTTGAAAGTCCCCTGATGTGTCACCAAAGGACTATTGTGCCTTCGGACTGCTAAAAAGCCTGGTATCAAGTCTATACCTTTTGCTCATATTCCTTGAAAGTCCCCTGATGTGTCACGAATGGACTATTGTGCCTTCGGACTGATAAAAAGACTAGTAAAAAAAGGCTGGTGTCAAGTCTATACCTTTTGCTCATATTCCCTCAAAGTTTCCGTGATGGATTATTGTGCCTTCGCACGGCTAAAATGAGCACTTTGTAAACGCAGACCTAAATCAATGATTGGACAATAGAAAGCAGCGGAAGAAGAGTGGAATAAAATACTACTAGCAAATTTAAGAAATGCCGTTGGAAATCAAGATGTGTTTTCATAATCGAGAGAAAAGACCATCACGTTGAACATTTGGGAACAAATTATTTGAATGTAAACATTAATTATATCGCTGGAAAATATTTCTAAAAATGTGTGAACATCCTCTGTATAAATTTTTAAGATGACTATCCGTTGTTTTGGTGCAAATAGGACAAGGATGATAAGTCGGATAACATCCGAAAACTTCAAAATTTCGTCATCTTGGAGCGGGAATCGAAAGCGCGTCTTCCAGTAAGCGCTCGCACTACGCTATCCAGAACGACCAAGTCTCATGTTTCCGATTAATTTCAATACACACGAAATGATGGAAGACGAAATTTTCAAGTTTTCGGATGCTATCTGACTTACCATCCTTGTCATATTTACACAAAAAAAAAACGGATTGTCATCTTCAAAATTTGTATTATATGGCGTAATCCCGTAATCCATTCATGATCCCCTGTATAGTTTAAGCCGTTATTCGTCAGAGCAGATGACCAGTGTTCAGTTCTCCGCACTACAGTTGCGACGGACCTTTGCAAACTGCAACCAATTTTTTTTCGGTGCCTGATAATCACCAAGTGACCTTTTGTGAAGGTGCACTATCACAGCCTATGTTATTTTTTTCATGGTACGGCAGATATATTTTGGGCGCAAGCATATGGACGCGCCCTTATGAAATTCCGATGTTATCCGAAAACAATGCGATTTCTTGTAACGAAGTGGGACAGCCTGCGGTCACATTTACTTTCAGTTGTGGGGTTACTGCCACATGTTTCCCGTTGGTTAGAAATATTGCCGTATTTCAGGTAGTCTTGGTATGCAAGTGCGACTGTCTGAAGTGTTAATCTAAACACCTCAGCAATTGCAATTACTGAACAACGGGCAACTCTCCCACCTATTATCTGGCTGCAGTCGAAGAAACTTACTACGATGCCTTTGCCTATGATTACTTTTCCGTGACAGGTTTCCAAAACATAGAGTCATATGTGGCGCTCTTTACTATTTAAGACGTGTATACACAGAGCGATTCAACGAAGCGTTTACAAACTTCTGGGAGGGGTATGTTGCACAAAAAAATCGGAATCACATAGCAATGCAGGGTCGGAAACGCGATCTTCATGCGGTAGATGACGTTGTTGGGCCGCGAGAGTTCTCATACGTCTTTTCTGAATACCGTCATTTGTAAACCGCCAGCAGAGGTAGTAGGATGGCTGAGTTAACGTACGCTGAAATGGCTGATATGCACCTCGCATACGGAGCAGCGGACTGCAACGGACGAGCCGCCATGGGACGGTACCAGGAACGGTACCCGATGAGAAGAGTGCCAGACTACCAAGTGTTTGCATCATAGCTATTGAACGAACAACAGGTCCTTCAGTAGCTGCGCCGTGCAATGTGGCTCCAGCACGATGGGGCCCCAGGATTTCAGCAATGACGTTCCCCATCCTTAAACATGACATTTGGACATCAGTGGATCGGGCGTGGTGGTTCGGTTCATTGGCATGCAAGATCACCGAATTTAACATGCCTTGATTACATCTTCTGGGGTTATATCAAAGGACTGGTGTACAACACCCCCTGTAACGTATACTCTATATTCACTTTCCTTTTGATTTTACTATCTCTGGTTATTTTATTTTTCTATGTAAATTATCTTCTTACTGAACGAGATGTTATTTCACCCGCTGAATGAGATCTGGCAATGAGTGTAAGTCATGACGTGGTGGTAGCCAGTATAAATAGGCTCGTTCAACGATACCTAAGGAGAGAGTTTGTTGTTGTATGGAAAGAGCGTTTGTTTATGTGTCAGAGAGCTGTTGTTTATGGGAGTAGAGCTTCGTTCATGTGCAAGGAGCCACGTGTTATTTGAGTAGCTGTGTGAGAAGTGTGTGTGATGATACCAGTAGAAGTTCATAATAAAATGTTTTAAGTAAGTACGTTTTTCTCAGTTCATAGTACTGTCAGACCTCTGTCTGGCTGTTAGGTTTATTTCATTTAGTGTTATTAGTAACAACCAGCATAAGACTTTATTCATCTTAATTACTACTACAACATTACTACCAGTTATAAGCTTGTTCATTATTATTACTACTACACTACTAGCAGGAAAGTTTATTCATGATTTAATTAACAAACAACAACCATTTGAACAAGCATTAGAAGAAGCATTAGCTTAGTACAAGCATTGAATTCATTATAATATTAGTGAAAGCTATATTCACTATAATTAATTCAGTAGTAGAAGTCTTATTCATTATACCCCGTAGAAAGGGATGAAGACCTTGTAGCTCGCATCTTTACAGCTGCTTCGAAAGTCCAACACACGCCAGGAATTTTCCAAAATGTACGTGATTCCATGCGCCGACGATATCAAGCGTGTGTTACATCTCGTAATCGCAACTTTGAACACCTTCTGTAACCTCAATGCATTTCGCAAATGTCTTGTGAGTAATAAAAAGCATTTTGTTCTCTTAAGCGCTGCTCTTTCATTTCTTGTCCTCTCTGCACACTAGCACATGAAGATGACGTTTCCGACCCTGCATTGCTGTGTGATTCCGATTTGTCTTTGTACAACCTACCCCCGCCAGAAGTTTGTATAAGCTTGGATGAATCACCATGTATATGGCTTACTGGACATTACATAAAGTGCTTCACTTAAAGTGAAACAAGAGTCACTCAAGAAACTTCAAGAAAAACGTCACAGTTCTTCATTCAGCCAAAACTCCGTTGGCACTTCACTAGTGCAGAACTACAACCCAATTTTCTTTTTTTTTCTTTTTTTTTTTGAAGTTTAACGACCGCCATGAGCAACTTATTGGACTATAAGCAGTCGTCCGTCCGTATTTAGGGACACTGGCTCCACATAAGGGAGAGATCCAGCGCCGTAGTACAAACACAACAACCATGACTCACCGGGATTCCAACCGGGACCCTTTTAGGACGAATTATCAGAAGCCGTCGCTTAGACCATTGCACCGCCAGGGCGGCAATTCCACAATTTTATTAACTTAATCCAATCAATGTGAGTAAATATACAGAAAACTTGATTAATCAAAACTCCAACACAAAATACATGCACTATATTGGCAAAAGTCACCGAACACCTTGAAGAGAAACACAACATAGCATTTATTGACATACAGTAGTACGGTGCCGGTCCACCTTTGGCCTTAATGCATGCACTGACCCTTCGAGACATGTTTTCGACAAGGTTTTGGAACACAGCGATAGGTATGCGCTTCCATTCAGTACATAACGCTGCCGTTAACTGTTGCTTAGTATAGTAGGCCTTGGTTCAAAACTTCTTATGCGGTGCTATAATTCATCCCATAGGTACTCTATGGGATTAAGATCAGGGGTCTGTGCTGGCCAGTCCTCACACGATACGGAATTATCGCCAAACCACGCGTAACAGCCCTTGCTTTATGGCTCGTGCATTATCCTGCTGGTACCAACAAGGCTTTGTTCCATAGTATTGCCACAGAGTTGGTAGCGCATAATTGTCCAAAATATCGAGATAGACGTGCTGGTTAACAGGTGTGTTCAAGATTACCAATGGATTGGGACCGTACCACGAAAAACACCCCCACACGAGTACACTGCGAACTCCAAACTTGACCGTAGGAACTGTACACTGTGGTAAATAGCGTTCTCCTGGCTGCCGCCATATCCACACACGGCGATCAGACTGGTGGATAGGGTATCTATGTCCTGAATTCAGTCCATGGGATCCGTTTCCATTGATCTAAGGCCCATGATAAATGTTCTTTACACAGTGCTAAACGACGAGTAGCATTCCGAGTGGAGATAAAAGGCTCATGAGCAGCCTCACGACCACGGTAACCCATGGATTGAAGTTATCTGCAAATAGTACGTGTACATACTGAGGTTTCATGATTTTTACTAACCTGTACACAGATGTCTTGTGCAGTTCTCTGTCAAATGTAAAGACTCTCCTGAGGTTTCGACGTCACCTATCACTGATTTTCTTTGGTCTGCCGGTACGTTTTGCTGCTTCAGGCACGCCATGTGTCTTCCACTTATACAGTACATAGAAAACAGTTGGCTTAGGTATGTTTAAACGCCTCTTGGATTCTCTTATGGACGAACCACTAATATAACTCCCACAATCTTTCCTTTCTCAAAGTCAGTTCTCTCCCGCCGTGACAATTTCACTCAGCCTGACAGTGCGATATTTTTGCGGGCAGCTGCAGGCTTGATTTTATACCGTTTGTCGCTGTTTTTTTTTTTTTTTTTTTTGGTTGGAGGTTTAACGACCACCGTGAGCAACTCAATGGGCTATAAGCAGTCGCCCGTCCCTAATTTAGGGTCACTGGTTCCAGGGAAGGGAGAGAGCCAGTGCCGTAAGACAAACACAACATCCATGCCTCACCGGGATTCGAACCCGGACCCCGTTCGGACGAATGATCAGAGGCCATCGCTTAGACCACTGCGCCACCGGGGCGGCCGTTTGTCGCTGTACCGCGCATCTTAACATCGCAGCGGATGGGTTCATTTGCTTTTGAAGGGGTGTCCGGTGACTATTGTCAATATAGTGTATATATAACACCACCACGTGAACATCCAGACTTCGAGTGAACACAACTTCAAGTGAAAGCAGCTACCACGATTGTAACAACACACCACCACACCGCACCTTTGGCTGCTGCTTTAAAATTATATCTCACGTTCTTATCTAACACATGCATACATCAAGCTCTCTGACCTCAAGATAGTTTCCGACCTCATTCCGAGAGAGAGAAGATGTAACGTTAATGTTGAAAACGCTGAAAGAGGATGGACTCAAATTTACAGCAATTTAAAATGAAAGTTAATTTAGAGTATACGTCATACTTACTCCAATTATGGGCATTGCCAGTTTCAGCGTCTCACGTGACTGGACTCGGTACTTTTTCTCTACTTATTGTTATCTGGGTGTATACGACGTTCAGTGTAAGACTGCACTTGAGTGCCGTGTTCGGTATATAGCAGGCAGATAAGCTCGTCGTGCATTAATTAACGTTCGAGTAAGGGTAGTAATTGGTAAAACGATTGAGATGTCAAGTGATTTGAGCGATATTCAACGTGGCATGATAGTTCGAGCCATGCGTTCCGGTTTGAGCGTCTCACAAATGCCCGTTCTCCTGCTCTTTTCACGCATAACGGTAAAAATGCTTTACCCTGAACAGCGATCAGGAAAAAGCATCCAGCAATCTGCGATCATGCGAACCAGAACGGCTGGTAATTCAGAGGTATCAATGAACACCGTTAAGTATCGTGAAAGCAAATAGGCGGGATGCAATTTGGCAAATCACTGCAAATTCAAAATTGTGGCACCGAAGGCTAACACAGAGAGCATGGCACGTCACGATTCAGCTACAGTGGTCAACGTCCATGTCGCCAATCCCCTGTGATCCCTCTGATCTGCCAGATGTGTTGAACCAGAGCCCTGACAATTGCTATAAGTTTGTTTTTTCATTTGGTACCATTCTTGAATCCTTGTTGTGCGTAAAAAACTCAAGAGAATTTCCGTTCGGAAGATGCTCAAACCAGCACGCCTGGCTTCAACTCTCATACCATGCTCAAAGTTGCTCAGAATACTCGGTTTGCCCATTCAGACCCTCAGTCGAATTATATCTCATCCTCGTCCATCTGATCTGACATACTTATATCGCACATGACGCTCGAGTGTCGTCTTACGTGTTGGAGTGAGACATTTACGTAATGATAGAGGGTGTACCTAATAAACTGGCATCTCAGTGTACGAGGTGTAACAATTTAATTCCTAGAATGCTCTTGTCGACAAAATGATTGCCTACCTACGCACTAACCCCTATTGTCAGCTTCCAGGTAATCCCCTTCGTCAGTGATGCATTTACTTAGACGCTGTTGCCACTGCTGGAGTCATAACCTGGAACTCAGTTTTTTGAATAATCTTGAGTTACTTTTTCCCGTTACCCTGGATGTCAGAAATGTTTGAAAATCTTCGTTCTTTTATAGCATTTTTTTACGCTTTCCAACCGTAAGTTGAAGAAACGTATGTGTTCCATCTCCGTCCGTCTCTCTGTCCTTCAGCACGATAACTCGCGTAAAAATGGTTCAATTTCGATGAATTTTTAGTATGAGGTATGGGACCCCTGGGGATGAACCCTATTGAATATGGACGAAATGGGGTCAAAGGTCAGGACATAGGAGCGGGATCCATTCCATTGATCTTATGCGTCATAACTTGCGTATAAACGGTTCGATTTCAATGAAATTTTAGTATGTGTTAGCGATCCACCTGGTGACGAACCCTATTGAAAATGGGCGAAATGGGGTCAAAGGTCAGGACATAGGAGCGGGATCCATTGTCCATTGCCCTTATGCGTCATAACGTACGTAGAAATGCTTCGATTGCAACAAAACTTTGGTATGTTGTTCCAGAGATATACTGAACCGGTTATGTTGAATAACATCGAAATGGAGTCAAAGATCAGGGCACTTGAGCGGGATACATTCCGTCGCCCTTATGCGTCATAACTTACGTAAAATGCTTCGATTGCGACAAAAGTTTTTCATGTTGCTCCGGGGATATACTGAACCAATTCTGTTTAATATCATCGAAATTATGTCAAAGGTGAGGACACAGGAGCGAGATTTATTCCACAGCCATTATCCTTATAACTGGAGTAATAACTTCTGGTATGTTGGAAAGCGTATCATAATCAATGCATTGCATGCTTTTTACTAAGTTGTTATTTTTCGGGAAATCTAGAAATCACAAAGGTCTAAGTAAGGTGAATGGGGTGGAAGATACAATTTAGTAATCGATTTCTTAACCAGAAAGTCTCAAACACTGAGCCCGTCATAAATTGGGCCAATGTCAAGCCACAATTCAGCACTTTTCCTCCGAACACAATCCCGTAACCTTTTCAACATCTCTTTCTAGCATTGTTGGTTGAACGTTTGGGTCGTTAAACCTTCAATCGAAAAAAAAAAAAGAAATACGCCACTTTCAATAGTTCTAACGTTTCAGTAGCACCTTTACAGAACTTCACACAAAATTGTATGTTAATGCGCTGCTTTCAATTTTTGTCACCAGTTTTTATGTCATAACCCATACACATATCTGTATCGCTTTCTCAATGGAGATGGTGTGATTTACTAACAATCGCTGAATATCCGCCGTGCATCGGACGAGCACGTTAAGTGACGGCCCCCAGGCTGGACCCACTGGTAAAATGGGTATCCTTTCCTATGTCCCCCTCGAAATTCTCTCACCCCCTCTATGTGCAATATCGTACTTGTACGGTGGCGCCATCTACTGTACTCTAATCTCACTGCAAACTGTTCTGTCAAAGTCGCTAGACTTGCTCTCTTTCCTTCCGTTTCTGTGTCCTGCCCAAAAGACGGTCTCGCTGTAATTGGCTGGGACCTAAACTCTACTCACTGTGGACGGAAGTCCTACAAGAAAATGACAAATAGCTTTGATCAGCTGGCTCACTTACGAATGGCTCTACTAGTCTGTGTTTGCGACATACTGCTGTAAACATGTCCAGGCACGCATGGTCATGATCTACGCACATCGCCACCAGGGTTACATTATGCGACCATTCCGGGAATTAAATTGTCATACCTCGTATATGCAAAATATCCCCCCCAATGAATGGTATTTTTTTAAAATCGGAATTTAGAAGAAGTGATATGGAGAAAAGTAGTGTACGCGTTAATGACGTAGAAAGGACGTTTTTGTTTCTTTTGAGCCGAAAATTTGCTCATCTTGTTTTTCGCGATAAGTAATTTGACCCGAAAAGGATTAGTTCCAATTAGAATTTTAGAAGCGAGGATACGTTTAGAAACATGGTACAGATAGGGATATTCGTGTACGCCCTTAGCTGAAAAAGTGTGCTTCACGAAAAATTAGGAAATATGTGGGAAATATAACACGCTATCCGAAACAAAAAAAAATGCTTTTTCAAATCGGGATTTTTAAAAGCAGAGATATCTGGATAATTAAATGAGATGTTTACGCAACCTAGCAGAAAACCCGTGTAATATTTTGAAAAAGCAGTTGGAACCAGAGACGTTTTTATGGTGTTCAACGGCGTTTGACAGAAGAACAAGTTTTTTAGTGGAGACTATAGAATCGTCGATGTGGTTACAGGTATGTTTCAAATAGAAATATGCACTTACTCTCTCTATTAGCAAAGTTTTATTTTTTTACCAAGAATTTGAAAATACACTGGCGGAAAGTGAAAAAAGAACACCAAGAAGGAATTGGCAGACGATCATGAAATTTACATATGTTAATGGGGTCAAGATTACGTAGGTGTGATGTTAATTTCGGGACCAACCGGTGAGCGCTTACGCCACAGCACGGCATAATATGCAAATTATCGTCGGTGGTAATTCAGGAGTACGGCGAAGTGAATGTAATCAGTCGTCGGCTTACGGATTTGTGCAAAACCGTGAAGAATCTGCAATGTCTGGACATGGAAGACGTGTACGATTTCAGCAGTTATCGGACTTTGAGCGAGGTCGTCTAGTCGGACTCCGCAAGGCCAGGTGGTCACGGAGTCCGACTAGATGACCTCGCTCAAAGTCCGATAAACTTGCGTTTGTACCGGGTACGTATTGCGAAGCGAATTGGACGGGCAGTATCGATGGTGGTACGATGGTGGCGTAGATGGTCCGAGGAACATTCCCACACGAGAAGACGTGGAACCGGGAGTCACAGACGGACTGATGAGCGGACCGATCGACGCATAAGAAGACCGACATTGTCAAGCGGAACATCCACTGGGACGCAAATCCGAGCTGCCGTTGCACCTGAGGTGACTGTGCGAACAATCCGCAACCGTCTACTGGATGCAGAACTACGTGCACGTGTGGCTCTGGCATGTGTACCTCTGACTCCATCCCACCGACAGGAACGGCTGCAGTGGTGTCGCCAACGTCTGCACTGGAGAATGCAATGGCGATCTATCGTGTTCAGCGATGAAAGCAGATTCTGCTTGGGAGACTCCGATGGCCGTATGCGTGTTAGCAGACGCACAGGGTAGCGTCTCCACCCTTCTTGCATCCGCCAGCGACACACAGGGCCTACACCTGGTCTCCTGGTGGAATGAGCGATCACCTATCGCTCCCGTACACAACTAGTGTTTGTGCCGGGTACGTTAAACAGCACCTCCTACATCAACAACATCATTCAGCACGTTGTTGTGCCATTTGTGAGGTCGGTCCATCCTGGTGTTTTCCAGCAAGATAACGCACGCCCACACACGGCATGTGCAACGCAACAACATGCACTACAGAGTGTGAGACAACTTTCATGGCCTGCACGTTCACCGGATTTGTCCCCCATTGAGCACGTGTAGGATTTTATGGGATAACGACTTATCCGGTCTCCACGGCCAGCCACGACCATCCCCGATTTACGCGTCTAGTTTGAGGATGCTTGGAACTCAATACCCCAAACTTACATCCAACATCTGTACGACAGACTGCATGCCAGAATTGCACAGTGCGACGCAGTTCATGGCGGTTCAACCTCGTACTAACCATGTTACATGGAAATGTTATTTTTCAGTTTACCAGCAAATACAGCTGTATTTTGACATAATGTTTTGATCACATTATCCTCTGTATTCCGTTATTATGTTGTATAAATTTCGTTGGTACCAGACGTCTCCTTCTTGGTGTTCCTTTTTCGCTTTCCGCCAGTGTATATCCGCATTGCACTTCTCTTCGATATCTACTCGACTCAGAAGAATTTTATAAATCGCACTTTTAGAAGAAGATGCATAAGAAAACTTGTAATATACATACTTTCACATCCCGTACCTTGTACGCTTTGCATTATTTGAAGTAGAAATTACGGGTGTTAGACAAAATAACGTGAACACCTGGATATATGCGATATGTCTTGATTACTGACCACCATTTGCTATTAATACACCTTCCAGCTTTATTGGAGTAGATTAATTCAGCTTTCTAGTAGTCACCAGCGAAATGTTTTACCATTCGAAAAATCAGAACATCACTAATCGCTATTATTTAATGTCGAAATCTTATTTAAAAATGTCAAAATCTGTTTTAATCCGGTTATCACGAATCGCGCGCATGCGCTTTGGCAACCATTACGCCAAGTGGTCTAAGCGCTGGTTTAGGATCATTCGTCTGAAAGGGGGTCCAGGTTCGAATCCTGGTGAGGCATGGATGTTGTGTTTGTCCTACGGCACTGGATTTCTCCTTTCTCTGGAGCCAGTGGCCCTAAATTATGGACGAGCGACTGCTTATAGCCCGTTGAGTTGCTTACGGTGGTAGTTAAAACCCCGCAATCAAAAACCAAATCTGCTTCCTTCTCTGCTCTCCAAATCTGCCACAGTGATTCGATGATGTTCAAAGTCAATTGAACTTACCAGGGCAGATGTTGAAGTTCACTTTGATGCTCCTCAAATCAAGACTGAACTGTTCTGGCTGTGTGTATGGGCGAAATATTATCGTGAAGAATAGCATCATTGCTGGGAAACAACATTCGGACAACATGATGCACCTGTACACCAAGAATATCCTAGTACTCGCTGGCAGTAACTTGACATTGCAGCGTAATGATGCGTCTAGCCGAATACATGCCAAATCCATCCCCATGTTTGGAAATTGGAGCCACGCATTCCGAATTTTATGTTTTCTCGGGATTCCCCATACATAAACCCAACCTACTGTTGAGAATAATGTAAATGAGGACTCATCGGGCCATATTATACTTTTCCAGTCATCAGCTCTCCGGGTTTTATGCTTAGAGCACCATATTTTAGGCATTGTAACGTTGGTTTCTGTGATTAAAAATTTTGCAATTACAGCTCTTCCATGGATGTTGGCTTCGTGAAGTCCTATGAGGATGGTTTTTGTGGAAACAGGGTCTTCCAGCTGGATATTGTGTTTTGTTGTCACTATCGCTGCATTAGTTTTGTGCTGTTTTTGCTTTTTTTTTTTGTTTTTTGATTGGATGTTTAACGACCACCGTGAGCAGCTCAATGGGCTTAAAGCAGTCGCCCGCCCCTAATTTAGGGTCACTGGCTTCAGGGAAGGGATAGAGCCAGTGCCGTAAGACAAACACAACATCCATCCTTCACCGAGATTCGACCCCGGACCCCTTTGGAGAAATGATCAGAGGCCATCGCTTAGACCACTGCGCTACCTGTGCGGCTTTGTGTTGTTTGGACTTGTTAGTGTTCGGCGATCCTTTCATTAAATCTCGGTTTTCGCCCACTATTCTTTTCCGAGAAGATTTGTTTACGCAGTCGTAACCATGGAGACTGTTGCTCTTGAAACACCAAACAATTTGGCTGTTATGGTTAAAGACGCTCCTGCTGAACGGGATCCCATGATATGAACTCTTTGAAAGTCTGACAGGTCATCCATTTCACCTTTCACTCGTACAAACCGCAGCTGAACATATAGCTTGTACTACACTGGCATACTACCTAGAGAATATGCACAAAGAAAAGGTACACAAAAGATAATCGCAACGTTTGTTTTTCACAATATAGCCAACAGGAATTACATTAATCCCTATTATCAGGTATTAACACTGTTTTGTCCAAACCCTGTATACGCAAAATTGTGTCTTCTTGGTAGCAAAAGAAATTTTTGGTTCTATTTTCAGGAGCAATGATTTTGAACAATGTCTATTTTATATTACTTTTTTAATATCAACTGCCTTTTCGTCGTCTAGTGGCAAGGTTGATAATCAGGAAAAACCAATCCGATGGATCTTCATTTTAACACTCTAGACTTTTCAATGCAAAGCCAATATTAAACGTATTTAATAAGGTTTGTCCCTAACGCGTCAACGGTATGACGTCATCAGTACTTGCGGAGCCATCTGCTTTTATCCGGTGGCCGAAATCGGAGCTAAGCTCACCACTATTGCGTGATACCGAAAATCAAGGAAAAATATCGGAAAATAAAACAAAGTTAGTAAGACAAACTGATTCATCCGTGGCAACACCCACGTGCTCGAATAATTATCTGCGACGTTTGTTCTGTTACGTAAGTCTTATGTCGCGATTTTTTTTTAATTATTATTATTTATTTTTTTTTTTTGCATTACAGAGAAATTTTATAAAAAGAAATCAGCGTTATTTTATTTAATAAAAAAGGAGCAAGTGAAATTTTAAGAAAGTAACTGCAGGCGTAGGTTTGATTCATTGTGATGGAAATTTAAAGAATTATTGGTTTCATGGAAGTTTCTCTTTGTAGTACAAGATGGAAGAATATAAAGCTGAAAGAAAACGTCGCTTAAATAGAGAACGACAACGGCGATGGCGTGCAAACCAATCTTCTAATACTTTGTAGTACAAGATGGAAGAAGATAAAGTTGAAAGAAAACGTCGCATAAATCGAGGACGTCAACGGCGATGGCGTGCAAAACAATCTTCTGATACTTTGCATAACCTGAACGAAGGTAGAGCTAATCGGAGGCAAAATGAAACTTTTGAAGAAACGCAAGCAAGACATATTACTGATTCTTTTGCCCATGCAAGAAATCCGACAGCAAAAAACTCTTGAACAACTACTATGACAAGTCGCCAACAGTAACCGATAACTCGGGTACAGTTGGCAAATTTTGAGCAAAGCTATTGCAAAATCTAAGCTCATTTAGACGTCTATTATAACAAATTCTAAAAAACGAACGCCTAAAATTTATGACTTCCAGAACAAAAGTGCGGAACATCCTAAAAAAGAAATGCCTAAAATTTATCATGAACTAATTTCTTTCAAGCCTTAACGTTGGTTGAGATCTGGTTACATTTAAAGAAAGGGGGAAAGACGGCCTCAGATCGGGAACCACGTTTTTCGTCAAGACTCACCGATCCGAAAAGTGACGTCATTGACGCCATATTGCTGGCCTTGACCGCGACTTCAGCAGTTACATTTAGGTAAGAAACAAAAGCAAAACAAAAAAGCTTACCGGTGCCAATTCTAACATTGTTCGTGTGTCCACAATGTCCTGCGCTTCCTTTTTTATCAGTTTGAACGAAAAGAATTACAAATTGACGGCTAAAGAACTAAAAAACTCGAGAAAATTGCGTCGTGAAAAACTGCAACTATCGATGTAAGCAAATGTAATGGAAGGTTCGCGCGTGTCTTTTTAATTGGAAAACTCAACGATTAGTGACATGGGGTTGGTATCATGCTGATTGGTTCTGTCCTATAGGAAGAATGAGCATTAAAAAAAGCACCAATTTTAATAATTTTAATTGAAATGCATCAATGACACGTAATTTCGGGAATCGGAAAACATCGAACCCTGACCATGGACGATGTCTAATCGCATGCCAAACATCACGGTGTTCCGATGTGTCATGTCGTAGCTATGTCCGAACAACTAATTGTCCCAAGTCTCGTATAGAGAGCAGATTTTTTCAATTCTCATTAAAATTTGTCAGTTTTTTAATGGTCATTATTTTTACGAGACATAACCAATCACCATAATGCCAAACCCACGATACTCATCATGTACCTCCCTTTCTCTGTGGCAAGTGTCCCTGCGATCGGCTGAAGATCTTTGGAGGAGATAGGTAACAAACGACCCCTTCTCAAAACCCGGAAACCCCCTAAAAATTCAAGTTTTGGGACGATTATTCCTCAATGACATAGAATTTTGGGAATCTGAAGACGTTGAAACCTGACCATGGACGATATTAAATCGCATGCAAAAGCTCACGGTAATCGGATGTGTCGTCTCGTACCTATGCCCGAACAACTAATTGTCTCGAGTCTCGTAAAGAGAGTTCAAAATTCGCTTTATTGGACGACATAATAGTAGTACAGGAATCCGGGCAAAATTAGGAACAGAAAGAAATATGTACAGTCAGGAGCAAATACAGCATGTAATACAGAGCAAGCCCGGGAATATATATGGAATAAATACAGAGCAAAGCAAATAACATATGGGCAAACAAATAATGAGCATACAAGGATACAATTATAAGGAAGACAAAGGTAAAAATATAGAGCACGTATAGGAAAGTATCATATGAAAGCGTGGGCAGGCAGGCCACACGTTATAAAGGAAAAATAGTGCATGTCGGAAGAACACAAAAAGTTCAATCTTGGAGATAACAAACTAGTAGTACAGGTCGGACCAGGGAAGTTCTTCCCAAACGATGACGGCTTCCTCATATTCGTTATAGGAAGCAAAGTCCCAGGGAAGCGGGCGCGGAGGAAGAGGAGAAAGTTTCGGAGGACGTGGAGTGGTTAAACGTTGAACATCAGGAACTAGGAAAGCTTGGTGGAGAAGGCGGATTTTGATACGGCGTTTCCGTGTGCGTGCAAAAGGTCGATGGGAGGGTTTCTCAGGAATAGCCCCCACAGAATATGTAGAAGGATGAGGTTGTACTGTAGACGATGAGGCAGGGATCCCAGGAGATAAGGCTGCAGGAGATGAAGACGAGAACGAAGATACAAGAGGCACAGACGATTAGGTAGGAGCAGAGGTAGATCGGGAAGCTGTAAAAATCACAGAAGACATGGAAGGAGGAGCTGGCTGAGAAGTGGCAAGGGGATGGTGAAGGGGAACGAGAAAGGCGAACACTCATAGAACCGACGTCGAAGAAACCAAGGGCTTTATCTCTATTGTTGCAGGCGTCGTAATAAGCATCTTCAGAAGGAAAATCCTCCCGACGAGGTGGGGGAAGCAGAAGAAGATAGAGAAAACCGAGAACTTTGTCGACCGTACTTTCTTGCTGAATGAAAGGGCACAGTTGCAAGGAGGCGACGTTGAGAGGTGGTGAGACGACCACGTAGTTTTTGACGACCAGCAGTTATGGGCTGTTGAGCAGTCTCAGGTAAGGAAGACTCTGGAAACCTAGACGATGAAGCAGGAAACGTGGGTTGGAGATCAGGAACAGTGCAAAATATCGGTGACGAAGCTACAGAAGGCAAAACAGCAGAAGATCGCATCGATCAGGAGGAGATAGCTGACGGAAAACATGAAGAGGCAGGATCAAGAGGTGCAGGAAGTAGTAAGTTGGATGCATAGCAACAGGAGGCGATCGGTGAGATGGTACTGGAAAGTGCTGGATCAGGAGTACTGGAGAATTGGACATCAGACAGAGGCTCAGTGTCTGAAGGGGAAGAGAAAGCAAGAACATAAATGGGCGCACGAGCGGAAATGGAAGGAGACATCGGATGTTGAAGTTAAGTCTTTGTGGAAGATGAACGTGATATAGGTGAACCTGGTGGCGTGGTAGTAGCAGAGGAGGTAACTTCCATGAGAGATGACGGAAGCAGATGATCAGGGAATATGGCATCAGCAGGAACTGACGAGGAACAGGAATCTGGGGGCGGAAACAAACCACCCGAACTGAGCTGAGATACAGACTGCAAAGGCTCCACTGGCATCGAGGGAGAAGCATAAGCTGAAGGACCACAAAATGACGGTAAAGCAGAAACGGTGTCATTAGAGCTAGGCAGGAAGCACGAAGATGATTGGGTGACTTGCAGATGAAACAATGAAGAGCAGTATGAACATGTACAGTGCAAGTATGGCGGCCACAAACTACTTGGAAAGTGGTTGCGCAAGGAATAATGGAGGCTTCATCTGGAAACAAGAAGGGGGCCTGTTGTCGAAAACTTAAATAGGAACGAGCTCCTTGCTCGTCTGACACGGCAGGCAAAGTGCGAATGAGGCAGATAACAAGGCCACAACGAGAAAGAAAAGTATGTAGTATATCATCGGAAATTTCTGGAGGTACGGGAGACATGTTGACAAAGATGGGGCAGTGTGCCAAAGGAATGGCGGACAACCTTTGATCGCTAACTGAAATGGGAGAAGAGGTAACCGGAACTACATGTGCGGGTGAAGAAACATAAATAAGTAAAGAACGGGATTTCCGAGCAACATGTGTGATAGCATCAGAGGGAACAAATTCTTGAAGAGCTGACGTATAGGCAGTGAGTTTAGTATTGTGAAGGGCAACATATTTCACCCCAAGGGTTAAAGAGGCAAGTAAAGATTTACCCCGTGCGGAAGACTCAGGAATATGAGTAATAAGATGAAGCTATGACGTCACAAGAAGGCTACTACAATCATGTGGTGCACAGCTGAAGAGTAGATGACGTCACTCAAGGACCACTAATAGTGGATGACGTGATACTTGAGGTACGTAGATAACACAAGATTAGGAGCACTAAGGTAGCGTATAAGAACGCTGATGAAGAACAAGCAAGGGTCAAGTCGAGTCGCGATGTTTACCGGAGCGCGGTTTACGGTACTTGTAAAAACAGTGAAAAAAAGTAGAAAACGGACTTACAGAGCTTGGTAACGCACTAGAACGAAGTAGACGAACTTCATAAATACGAGGAACTCACTCACACGAGGTAAGGCAATCCTTTTTCTGTAAGTATGAGAGAGAAATTAAGGAGCACGAAATGGGCGCAACCGAACATACAGAGATTTCAAAATCGCTTTTTGGACGACTCTAATAAATACATAAGAATAAGTACGCAGGAACACAAGGGAAAGAACACAGAGCAATACATGAGCAAATACAAGGCATTATATCGTGAGATTTACAATATAAGTAAGGGCGAATGTCCGGAGCACAATCATATGAATGAAGATGCAAGGAAGCAGTTCAGTGCAGAGTGGGCGACAAGACCCACACAATGTAGGATAAAATCCGTATATAGAGCACAGTTCGTGGGAAGTGTGAACAAACGAATTCCTACATATTTAGAGCTCCGCTTGGCCTTCGGGCTCGCTTCGCTGAACAAGCACGACGTAATGCAGCTGCTCTCTCAGATGTATAATATATGAATTTGATGACTCGTTCTTTACAAATTTCAGTCAAAACTTTTTCACCCGTGCATGGCACGGGCCATGAGTTGGTACATATACACTGAAGAGCAAATGAATTAGAGACAGCTGGCGTTATGCAAATATGGCGCTGTGGGCGGCCCTGTAAACGGAAACGACAGGACGTATGCAGCGATCCGACAATATAAGGAGTGATGCGACGGGAATCAGTAAGAGTCGGACGCAGTATGGGTAAGACGAATGATCTAATTGTCGGGGCCCGATGAATGGGTCACTCCATCTCGAAAGTCGTGCAGGCACTGGGATTTTCAAGAGCCACTGTGTCACGGGTGCACCGTGAGTACATCGAATCCGGTAAAACCATTCCTGCAAGGGCCAAATGCCGTGGACAACAGCGTGTGGATGAGCGGGGTCATCGTCGGCTAGCTCGTATTGTAACAACGGATAGACGTGCCACAGTGCAAGAAACCACTCGGCAATTTAACGTAGGTGCACAAAAACGTGTAAGCAGCCACACCATCCAGAACCATCTCCTCGCTATGGGGTACAGAAGCGAGGGGTACCGCTGCTGACCGCACGTCACAGGGTACAAAGATTAGCATGGGTGCAGCAACATCGCCACTTGACCCTAGACATGTGGAAAAATGTTGCCTGGACTGATCAGTCGAGATTCACGTTGGCACATGCGGATGGCAGGATATGAGTACGGCACAAACCACATGAAGCGATAGATCCTTCTTGCCAGCAGGGTACTCTTCAAGCTGGTGGAGGTGGCACTCTCGTCTGGGGACTGTTTACGTGGACTGACATGGGACTCCTGGTACGTGTGACATCGTCCCTCACATGTCAACGTTACCGGGATATCGTGGACGACCATTTGCTCCGTTTGTGCGTCTTCAACATCCCACTGGGGACCTCATCCTGCAACAAGACAATGCACCATGCCATCGCTCCCGAATTGTATCCGAATGGTTGGATGAACACTCCACAAACGTGACCTCGCTTCCTTGGCCAGCTAGGTCACCTGACTTCAATCCCATAGAGCACATCTGGGATGACATCGAGAGAGATTTTCGAGGCTCTGATCCCCCTCCATCAAATCTTCGTGAACTGTGGGAGCGTGTTCAGGGGTCGTGGATCCGTATGACTTCCCAACGCTTCCGGTGTCTTGTCGAGTCCATGCCGAGACGAATCGCCGCCGTCATCAGAGCGAAAGGTAGTGCTGCACGTTACTAGAGGGGTATCACTAGTTCAATTTCTCTTCAGTGTATATGATATCCACAGCCTAATGGACGGGCATTTTGATACTATAACCACGTACTCTTTTCGGAAATTATGTGGTCACGATTGAGCGGCTATTACGAATTTCTTCTGGCCGTAACCGTGTAAATGACAAAGTGACAGACATTTTGTTCACTCTGTTGCATTAAAAGAATAAATGAATGTGTAGATGTATGCCGGTTCCTGAGCCTTTTCTTTCTTTAATTGTATTTGTTTATTTCTCATTCTTTGTTACTGGCGTTGCCAGCTCTTTTTCAGTTTTGCTAAAGGGCAACCTTGATAACTTGCAATAAGGGCTCTCAGCACCAAAATGTTTCAAAAGCCTCGATGAGAGACAGATTGTATAAAACGCAAAAAGCACTTTTCTTTTTCTTTTTGTATTATTTCAACCTTATATTCCTTTTTATTTTTTTGTTTCGTCCCTCGCGTCTTTTGGAAAAGCGTGGTCTAAATCTGTTTTTTGTTCTCATTTTTTCATAGAAAATAACTCCATTTATTATTTAATGTCGAAATCTGTTTTAATCCTCAAGACTTTACGGGAAATAAACAAAGAGGGAATAGAACTGTGTGAACATTCCCTAGTCAGATAACAGAATTTCTAAATGAAAATAAAAGAAGAGACTTATATAGTAAGAGAAAGGAAGGAAAAAAATGTTTTTATTTCTTTGGACGTAGACTTTTTTTTCCATTCTCCTTGGGCAGAACTGAATAATTTAATAAGAGCAAATCTAAATCTCCCGGATTTTGCTAGCAAAGTGCGTTTGCGTGGTTGTTAATTTGAAAAGCTGTTGCCATATGTGTGCAAGAAGAAACACTGTTGTTTCTTTGGAATGTTGAGGCAAGAGCTATGTTTACCAGCTACTGTTATTTCATCTCGGACATTCCTCGACCACTCTTTTCTTTCCAAAAATGAAAGAAAAAAAAAACCATTTTTTTTATTCTCAAGGGAATTTTCACCACTCTCAGTTCCTTTTAGGCTTTCCTTCACGTTTTCTTTTATCTTTTCTGAAATTGGCAGTTTTCTTTCGTCATACATACAGCAATGGCGTACCCAGGGGAGGGGCGCAAAGGGCCATGTGCACCCCCCAAAAAAAATTATCTCTAGTATTAAAAATTAATAAAAATTATCGGTTGTGTTATTTTGCTAGTGTCGCTATTCTGGTGTTCCTTAAATTGCCGTTAGTAACTTTTTTATTTGAAATGATCAGACGAGGTTACATATGCCTATTTTTAATGCCTACCCCCACCCCCACCCACCCCCGCGTGCGCCTTTTCTACTTGTATGCCACCAAAAAAGGACGAGAGCGAGCTGGTGTTCTATATTGTAATGGTCAGGGCGTCAATCTAATAAATGGTGGGGGCTGGGGCCTGAGGGAATGAGGGGGTAAGCCTTTTATCTTGTGTACATACCACAACAGGAAAACAAAAACGTAGAGTGAACATTACTTTGTATTAATCAATAGTATGTGAGAAAAATAAAAATTCCTGCTCTCATGCACATTTTTTTCATCACTTTAGGAAGGAATGATATCGTAGCTTCAGTGATAACAAGTTAGTAAAATCATGCAATACATTGATTATGATACGCTTTCCAACGTACCAGAAATCATTACTCAAGTTATGTGGATAATGGCTGTGGAATAAATCTCGCTCCTGTGTCCTGACCTTTGACCCCATTTCGTTGATATTCAACAGAACCGGTTCACTATACCTCCGGAACAACATGATAAAGTTTTGTCACAATCCAAGCATTTTAGGTAAGTTATGACGTACAAGGGCGATGGAATGGATCCCACTCCAGTGTCCTCACCTTTGACTTCTTTTCGCCCATTTTCAATAGCGTTCGTCCCCAGTGGCTCCCTACCACATACATAAATTTCATCGAAATCGAACCATTTTTACGCAAGTTATGACGCATAAGGGCAATGGAATATATCCCGCTCTTATGCCCTGCGTGATTTTTGACCCCATTTCGCCCATTTTCAATAGGGTTTGTTCCCATGTGGTTCCTTACCCCATACTAAAATTTTATCGAAATCGAACAATTTTTACTCAAGTTATTACGCATAAGGGCAATGGAATAAATCCCGCTCTTATGCCCTGCCTGACCTTTAACCCCATTTCGCCCATTTTCAATAGGGTTCTTGGCCAAGGTGTTCCCTACCACATACTAAAATTTCATCGAAATCAACCATTTTTACGCACGTTATGTTGCATAAAGACAATGGAATGGATCCAGCTCCTATGTCCTGAACTTTGACCCAATTGCATCGATTTTCAATAGGGATCGTCCCCTGGTGGCTCCTTACCACATACTAAAATTTCAACGAAATCGAATAATTTTTAAGCAAGTTAAGACGCAGAAGAGCAATGGAATGGATCCCGCTCCTATGTCCTGACCTTTGACCTTGCTTCTCCCATTTTCAATAGGGTTCGTCCCCAGGTGGTCCCCTACCACATACTAAAATTTCGTCGAAATCGAACCATTTTCACGTGAGTTATCGTGCGGACGGACGGACGGACAAAGCTGGAGCATATACGCTCCTTTTGCAATGACTGTTTGAACAGTCATTGCAAAAGTGATCCTTTGATCAAATTTAATTTTTAAATAGCGATATTCAAACTACAAAATTTCGCTTTCGTGGTTTTGACATTGCGGCGATGATATCCACTTTGATGTACACCTCCCAAATTTAATTTCTGGGTATGTCACTGCATAAAGGGGTTGGACAGAAATGTGAACACCTAGGAAAAGAAGGTTTTTACATACTTAAGAGTGTGGGACCACCTTTGGCATTCAAAACCGCCTGAATTCTCCTTGGAATAGACGCATACAAATGCCTAGATGGTGGTTAGTAGGATGTTACACCATTCGTCTTGCAAAAAACTGTTCCATGTCCTTGAGAAATGCAGGAAGAGGATAACCTGATCTTACTCTGTCTTCCAACACAGACCACAGGGGCTCGATTATGCTTAAGTCTGGTGATTGGGGAGGACAAGGAAGATGTGAAAGTTCGTCCTCATGTTCCTCAAACCATGATTGGACATTCCGAGCTCTGTGAATTGGTGCGTTATCACCTTGATAGATGGCATCCCCTGCAGGAAACAATGCCTGAGCCAATAATATGCAATATTTAAATTTCCACTTGTATCTCCGTTTCTTAAAATGCAAAGAGCTTTTCGATCAAAAGCATTCCCTCTGCGATGGGTACTATCACTACGAAAAATATTCGTATACTTTAAATAATGTACAATCTTCCGGCTAGGGGATTAAATGCTTACTGTTTTCCTCTCATTACGTCTACTTCAAAAAGGCCGATTTGAAAAACTAAATTTGCATTTCATGTTATCCAGCATATAGCACATGTCGGGTAAATTTCTCTTTTCGTTTGAATTTAAAATTTCGATTTTAAATCCCAGTTAAAAAGGTTCTTTTTTCATTGGATGTTAGTTCCTGTAACAAACACATGAACATCCTCCAAATACGTGGCGTCAGTCAACAAACAAAGGCATTCCACTTTCAGCAACGCACAGCAACTGGAAAATTTGTTATTCGGCCGCCTCCGGGGAATCGAATCCCCGATATCTCGATATCTAGCCGAGCGAGTTTGCCTTACACCACGGTGGCCAACAATCCACGGCGCTATGTGCGTTTTTCTGTCAGCATCTGATATTGTAAATCCGTAAGATGGGCTCAGCTACTGAGACGTCTCCATCTGGTGGGCATTAACGGCACTAGCTATATATTAATTACAGCAGTTAAATCCACATGGCGAGATCTAAAGGGAAAATCAGCCAAATGCGTGGCGTCAGTGAACAAACAAGGATATCGCTCTTTCCACGTTTAGCAACGCACAGCAACCGAAAAATTGTTATTCGGCCGCCGCCGGGGAATCGAATCCCGGATCTCTCGATATCTAGCCGAGCGCGTTAGCCTTACACCACGGTGGCCAACAATCCACGGCGCTATGAGCGTTTTTACACATGAACTTCTAATTTTAGTTATGCGAAGTTTGCTGCTAGAGGAGTAACTATAACATATTCGCTTTGAGATTACAGCTCTTTCACAGAAAGTTTAAAAAAAGAAAAAGAAAAACTAGTGTTGCGTAGCACTCTTTGGAATAATTATTTTCCTCGCATTTTCTTCTTGTGGTGCTCTCCAGTTTTCGAATAATATTATCATGCATTCTCAGACCACTAATGGCTGAATATCCTCCCAAGTCTCTTCCACAACTTTACGTCTTGAGTAAAGCGCTTACATGTCTCTTTGGCATGCTTTCGAATCTGATCTCGTCGTCATTTGGGCCTTTTTCTGTCCATTCATGTCCACTCTGTTATTTCAGTTGTCCGACGGAGGTGCGCTTTCCTGCCATTTGCTAACTGCCACTTAGATGTCATTGTTCTGATAAACACTAGTCAACATTTTTAAACTTTGTTTTCATAACATAGGTGAAATCTGGTCTGTGCTGAATTCAAATGCACTGCCGGAAAGTGAAAAAAAAAACACCATTAAAAATTGCAGCTGCGTTTATGAGATTTATGTCGTACCAACAACTTGTTAAGAAAGGAAAGTAATCACACGTGTGAGGTGATTCAATGTTTATTTTAACCTTTTACCTTTTAATGAGTGTTACAGTGTACAGAAGACATTGCACGAATCTTGGAGATCATAACCAACAGCGAGTCGTGCAATGATAGCGTCTCACTGGAGTTGCCACGAGTTTGGAACCAGTTCTTCAAATAGTGATTGCCTCTTGGTTTTCCTTCCAGGATTACGCGTGTTAAACGAGCAGAACGCCTCGTGTCTTTGAATACCTTATTACGTTCGCATCTATTCGTTATTGTCATGTCACCACGTTCAAATTGTTGAACCGTTCTGTTATCCAGTTTGCAGTTAGCTGTCTACCTTTCTTGAGAAAGCCATCTGGTTGATGTGCGAAAGCTTGGAAACTTTTATCTCTATTCTACGCCAAGAAATGTCGGATCACTAGTATAGTTATACTATTGGGTTGTCGGAAAAGTCATGACGTATTTTGGCACCCGATGGCGGTTGGGCGGTTTTGGAAGTACTAGAGACATGCGCAGCTCTGTTATCGCTATGGCATTTGACAGGTGCCAGTTCTAGCTGCAGTTCAAAATGAATAGTGAGCTATTTGGTGGATTTGGGGAGATTTGAGATCAATTTGAAGATGGAAGACCAAGCTGTGGATTTTCGCCATATTTTACGGTTTTACTTTCGTAAAGGGAAGAACGCGCGTCAAGCTCTACAGTTGCAGCGGTGATTCGCAAAATTGCGTGCTGGTGATATTGACCTCAACGAAGCTCTTCTGTCCGGGAGGCCAACCGAGGTTGATGACGACCAAATCAAGGCATTGATCGAGTCAAACCCACCTTACACTACACGAGAGATTGGAGACACATTGCACATCCATCATTCATGCGTTCACGACCACCTGAAGAAGCTGGGATAAGTAAGCAAGTTCGATGTGTGGGTTCCTCATGAACTCAAAGAAGCTCAATTGACGGCGCGTATAATCATCTGCGATATGCTCATTAAACGTGAGGAAAACGATCCTTTTTTTGGAAGCGACTGATAACTGGTGACGAAAAGTGGATTGTGCACAACAATGTGCTGCGCAACCGGTCTTGGTCCCGACGTGCTGATTCGCCTCAAACGACATCCAAAGCAGACATTCATCAGCGGAAGGTTCTGGTCTCAGTGTGGTGGGATTTTAAAGGTGTCGTGTTTTTCGAGCTCCTACCACGGAACCAAACAATTCGAATGTGTACTGTCGGCAATTAGACAGTTGGAACGAATCCACCATCCAGAAACGTCCAGAGCTCGTTCATCGTAAAGGTGTTGTGTTCCATCACGACAACGCGAGACCACACACAAGTTTGATCTCTCTCCAAAAATTATTGGAGCTTGGGTGGGATGTGTTGCCACACCCAGCATACTCGCCTGACCTTGCGCCGTCAGACTGCCACTTGTTTTGCTCTCTTCAACAGTACTTGCGTGGTATAACGTTCAATTCAGATGAGGCTTTAAATCAGCATCTTGTACAGGTTTTCGCCACGAAAGACAGGTCCTTCTATGAACGAGGCATTCTGCAGCTCACTGAAAGATGGCAAAAGGTTATCGAAGAAAACGGGCAGGATGGCATTGATTTATCTTTGTTCTTTCTATTAATAAATGATCTTTGTAAAACATGGCTAAAATACGTCGTGACTTTTCCGACAACCCAATATTTAAATACATTTGTTCAAGTTATAAAACCTTTGTTGACCATTGTAATGATATAAGGTCTTGTCATTTACTTGATCCATGAGTTCCATTTCCTATCTTTGTTGGTTACACCAAGCATGCATCTCTCCATGCTTCTCTGAGTTGTCCTCAGTCTTTGTATGACATTCTTCAGATTAGTTTCATATCTTTCTTCCATAAGGAAGAATTGTGATTATGCATTGATTATATACACTCAATAGGCAGCACATTAGAAATGCATACCTACTAGCGTGTTAGTCCACCTCTCGTGCAAAAAACAGACTGTACACGCCGAGGCATGGGCGCCATCAGATTCCGGAGGGTTTCTGGAAGTAATACTAACCGTTGCAGCATTGTTCATGACTCTGCCCGAGACGTCTGCCCAGGAACCATGGATCTCATGTTTCGCTCCACGGCATTCCAAAGAGATTCCACAGGGTTTAAATCTGGACCGTGGATGATTCCAAGTTCAGATGGGTGTTACTCGAGCCATTCCTGTATCGTTGCTGCCTGGTGCGGTGGCTCACCGTCCTGATAAAAACAGACCATCGGCCGCAGGATGTGCGAAGGCCGTGACAACGTGTAGGTGATCTTCCAACACATGCTGGTAGCGCACAGCGGTTAAGGACATATCCAGACACACTAAACTAATCTGTCCCATGAGAAGGCTCCCGAAACCATCACAGAGACACCACACTATTGAACAAAGCCGACCTGACACACAGCAGCCATGGCCTCATGATGTCGTCGCCCCACCTGCACCCTCCCGTGAGCTCGGTACAGCTGAAAAGGGGATTCAACTGAGTACACCATGGGCGCCACTTTGCAGACGTCGAGTTTTAATGATCCCGGCACCAGACGAGGGGTAATGTCCGAATACGAGCAGTCAACAGTGACACAGGGGTAGATCGTTGGTTCTCGTACCCTAGGGTATACGGCGTGCACTGTACCGTTTGCCCGGTGACTCTTCTTGGGACATCGACATTTAACAGGATGTGATTTGCGTAGCCTTCGCTGAGCCATCGGTCTCTACTAGCATGAGTAGTCTACGTTGATCCCGGTTATCAATTGCGTGTGGTCGGCCACTGCTCTCTCTCTCTCTCTGGTCACTGGTACGTCCGTCGATGGTATACTCGTGGTACACCCTCGATAGGGTTGCCGTCGGGAACATTTGAGCGACAGAATGACCCACCTCGCTTGCCCCGACAATGCGTCCACGATCAGTGTGATACACTGTTAAGAAATCCTGGTGTCCGCCTATTTATTGCACGTGATCGATTTAAGTCGGCTCTATTCTGTACGGGGGATGCGCATGTAAACTGCCCATAACCGTCATCTCCAGTGTTTTGAACACCAAAGAGCAATTGAATTAGAGACAGCTGGCGTTATGCAAATGTGGCGCTGTGGGCGACCCTGTAAATGGAAACGACATGACGTATGCAGCGATCCGACATTATAAGGAGTGATGCGACGGGAATCAGTAAGATTCGGACGCAGTATGGGTAAGACGAAGGATCTAAGCGCATTTGATCGTGGGCAAATTGTCGGGACCCGACGAATGGGTCACTCCATCTCGGAAGTCGTGCAGGCACTGGGATTTTCACGAGCCACTGTGTCACGAGTGCACCGTGAGTACATCGAATCCGGTAAAACCATTCCTGCAAGGGCCAACTGCCGTGGACAACAGCATGTGAATGAGCGGGGTCATCGTTGGCTGGCTCGCATTGTAACAGCAGATAGACGGGCTACAGTGCAAGAAATCACTCGGCAATTTAACGCTGGTGTACAAAAACGTGTAAGCTGCCACACCATTCATAACCATCTTCTTGCTATGGGGTACAGAAGCCATCGTCCCACGACGGTACCGTTACTGACCGCACATCACAGGGTACAAAGATTAGCATGGGCGCGGCAACGTCGCCACTTGACCCTAGACATGTGGAAAATGTTGCCTGGACTAATAAGTCGAGATTCAAGTTGGTACATGCGGATGGAAGGATACGAGTACGGCGCAAACCACATGAAGTGATGGATCCTTCTTGCCAGCAGGGTACTCTTCAAGCTGGTGGGGGTGGCATTCTCGTCTGGGGACTGATTATGAGGACTGAAATGGGACCTCTGGTAAGTGTGACATCGTCCTTCAGAGGTCAACGTTACCGGGATATCCTGGACAACTATTTGCCCTCGTTTGTGCGTCTTCAACATCCAACTGGGGACCTCATCCTGCAACAAGACAATGCACCGTGCCATCGCTCCCGAATTGTATCCGAATGGTTGGATGAACACTCCACGAACGTGACCTCGCTTCCTTGGCCAGCTAGGTCACCTGACCTCAATCCCATCGAGCACATCTGGGATGCCATCGAGAAAGATGTTTGAGGCTCTAACAAATCTCCATCAAATCTTCGTGAATTGTGGGAGCTTGTTCAGGGGACGTGGATGCGTATGGCTTCCCAACGCTTGCGGTGTCTTGTCGAGTCCATGCCGAGACCAATTGCCGTCGTTTTCAGGGCGAAAGGTGGTGCTACACGTTACTAGACAGGTATCTCTGATTCAGTTTCTCTTCAGTGTATACTGGGTGCACTTTTCTTCTGAAACATGATGAGAAACTCCTCTTGAAAATTGCGCTGTTTCGTTGAAGTGCACTGCAGCTAAGTTTCATATGCCTATTAATTTCTTCTTCTGGGTGGCCTCGTTTTTTCATTTGCGACCCCACATCGCCTTCCAACAGACGGATTGTAAAACATCATGCTGCTCTGTTTGTGAAGCAAATGTTATTATTTATCATAAGCTGTTAGTCTCAGCTATATTTCTTACACCACCATATGGCTGATTATTGATACATTTTATAATATGCTGAGTCAAAGGAAGCGTCAATGCACCCGAAAAGGCGACAGAATTTTACTTTTTGTTGGTGTCGCTGTACACTCTTGAAAACTCTTTCTGATCACTGGTTGTACTTCTTCTCTTTATCACCAAAACGATTTTTTTTATTGGAGGTTTAACGACCACCGTGAGCAACTTACTGGGCTATAAGCAGTCTCCCGTCCCTAATTTAGGGTCACTGGTTCCAGGAAAGGGAGAGAGCCGACGCCGTAAGACAAATACAACATCCATGCCTCACAGGGATTCGAACCCGGACCCATCTCGGACGAATGGTCACAAGCCAGCACTCAGACCACCGCGCCACCGGGTCAGCATCACCAAAATTTTTACCCTAATTTGAGCTAAGTTTACTCTTTCGAAATTATTAAATCCTTTCTCAGAATACAGAATTGGCCGCCCCGGTGGCGCAGTGGTCTAAGCGTTGGCCTCTAATCATTCGTCCGAACGGGGTCCGGGTTCGAATCCCGGTCAGGCATGGGTGTTGTGTTTGTCTTACGGCACTGGCGCTCTCCTTTCCCTGGAACCAGCGACCCTAAATTAGGGACGGGCGAATGCTTATAGCCCATTGAATTGCTCACGGTGGTCGTTAAATCTCCAATAAAAATAAAAAAATACAGAATTGTAGCTAGAAAATAAATTGGAAAGAATGTGGCTCAGGCTCTAAAGCAAATTCCCAAAGGAGAATTTCGGAAATGTTTTGAGTTAAGCTGGCGTCGTTGGAATAAATATATGTTCTCCCAGGGGAAATTGTGAAATTAGTTTCAGACATAAGTTCCTATGGAATTGCTAATAAACTAGCACCATTAGATTTATGGGCATATCTGGAAATTCCCACTGTGTTCTCAGCAAAAGTACATATGTGGCAGACATTGTCTGGCGGGAGATATTCTAATAAATGCGCGCCTCAAAAAGACTCTTTCACAGCATCTCCACAAAACTCTCTTCACTTTCTGCTAGGATCAACCTTTGTAGCTTTGTTTCTTTGTGTGTTTTCACATCCAGAAGAAACTTTCGTAGATAAAGGAAATGCAGATTTCTTACTACTGATCAAGCGGGAAATCTTATCGCGTAACGCAATGCAAAACGAACGCGAGACTTTGAAGAAAGCTATTTGAAATTGTACTTCATATATTCTTCCTTAGAAAACAGAGGAAGATCCTCCTACAAGGCCAAAGAGAAAGATAATATTCAAAGCAGCTTGTTTCTCGAAACGCTTAGTACTCCTCAAAGACGGAGCGAAACAAAATGCATCTAGCTCTTGCTTTAACCACACTGGCTTTCTGAAAATCGAACAAACTTCCGAACTGGAACTAATAATGTATACTACAAACCCAAAAGCTACTTACAGAAAACGAAGCGTAATGCTAACAGCGGTCACAATACTATGTAAATTATCTTTCTTCATTTTCGTCGGCATTTCTTAAATGAGCATTTATTTTTATTTTTCAGACCCATGTCTAGACAACTTCTTGTGAGAAAAGCTTTCTATTCCAAATATTTTACCAGCAGTATAAAACGAAAATGCCTATTTTCTATCTGCAACAATCAATTTTAAACGCGGGCCATATTGAAGAAGAAATTAATAGATGTTTAGAATATGTTAAATGACACGGTACAAAACGCTGTGTTATGCACGATAAACGAAGTCTGAAGATGACAGATGTACTTCGTAAAATTACATATAATGAACTATATACAAGGTTAAAAGATACTCATTAGATCTTTCAGACTCCCCTGGAGTCCTTCATCAGATGAAAATGACCGCATAAAAAGTTGCCATGGCATATAAATAAGGTAGTTGTTACCACTTAATTCAAATCACAGAACCAAATAAAAAGTCAAGCAAGTTACATACCGGAGGCCTACACCAAATACAGATAAGAGGGGACACACACTGTGCCAGTCTTCAGGGTGGAATGTAATTCTCTTTACCTTTTACAGGTACAATGGCTTTCCAGGACTGGGAAACTTGAGTAGGTGAATCCTCGTAGCAACACATGTTAAAGAGGATGTACAGACTCTCTGTAAAGCGGAATTGAGTCTTACTGGCTGGAGTTTTCAAAATCCCTGGCTTCTTCCCAGCGTGGGTAGTAAGTTCCCGTAGTGACGCGGCGAGATAAAGCAGTAGATGAAGCATGCATTTTAATGTTATATTTATGTTCCAAAAAACGCAATTTCACATTCCTAATCGTGGAACCAACATACATCTGTGGAGGGAGGGGGGGGCTATGGGTCCACTGGCTTCAGAGGAATCTTGTACACACCAAATCGTTCCAGGTGGTTCACCGGATCTCTGTCTTTGCGAACCAAGCTAAAGATAGTGTTGGTTCTAAGGCCGAAATCATGTAACACAGCGTTTTTTTATCGTATCATTTAATTTTAGTCTGCACGCACCGTCATCATCAACGTTTAGAACATGGTTGATATTTATTGGAAGACACGGTGCAAATTTCAAATGAATGTACCATTACTTTTCAAAATTTTTAATCAATATTTTCCCATCCCTGTGGCGTAGTGGCTTACGAACGTTCGTCCGAAATGAGCCCGAGCTGGAGTCCCATGGATGAGGTGTTTTTCTTACCATGTTGGTTAGCTTTCTTCCCCAGAAAACAGTGGACTCAAAAAAGAGAAGGACGACTGCAAATAGCTCACAGATTTTCTAAACGGAGGTCTCTAACCCCGATATAATACATAAATTAGACGACCAGAATACCCCACAGAAAAATTATTTTCTTACGCATCCCATTATAATTCTCTGCAGTGAACGAATTCATATATTTGTAATGAGCATTTTAGTAATCTACTTAGGTTCTTTCAAAAGTTTTGCACACTGCGCCGGCACTGCCCGTACGATGATGCAATCCCTCAAATCGTTGCACCAGTTGTAAGTCGGACTTCAGTATACACATTTGTATCTACGCTTGCTGGTTAATTTGTTCCTGTTCCGAAAGATTCTGCTTAGAACTAGAGGAAGAAAGCGAGTCAGGTCAGATCTCGCGTACCGACCAGCGATACTACATTAAAATTGAAAGTTTGCGAAGGAAATCCCCTACTGAAGTGCATAGTGCTTTCTGCCAAGCTTGTGGGTTAGGGTAGTGGATCGTATCACAGTGTCATGGGGGGCTTCTCGTTTCCTACAAGGTCGGAAAAACATCAAAGACGACCGAAGAAGCGGCCGGCCATCAGATTAAATGGACGGCATTTCTGTGGATATCGTCAACAGCATTTTGGAAAAAGATCAACGGAAAACATGTAAAGTGATGGCATATGAAGCAAACATGTCTGCCGCTTCGGTTTTCAGAATCCTAACTGAAAATTTCCAGAAGAGAAGAGTGTCTACCAAATGGGTTCCGCACAATCTGAATGAAAAGCAGCAAGCAGTTTGCAAAGGTTTCGCAGAAGAATTGCTCTAGCAGTACGAGACAGAAAGTGAGCAGTTTTTGGACAGAATTGTTACTAAAGACGAAACCTGGATACGAGACTTTGAACCAAGGACTGAAATCTCATTCAGCTCAGTGGAAACATCCAGAATCACCTCGCGAGAAAACATTCCGCCGCCAACAATCGAAGGTTCAGCTAATGATTTTATTCGTATGCCAAGGTTCGAGTGATAGCAACAGACGTAGTGCGTGAGGGGACCACTGTGACAGCGGAATACTACAGAAGCTTTCTTGCAAAATGTTTTGCTCCCAAAGATTTTCTAAAGAAGGCCCGACATGCTGGAAGCTGATGTCATCATTTTTCACGATAACTCGAGGTCTCATGTTGCCCGTAAAGTAAGAGACATTCTGGGAAAGTACGGAAGGGGATTGCCTCCCCACGTGACGTACAGTCCTGACATGAGCCCGATAGACTATGACTTGTACCCAAACTGAAGAAGACACTCCGCAGGGAATGATTCAGTACAATTCAGGATGTTTCTAATGAGGTGACCCGAGTAATCCGACGCCTCAACAATGGAGGTGTCCTGCCTGGAATACAAGATTTGCCCAAACGTTGGGCCGCTGTCATAAAGAAACATGGAGATTACTTTGAAGGCCTGTAAAATTATGTTGTGAAATACCTTTGTTTTTTAAGAGATAGACCACAGTATGTAAAACTTTCAATAAGCCTCGTATGTAACGACTACTTATCAATGAATACTTCTTAAGTCATGTATGTAAGGATAAATTTAATTAGCCGCCCCCTTGGCGCAGTGGTCTAAGCGAGGGTCTCTGATCATTCATCCGAACGGGGTCCGGGTTCGAATCCCGGTGAGGCATGGATGTTGTGTTTGTCTTACGGCACTGGCTCTCTCCCTTCCCTGGAACCAGTGACCCTAAATTAGGGACGGGCGACTGCTTATAGCCCATTGAGTTGCTCACGGTGGTCGTTAAATCTCCAATCAAAAAAAAATTAGTTACTTATGTAATTATCACTTTGTGTAGTTTTCCTTTAAAATTATCTTCCAAGCAGAAGAACGTTAAGTGTTCCATATGCCTTCAGCACCTTCAAATTTTTCTGTAAAATAATCCCTTTGCCATTTCGAATCTTTTTATTCAAAAAATATTATCAAAATACACTATCTACCAACAAGTCATTGGACACATGTGATAGCAAAGAAAACGAAGTTTATTCACCTTCAATAGTTGGTGGAGCCTCCACGAACGGCGATAACAGCTGCGACCCTCCTGGTGCGTACTCTCAACTAGGCGCTGTACGACGGCTAGTGGTATTTTTGCGACCATGGGTCCCGTGCCATACCCGGAGAAACACCCCCATAGCCTAATTCCACTGCCGCCAAACTTCACAGTTAGCACAATACATTCCGGCAGGATGCGTTTTCCAGGAAAACGCCAAACCCAGACCCTGCCATCCGAACGGTAGAGGGTGAACCTTGATTCGTTGCTCCAGAGTACCTGTGTCCACTGTTCAACGGTCCACTGTCGACGTTCTTGGCACCACGTTATCCGAGCAGCGCTATTGGACTTGATGATCAAAGGCTTGTGAGCGGCAGCACGTACATGATAACCGAGCAAATGGGCTTAATTACGGATGGTATTCATTGAAAGAACAGTCCCAGATGCCTGTTGAAACTCCTCGCGGATGTGGCCCATCGATTTGGTGCGGTTCTTCTGAATTTCTCTGGCCAGCACCCGTCGGTATCTAACTCCCAGTTTTGTGGGTCTGCCGGGTCGGGGCACATTCCGACAGTCACCTCTCATCTTCCACTTGCCAATCACGTATGCCACTGTCGATTTTGGGTACTTCAACTCGCTGGATATGTCACGTATGGATCGGCCATTTCTGTGATACCCGACGTTTACACCTTTCTCGAAATCAGAGAGCTCCGAACTGCGTGGCATCTTGCATGCGACTAGTTGCGTTGTTGTTTCCTACACGATATTTAACGGCGGCAGCCGTGACGTGTATCAGGACCGCAGATATCGTAGGTTGCAGGGGTGTCCAATTATTAGTTGGTAGATAGTGTATTATCCTTTATGCAGATGATACCACTTTGTTTTTCAGTGGAACTGACCCTAATGAAATAATTTTACAAGGCAATATAGAATTACAGAAATACATGGAATCGTTGGGAGCAAATGAGCTGGTACTAAATACAGATAAGACTAAAGCGGTAACTTTTTCTAGACAGAAAACAAAACAAGATATAAATATACCATTATTATTGGATAACAAATCAATTGAAATAGTACGTAACTTTACTTACCTTAGAATTAAACTCAGTAATGACTTAAAATGGAATAAACACATAGAAAATTTTCTGAGTAAAATATCAAAAAATATAGGAATTGTAAGCCATGTTTTAATAAATCTTACGATTAAAACATTAAAATTATTGTATTTTACTTTACTTCATACACACCTTAATTATTGCATATCAACATGAGGTCAAACAACTTAATCCAATATTAAAAAACTGCAAATACTTCAAAATAAATTAATTAGACAAATAGATTTAAAATAAAACTTTAACATTAATTATTATATGCGGTTGGGTATTCATGGTTTTACAAGAGCTTTCCCTAATAAATATAATATAATGACTGTTAAGGAATTATACGATTTTAACTTATGGAAAATTATGTATAAAATAATAAAAAATATCATAGAACATGATCTAATAAAACTAACTGCTTATGCACATCAATACGATACTAGAAATCAGCATACCAGTTTTACCTAAAATTACAACCATAAAACGAAGTCTGCATTACTGTGAACCAAGATTTTGGAATTCCTTACCTAGAGAACTAACAGATATCAATAACTATAACTTATGTAACAAGAAACTTAAAGCATATACACTGAAGTGCCAAAAAAACTGGTACAGACGAGCTTATGCAAAATACCTAGCAACGTCACCTATTTGCGTACTCGGTTGCGTCCGCCAGTGCATATATAAAGCGATAGACATCCTTGCCAGCTGTAAGAGCTGTTTTCGGCATGTGAATGACAAGTAATAACGATTTAAGCGATTTTCAACGCGGTGTCATAGTTGGCGCTCGTGAGATGGGCCATAGTATTTCGTAGGTAGAAACGAAGTTCGGATTTTCACGGACGACCATTGCAAGGGTGTACCGCGACTACAAGAATTCCGGCAAAACCTCCAACCTACGATTCCAGAGTGGCCGTAAAAAGAGATTGGTTGAACGTGACCATCGTCGGCTGTCAATAATCGTTTTACGCGACATTCTCGCAGGTATCATCGGAATGCAATGCTGGAGCCTCAACAAGCATCAGCGTCCGGACTGTGGAACGTACCCTGCACGATATGGGCTTTTTTTTTTTTTTTTTTTTTTTTTTTTTTGATTGGAGGTTTAACGACCACCGTGAGCAACTCAATGGGCTATAAGCAGTCGCCCGTCCCTAATTTAGGGTCACTGGTTCCAGGGAAGGGAGAGAGCCAGTGCCGTAAGACAAACACAACATCCATGCCTGACCGGGATTCGAACCCGGACCCCTTACGGACGAATGATCAGAGGCCAACGCCTTAGACCACTGCGCCACCGGGGCGGCTATGGGCTTTGGGAGACGACGCCTAACTCTAGTCTCCTTGATGGTGCACGACACAGAGCTAAGCGCCTCGCTTAGGCACGGCAACACCGCCACTGCATACTTAATGACTGAAAACAAATAGCCTGGTCTGACGAGTCGCGTTTCCAACTGTATCGGGCAGATGGAAGGATTCGTGTGTGGCGCAAACCCCATGAAGCCATGGATACCCGCCTGTCAACATGGAACTGTACCGGCTGGTGGGGGGTCCGTAATGGTATGAGATGTGTTTAGCTGGACTTCACTGGGAACCCTGGTACGTCTACAAACATCTGTGACCGGCCAACGCTATGTGCACATCCTTTCTGAGGAGGTACACCCGTCCATGTCCTGCATACATGCTGATGGGTTGGGCCTGTTTCAAAAGGACAATGCACCTCCACACAAGTGTCGGGACGCCACATTATGGTTAGAGGAGCATTCATCTGAGTTTGGGGTGTTGCCGTTCCCACCCAAGTCCCCAGATCTGAACGTGATAGAACACATTTGGGAGGCCATTCAACGCGCTATCGAACACAGGAATCCGACATCTCGGAATGCACCCGAATTGTGGAACGCTCTTGCAGGAAGTTTGGTGTGCATTGCCTGCAGCATATTTCCAGAAGCTAGTGGAGTCCGTGTCCCGTCGTATTTCTGCAGTCCTGCGCTCCCATGGGGGACTTACCAAGTATTAGACCGGTGTACCAGTTTTTCTGGCACTTTAGTGTATATTACATTAACTACAAAAAATACAAAATAATAATAATAAAAGAGATGGGAAGGGGAGGGTAATCGGAGAGTTGGAGGGCAAGAGTATTCTCTAATTTTAGCACCTCGGAGATTTCATGTTATATTAATAGTAATCTACTTTCATGGCTGTCTTGTATTGTTGAATTTACTTAAGGAGCTCGGGGCCAAGTCAGGACTTTGTGAGACCTTTTCCCGGAACTTCCTTGCTGTTGTTATAAAAATAGATATATATCAATGTAACAATAAATCATGAATATGTAACAGCAGAAATAATAAATGAAATGAAATGAAATGAAACATAGATCATATGAGCAAGTTGCAGAACAATAATTAAATTAATAATGTTTGTTGTATCAACTGTTATCCTACCGTTAAGTTTGTTAATTATGAAAAACATGATGCCACACGTTCGGTTGCAAAAAAAGAAATACTTTTGACCACAAAAAAAAAAAAGAAAGAAAAAAAATCAGATTGTGAACGCGAGCCTCATATAAGTGAAATTATTTTTATGATTACACAGGTACACGACAAAAATTGTTAAGACACTAACTCTCAGCTTGTTAAGTTCACATTAACGGCAGTTATTAGCTTCATTGTAACATCTTTCGGGCTGATTGCCAAAACTTTATGATTTATTTTTTTATCGTTGCACCCGGATAACTACACTCTTCGTACATCAGAAGGTCTTAATTAATAATATAAACAGCCAGATCTGTCTGGTACGCTTGACGTCACAGCAACGTCTGCGTTCCTGCGCCTTCACGTATAGATCGATTCGTGTGTGCTCTCGAGATAATCAAAGTGATTGCGCACTACACAATAGCAAGTGATCTAATGTCAAAGTGATTGTGTGCTATATAATATCACGCGATCACTTTGACATGTCAAAGTGATCGCGTGCTGATTTAAAAACATTGGATTATCAATTACTCGAGTTCTATTCATCCTATTTACAAAATTTGAATTAAAATTTTAATATCACAGCAAGTTGAGTTTGTATATTAATTTAATTCAGCACAATTCGAATATTAATTTACACGCTTTAATGATGTTTTACGGTTTTGATTTAACTAACTTTCGGAATTTAGTGCTATTAAAAGTCATTATATTGTACATTTTGCAAAAATATACATCTATCTAAACGCTCTAACCTACAATAAAAACCGAAATCTTGAGATGTCAAAGTGAGCAAAATTGCATCTAACAACAGATGTCGCCCAAACAGCATATTGTGGATAATTTAGATTGTTCCGATTTGTAATGCCAGATGTCGCATTATTTTGTAGAGAAAGCTTCGGTAGACGTTTCAAACTAACCGTTCAATAGGACAATCTAAAACAAGCCGTGAACGAAATAACAAGTGTGCCGGATAAAAAGTTATTTAACGCAAGAAATCAAAGCAAAAGCTATTAAGGTAAATTTACACGAAAACAACTGGACTACAAGGAAAACTGTTAAACAACAAAAAATAATTTGCACAGAATGTATTTTTTATCACGAGTTCTTTTGAGGTCTTTAAAAAACAGAAATAAAGAGCATATAATTTTCAGTTCTAACATTCATGAATTCTTACTATATAAGTTTTTACTACACTGGCGTGCAAAAATTAAGGACGAGACGGGTTTTCGAATGTAACGTCATGCAGAAGTGCTCCACATCGACTCAAATCATACCATAAGATCCGCAAGATGTAAGAATATGGGATAAGTGAGCAAAACCGTCCAAAGAAGAATCCAAAGGATACAAAGGCACTTTATTGAAAACGTATCTTCGAGCACAACTGGACAGAAGACAAAAACGTCCATGTGACAGGTGGCTGCCAAGAAAAATCCAGTCTTTAGTAGGGGATATGATCACCCCTGACTGTGTTGCAGGATTTACAATATCTGTCCATCCTGAGGACGAGGTTGTCAAGGAGCTGTTGAAGCATCGCGGCCCATTCCTCTTGTAGCGCCAATCACAGCTGTGGGATCGTTGCTGGTGGCTGGTGATGTGCTTCCAAGCGTCTCCCGAGAAGGTCCCACACGTGTTCGATTGGATTAAGGTCCGGGGACCTTGCGGGCCAATCCATGCATTGAATATCTCCACCCTCCAACAGCTCTGCAACAGCCACTGTGCGAAGAGGTGTAGCGTTGTCGTCCATGAAGAGGAACTCAGGACCCACAGCACCTCTAAACAGACGGACGTGAGGAAGGAGAACCTCGGTACAATAGCGGTAACCAGTGACTGAACCTCCTTGGAAGATATGGAGGTCAGTACGGCTAGCAAGAATGATACCGCCCCAAACGGGAACCCCGCCAACTCCAAACCGGTCCCTTTCGATGATGTTGGATGTGTGATTGCGTGTTCCCTGTTCTCTCGAGATGTGTATGCGTCCAGAATCGCTCGTCAGACTAATGCGGCTCTCATCTGTAATGAGAACTCGACCCCATTGCTGATGTTTCTGGCACCACATAAACCGCAGTCTCCGATGAACAGGCGTTTATGGTACACACCGTACAGGTCGTCGTGCAAATAAAGCACCTTTGTTCAGCTTCCTGGCCACGGTAAAACGCGATAACGGACGTCCAGTTGTCTGTTGCATGTGCCTTGCAATTTCTCCCGCTGTCTGCCGTCTGTCTCTTCTCGCCTGTAGGAGAATATACCGGCCGTCTGCCGCCGTGGTTGCTCGTGGACGACCATTGCTAAACTCTCGGACAGCTGTTCCTGTGGTTTGAAATGTTCTCCAAGCTCGTGAAACGACGCTGTGGGCGATCCCGAAATCCTCGGCATAACTAGTCACACTTCGACCTTCTTCCAATTTCCCAATGACTCGACCTTGAGTAAAGTCATCCAGATGTCGTCAACTGGATTGCCTGTTGGCCATATCACACGGTGGCAGCAACTCGACGTCGTTCAACCCGATGTACACCGTGCAGTAGCTTTCGCCGAATTGCTGAGCGTACACCGCCCGTGTGCTTTATACCCTTCCGAACCCCCCCCACGTCATACTGCATATATGCGCATGCCCTACCGTACCGGACGCTAATCTATCTGCTGAGTGGTCTTTCGGTCCGTTCTGTCTGCTCGTTTTGCTCTTATGCTCATTTCTCCTCTCCGTCCTTAATTTTTGCACACCAGTATATACTTCCTTACAAAAGAACCGGCGTCTATTTGATTTGCTTTCAAACGGCTTTAATTACAATTTCGCCCCCTGTAAATTAGATAACAACTTTCAAGTAGAATCATAAGACAGTACTTACAATGCCCCCTTCATTATTGTATATCCCTTTTTAGACACTTTACTCGATCAGTGATAACTTGCTCACAACAACTATCCAAGTAACACATTCCTCCCTACTCTTCAGGGTTCAGCAGTATACAATTCTGCGCTCGCTTTTCAGCAAGCGTTAGTATCAAAATGTTGTTCATGATAACATTTAGATAACTAGAAACATATCGTACTCGAAATCATCGTGAAAAGCATAGTGAAGTTGACTCATTCAAAAAGGCAGCTCTTGAGTATGTGCCATTGACTTCTGACATGCTGTGAGGGTTGCCAAACTTACATTTGTCGAGAGAGAAAACGTAGCGTTAAGCTTATCAAAACCTTCAACCAGAACAAACCAAACGTATATAAAGAAACAGGAACTCAAAAGAAATGTTCAATTAGAGCAGCGGTTCCCAACCTTTTTTGGCTCTCGAGCCCCTTTCAACGTTACCGGTATATTGTTATCATGAACCTCTGCATCTATTTCTGTTCACATAATAAGTAATATAACAGTTTTGTATGCATATTTTTAAATGCCTCCAGTACTTACGGTTTTTGCAGTTTATTTCGTGGAAGTTACATTTTTTCTTACGGAAATTCCTGTAATTTAATTATTAAAAGTTAAACTAGATAAAACGGGTAGTAATACGCCAAATAACTAAGTAAAGAACGCCTACAGGTGCCTTGGAGGCACCCGTAGGTGCTGAAAGCTTGCAACCAGTTGTTTGCTGCCAATAAACGGTTATTATCTTTCTTTACTTATTAAAAGTTATTTCAGGAATATATGTTTGGTAAAGAGAAAAGGATTTTAACATCGAAAGGTAAACTTGCTGTATTATAAAATTTAAATTAATGGTTAATCAAGCTTTTTCTAGGAACCCTATTGTCAAACTTGTCGACCGTAAATTTTTATCAGTTTAATGTGTTTTAGAAGATTTCATAAAATCAATTTGCGGCACATTTGAAGAAATAATTTCTTTTTTTTTTTTTGCTCTTCATTACCATATTTCACCATGGTTTCAGTATCCAACCACTGATCCATAATTTCACAGTAAAAAAATCCTAATGGTAGGTATTTCCGCTTTAAATTTCAAATTTTTCACAAGCTCCTGCAATCCCAATGCTACCTTAACGATGCCCGAACTTTTGATGATCTGAGAGTTCCGATGAACTACAGCAGCAGCGCGCACTCTGCAAAGTCATCCACAAGCTAAAAACTAACCGGCTTATTTCTACGTTAGAGTCAGAAAGAACGACATGATCCGTGACCTTGTGATGTCATGAAGTAGTCTTTCCCTCACTGCGGGTATCCGCCGCACACGGATGTTTTTGAAACGTAATACAGCACCAATAATCCCCTCGTGCATAAATGAATGTGAAAAGAGCGTAGATCATAGAAATGAAGTGGGAAGCGTTGATCACAGAAATGAATCGAAAACGTAGATCATAGAAATGAGTGGAAGGCGTAGATCATACAAATGAATGGGAGCGTAGATAATAGAAATAAATGGGACGCGTAGATCATAAAAAGCAATGGGAAGCGTAGATCATAGCAATGAATGGGACGCGTAGATCGTAGGAATGAATGGGAAACCTATGTCATAGGAATGAGTGGAAGGCGTAGGTCACAGAAATGAATGGGAAGCGTAGATCGTAGAAATGAATGGGACGCGTAGATCATAAAAAGCAATGGGAAGCGTAGATCATAACAATGAATGGGACGCGTAGATCGTAGGAATGAATGGGAAACCTATGTCATAGGAATGAGTGGAAGGCGTAGGTCACAGAAATGAATGGGAAGCGTAGATCGTAGAAATGAATGGGACGCGTAGATCATAAAAAGCAATGGGAAGCGTAGATCATAGCAATGAATGGGACGCGTAGATCGTAGGAATGAATGGGAAACCTATGTCATAGGAATGAGTGGAAGGCGTAGGTCACAGAAATGAATGGGAAGCGTAGATCGTAGAAATGAATGGGACGCGTAGATCATAAAAAGCAATGGGAAGCGTAGATCATAGCAATGAATGGGACGCGTAGATCGTAGGAATGAATGGGAAACCTATGTCATAGGAATGAGTGGAAGGCGTAGGTCACAGAAATGAATGGGAAGCGTAGATCGTAGAAATAAATGGGACGCGTAGATCATAAAAAGCAATGGGAAGCGTAGATCATAACAATGAATGGGACGCGTAGATCGTAGGAATGAATGGGGAACCTATGTCATAGGAATGAGTGGAAGGCGTAGGTCACAGAAATGAATGGGAAGCGTAGATCGTAGAAATGAATGGGACGCGTAGATCATAAAAAGCAATGGGAAGCGTAGATCATAGCAATGAATGGGACGCGTAGATCGTAGGAATGAATGGGAAACCTATGTCATAGGAATGAGTGGAAGGCGTAGGTCACAGAAATGAATGGGAGCGTAGATAATAGAAATAAATGGGACGCGTAGATCATAAAAAGCAATGGGAAGCGTAGATCATAGCAATGAATGGGACGCGTAGATCGTAGGAATGAATGGGAAACCTATATCATAGGAATGAGTGGAAGGCGTAGGTCACAGAAATGAATGGGAAGCGTAGATCGTAGAAATAAATGGGACGCGTAGATCATAAAAAGCAATGGGAAGCGTAGATCATAACAATGAATGGGACGCGTAGATCGTAGGAATGAATGGGAAACCTATGTCATAGGAATGAGTGGAAGGCGTAGGTCACAGAAATGAATGGGAAGCGTAGATCGTAGAAATAAATGGGACGCGTAGATCATAAAAAGCAATGGGAAGCGTAGATCATAGCAATGAATGGGACGCGTAGATCGTAGGAATGAATGGGAAACCTATGTCATAGGAATGAGTGGAAGGCGTAGGTCACAGAAATGAATGGGAAGCGTAGATCGTAGAAATAAATGGGACGCGTAGATCATAAAAAGCAATGGGAAGCGTAGATCATAACAATGAATGGGACGCGTAGATCGTAGGAATGAATGGGAAACCTATGTCATAGGAATGAGTGGAAGGCGTAGGTCACAGAAATGAATGGGAAGCGTAGATCGTAGAAATAAATGGGACGCGTAGATCATAAAAAGCAATGGGAAGCGTAGATCATAACAATGAATGGGACGCGTAGATCGTAGGAATGAATGGGAAACCTATGTCATAGGAATGAGTGGAAGGCGTAGGTCACAGAAATGAATGGGAAGCGTAGATCGTAGAAATAAATGGGACGCGTAGATCATAAAAAGCAATGGGAAGCGTAGATCATAACAATGAATGGGACGCGTAGATCGTAGGAATGAATGGGAAACCTATGTCATAGGAATGAGTGGAAGGCGTAGGTCACAGAAATGAATGGGAAGCGTAGATCGTAGAAATAAATGGGACGCGTAGATCATAAAAAGCAATGGGAAGCGTAGATCATAACAATGAATGGGACGCGTAGATCGTAGGAATGAATGGGAAACCTATATCATAGGAATGAGTGGAAGGCGTAGGTCACAGAAATGAATGGGAGCGTAGATAATAGAAATAAATGGGACGCGTAGATCATAAAAAGCAATGGGAAGCGTAGATCATAGCAATGAATGGGACGCGTAGATCGTAGGAATGAATGGGAAACCTATATCATAGGAATGAGTGGAAGGCGTAGGTCACAGAAATGAATGGGAGCGTAGATAATAGAAATAAATGGGACGCGTAGATCATAAAAAGCAATGGGAAGCGTAGATCATAGCAATGAATGGGACGCGTAGATCGTAGGAATGAATGGGAAACCTATATCATAGGAATGAGTTGAAGGCGTAGGTCACAGAAATGAATGGGAAGCGTAGATCGTAGGAATGAATGGGACGCGTAGATCGTAGGAATGAATGGGAAACCTATATCATAGGAATGAGTGGAAGGCGTAGGTCACAGAAATGAATGGGAAGCGTAGATCGTAGAAATGAATGGGACGCGTAGATCGTAGGAATGAATGGGAAACCTATATCATAGGAATGAGTGGAAGGCGTAGGTCACAGAAATGAATGGGAGCGTAGATAATAGAAATAAATGGGACGCGTAGATCATAAAAAGCAATGGGAAGCGTAGATCATAGCAATGAATGGGACGCGTAGATCGTAGGAATGAATGGGAAACCTATATCATAGGAATGAGTTGAAGGCGTAGGTCACAGAAATGAATGGGAAGCGTAGATCGTAGAAATGAATGGGACGCGTAGATCATAAAAAGCAATGGGAAGCGTAGATCATAACAATGAATGGGACGCGTAGATCGTAGGAATGAATGGGAAACCTATGTCATAGGAATGAGTGGAAGGCGTAGGTCACAGAAATGAATGGGAAGCGTAGATCGTAGAAATGAATGGGACGCGTAGATCATAAAAAGCAATGGGAAGCGTAGATCATAACAATGAATGGGACGCGTAGATCGTAGGAATGAATGGGAAACCTATATCATAGGAATGAGTGGAAGGCGTAGGTCACAGAAATGAATGGGAAGCGTAGATCGTAGAAATGAATGGGACGCGTAGATCATAAAAAGCAATGGGAAGCGTAGATCATAACAATGAATGGGACGCGTAGATCGTAGGAATGAATGGGAAACCTATGTCATAGGAATGAGTGGAAGGCGTAGGTCACAGAAATGAATGGGAAGCGTAGATCGTAGAAATGAATGGGACGCGTAGATCATAAAAAGCAATGGGAAGCGTAGATCATAACAATGAATGGGACGCGTAGATCGTAGGAATGAATGGGAAACCTATGTCATAGGAATGAGTGGAAGGCGTAGGTCACAGAAATGAATGGGAAGCGTAGATCGTAGAAATGAATGGGACGCGTAGATCGTAGAAATGAATGTTGCAGGTCATAGAAATGAATGGGAAACGTAGATCATAGAAATGAAGGTTGCAGGTCATAGAAATGAATGGGAAACGTATATCATAGAAATGAAGTTTGCAGGTCATAGAAATGAATGGGAAACGTATATCATAGAAATGAATGTTGCAGGTCATAGAAATGAATGGGAAACGTAGATCATAGAAATGAAGGTTGCAGGTCATAGAAATGAATGGGAAACGTATATCATAGAAATGAATGAGAAGCGCAGATCATAGAAATGAATGGGAAAAGTAGATCATAGGAATGAGTGGGAACCGTAGGTCATAGAAATGAATGGGAAATGTAGATCATAGAAATGAAGGTTGCAGGTCATAGAAATGAATGGGAAACGTATATCATAGAAATGAATGAGAAGCGCAGATCGTAGAAATGAATGGGAAAAGTAGATCATAGGAATGAGTGGGAACCGTAGGTCATAGAAATGAATGGGAAGCGTAGATCATCGAAATGAACATTACAGATCTTGAAAATGAATGGAAAGTGAATCCCCGGAAGAAACAAATTTTCACAAGATGCACTCGATACGCCTTTCATGTGTATTCGTAAAGAGCTAATTCTTCCGGAGATATAGCTTTCATTTCATTTCTAAGAAATATTCCGTTTGTCTACCAAAAAAAGTGTGACGTAAATGCTCATTTTGATCAAACGAACATTATAATCACCCGCTATTATTCCCTAATTATTGAAATTTTTACCTGTCGAGTAGTCAGAAATGCGGGCTTCTGATTAAGCATCCGAACTAGAACCGGGATTGAGTCCCAGATGAAGCACAGCAGTAGTGTTTATTTCATCGTAATGGTTCTGTCCCTGACCTGGAACATGTGTCCTTTTATTTAGAGCAGGCGATACTTTATAGCCTATGATGCTCTATAACGAAACTGCAATTTTCTGCTGGGTGGTAAGATTTTAAACCACATCTTCCTACTCCGAAGCGGCTGTTCTACCGTTTGAGTTACGCCGGCAATACTTATTTTTGGTCTTGACTTACGTCACTTGAGTGGTACGTCACATACACTATATTGACAAAAGTCACCGGATACCTAGAAGAGAAACACAACATAGCATTTATTGACATACATTAGTACGGTATCGGTCCACCTTTGGCCTTAATGCATGCACTAACCCTTCGAGACATGCTTTCGACAAGGTTTTGGAACACAGCGATAGGTATGCGCTTTCATTCAGTACATAATGCTGCCGATAACTGTTGCTTAGTAGTAGGCCTTTTTCCAAAGTTCTTATGTGGCGCTCTAATTCATTCCCTAGGTGCTATATGGGATTACGATCAGGTCTCTGTAATGGCCAGTCCACACGGGATATGGGATTATCGTCAAACCACGCCATAACAGTCCTTGCTTAATGGCTCGGCACATTATCCTGCTGGTACCAACAAGGATCGGTTCCATAGTACTGCCACAGAGTTGGTAGGGCATAATTGTCCAGAATATCGAGGTAGACGTGCTGGGTAACAGTTTTGTCCACGATAACCAATGGGGGAACCATACCACGAAAGACACCCACACACGAGTACACTGCCAGCTCCAAAGTTGGCAGTAGGAACAGTACACTGTGGTAAATTGCGTTCTTCTGGCTGCCGCCATACCCACACACGGCCATCAGACAGATGGATCGTGTATCTTGATACATCAATCCATAGGAACCGTTTCCATTGATCTACGGTCCACGATAAATGTTCTTTTCACCATGCTAAACAACGAGTAGCATTCCCAGTGGAGATGAAAGACTTATGAGCAGCCGCACGACCACGGTAACTCATGGAATGAAGTTATCTTCGAATGGTACGTGAACATACCGACCTTCCAGCAGTTTTAGTCACCTGTACACTGAGGTCTTTTTCAGTACTCCGTCGATTAGCTGCAACGACTCTCCTAAGGTTTCCACGTCCTCTATCACTGATTTTCTTTGGTCTGTCTGTACGTTTTGCTGCTTCAGGCACGCAATGTGTCTTCCACGTATTCAGTGCAACCAAAACAGTTGACTCGTGTATGTTTAAACGCCTCTCAATTTCTCTTATGGACAAGCCACTAATATAACAACCTGCAATCTTTCTTTCTCAAAGTCAGTTCTCTCCCGCCGCGACATTTCAACTGAACCTCACAGTGCGATATGATACCGGTCAGCCGCAGGCTTGTTTTTATACCGTTTGCAGCTGTACCGCGCATTTTAACAACGCAGCGGATCCGTTCATTTGCTTTTGAAGGGGTGTCCGGTGACTTTTGTCCATATAGTGTGTATCACACCCCAGCGCTTGACAAACGCGGGGAATCGGAATCACAGGTTTTCGGCTCCGCCGACCCTGTAGAAGAACGACTTCTTATTAATTCTACGGGAAGCGTGAAAAATCATCACACATATTTTTTCGAACTTCAAATCCAGGAAATTAATTTTTACGTTCGGGTGCCAATATAGCGAACGAGCCTTTTCGACGATGGTGGGATTTGAAACCACGTTTACCTGCTGCGGAGCCGGACATGCTCCCCACTGAACTGCGCCGGCAATGCTTATTGCTTTAACTTGCATCACTTAGGAGGCACGACACAGCTTATGAGTGTGATTAGAAAAAGTTCAGATTTATTTTATAATTTTCTTGCATCAATTCATATTTCTTACACGCGAGGAAATCAAATATTTATCAAAAGTCCCTCTTTCAAGGCCACAAAAAAGAAGTATCACAAATTCCAAAAATGTTGATTCTATCGAGAATCGAAGGCTGAAGAACAAGACAGCTAGTCAAACTCTGAAAAACTGCATTTTGGAAATCAATTTTTTTTTTTCTGCCCATGTCTTTATAACGCACGATGTCAGAAAATGACTTTTCCTCTTTCATGTTCCTTTGCGTGAGGGTATTGGATGATATGTAATCTATGATAACAGGATCCTTGATATTTTCCCGAGCTTTCAGTTTGTGGTCACCGCTGATATTTCCCGAGTGTTCGCTATTTCGGCGAAAAGTACCAAAGTGGTGATTTTTTCCTCGCAAGGAACTTAATGGGTTTAGGAAATCTTCACTGCAGGTGCTGTTCCTCAACATATCGGAAACGAAGGCGGCTATACCTGTCTTCTCAGATTCTTTTAGTGCAATCCGTAGTAAATTGTAAAAAAAAAATAAGAAGCGCTGCCAGATTAATTATGAAAACCATGATGCCACACGTTCGGTTGCAAAAAAAGAAATACTTTTGACCACAAAAAAAAAAAAAAGAAAGAAAAAATTCAGATTGTGAACGCGAGCCTCATATAAGTGAAATTATTTTTATGATTACACAGGTACACAACAAAAATTGCTACACATCATAGTTTTCGTTTTTCCGAACATTACGGTCTGCGGATTATGCACCGCCGTGGATCAAACGAAAGATTTCTTTCTTTTTTTCCCCTTAAGTCCGCGGTTTATACACCGCTGCGGATTATACGATGAAAATTACGATTTTAATTTCTATAGTATCTGCGTTCACGACCGTTTGCAGCGACGTTATGCAAAACAAAAATGCAAGGGTCGTTGTCTCACAGTTAAGACATCCCAATGCAAAAAATGATTTTTCAAATCGGGCTAAGCTCAGAGATTTGGGCTGTGTAATGTTGGGCGGATGTAAATGGTGATAACAGAAACACGTTCTTTTCTTTTAACAAAATAAAATGTGCTAATATGGAGTCATATCCAGCTAAAAGCTCCAGGCCACAGGATATACACCGAAGAGCCATTATATTTTGGCCACCTACCTAATAAGCTGTAGGACCGTCTTTAGTCCACAAAACAGCAGCCACTCTGAGAGGCATCGATTCAATGAGGTAGCGACATGTGTTCTGGGGTATCTGATACCATAATGTCAACAGCAGGTCCTCCAGTTCCCGTACATTTCGGGGTGGTGGTGATTTAACGCGAACCCGCTTTTCCAAGTCGAACCACAAATGCTTGATTGGGTTCATGTCAGGTGATCTTGGAGAACAGGGCATTAACAGAAAGTCACCAGCAGGTTCCTCTAACCACTCCTTGACCATTCTGGTAGAGTGGCATGGCGCGTTATCCTGTTGGTAGTGGGCCATCACCAGCAGGAAACACATTTGCTGTGAATGTGTAAACGTGTTACGCAACGATGTTCAGATACATGACAGATGTCAACAATTGTGATATTGGGAAAATGGGGCATAAAGTGTCCCAAAGATAACATCACCCATATCATAAAACCACAGGCTCCGGCCTGTTTCCACCCAACAGTGCATTCAGATGCCATAGCCTCCGTTTGCCATGGGCGTCTTCACGCTCCGCCGTCTACGTGATGCACCAGAAATCTTGATTCGTCAAACCAGCCCACTTTCTTCCAATCATCCACGATCCAATCTTGATGATCTTGGGCTCATTTCATGCGTTGTTGACAATGACGTGCAGGAAGTATCGGGAACTGTCTGTGACTTCGGCTACGTACGCCCATGCGCAGATGACTGCAATGAACTGTGTTCTGTGATGCATCGCCTTCATCGCCACTGTTGTAGCTGCGGAAGATTTGTCGCACTGTGGCTCTGCGGTCGCTGTGAAGAATTCACGACAGTCTACGCTCCCCTCTGGCATCAGGACGATGCATGGCTAGACGACGGTTCATCGTTTGTCCATCTGTGCACCACTTTTGATACGTACTCATTACAGCGACACGTCAACAAACCCACAAGCCTCGCTGTTTTCGGGATCGCGAGACGCCGTGCAATCACAGTTTGCCCTTTATCAAACTCCAATAAATATGCAGCTTTGCCCATTCTGACTCCGAAGATTATACTAACCGAAAGCCGGTCCTCGTGTTGTATATATACTGCTCTGTGGACTTCACCTGCGCCACCGCTCGGTCTCCAGGCGTGCTCATTTCTCTAGGCTGGGGGTGGTCATAATGTAATTGCTCATCGGTGAGTGTCCTTACGTAAAGCGAGGGCAGTTTCACTAGAAACAAAATTTATGGTGGAGTATGATGAAAAAACCTGAGGAACGATAAGATATCGCTGCATAGACAAGTACAGAAAGTCCGCTAAATTTGTATATAAAACGCTTCTGAAAATTTGAGCAATTAGTCTTCGGAGGTTTTGATGATTTTCGTGATCATCTAAGACTATAAAGTATTGCCATTCCCTGAATTTAAGACACTGGTTTCAGAGAAGTGAAAGAATCTCTACGGTAGAACAAATACACTCAACGACTCATCCCAGACAAGAACCAGGATGAAACTAGTAACTTTAACATTAAACCCACGCCTCTGAACATTCGGCAATCGGCGAACGAATATGGAATGCACGAAAACGCTTATACAGTGCTTTTTACTGGACGAAAATGTGCTGCAACACTTGCTGAAAAGGGGAGGGTTAACCTAATAAGGAGCAAATAAATTCCTTGAACATTGTTCTTTAAACTTTATTACTGCTTCACGGTACAAAATGCTAAAAACATATTTTATTTTTTTGCTTTGTTTGGGGCTTTAACGCTTTAACGACCACCGTGAGCAACTCAGTGCGCTATAAGCAGTCGGCCGCCTCAAATTTAAGACCACTGTTTCCAGGGAAGGAGCCAGAACATAAACACAACATCCATTCCTCACCGAGATTCGAACCCGGACTCATCTCGGAGGAATGTTCAGAAGCCATCTCTTAGACCACTGTGCCACAGGGCAGGCCATAATTTACTTGCTCATATTATATTGAGTTATTATATTAAAAAAGCAGCATTCCATATCAGTTTTAATACATATCGAATGCTCAAACTAAAATCTATCTCAAGCTTATTTTAAAATAAGAGTTATGTTTGCGTTATGGATAAGATTTTATTAAGGAGCAGAAGGCAACTACATTTCGATCTAAAACAGTCCAGTTTGTGTTCAGTTCTTCAGATATTTCTACCGTTCTATCTGCTTCTTGCTTTTCATATTAACTGCCGAGAGATATTATGGAATTAGCAACGATCGGACGTACTTTATGAACTCAAACTGGGTTAGTTGATGCCCAACAATATTTTAGAACAATAAGGTAGCTGCTGTACTTGAAAGAGGAGACCTAACTGGGACGATTATAAACTTTGTCTGAGAAACACCTCTTTCGCTTGTGCTAGAAGGCATTTCAATGGTTTAAGAAGCTCATTTAAACTGTGGAAGTTGCTCAGGATTTTCAGTTTCGTAAAGTTGTAAGTATTCTCCCAAAAGATGAATCAGGGTTCTTGAATAAGTTGAAACCTGTAAGATAACTTCCTGATATTCTGTTCACGATACAGTATACACAAAAGATCCAAAACATTATAACCAGCACGTCCATATGCAAATTGAAGCAATTGTAGGTAAACGACGACGTGTGTAAAGGTCATGAACCGGTGAAAATAAAACCTGATACAGAGCTATGTTAATGAGTGTTATTCTTGTTCTTCAGATGGGAAAGTCAGTTGTCTCTGGCCATTACAATTTTGCAGTTGTCAAGGCCAAATTGTGATGGCCAGACGACTGTGTCATAGTATTTACAAGGCTTGTGGGATATTCACAGTCAGTCGTGTTTAACACCTCCAAAAAGTGGTCCGATGAAAGAAAAAACACGAATCTCCAGCACAGTGAGGTCATCGTCGATGCTCGAGGTGAGGGAAGGTTTTCCGGTATGTCACGAGGCAACAGAAACAATCAGGGCCCGACTTAGGTCAATAGAGGCCCCGTGCACACCCTATGTCTCGGGCCCCCTCGATTTAAACTTTTAGTCAACAGTTGAAAAGAATATTTTCTAGTAAATATTTATTTTTGCAAGCAGCTTTTCTAGTAGTAAAACATTAAAATACATCCCACATGCTAATCAACTTTATAGCCAATATGGCTTATAATAGACTAGCATTCACACTACTTGTATTTCTCCACACCTGCAGAGCTTATAGCTGTAACATTAATTACTCTGGAATTCTTTTCTTTGTTTTATAGTATCATTTACAAAACAAATAACTATGCTCCCAGTGTTATAACTTAAAACCTCTGGTTTACCATAAATTTAACCCTTTAACGACCATAACGCCCAAACCGCCCGTACATACAAACGTCCATAGCCGCCCAAAACGCCTGCCCAGGGTGAATCAGATTCCTACCCCTTTTTGGACGGCGTATGAGGAATCAGCTTGACTCACCTTCAGTCACTATTGTTGTTATTAAACAAAATAGTCAATCAAGTGACAGTTTCGGGCGTTATGCTATTTAGAGTGATACAAGATTTTTAGGTCATGGTCGTTAAAAGGTTAATGGAAATTATGAACCGATGGTAGTTGTAACGTACCAGGAGATGTGACGTACCTGCCCGAAGGACGCACACGACATAAAGGCAGATAGGAATCAGAATAAAACATCCTCGTAGCTCAATTGGTAGAGTGACTTATTCCGGAATGAGGGGATCCGGGTTCGAATCCTTGCGTGGACAGAAATGACGGAGAAATTTACTTCCTTATATAGTTTAAGCTGTAAGAAGTAATCCCTCACAAAATGTTACAGCTGACAACACACATTGTGGGATAGAAGCAATACAGCTGCGTTGCCAAATTCTTTTGCATCTACTCAATATCTTGAAATCCTTTTTCCTTCCAACTGGTATTTGATTTGGAGGAAAAGAGAAAAACTCGCAGAAGATGAGGTCTGGAGAATAGGGTGACTGTCGGACCTGTGCAATGCGGTGCTTAGCAAGAAACTGCTGTACAAGTAACAATGCATAGGCAGGTTCGTTGTCGTGGTGGAGTCCCTCAAACGCAGCGAAACTTGACAGTCGTACTCCTTATTGATTGTTTGGCCTGATGGAGATCATTCATGATGCACAATCCCTCATGATTGGAATACACAGTCAGCATGGTCTTGACATTGCTGCTGCTCTGTCGTGCTGTCTTGAGTCTGGGAGAGTTTTGGGAATCTTCCACTGTAAATACTTAGCCTTAGTTTCGGGGACATGCCCATAAATCCGCAATTCATCACCATTCATTATACACTGCTGGCCACCCAAAATGCAACACCAAGAAGGAAGCATCCGATTGGGCTGAAATTAGCAGCATGCGTCGCCCACGAGAGGACCTGCAAACGATCAGCATTGCAGGGCATATGAAAATCATGTGCGCCCGGCACGGCACCGAGAAGCACTATGAGGAGAGTACACAGAAGACGGGGTGTAATTAGTGGAAATGTGTTGTGCTGCAGGACCTGTGATTGGGAAGCTTCCCAATGCCTCGTCGTAGAATACGGCAGTCATTCCAGCACGTTTCGGAGTTCGACAGAGGACGAATAGTGGCTTATCGCGACAGCGGTTTATCGTACCTAGCCATCGGCGCCCGTGTGGTACGACATCCAGCCACAGTGAGACGAGTATGGAGTCGGTGGGTGCAGGAGGGACAGACGGACCTACGTGAGTGATTGCCGCAGCGGCGGTACACCACCGAACGAGAGGACCGGCATGTTGTGCAGCGGGCATTGGAGGCTCGCACCGTCACATCACGAACGTTAGCGCAGGAAATTATGGTGTTTTGCGCAACAACCTGTGTCAGCACGTACCGTTCGACGTCGTCTGCAGGAGCGGGAACTTGTCGCACGGCGCCCATTGCTCCGATTGCTATTGACGTTACATCACCGGCGAGTGCGGCGGCAGTGGGCCTTTGAACGCCGCACCTGGATTACGGAATGGCACGACATTGTCTTCTCCGACGAATCCCGCTTCTACCTGCAACACCACGATGGTCGGATCTGCGTGTGATGGCACCGCGGCGAGAGACTGTATGACGACTGCATTATGCATCGCATACTGGTCCATTCGCCTGGCGTTATGGTTTGGGGCGCAATTGGATATGACACCGGCACACCTCTGGTACGCATCGCCGGTACACTCAACAGCCACCGGTACATCTCCGACGTTTCGGAGCCTGTAGTCCTCCCTTACCTGCAGAACCTGCCAGCGGCCATGTTTCAACAGGACAATGCGCGCCCGCAAGTGGCACGCATCGTGCAACAATTCTTCACGGACCACCAGGTGTCGCTGCGGCCGTGACCCGCCTGTTCTCCCGATATGTCGCCCATCGAACACGTCTGGTCGCTGATCGGTAACCGAATGGCCCGGCAAGCACCACCCGCGGCTACGCCTGATGAACTGTGGCAACGTGTGGAAGCAGCCTGGACCGACATACCCCAAGCCCACATCCAAGGCCTCTTTCGTTCGATGCCGCGGCGTGTAGCGGCCGTTATTGCCAGCAATGGGGGCCACACGAACTATTGATGTCTGCGTGTTCCGCAAGTCGCACGAGCCTGTAATCTCAATCGTTTCATCTTTTGTATCTGTTGTTATGTGTCCAGTAAATCTGGATTTGCTATCTCGTGTCCTTCTTGGTGTTGTATTTTGGGTGGCCAGCAGTGTAGATTTTAAAAAGCTTTCGTCGTTTTCGACGCATTCAAGCTGGCCACCTACACCCGAAACACGGGCCTGTTTTTTTTTCTCAGCTGAGACAATTTTGGCACAAATTTGGCTGAGACGAGTTTCATACGCAAATGATTCGTAATAATCAACTTTAGTGAACCCAAAGTAATATTGAGGTCTTCAGATAACTTAGGAATAGTGATTCGGCGATTTTCCCGCACAGCTGTTCGCATAAGTGCGGCATTGTTTTCACTTTTGCTGGCTAACGGCCTCCCAGACCGTTCGTCACCCTCGACACTTTCACGGCGGCCATCATCAAATCGTTTCTGCCACTCATGAACTCCTGTGTGTGTGTGTGTGTGTGTGTGTGTGTGTGTGTGTGTGTGTGTGTGTGCACAATTCATATAATCTTCCCCATAGACTTTCTGTAACTTTAAGTATACGTCTTTGCAAGTTTCGCAGAGTTTTTGACAAAATCTGAAGCAAATTCGTTGATCAATTTTTTCCGACACGACAAATGCGACGAACATCTTCACACACGTAACAACAAGCACTGCCTTAAAAAAAGCCGGACGAGTAGGGGAGACGTGACTCGCGGCACATGGGCAGTATGTTCCAAGATTAACCTGTGCCACACCTCTCTCAACTGTGACTCGCGATTCAGAACTTATGCAACCAGTCTGGATACTTTTTAATCACGCCTCGTATGATTGGTACTGCAGAAATGAGAGAGGGGAAAGGAATTGTTTTACAGTAGCTTTCGGTATGTAACCATTTATACTACACCTGACTGCTGGTCTAGTGGTCAAGGTTTGTGACTGCAACGGAAACGTCTCAGAATCGACCCAGGCAAGTACAAACGCTCGGACAGCAAATCTCCACCATGAGTTGGATGGGTACGTCAAGCCGTTGGACGCCGGGTACTGGTCCCCAGCTTATAAATAAGGGTGTCTTCCTCTCGCTTTCCTACCTCGCTTCAGTGTGACTTTCCTGTCGGACACTGTAGCTGAAACATCCCAGCTTCCTACTTTTAAGGGTTGTTTAAGAACTGGGTTCAGACACTCTCTTCCTAAAATCCTCAATATAAAAAATTTAAACCCGACCGCTGATTACCGGCATGGCGTGATTGGTTAACGCGCAGTGTGGAAGGCGGACGTTTCTGTCGAGTGCTCGAATCCCGTCCTGCCGGCCATCTAGTCAGCGGTTATTCCTGGGTTTTCTGCTCACTTCCTGGACTAGGGGACGGTATTGCGCAGATGGTTCCCTGTGAAGTCGGCCCGGACGCACTTCAACCCTTACTCACATGTACCAGAGGAATAGGAAGCCTGCTGCATTAATATGTCAGTAGCCCTCAGAGGCGCATAGTCGTCTTTGCAGGACCCTACTCGTTAAGGACGGACGAGAGAGAGAGAGAGAGAGAGACCCCGACTGCTATATGTGAGCATTTCTGTTTAGGAAGCGAAGAAAATTTTGGTCACCATTAGGTTCGAGCACAATCGTCCGATTAAAGGCTTAATCATCGATTTGATGCGTTACTTTTCAGGCACCCGTGTGTTAAAAGACAAGCTGGAAACGAATACATCGGCGGTAAACACAAGAACGGTTTCAGTAAACTGTAAAAATTTACTGGACAGTCACCCATTACTGGAAAGAGTAGAATATCAGACATTACTGGAAAGAGAAGAATATCAGACACCACGGTGCCAGCACATTCAAGGAATCGCTACAGAACAGAACACGTAAATGGCTGATCGCTTATGTTGTTTGAAGTGCCCTTAATGAAACCAAAGAGCAAAGCAAAATTGGAAGAACAGAAACTGCAATTAACCGGTTTGGCAGCCGACCAGGATGGACATCATTTGCAAGAGCAATAAGATATTCACATTTCATCGTGTCAGGACCGCGTTTAGTTGATCGATTATGATTATCTGATTGCGTTAATTGCAAGTTACAACAAAAACTTTTTCTCGGCCTTAATAACAGACAGATTTTCATCTTAGGAATTGCTTTCTTTTCTTCGGAAATATTCTGCGAAATTGCTGCACAAATCAAAATACATAATTTTCTTTCACACTCCTTTAAAACAAAGAGACAAAAAATAGAAAACACTTTTACTTTTATTTGCAAGTGCGTAGTTTCCTTAATGTCCATGGAAAAACATATTAGAAGAGGAAATATTGTTAAGCAAATTTTGCGTGAAAGAACTTCCCTGCATAAAAGCTCATCTTCTATTTTTATTCGTAAATCAATACAGCCCCCTTTTCATTCATAGATTTTTCATCAATGCAGAAATAAAAAAGTTTCCATAAAAGTTGCGAACGTAACATGAGAGTGCACCGGGTCCTGACGTAGGCTTGCTCTTCTGTGTATTTACATTGGACAAGAAAGAATGAAAAAGATAATTATTACTTTCCCGTTTCTTAAAGCGTAAAACTAAAATAACTATCGATTTATTGCCGTATAGAATTAAACATACATTTTACCAAACTTTCGCTCATCGGCGGATGACTTTTTCAAGGCTAACAGCATATAACAAACTGAAATACTAGAAGGCTTACAAATTAAATATGAGTATAAAAAAACTAGATGAAGAATAAAACCGATATAATAGGCTACGCCTGTCCCCAACTCTCTGACGTCATTCAGTACTTTCAGCGCCATCTGCTTTTACACGTGGCAGAAATCGGAACAAAGCTCACAGGTATTGCACGATACGTAAAGTCAAGGAGAAATACCAGAAAATAAAATAAACAGTTAGTGAGACAAACGACTTCACCTGTGGCAAAACGCACGTGCTTGAATAATTGTCTGCGAAGTTTGTTCTGTTACGTAGGTATTACAGCGTTCGAATTACCCAGTGGCCAGTAAAACTTCCGTCGGACCACTGAACTATTGATTTTTGTGGCCCGTACGTCCAGTAAGTTTTTTTTTCTAATTTGTCACAAGTTAAAAATGAATTTATTTTTCTTTTATCTTTCTATATGATTTTGTTTTGTAGGCTGCAAACTAATGATAGGTTTAAAAACAAATATTGGAGATAGTTCCATTGAAATGATACGTTATTTTCTACATATAGTATAAAGTATACAATCTTTTTTTTTTTACGGACCAGTGGACACTAAGTTAGACAATTGGTTAGCAAATTCTAGTGGTCCGCAGGGCCAGTAAAAGATTTATTTCTAACTCTAACACTGTATTACATCGTGTTTTATTTCATTTTCTTCTCTTTGCTGAGTAACTTAATATAACGGAATAAAATTGCAGGGTAATTTCATAAAAAGGAATCGGCGTTATTTTATTTCATAAAAAGGAACAAGTAAAATTGTAAGAAAGTAATCGCAGGGGTAGTTTTTATTCACTGTGATGGAAATTTAAAAAACAAATATTGTTTCTTTGGAATATTTTCCTTATAGTACAAGATGGAAGAAGATAAAGCTGAAAGAAAGCGTCATTTAAATAGAAAACAACAACGGCGATGACGTGCAAACCAATCTTCTAATACTTTGCATAACTTGAACGAAGATAGAGCTAATTGCAAACGAAATGAAACTTTTGAAGAAACACAAGCCAGACATATTACTGATGCTCTTGGGCACACTAAATGCTGACAGCAAACTACTACAAGCTCGACGTGACGCAACTGATCTTTCAGACATAATTCACTGGCAGCAAGAAACTCCAGAACTTCAAGAAACTCCAGAAGAACTTCATGAAACTCCAGAAGAGCTTCATGAAACTCCAGAAGAACTTAAGGAAACTCCAGAAGAACTTCCAGAAACTCTTGAAGAACTTCACGAAACTCCAGAAGAACTTTATGAAACTCCAGAAGAACTTTAAGAAACTCCAAAATAACTTCAAGAAGTTCCAGAAGAATCATGAAACTCCAGAAGAACTTCAAGAAACTCCAGAAGAACTTCATGAAACTCCAGAAGAACTTCAAGAAACTCCAGAAGAACTTAAGGAAACTCCAGAAGAACTTAAAGAAACACCAGAAGAACTTCAAGAAACACCAGAAGGACTTCAAGAAACTCCAGAAGAACTTCAAGAAACTTCAAAAGAACTTCAAAAAGCTCCAGAAGAACTTCATGAAACTCCAGAAGAACTTCAAAGACCTCCGGAAGAACTTCAAGAAACTCCAGAAAAACTTCAAAAAGTTCCAGAAGAACTTCATGAAACTCCAGAAGAACTTCAAAGACCTCTGGAAGAACTTCATGAAACTCCAGAAGAACTTCAAAAAGCTCCAGAAGAACTTCAAAAAGCTCCAGAAGGACTTCAAAAAGCTCCAGAAGAACTTTATGAAACTCCAGAAGAATTTCAAGAAACTCCTGAAAATTTCTAGAACTTCGTGCTGTAAATGCTCACTCACAAGCAAATCATCTTCAGCGAGAGGCAATTGAACAAGACTGTTTTTGTGAAGTTATTCGAGAACAGGCAGTTCAGTTTGATGAAGCTCAAGTGCTTGAACATTGTTGTGGCCCACTAAACATTTTCTGCCAATTCTGTATGTAAAGAAACTTTTCTGCTGAGTTATCATCTGATGTCAAATTTAACAGCTGCTGCGGAAAGGGCAAGATAAAGTTGCCACGGCCGGTTGATGAACATGGAAATCTTCTTAGCTATCCCAATTTTCTTCGTGATCTGATGGCAAATCCTAATAACTCTAACTATAGAAATATCCTTCACAGTGTTATAAAAATTTCAGTCACATCTTTTTCACCCGTGCATGACACGTATGACGTACTACAGAGAATACAGAATTATCATGTACTACAGAAGTATCGCCACTGGGACGGAATCTTAGGTCACTGCATGTGTCAAGACGACAAATCTGCAGCGAGACATTCTGTCCGCGTAGCGCAGTTGGGAGAGCGACCTCACTCCGAAGTGTGGGGGACACGGATTCGTTGTCGTCGCAGACAAACTTGTGTCTTCACACACGAACTATGAGCTGGTATTTAAATAAACAGCGGTTTTTTTGGGGGGGGGGTTGTAGTCACGTGGTGTGTTGCTTGAGCCCGTGTTGATACGGGATCTTAGGTTACCGAGTCAGCCGGCAAACTACGCTTGAAGGAGGTCACGGCAAAGAAGAAATTCTGATTAATTCCAGGTAATGTATGGAACGAACATCACACATTTTTCTAAGAGCCCAGCAACCAAAATATTCATTTTACATTCGAACGCCAATATATATTTTTCTTCTTAGTTTGTTGACAACCAATGCAGGGTATAGACCTTCCCCCCAAGTCTTTTCCAACTTCCTCGATCCTTAGCCTCAGTCCATTATTTAGCCCCTCTAAATTTCTGAATGTCATCTTTCCATCTCATTGTGTGGAGCCCTCTTCGTCTCTTTCCATCTCTCGGTTGCCATCCTGTTATTAATATTTTCAGTCTTCCAATATTTCCAGCCCATCTTCTCTTTGATTCTATTCGTGTTCTTATTTTTTTTCCTGTTCTTTCCCTAATAATTGCATTTCTAACTCTATCACTTCTTGTTTATGCTTTCCAACAGTAGATTGAAGAAGCGTATGTGCGCCAGCTTTTTCTGTCTGTCCGCACGATAACTCGCGTAAAAAAATGGTTCGATTTTGATGACATTTTAGTATGTGGTAGAGAACAACCTGGAAAAGAACCGTATTGAAAATGGGCGAAATCGGGTCAAAGGTCAGGAGAGAGGAGCGGGATCCATTCCATCGTCCTTATGCGTCATAACTTACTTAAAATGCTTCGATTGAGGCAAAACTTTATGATGTTGTTCCAGACATGTACTGAACCAATTCTGTTTAATATCATGGAAATGGCGTCAAAGGTCAGGGCACAAGATCGAGATTTATTCCACAGCCATTATCCTCATAACTTGAGTAAAAATGCTTCTATTGCGACAAAACTTTAGTATGTTGTTCCGTAGGTATGCCAAACCAGTTCTGTTTAATATAATCGAAATGGGGTTAAAGGTCAGGGCACAGGAGCGAGATTTATTCCACTGCCATTATCCTCATAACTTGAGTAATAACTTAAATAACGATTTCTGGTATGTTGGAAAGCGTATCATAATCAATGCATTGCATGATTTTACTAACTTGTTATTTCTAATATTCTTCTCTCTAACTTTCTTACCGATACTGTTATTTTTTTACATTGTTGCTCTGTGATATTCCATGTTTCACTTACATAAGTAAATACGGGGTTAATACATGCATTGAAGATTTTTCTTTTTAAACACAATGCAAGATCACCAGTTAAATAGTCTTTAAGTATCCAAAACGCTCTATTACCTGTGATAATTCTTCTATTGATCTTTCTTGACTTTCTTTAAAACTTCCTCGATCCTTAGCCTCAGTCCATTATTTAGCCCCTCTAAATTTCTGAATGTCATCTTTCCATCTCATTGTTTGGAGCCCTCTTCGTCTCTTTCCATCTCTCGGTTGCCATCCTGTTATTAATATTTTCAGTCTTCCAATATTTCCAGCCCATCTTCTCTTTGATTCTATTCGTGTTCTTATTTTTTTTTCCTGTTCTTTCCCTAATAATTGCATTTCTAACTCTATCACTTCTTGTTTATGCTTTCCAACAGTAGATTGAAGAAGCCCTGACCTTTAACCCCATTTCGATTATATTAAACAGAACTGGTTTGGCATACCTACGGAACAACATACTAAAGTTTTGTCGCAATAGAAGCATTTTTACTCAAGTTATGAGGATAATGGCTGTGGAATAAATCTCGATCTTGTGCCCTGACCTTTGACGCCATTTCCATGATATTAAACAGAATTGGTTCAGTACATGTCTGGAACAACATCATAAAGTTTTGCCTCAATCGAAGCATTTTAAGTAAGTTATGACGCATAAATAATTTAATAATTTTGGAGATAGTTCATCTCCCTTCTAACCAATCTCAACATCTCGAAAAGGGTGACCAAGCTCTCCAACTTTATTGTTGCTGTAGCGTTGTAATATATTTCATTTATTAAATTGACATACTTTTCTTCCAATGTTTGTTTTTTTATTGAATAACTTTATATTGGAGCCCAAATTTGCCGGTGGCCGGATTCAATTTTTCTTTCTACCTTGAGATCAGATTTTAGCTTGCGCATGCGCAGATGATCTTTTTAAACACAATGCAAGATCACCAGTTAAATAGTCTTTAAGTATCCAAAACGCTCTATTACCTGTGATAATTCTTCTATTGATCTTTCTTGACTTTCTTTAAAACTGATAACTTGACCTAAATAGATGTGCTCGTCTACTTTTTCAATTTCTTTTCCTTCTATCAAAATCTTTTCTGCATTGTTCGTTTATCAAGTTTGTGCTGTGTTCATTGTCAGACCTTTCTTTAAGAATTTCCATCCAAAAGTTCTTTATCATATTCTGCATTCCTTTATTGCTAGTTGGAATTATGGTTATGTCATCAGCAAATCATAAGTGATTTAGGTACCATCCATTTATGTTTAATCCCTTTTCTTCCCAGTTTAAATTTCTAAAAATATCTTCTAAACAGGGTTAATAATTTTGGAGATAGTTCATCTCCCTTCTAACCAATCTCAACATCTCGAAAAGGGTGACCAAGCTCTCCAACTTTATTGTTGCTGTAGCGTTGTAATATATTTCATTTATTAAATTGACATACTTTTCTTCCAATGTTTGTTTTTTTATTGAAGAACTTTATATTGGAGCCCAAATTTGCCGGTGGCCGGATTCAATTTTTCTTTCTACCTTGAGATCAGATTTTAGCTTGCGCATGCGCAGATGACCTTTCGTAACTACATAGCATTTTTTTTATTGGTGGTTTAACAACCACTGTGAGCACCTCAAGTGGCTATAAGCAGTCGCCCGTCCCTAATTTAGGGTCACTGGTTCCAGGGAACCAGGGAGAGAGCCAGTGAGGTAAAACAAACACAACATCCATGCCTCGAAATCGGATCCCTTTCGGACGAATTATCAGAGGCCATCGCTTAGAGCACTGCGACACCTGGACGGCTCACATTTCATCAGTGTCACTGTCGTTCCTTACGTTCGTCAATGAATAATATTTAATAATAATAATAATTATTATTATTATTAAAATATAATAACCCCACACCATCTGCTATACAAGATGAAGTTGTAAACACCAGAAACTACCGGAAGCATATCCTGAAGTGCACGTCAGTAGAAAACGACTACATGCCATGAAGAGCCAGAGACCATCCAACACATCACAGCAGCGTGCAGAGTCCTCACACAAACACAGCACACGAACAGACACAATCAAGTCGCCAAGATTGTCCATCAGATATTTGCAACAAAACACCACCTCATTACAACTGAGTCTGTCCCCTACTACAAATATGAGCCATCAACGCTTCCAGAGAACAACACCCACAAGATGTACTGGGACAGATCGATCAGAACAGATAAGACCATCCCACACAATCGACCCGACATCGTCGTGGTCCACAAGGAGAGGACGTCTACATAGGTCATTGACACAGCCGTGCCCAACACGTGCAACATCAAAAAGACGCACTGAGAGAAGCTGCCAAATTACTCTGCTGGCCACCCAAAATACAACACTAAGAAGGACACGAGACAGCAAAGCCAGATTTACTGGACACATATCAACAAATACAAAAGATGAAACGATTGAGCTTGCAGGCCCGTGTGACTTGCGGAACACGCAGACGTCAACAGTTCGTGTGGCCCCCGTGGCTGGCAATAACGGCCGCTGAACGCCGCGTCATCGAACGAAAGAGGCTTTAGATGTGGGCTTGGGGTATGTCGGTTCAGGCTGCTTCCACTCGTTCCCACAGTTCATCAGGCGTAGCACCGGGTGGTGCTTGCCGAGCCACTCGGTTACCGATCAGCGACCAGACGTGTTCGATGGACGACATATCGAGAGAACAGGCGGGCCACGGCAGCAGTGACACCTGGTGGGCCGTGAAGAATTGTTGCACGACGCGTGCCACGTGCGGGCGCGCATTGTCCTGTTCAAACGTGGCCGCTGGCAGGTCCTGCAGGTAAGGGAGGACTACAGGCTCCAAATAGTCGGAGATGGTGCGGTGGCTGTTGAGTGTACCGACGATGCGTACCAGAGGGGTGCGGGTGCAATATCCAATTGCTCACCAAACCATCATGCCAGGCGACGGACCAGTATGGCGATGTATAATGCAGGCGTCATACAATCTCTCACTGCGGTACCGCCACACGCGGATCCGACGATCGTGGTGTTGCAGGCAGAAGCGGGAATTGTCGGTGAAGACAATTTCGTGCCAATCCGTAATCCAGGTGTGGTGTTCAACGGCCCACTGCCGCCGCACTCGCCGGTGGTGTAACGTCAATGGTAATCGGAGCAATGGGCGCCGTGCGACAAGTCCCCGCTCCTGCAGACGCCGTCGAACGGTACGTACTGACACGGTTGTAGCGCAACACACCCTAATTCCTGCGCTAACGTTCGTGATGTAGCGGTGCGAGCCGTCAATGCCCGACGCAAAACATGCCGGTCCTCTCGTTCGGTGGTGTGCCGCAGCTACGACAATCGCTCACGTCGGTTCTTCCGTCTCTCCTGCACCCACCGAATCCATACTCACCTCACTGCGGCTTGATGTTTTCCCACACGGGCGCCGATCTCTCGGTACGATAAACCGCTGTCGCGATAAGCCACTATTCGCCCTCTGTCGAACTCCAAAACGTGCTGGAATGACTGCCGTATTCTGCGACGAGGCATCAGGAAGTTTCTCACGCACAGGTCCGGCAGTGCAACATACTACCACTACTTACACCCCGCCTTCTGTGCACCCTTCTTATAGTGCTTCTCGGTGGTGTGCCGGGCGTACATGATTTGCATATGCCCTGCAATGCTAATCGTTTGCATGTCCTCTCGCGGGCGACGCAGACTGCGAATTTCAGGCCAATCGGATGCTTCCTTCTTGGTGTTGCATTTTGGTTAGCCAGTAGTGTATAAGGGTAGCCGAAATGAAACTGAGACTGTCGGTTCTTTGTAGTAAGGGTTTATACACTGCCCTGTAAAAATTTAAGGTCGAGACGGTTTTTCGAATGTAACGCCGTGCAGAAGTGCTCCACATCGACTCAAATCATACCATAACATCCCAAAGATGAGCAAAGCCATCCAAACAAGGAATTCAAAGGATACAAAGTGAGCAAAGCCATCCAAACAAGGAATTCAAAGGATACAAAGGCACTTTATTGAAAAGGTACCTTCGAGCACAACTGGACAGAAGACAGAAACGTCCAAGTGACAGGCGGCTGCCAAGAAAAATCCAGTGTGTAGTAGGGGATATGATCACCCCTGACTGCGTTGCAGGATTTACAACGTCTGTCCATGCTGAGGACGTGGTTGTACAGGAGCTGTTGAGGCATCGCGGCTCATTCCTCTTGAAGCGCCAACCGCAGCTGCGGAATCGTTGCTGGCGGCTGGTGACGTGCTTTCAAGCGTCTCCCGAGAATTTTCCACACGTGTTCGATTGGATTTAGGTCCGGGGACCTTGCAGGCCAATCCATACGTTGAATATCTTCACTCTCCAACAGCTCTGCAACAGCCACTGTACGATGAGGTGTAGCGTTGTCGTCGATGAAGAGGAACTCAGGACCCACAGCACCTCTAAGCAGACGCACGTCAGGCAGGAGAACCTCGATACAATAGCGGACACCAGTGACTGAACCGCATTGGAAGATGTGGAGGTCAGTACTGCTACCAAGCATGATACCTCCCGATACGAGAACTGCGCCACCTGCAAACCGGTCAGCTTCGATGATATTGGAGGTGTGATTGCGTGTTCCATGCTCTCTCCAGATGTGTATACGTCCAGAAGCGCTCGTCAGCCTAAATCGGCTTTCATCCGTAAAGAGAACTCGACCCCATTGCTGATGTGTCCAGTTCTTGTGTTCCTGGCACCACAGAAACCGCCATCTTAGATGAGCAGGCGTTAATGGCACACACCGTACTGGTCGTCGTGCAAATAGACCACCTTTGTTCAGCCACTTAACCACGGTAAAACGTGATAACTGACGTCCAGTTGTCTGTTGCATTTGCCTTGCGATTTCTCCCGCTGTCTGCCGTCTGTCTATTCTCGCCTGTAGAACAATATACCGGTCGTCCGCCGCCTTAGTTGCTCGTGGACGACCACTGCTGAACTCTCGGACAGCTGTTCCTGTCGTTTGAAATGCTCTCCAAGCTCGTGAAACGATGCTGTGAGCGATCCCGAACTCCTCGGCTACACTAGTCACACTGCGAGCTTCTTCCAACTTCATAATGACGCGACCTCGGGTAAAGTCATCCAGATGTCGTGTACTAGATTGCCTGTTGGGTGTATCACACGGTGGCAGCAACTCTAAGTCGCTCAAACCGAAGTACACCGTGCAATAGCTTTCACGGGACTGCGGAGAGTACACCGCTCGAGTGCTTTCTACCCTTCCGACCCCCCCGCCCCGTCATGCTACAAATATGCGCATGCCCTACCGTACCAGATTCTAGTCTATCTCCTGAGTGGTCTTTCGGTCCGTTCTGCCTGCTCGTTCCGATGCTATGCTAAATTCTCCTCTTCGTCCTTAATGTTTGCACACCAGTGTATGATGAATTAAGTGAACATACAGGAAGTAAGAGATATACATGGGCTACATATCAGCTACACATATTCGCCTTGTCGGTTCAAGCAAGCGTATCAGCGCGCACGAGATTGTGGATACCCTGAGTAAAGAACGTCCGCAGTTGGATGTGGAGCTTGTCTTCAACGGCGTCCCGGACCTAAGCATCGTTAGCGAACTGGAGGCCCTTGAGAGCTTTTTTTTTCAGTGGCCCGAAGATGTGGTAATAGCAATGCGACAGATCGGGGCTATAGTGGGATGGTCGAGGTCCTCTTAGCGGGAAGCTCCGCAGCAAATCTTGGCACACTGTCGCCATATGCGGGTGTGCGTTGTCATGCAGCAGAATAACCCCACTTGACAACATACCGGGTCGCTTACGCTTGGTAGCCGTTTTAAGGTTGCGTAACGTATTACAATATGTTGTTGCCTTGGTCGTACTGTCTGTGTCCAGCCAATCCAACAGCAATGGGTCATTCTCACCGAAGAAAACCGTGAGCATTACTTTTCCAGCTCTTAAGGAGGACTGAGCTTTTTATGGACGTGGAGAGTTGTGATGCCCCCATTCCATACTCATCCGTTCTGTGGCCGGATCGAAGTAGTGGCACCAAGTTTCATCTGCGGCCACAATCTTGAAAAAAAAAAAAACTGTCGCCCCTCTGCGTGGTAATGATGCAGATGTTCCAGGCACAAAAAATTCGCCGAGTCTTCTGATCCTCCTGAAGTAGCTTGGAGACCCATTGTGCGCAAACCTTGCTGTATCCCAATCGGCGATGGAGAATGGTGTTAACAGTTCCCTTACTCACGGACAATATTGCCACAAGCTCGCTGGTGCTGATTCGGCGATTCTCCTTCACGAGGTTGTCCACGGCAGCAATCGATTCCATGGGGATGGCGACGTGTGCTTGCCCAGGTCTCGGCATGTCCTCCGTGACCACAAGTCGTTTACGAAATTCACTACACCAGCGGAACACTGTACACCGTGACTGACAGTCATTCTTGTACACATACGACAAATTTCGTCTCCACTAACACCTTCTGCCGTTAAAAATTGTATATCTGCCCGCTGGGCCTGTCTGCACGAATCCACGTTACGACCCTTCGTATAGTCAACTTGCTTGCCTGAGCACGTGCAAACTGCCCACTGACACGTGCCGGAGATAACAGCGTGCTTCCAGACATGACCCGTCTTCTACCGGCGCAAATGCACGGCTCTGTATAATTATACAACGACGCTATTACACCAGTCTCACTTTCATTCGGGAGACCCTTATACAAGAGCAGTGACGATGTATCGAGTTGAAACCAAACAAGAACGAAGCTCAGAATGTTTACTTTAATTCACTTGTTTTGTTTTTCTAAATAGTCCCCCTCACGCTCAATACAGATAAGCACAACGTTTAAAAAGTTTTTAAAATCCGTCTCTGTAAAAATCTTCATGTTGTTCTCGGAACCATTTCCTCGTAGTAAGCACTGGAAGACTTGTATCGAAAAAAATGAAGATTACATTGAAAAATGATACAGGTGTGTATCGTTTTTGTTCAAAAATTATTTAAGGTTTTCATTTGGCTCTCCCTTGTAGAGGGTGTCCCAGTCGCTACCAAACCCTGCATTTCTTTAATAATATTAACACCAATTAAAATATTGCAACGAAATTTGAAGTGGACTTACCTCATTTCGTGCGAAATGCGATGACATCACAACATGCGCTGGACGTGGCCACAATTTCCCTCCAGACAACATTGAACCCGGCGCACCATATTGTGAAAAGTCTTTGAAAGTACGCCTGTCGTTATTGCCTGAATCTCTTCTATGATGTTTGCTTTCAAGGCATCTATGGTTCGCGGTTTGTTTTGGTATAATCTCCCTTTTAGATATCCCCATAAAAAGTAATCAGGAGGCGTCAGATCGGGCGAGTGCGGTAACCATAGACCTTTAGAAATGACGCGGTGGCCGAAAATGGACTGAGTTTCGGCCATACCGGTGTGTGATGTGTGTGTGTCACTCCATCATGCTGGTAATATTCAGTGGAGAATTCTTCGTCGTCTAGTTGATTTTCAAAGGTTTTGAAGATTTCCATATATGTAGCTGTTGTGATGATTGCATCGAAGAAGATGGGACCAATTATGCGGCGCCAGGTCATCCCGCACCAAACACCAATTTTCTGTGAATGAACGGGTTCATGTATCACGTTGGGATTTTCAATGGCCCAAATACGGGTATTTTGAGAATTGACGTATCCGAACAGGTGAAACCACGCAACGTCCGAGAACCACGTGTAGTGCAGAATGCCCGGATGTTCCTAAAGAAATGTCTGAAACCATCGACTGTATGTCACTCGTGTCACGTGGTCAGGGTCTTTCAGTTCGGGGACCACGGAGATACGGTAGGCCTGAAGCTTCGCTTTCTTCACAGCACGTTGACAAGTGCTTTTGGACAACCCTGTTTCCTGTGAAAGTCGGCGAAGTGACCTTCTGGCAGAGAAATGTAGTCGGCCCTTTTCATTCTGTATCATTTCTTCGGACATTTGTGGACTATCTCCTGCATGGTCGACTAATAAAGTCCCCGTAGTTTCCAATTTCCTCGACAATACCAAAATGGTGGACTTGCTCGGCGTATGTCTGCCTGCAAACCTCTCCAGGAATTGTTGTTGACAAGACTTTATCGATTCTGTTTTCCAATAAGTCTGAACAATAAACGCTCGCTCCTCCAGAGTATACCTATACATTTTAACACGTACGCGAACAGCCACCAGCACGAGCACTCACTATGAACGACCGTATTGTGTAGACACGCTCAGAAAAAAGGGCATAACAAAGCAGCAGACGGGCGCTGTCCACCAGCTAGCCCGACTGCTCCTCAGTGGCGCCAAACTTAGGAATGTGTCTGCCACTAAGGATCACTCCGGCTGGTTGGTGGACAACGCAGGGTTCAATGCTGTCTGGACGCAAATGGTGGGCACTTCCAGCATATGTTGTGATATCATCACATTTCTCACGAAATGAGGTAAGTCCACTTCAAGTTTTAGTAGCAATGTCTTCATTGGTGTTGATATTATTAAAGAAATCCCGGTTCGGTAACGAGTGGGACATCCTGTATATCAAGCCCGATAGTCGAATCAGGTTGAGCAATACGTTTAGCGTTTCCAAACCAAATTTTATAGTGATTTTCGTGACAATGGCGAGCTGCAGGCGACTTCTTCAGTTTACAGTTCGGTATGTAAAAGTCATGTGTTCCTTCACACAAAAATTTAACGCGCTACGGGTCTATCCTATATATCAAAGTACACATTCACTCGATAGATTTGATAAATTCCCCAAAGTGACTTTTTATTTTAAAACGTTTGCGGATTTTAGAAATTTTGAAGCAAATTTGAGGAGCAAATGGGATGAAAGCCCAATCCTCTCCTGTAGGGATGTCCATAGGCGACAGCGTGCAGACAGGATTTGGTTTCTTAACTTCCGGATCGCTTTGTCTAATTATATACTTCGCAATTAATTATCAATTTTAATGGGATTGCGAGAGTGAGAACTTTATAAATCTGACTCCGTAAATATTTGACGTGAGATTTTTAATTGTCTGATTTGTCGATAAGAGATCAGAGACCAAACCCAAACACTACGAATGTTGCAATAAAAAATAATTAAAATTATAAGCACTACTGAATCCCAGGAACTTGCCATCCTTCGGAGAATTTATTCTACGCAACTGGCAATACAGAACCCAAGGGCTTAGTCGTTCGCTGCTTCCATCATCTTTTACCTATTATCAATAATTTTAATTTTGTTAAGCATTATACTGTGGTTAGGAATCAAATAATATCCTAATTATGCACATCGCAATTATCTATTTTAAGCATATTGTGCGTGCTAAACATTCTCAACAAATCTCACTTCTCGAATATCCGTCGTGGAATTTGAAAGGGAATTTTTGTAGGATCCACATAGTTTTACAAAATTTTGCAAAAGAAAGTTTCGGAATAACATTCTTCCCCGAAAAAGCTGCAAAAATCCTGCTCATGCAAAATTAGTTTGAAAAAAAAGGTATTTGGCCGAGCAGTCCCTTTTACTTAATCCCTCGTATTCTATACTGACTACAGTACAGTATTGCTTAAGAATTCATTTGAAAATACTCTACAGTTCGTAAAAATTGCAACACCCAGAAAGAATCGCTCTATTCATATGAAATTTATATTGAGCGGACGGGAAATTAGTGTCGTACAAGTGAAATGAATTATTCGCCTTTTACTTATGTAGGTGTTTTTGTCTTCCAGATTTGCAGAACAAAATGAGTGACATGTTCTTCATTGTATGCTGTATGAATTTCACCAGGAGAACAATGCAACCGTGACTACCAATAACGTTTGCGCTGTTTATCCGAATGCATTAAATGTCCGCAAGTGTCAGCGTTGGTTCGGCCAATTCCGGTCGGGCAATTTTGACCTCTCTAAAGAACCTCGGGGAAGAAAGCCGATTGAGCTGGACAATGACTTGCTGCGTGCAGCCGTTGAGGCAGATCCTCGTCAAACCATTGCTGAATTATCCCAACATCTTAATGTATCATGGTCTACTGTTGAAGAGCACCGGCAACAGATCGGGAAGGTCTATAGACAAGGAGTTTGGGTCCCACACCAACTTTGACCTGGCAACAACGCCCAGCGTTCCACCATCTGCAACTCTTTGCTCAGCCGACAGGAAAAGGACCCATTTCTTCATCGAATTGTCACTAGAGATGAAAAGTGAATTCTTTTACGTGAACAACAAACGCAAAAACCAGTGGCTTTCTTCAGGCCTACACTGGCATAACTTCATATTGAGCTCTTGGAAACCGGATAGACCGTAACGGCAGACCTCTATTGCCACCAAATGGACAGCTTGAAGCAAACTCTTACTGTAAAACATCCAGCACTCCTGAACAGGAAAAATATCATCCTCTAGCATGACAACGCGACACGTCGCACGGCAAGACGCCCCAGCAGACGATCAGAGATTTTGTTTCGGAAGTTCTGCCCATCACCCTTGTTCCTCTGACATAGCACCATCTGATTGCCATTTGTTCAGAAATCTGCAGCACTTTCTTAATGACAAAAAATTCCACAATATTGAGGATGTCAAAACGTGGCTCTTGGACTTCTTTGCATGCCAACGTCTTTTTATAAAGACTGAATTGATAGTTTGGTTTCACGATGGGCAGGTGTGATCGACAACGGTAGCGATTATACACTATCTACCAACACGTAATTGGACACCCCTGCAATCGACAATATCTGCGGTCATGATACTCATCACGGCCCCCGCCGTTAAATATCGTGTGGAAAACAACAACGCAACCAGTCGCATGCAAGATGCCACGCAGTTCGGAGCTCTCTGATTTCGAGAAAGGTGTAATCGTCGGGTATCACAGAAATGGCCGATCCATACGTGACATATCCAGCGAGTTGAAGTACCCAAAATCGACAGTGGCTTACGTGATTGGCCAGTGGAAGATGAGAGGTGACTGTAGGTATGTGCCCCGACCCGGCAGACCCACAAAACTGGGAGTTAGAGACCGACGGGTGCTGGCCAGAGAAATTCGGAAGAACCGCACCTAATCGATGGGCCATATCCGCGAGAAGTTTCAACAGGTATCCGGGAGTGTTCGTTTGATAAATAACATCTCTAAAGAAGCCCATCTGCTCTGTTATCATGGACGTGCTGCCGCCCACAAGCCTTTGATCACCAAGTCCAATAGCGCTGCTCGGCTAACGTGGTACAAAAAACGTCGACAGTTGGCCGTTGAACAGTGGAAACAGATTCTTTGGAGCGACGATTCAAGGTTTACCGTTCGAATGGCAGGCTCTGGGTTTGGCGTCTGCCTGGAGAACGCCTCCTGCCGGAATGTATTGTGCCAACTGTAAAGTTCGGCGGTGGTGGAATTATGCTATTGGGGTGTTTCTCCTGGTATGGCACGCGACCCTTGGTCGCAAATCCTGGTAGACTCAACGCCGAGATGTACTGCACCATTTTGGATGTTCATGCGCTTCCTACGTTGTTGCAGGTTTACGGGGTGGACCCATGTTACTTTCAGGATGGCAGTGCCACCTGTTATGTTGCGAGGTCCACCATGGCTTGGTATGGTGACAATGGGGTTAATCGAATGGACTGACCTGTGCAGAGCCCGGACCTTAACCCTATCGAGCACCTCTGGGACGAGTTGGAGCGTCGATTAAAATAGTGCCCCCACCGTCTGAAATCGGTGAAGGAACTGACCTGTCTTCTCCAAGCCGAGTGGAAGAAAATATCGCTAGCCGCCGTACAACGCCTGGTTGAGAGTATGCCCCGGAGGGTCGAAGCTGTAATTGCCGCTCGTGGAGGTTCCACCAACTATTGAAAGTGAATAACTTTGTTTTCCTTTGCTATCACAGGTGTCAAATTACTTGTTGGTAGATAGTGTATAATTGATTAAAAAATAAATTTCTTCTGTTAGAAACAGTGTTTCTCTTCTTTTCCAAAAACGACATTATTTTCCGGTCCCCAACCCCCAATATCTCAGATTCCTCCCATTACAGGAGACAACTGGTTATACATGTAGAGCCATACAAGATTTATTTCGCTTCGAAACTCAGAATCGTGTGAAGCCACTTCGAACAAATGACAGCTTCTACACAGCATGGCATTGAATGGAACCGGTTTATGATATCGTCCTGGGGTACAGTCTGACAGGTTGCTTCTACGCTAGCCCAGAGTTGATCTATGGTGACTAGCTGAGGCGCTTCATGTGCCAATCGCTTATCTACCATGTCCGAGGAATGTACGATCTGGGATACATCGGGCAAACGTGCAGGCCACGGAAGAAGCGGTATCTGCCATGCATGAAAGAGATCTTCGGCATTCTGGGCCACGGGTGTCGTACATTGTGCCGCTGATCTACACAGCCAGGACAACTCTGAAAGGTAGGGTATCACCTCGACCTCTAAAATATCCCTGATGCATCGCTGACTGTTGAGGGTTCCTTTCCTCAATTCGTATCAGGCAAGATTGCGAATTGAGCCCAATGGAGCCCAAACCCATGACGCTTGGCGTTGGGCAGTATGACGCTGCAAGATGCCGTTCACCACGATGTCTATCTTCCAACACGTATGTGACCATCATGATGCATCAAGCCAAGTCGTGACTCATCAGAAAAAAACGACTAAGTGTGGTAGAAGATCAATGGATTCCGCAGCAATGGGCAGCTAGCGATCAGTCCTCTTTTAAGCAGGCGACGTCGAACTGTTCTGAAGGACAAATCCTGACATGCTACAATGATCTATAACGAAGTAAATTTCTCCGTCATTTTTGCTCTACGCCGGGATTCGAACCCGAGGCCGCTTATTCCGGAACAAGTCGCTCTACCAACTGAGCTACGCAGACATTTGTTCTGATTCTTATCTGCCTTTATGTCGTGTGCGTCCTGCTGGCAGGTACGTCACACCTCCCCCACCCCCGAAAGAGGGCCGGGGGCATGGCCCACGGGTCAGCCGTGACCATGAATCGTTGGTTGCAGGCAGCCATCCACTGTAGAACGTGCACTTGGGAACTCCCAGTCAATCTGCTGTGTGGAATGCAACATCACACATTTTTTTTATTTTTCGAAGCGCTGGAGAAGGAATTCTCTGATTTTTCCTGTCTCACGGTGTGGAAATAACATCACACCAATGCGAGATTTTGAACGGCCGGGTCATCCGGATAGTTCGGGCGCCATTATAACGAAGTAAATTTCTCCGTCATTTTTGGTCTACGCCGGGATTCGAACCCGAGGCCGCTTATTCCGGAACAAGTCGCTCTACCAACTGAGCTACGCAGACGTTTATTCTTATTCCTATCTGCCTTTATGTCGTGTGCGTCCTGCTGGCAGGTACGTCACAGATCTACTGCTGCGGTAACACCGCGGATCGCACAGCGTGCAGTCGAGCGATTTTGAGGTCCATTGTCATCCCGTGCAGTCGAGCGATTTTGAGGTTCATTGTCATCCTGTGCAGTCGAGCGATTTTGAGGTCCATTGTCATCCCGTGCAGTCGAGCGATTTTGAAGTCCATTGTCATCCCGTGCAGTCAAGCGATTTTGAGTTCCATTGTCATCACGTGCAGTCGAGCGATTTTGAGGTCCATTGTCATCCCGTGCAGTCGAGCGATTTTGAGGTCCATTGTCATCCCGTGCAGTCGAGCGATTTTGAGGTCCATTGTCATCCCGTGCAGTCAAGCGATTTTGAGGTTCATTGTCATCCCGTGCAGTCGAGCGATTTTGAGGTCCATTGTCATCCCGTGCAGTCGAGCGATTTTGAGGTCCATTGTCATCCCGTGCAGTCGAGCGGTTTGCAGGTCCATTGTCATCCCGTGCAGTCGAGCGATTTTGAGGTCCATTGTCATCCCGTGCAGTCGAGCGATTTTGAGGTCCATTGTCATCCCGTGCAGTCGAGCGATTTTGAGGTCCATTGTCATCCCGTGCAGTCGAGCGATTTTGAGGTCCATTGTCATCCCGTGCAGTGAAGCGATTTTGAGGTCCATTGTCATCCCGTGCAGTCGAGCGATTTTGAGGTCCATTGTCATCCCGTGCAGTTGAGCTATTTTGAGGTCCATTGTCATCCCGTGCAGTCGAGCGATTTTGAGGTCCATTGTCATCCCGTGCAGTCGAGCGGTTTTGAGGTCCATTGTCATCCCGTGCAGTCGAGCGATTTTGAGGTCCATTGTCATCCCGTGCAGTCGAGCGATTTTAAGGTCCATTGTCATCCCGTGCAGTCGAGCGATTTTGAGGTCCATTGTCATCCCGTGCAGTCGAGCGATTGTGAGGTCCATTGTCATCCCGTGCAGTCAAACGATTTTGAGGTCCATTGTCATCCCATGCAGTCGAGCGATTTTGAGGTCCATTTTCCGGATTTCTGTGCGTTCGGGCCTCATCTGTCCATTGAGGCCAAGTGCGCATGACTGAACTGATGTTTGTTCCCGTGGGAGCGGCAATTTTGCGGTAAAAATATCCAGCTTTTCTCATCCTAACAACTGTTTTTTGCTTAAAGCACGTCAGGTGTTCATAATGCGTCCTTGTTCGGAGACAGGGCATATTGAAACACGTGAAACTCTCTTTCGACTCAATGTCGGCTCTTCACTGACAGCAAAATCAGATGAGATCAGATCACATGTAGAGGATTTTAGGAAGGGAGTGTCTGACCCCAGGTCAAAAACAACCCTTAGAAGTAGGAAGCTAGGAGATTTGGGCTAGAGTGCCCGATAGGAAAGTGACACGGAAGCGAGGTAGAAAGGAGAAGAAAGACGGGGGGCCAGCACCCTGAACCCGACGGCTTCACATGCCCATCCGACGCACGGCGGACACTTACTGGTTCGAGCGTCCGTACCTGCTGAGATCGAACCCGAGGTTTTCTCCTTGGTAGTCACGAACGTTGACCACTAGGCCACACGCGGGCCTTAATAGCTAAATCTCGTTCGAGATAGCTATTTATATCCAAGACCAGTCAGTTCAAAGGGTACTTCTCCGAAACCGCATGAGAATTTTCACTGACATTTTAATCTATATATATTATGTGCATCCTGAAGTAAGGAACACTTCAGCTACGTTGTTAAATGAATACTCTTAAAGACGTGTATCATCTTTCTATATCCTGTTGCTCACGTTTAAGTTAATCACAGCCCATGGTGGTGCATAAAATCTGGGAACTACTATATACACAATACAATTTTACTGTTCAACAAATATACTGCATACATACAATGCTTCTTCGCTGCGATCTACCAAACACCCCGAGTTCCGTTGTAAGAATTGCATGCGCCTAGTAGTAACCCAACCAAAATTTGTTTTTAGGCCTATCACTCCCATGTCTTGTGTCGAGGCGAGTTGTAACTTGTAAGCACTGTGAAGCAAAGTTCTTTACTACGAATTGTTGTTTCCTTCTGTTGTAACAAATTTAATTCTTGAGGATTAGTACCTCTATCATCAAGTCAGCAGCGGTACCAGTTTATATTTTCGGTTCAGTGGGGACGTACGGTTTAAGTTGTCAACAGAGACTTAATATAAATATCCTTGATGCGAAATATAGACTGAACGAGAAAGTATAATACACATTTTTATGATGCGGCCACATGATGATAATCTACTGCGAACTTATAATGAAGAATATAACAGTTACTATGAAACAATCAAGATTACTTCAGAGAAAGAAAAAGACGGTACTTTACTTTACTTAGATATATTATTTCAGCTTAATGAGAATAATAACATAGAATTTCAAGTGTACAGAAAACCAAGCTGCATTACTAATATCATACTTGGAAACTCATACCACCGTACATCTTACAAATATGCCGGGTTTAGTTCGTACTTTAACAAGACATTTAAACATTCATCAAATGAAGAACTATTAAATAAACAACAAAATTGGATAAAACACACAGAGATATATTATGGTTATGATGTTATGAAAATAAAAAAACATGATAAAAAGAAGTAAGCCAAAAAAACAATCAACAAAATAATATATCGCAACAACAGAAATTTAAATACTGTGGCTCATTACCATATATTCCAGAAATTAACATTTTAAAGAAACCTGTAAAAATTTTTAATTGAGTTTTGGCGTAAAAACAAAGATATAGGGGGCTCTTTAGTCAACTACAATGAAAAAACACCAATCTTACAAAAAGCTGATGTTTACTCAATACCAATTAAGGACGATCGAAATAAGATAGTTAGCTATTATATCTGCAGCACAAAACGCAATATTAAGACTAGAATTAATGAACATAAGAACAATTGGAATAAAAAGGAAAGCGAAACAGCAGTCGTAGACTATTGCTTGTAGAACGACTGCACTCCATATTGGGAAGAAACTAGAATAATCAACTAACACCATAATGTAAAATCAACCCAGATTGCTGAAGCAGTTATCATACATAAAACAGGATCATTTAACTGCAATAACAATAGTCCATGTGAATTATCATATTGCATGGAGGCACCTTATTGAAACTGAAAATAAAAAAAAATATCAATAAGCACAAACGAACATCAGAACAACTTGGTTCAACACTAGATGGCATTGAGGACCACGTTACATACAGGCCCGTGCGCAATAGCGCACATGATTTTCAGTTAATTGGACTTTGACATCAGATGAACATTCCCGTTGAAAACGCCAGCGACAAACCTGGTGAAACGCGCGTCCGCATACACCATGAGATACGGACATTTGGTGGTTGGTAGCTCGTGGTGGATGTAAATAGTGTACATAGAGACTTTATTTTAACCTTTGTACTGTGTGTTCGTGTTCAGTCGGTATTTCGCATCAAGGATACTTATGTTTTGTCAATTGACGACTTCGCCGCCCCGGTGGCGCAGTGGTCTAAGCGATGGCCTCTGATCATTCGTCCGAACGGGGTCCGGGTTCGAATCCCGGTCAGGCATGGATGTTGTGTTTGTCTTACGGCACTGGCTCTCTCCCTTCCCTGGAACCAGTGACCCTAAATTAGGGACGGGCGACTGCTTATAGCCCATTGAGTTGCTCACGGTGGTCGTTAAACCTCCAATCACAAAAAAAAAAAAAAATTGACGACTTCACCCCCTTCTCCCTCTGGAACTGAGTTTGTGAATTAGCACTGCTGCTGATTTAATGAAACAAGTTCTGGCCCTCAAGAATATTTGTCACAATAGAAGGACATAACTCACAGTAAGGAACTTGACTTCACTGTGCCCTACAGGTTACAGTTCAGTTGGCTTCGATACAAGACTAGAAGTGATAGGCCTATAAACTAACTTACATTGGATTACTGCTAGACCACATACACCGCGCGAGATATGGGTACATAATGGATAGCAGCACGTGGTGGATGTACATAGAGATTTTATAATCAGCTTGTGTATTATACTTTCTCGTTCAGTCTATATTTCGCATCAAGGATATTTATGCTAAGTCTGTTAACTTTAACCCCACGTCGACACTGAACCGAAATTATAAACTGGTACAGCTGCTGACTTGATGATACAGGTAATAATCCTCAAGAATTAAATTTGTTACAACAGAAGGAAACAACAATTCCTAATAAGGAACTTTGCTTCACCGTGCCTGCAAGTTACAACTGGCCTCGACACAAGACTAGGAGTGATAGGCCTTAAAATAAATTTTCGTTGCATTACTACTAGGCGCATGCAATTCTTACAACGGAACTCGGGGTGTTTGGCGGATTGCAGTGAAGAAGCATTGTATGTAAGTAGTACATTTGTTGAACATTATGGTAGTTCTCACATTTTATGCACTACAATGGACTGTAATTAACTACGTGAGCAACAGAATATAGAAAGATCACATCTTTAACAGTACACATTTTAATCATTTTCATGTCGCAACCTTCTGTATATATCCTGTAAGTTTCAGGCTAATGCCAGCAGTACTTCATGGGGAGGGGGTCAATTTTCACAAGCGGTAGTGTATTTCCAGCTTACGTCTGTTGTGAAATCTGTCAGCGTTTCCGTTTCCTCTTTATTCATTAAAAAAATGTTTCGGTTAGTGTAGAAGAATAGGTCTAAAAAGGAGCTCCATGATTTTTTTTTTTTTTTTTTTTTTAAAGTTCGGAGGTTTAACCATGAGCAACTCAGTGGGCTATAAGCATTCTCGCGCCTCTAATTTATGGCCACTGCTTCCAGGGAAAGGAGAGAGCTATTGCCATAAGATAAAGAGTACAACTACACAGGTCACTGGATTCGAACCCCCCATCTCATACAACTGACCAGATGCCAGCACTTAGACCACTGAGGCATACGGGTGGCTACCAACTTTCGCCTAGAACCCAATTTGAAAGAAAATTCTTTAGTCGGAGATGTAGAATTTTTAGGGGCTGAAATAATATGTTTTAATTTCATAAATCGAAAATTTAGTATAATTGTCCTTTGTCTCTTTCGCATACGCCATAAAGTTAGAGAACGGATCCAATATTAATTTAGAATCTTTCGATACCTATTTTTAGAGCGTCTTTTGTAAAAAAGATCGTGCTTATGTTATCGCTCTGTCCATCCGCCTGTGGACACCATATCTCTGCAACTATTTGTTGGATTTGAAAAATTCCTTTTGCATTGGGAAGTTTGAAATATGGGAAAGATGTCCTTTACCTTCCGGTTTTTCTACTCTGCACAGCTTTGCCACCAGAGGGCGTAAATGTAGCGCTATCGACTTCAAAATGCATTTTGTTCAGTATAATTGCTTTTCAATAAAAACATTCTTTCTTCCATTTGATATCAGTTGTAACGAAAACCATTTTGGTTGCAGTTTCTTTTTCAAGTAATGCATAGTTTTCCCGCTACGTGGCGTGAAGATTGATATTCCCGATATCTCTGCTTTTAAAGGTCCCATCTGAAAAATTATTTGTGCATGGGATAGAACACCTGCTCGGTAATTTTTTGCATATAAGTTCGAATTTGTAGGAATCGTTTGGGCACTAGGAGACGTAAGTGTATATTCTTCTTTCTGATATATTTGCAGCAATATCTGCGCTTCTGAATGTTAGATTTAAAAAATGCTTTCGCAGTCAGACACCACACATCACGACAAGCCTTCTAAGATTACTTTTGCTAAAAATAGTGCATATTTTTTCCGCTTACGGGTGTATACTTATATCATATTTTTGTCAATATATCGGCATCTGACAGTCCGATTTGAAAAAAAAAATATTTGACAGATAGGGTTTCGGGTGCGAAATATTGTACATATAATTTCAAACTTCTGTTAGTGAACATATGTACCATTAAGAGTGCATAAGTTTGCTTTTCCGTTTGCTGCAAAATAGCAGCAATATATTCGCTTCTAAAAAACCGATTGGAAAAAAATCCTCTTTAATTTAGATACTAACTGCCAAAACATTTTGGGTACATTTATTGTCAAATGATGCACAATATTCACTCTAGGGGCGCAAATCTTTTACGGGATTTTGTCAATATCTTTGCGTTTATCAGTCCAATTTAAAAAATTATTTAAACGCCTCATACTATTTACTTTGTGGAACACATAGTCTCTACTCGTGGGTTTTTGTAGTTCACAGTTATGACAATAGGTGGTGTTAGTGTATTTTTGTTTGATGTATCTCCGCTTACAAAAATCCTTTGAGAATTTATTTTTTTACTACATATGCCATTCGTTACAATAAAGCTGGATAATATTTCTTTTTAAAATAGTGCACAGTTTACCTCGCTAAGTGGCAAAAATGATAATCACTATCTCTCCTTCCAAGAGACTGATTTGAATTTTTTTCCTTAATGTAGCTTTTGCTCTGAAGAACACCTTACACATAATTCCTATTTTTCATTTATTAAAAATTATTCCGCTAGGGGGCGTAAAATTGTATAATATTTTCCTGTCTCGTCTTCTGACTGTTTGGTATGAAAATCTGTTTTTGATGTTTCTTCAGCTAAGAGAAATTTTTGATCCCAATTTGTTAATTTTTGTAACACACTTTTTAACTGCTGTGGGGGAAGTAACTGTTTCTGTTTCTAGATGTTTTATCGAGTGTCGAAATGTGGGTTTTTTTATTTTTTTCTGTAATGGGTTCTTTGAATAACTTTAAAATATTTTATTCGCGTCAGAAAGCATTCAAAACGCGTCTCATAACAACCGAAAATTTGATATCTTTCTTGTTAATTGTCAGTATCAAAAGAGTTGTTTTTAAATCTTCGTTAACAATTTAACATTATTTTCCCCTTAAATTTTATTTTATTGTCAAAATCATTCTCTCTGATTCCTGAAGAAATAACTTTGACTCTTGAAGCCAGAAGCTTGTCTGTAAAAAATACAATGTGATTTTTGAAGTCTGTAACACAGTAAGATCAGGCTTTATGGCAATATGATTATTTCTCGTTTGATTATTTCTCATTTAAGGCATTCCACTACGTTGGTGGCACCTTTTTCGAAAAAATTGCAAGAATGGGTAATTTTTTTTAGGAAGGATAACATAAAAACGAAAAAAAAATCAATATAAATTTTCAAGAAATTGGGATATTTGTGAACAAATTTAACGAAATATGTCGTTTACTGTAAACGCTCTAAATAAAAAAGTTAGCTACATGTTGGCATTTTTTGCATCAGTATATGCGGATGACTATTATCTATGCAGTGAACTAAAATGTAAGTGATGTTCCTAAACACTGCTGAGATACTCATTCCTACATGCATTATAGTGTGAAATTTCGACAAATTTCTTCACTATGTTGAATGTAAATAGCTATAACCTAACTTTGAACTGCAAACAGCAAAACTTTTAGTTCATTGCATTCACAACGTTATAAGAAAGATATATACCAAGTTTCATCAATTAATTTACATACCTTTTGCAGTTATCAGGTTTTCCGTAAAGAGTTCGAGACGAAACCCTCATCCTGCAAAAACCGCGTTTTAAGAGTCACTTCTCGTTCGTTTGACACCTGGGTGTAGATATTCCGATTGCTATTACTCTGTATCTATTCATCTTAGACAAGAAACAAAGGGAGTTTTTGAATCCTAAAGAATAGGGTTTCAAGATGAATGTATTTTTACAAAATGTGAAATTTGGCCCAAAACGACCTTTACAACGTAGTGGGGTACCTTAAGCTCATGCTACACTGGTGTGCAAAAATTAAGGACGAAGAGGAGAGATTAGCATAACAGCGGAACGAGCTGGCAGAATGGACCGAAAGACTACTCAGGAGATAGACTAGGATCCGGTACGGTGGGGCATGCGCATATATGCACCATGATGTAGGGGAGGGGGAGTGTCGGAAGGGTATAAAGCACACGGGCGGTGTACGCTCAGCAATTCGGTAAAAGCTATTGCAGGTGTACATCGGTTTGAACGACGTCGATTTGCTGCCATCGTGTGATATGGCAAACAGGCAATCCAGTAGACGACATCTGGATGACTTTACCCGAGGTCACGTCATTGGGAAGTTGGAAGAAGGTCGAAGTGTGACTAGAGTGGCTGAGGAGTTCGGGATCGCTCACAGCATCGTTTCACGTGCTTGGAGAGCATTTCAAACGACAGGAACAGCTGTCCGAGAGTTTAGCAGTGGTCGTCCACTACCAACCACGGCGGCGGACGACCGGTATATTGTCCTACAGGCGAGAAGAGACAGACGGAAGACAGCGGGAGATATCGCAAGGCACATGCAACAAACAATAACGGACGGTAAAACGATAACGGATCGGTAAAACGCGACAATAACGGATCGGTAAAACGCGATAACGGACGTCCGTTATCGCGTTTTACCGTGGCCAGGAGGCTGCAGAAAGGTGATCTATTTGCACGACGACCAGTACGGTGTGTGCCATTAACGCCGGCTCATCGGAGACGGCGGTTTCTATGGTGCGAGGAACACAAGAACTGGACACATCAGCAATGGGGTCGAGTTCTCTTTACGGATGAGAGGCGATTTAGTCTGACGCGCGATTCTGGACGTATACACATCTGGAGAGAGCAGGGAATGCGCAATCACACCTCCAACATCACCGAAAAGGGACCGGTTTGGAGGTGGCGGAATTCTCGTTTAAAGCGGTATCATGCTTGGTAGCTGTACTGACCTCCACATCTTCCAAGGAGGTTCAGTCACTGGTGTCCGCTTTTGTACCGAGGTTCTCCTGCCTCACGTACGTCTGTTTAGAGGTGATGTGGGTCCTGAGTTCCTCTTCATGGATGACAACGCTACACCTAATCGTACAGTGGCTGTCGCAGAGCTATTAGAGAGTGAAGATATTCAACGCATGGATTGGCCCTCAAGGTCCCCGGACCTAAATCCAATCGAACACGTGTGGGACCTTCTCGGGAGACGCTGGGCAGCCCGTCACCAGCCTCCAGCAACGATTCCGCAGCTGCGATTGGCGCTACAAGAGAAATGGGCCGCGATGGCTCAACAGCTCAACCTCGTCCTCAGCATGGACAGACGTTGTAAATCCTGCAACGCAGTCAGGAGTGATCATATCCCCTACTAAAGACTGGATTTTTCTTGGCAGCTGCCTGTCCCATGGACCTTTCTGTCTTCTGTCCAGTTGTGCTCGAAGCTACCTTTTCAATAATGTGCCTTTGTATCCTTTGGATTCCTTGTTTGGACGGTTTTGCTCACCTGTCCTATATTTGTACATCTTGGGGATCTTATGGTATGATTTGAGCCGATGTGGAGCACTTCTGCACGACGTTACATTCGAAAAACTGCCTCGTCCTTAATTTTTGCACGCCAGTGTATATTCTAATGGTGGATCCCTCAATATGCAGCAAGATTTGTCGTTCGATAACCAAGTGTGTGGCTCCCATTTCGTTACTCATCTTCAACCTGATGTAAATAAAAAGCTACAGATTTAATTATATTTCCTGGTGTCACATACATATATATCACTAAGCTGTTCTCTGAGATTCAGAGCTCAGCTCCTCAGAGAAAGACAACTGATGGAACTAGAATTTACTTACTGTTAGTGTATCAAACGTCTCCATTTACAGCGATCTTGGAACACAGTGCAGGCTTCACTGACATCCATCACACAACGCACACAAGGCCTTTTCTATTTTATACTTGTAATCATTTCCTCATGCAAACATTCCCGAATCTGGTCCTCCCTAGATTTCCTGAGCCTTCCTCTACCTTTCTTTCCTGGCACTTGGGCTGAAAAAATCTCATAGTAAGCATCTCATCTCACTCCTTCTTTCAACATGGTCAAACCACCTGAGAATACAAATCAGCCGTTAAAACTTCAATACAACTGCTGTTAGAACTTCTTTTAAAGACTCAGGCCCTCAATAGTATTCGCCCCTTCAAACACTCGGAGACGTCATTTATTATGGGCCTCTTTAGACGCCGTGTCTCTGTTCCCAAGTATTGCCATTGATACAGTTATTCGCATTATTGAGTCTAAACTGGTAGCTTTGGGTACTGTCCCTAACCTTTAAATTCGCCCAGTTTTGTGTGCTCTTAGGCTGCTTCAAAAGAGGTCTTATTTTAGGTTATAACGTACAAATTTTTCCTCGCCGGGCATTGAATTCGGTTCCCCTCACTCCAGAGTAAATTGCTCTCCCAACTGAGCTACGCGGACATGTGCTCTCACTGATATCTGCCTTTATCGCATGTGCGTCCTGCATTGCAGTCACGTCACAATGTTTGGAAATATTTTTTACCGTCGAGAGAATGGGTCCCCCGTGGATTCCCCACGCTGCCCTATTCTTGCACAGCTTATTTTACAATCCCTGGAAAATGATGTTTTTTCCACTTATTCCCAGTCTCCCTGCCTTTATATAAGGTATGTTGACGACATTTTGTTATTTAGGCCATAACCTTTGGAAGACTTAGTCTTGCTTACAGAACATATGTCTGCACAACATCAGTCACTCAACTTCACTTTGGAAGTTGAGGATAATCATCGCTTACCTTTCTTGAATATCCTTCTGGAAAGAAATCCTGCTTCTAATGTCATACAGTTTTCGGTCTTCTGTAAACCTACCTCAAACACAGACATTATTCCGACGACCTCTTCTCTTTTTTTATGATCCTTTAAATTATAAATATTCGGCTATTCGTTTTTTTTTTTTTTTTTTTTTTGTTTTTTTTGTTATTGCGGGCCATTACTCATTCTTCGAAACCCAGGTTGCGTTTTTTGGAAATTCAGAGGATGAAGAGAGTTGCTGGAACATATGGCTATAGAGAGTTTGTGGTCCATAAAATCTACAGGAAATTACGGAACTCGAACTTTTTGACCTTACTTCCAGATGTACGTGCTACTCAATTCGAGGGATCCATGCCCTTTGTACCAAAAGACACTAATATCGTAAAAACCGCTTGTAAACATCATAATTTGAAATTTTAGCATAAAAACTAGAAATATATTATTAATTAAAACAGATCGGGTCCCTGTTGAACTTGAACATAAGTTTGGAGTATATTGTATTTCGTTAAAAGCCTCTGACCCAGAAGAATAAGACTCTGATGCATAGAATCCACTAAGCGTTCCTTGGGGAAAAGGCTTAAGGAACATATTTATAACACTAGTACTGGAGTTATGCCAACTGCGCTTTCCATACTTACATATAGTGGATCGCATTATCCACTTTGGAAGGAAGCCAAGATGTTAGCTACACCAGGTAAGAAAGCATTTCAACATCTCACTGAAAGCTTATTTATTCATTGTTATGGGATTTCATACTGCAACGATTACATGCCCCAAGTTATCCCTCAACCTTGGATTATTGTAATGACAAGTTCCGTTCGCCATTCTCCCAATTTTGCCTGCTCGGCTGTTCAGGATTAACCATAACTGTGTCGCACTCCCGGCTATGGCGCTGTGAGCTTTGCACTTGTCTTTTTATGGCGCTGCGGTGCAAAGGAAGCATGTCCGGCGCGTAACTGGAAAATCCTGGGTTCGATTCCCGGTGGCTCCCGATTAACATTTTTCCGTGACTCACTTATAAACGTAGAAAGAGCGATGACGGCATCTCATGTTTTTTAATTGAGTGTGTTTAGTAGTAAACATTTTTTTTACATGTAGAGTAACTGTTACATATGTTTTTTAATCGTGTTTGCCGACAGTATTTCACGTATTTCAAATTTCTAACACGAATCATTTCGATTCCGAACTTTATTTAATTCAACAATTGCTTTTCTTTTTCATATTTCTCAGTGTGAAATGGAATATAGTCCTCAGATAATGATTTTACTTCATTTTTTGCCAGTTTCCTCTACTGATATTACTTAATGCATCATTAGTGCAGACTGAAATTCAGTCTAATGCGTCTACTAACAACAACAACAACAACAAAAAAAGTATATCAAAAATATTTTGGTATAATTGTTGTCTTCCGTTAGCTAACACATGGTATCTGTACCCCGTAACGAATGCGAGTTAAATCTCCCTCAAACGAAGGTACCTCGTATTATTTTATGCTTTTAAACTATGTCTTCGCCCATGCTGTAAAGTTATTTAGAACGTTATTCTGAGAAAGCAAACTTGTTTTCAATTTTACCTGCTGCTTCATCCAAAGAAAGACGAGGTCTGCAACCAACAAAAGTGATATAAATCCTTTCTACTATAGTGGCATTTTTCTTTGATTTTCCAAAGCGAAGCAAAAACAAAATTAATTTTCAAGGGCAAACTTCTTTCCCATTAGTTGTTTCTTAGCTATTCTCTCTATCTTTGAAAAAAATCGATAAATATAATTTAATAACACTGGTGCTTTTCTTTTTTCCTAACAAACCGCCTGTTAAGCTTTTTACGGAACCACAGCGTTGTTAGACGAAACCTCTGAAGAAATATCTGCTTCGGAGGATAAGATTTATACGTGCATCAAAAGCAAGCAAGGAAGGAAGGATTTTTTCCTTTTTCCTTTTGTACGGTATAAAGTATATTGATCTTTTATAAAGAGTGCCGTCACTCTTTATAAAAGATTAACAATTACAAATTTGTCAAAAGATTACTGCTTTACTAATTTTTCAATAGGAGTTATACAGCACTTTTTCCTTTTTTTTTTTTTTTTGGTTTATTTTTCCGTATTAAAGCCGTAACTGATTTTGCCTATATGGTTCGAGAAAAACACCATAATGTCTACCAATGACATATCAACAATTAAAATGGCGTGAGGGTCAAAATGCCCATAGTGACAATGAATTCTACACCATATTGATAAGTCACCAGACAACCCTTCAAAAAATGCCGCCCCGGTGGCGCAGTGGTCTAAGCGATGGCCTCTGATCATTCGTCCGAACGGGGTCCGGGTTCGAATCCCGGTGAGGCATGGATGTTGTGTTTGTCTTACTGCTCTCTCTCCCTTCCCTGGAACCAGTGGCCCTAAATTAGGGACGGGCGACTGCTTATAGCCCATTGAGTTGCTCACGGTGGTCGTTAAACCTCCAATCAAAAAAAAAAAAAAACCTTCAAAAGCAAATGAACGGATCCGCTGCGTTGTTCAGATGCGCGGTACAGCTGTAAACAGTATAAAAATAAGCCTGAAGCTAACCCCGATCATATCGCAATGTGAGGTTGAGTGAAAATGTCGCGGCGGGAGAGAACTGAGTTCGAGAAAGGGAAGATCGTTGGGTGTTATATTAGTGGGTTTTCGATAAGAGAAACAGATGTATTTAAACATACCCAAGTCAACTGTTTTGGATGTACTGAATAAGTGGAAGACACATGGCATGACTGAAGTAGCAAAACGTGCCGCCAGACCAAAGGAAATCAGTGATAGAGGATGTCGAAGCCTCAGGAGAGTCGTTACAGCTAATCGACAGAGTACTGCACAAGACCTCAGTGTACAGGTGAGTAAAAATGCTGGAACCTCGGTATGTTGCACATACCATTCGCAGAGAACTGCATTCCGCCGCCCCGGTGGCGCAGTGGTCTAAGCGATGACCTCTGATCCATCGTCCGAACGGGGTCCGGGTTCGAATCCCGGTGAGGCATGGATGTTGTGTTTGTTTTACGGCACTGGCGCTCTCCCTTCCCTGGAGCCAGTGACCGTAAATTAGGGACGGGCGACTGCTTATAGCCCAATGAGTTGCTCACGGTGGACGCTAAACATACAATCAAAAAAAGAACTTCATTCCATGGGTTACCGTGGTCGTGCTGCTACTCATAAGCCTTTAATTCCCACTCGGAATGCTACTCGTCGTCTAGCAAGATGTAAAGAACATTTATCATAGACTAGAAGTTTGCTGAATATACATATTTACTTCAATGTGGGATTAACGTGAAATGATTTCCAGATGGCAGCCCTGGTGGAGCAGTGGTTTAAGAGGTGGCCTCTGATCATTCGTCCGTAAGGGGTCCGGGTTCGTATCCCGATGAGGCATGGATGTTGTGTTTGTCTTACAGCACTGACTCTCTCCCTTCCCTGGAACCAGTGACCTTAAATTAGGGACGGGCGACTGCTTATAGCCCATTGAGTTGCTCACGGTGGTCGTTGAACCTGCAATATCGCCGTCCAGGTGGCGCAGTGGTCTAAGCGATGGCCTCAGATCATTCGTCCGAAAGGGGTCCGGGTTCGAATCCCGGTGAGGCATGGATGTTGTGTTTGTCTTACGGCACTGGCTCTCTCCTTCCCTGGAACCAGTGATATTAAATTAGGGACGGGCGACTGCTTAGCCCATTCAGTTGCTCTAAGTGGTCGTTAAACCTTTAGTCAAAAAAAAAAAAAAAAAAGAACCTGCAATAAAATAAAAGTCCGTAAGGGGTCCTGGTTCAAATCCCGTTGAAGCATGGATGTTTTTTTTTTTTTTTTTTTTTTTTTGATTGGAGGTTTAACGACCACCGTGAGCAACTCAATGGGCTATAAGCAGTCGCCCGTCCCTAATTTAGGGTCACTGGTTCCAGGGAAGGGAGAGAGCCAGTGCCGTAAGACAAACACAACATCCATGCCTCACCGGGATTCGAACCCGGACCCCTTACGGACGAATGATCAGAGGCCATCGCTTAGACCACTGCGCCACCGGGGCGGCGAAGCATGGATGTTGTGTTTGTCTTACGGCACTGGCTCTCTCCCTTCCCTGGAACCAGTGACCTTAAATTAGGGACGGGCGACTGCTTATAGCCCATTGAGTTGCTCATGGTGGTCATTAAACCTCCAGTCAAAAAAAAAAAATTCCAGACGACGTTTGAGCATTGACAACAGAAATAAGGCAGCTGGCATGTTACAGTCAGATGCATCGGCAAATTGATGTGACTGCTCTTCAGGAGTTTCACAAAGCGTTTATAGTAAGTCGGCTACACACAAGATTTTTACGGCACGGAAATGTTGCATATCCACACAGGAGTGTTCGCCCGAGGATAACCACAAGGAGACAAGATCTCTTCCTGAGAGTAAGTGTTCGACGAAGGCCTAGTGGCACCAGTAACCAACTTCGGGTATGACTTCAAACTGCTTCTGGTGTTACAGTACGGTGCGCAACCGTCTTAACCTGTACGGACTCAGAGCAAGGAGGCCGAAAAAAATGAAAAACAAATGCGTCCCAAACATATTAAAATATGCTTGGGGAAATACTTTTGTAAAGCAAAGTGCCGCTAGTCAAAAGCCTTCAAATCTAAGTGATGGAGAAAGTAATGCACCGCAGCGCTCTTAGGTGAAAAGTATTCCCTTATAATCACATTTTTCCTAAAATAAAGACAAATATTGTTACTTTCTTATGTTGAATTTTAGGTTTTCCATATTCTTTTTTACGCTTTCTAACCGTAGGTTGAAGCGTAAATGCTCCAGCTTTGTCCATCTGTCTGTCTGTCCGTGCATCTGTCCGTTCGTACGATAACTCGCGTAAATAGGGTTCAATTCTGATGAAATTTTAGTATGTGGTAGGGGGCCACTTGGGGACGAACCTATTGAAAATGGACGAAATGGAGAGGAGCTGGATTCATTCCATTGCACTTATGCGTCATAACTTGCGTAAAAATGGTTCGATTTCTATGAAATTTTAATATGTGGTAAGAAACCACCTGGAGATCAACTCTATTGAAAATGGGCGAAATGGGGTCAAAGGTCAAGACATAGGAGCGGGATCAATTCAATCGCCTTTATGCGCTATAACTTACGTAAAAATGCTTCGATTAAGACAAAACTTTATCATTTTGTTCTGGAAGTACACTTAACTGATTCTGTTGATTATCATTGAAATGGGGTCAAAGGTCAAGGCATAGGAGCGAGATTAATTCTACAGCCATTATCCTCATAACTTGAGTAATAGTATATGAGTAATGACTTCTGGTATGTTGGAAAGCGTATCATCAATGCATTGCATGATTTCACTGACTTGTTTCATTTTGGCAACTTATTGTGAATTCCCAGGACATCTGCAGATATTAATCTTATTAAAATTAGTTATCTTTCTTGGAGACCTTAAATATGCGATTAAGTTCAGAAATATAAAGGATATTTACACATGTTTAGACCGCTTTTGTTAAAAAAATTACGGAAAATGAAAAGAACTCAATGATTGAAACTAGCAACAGCGTGTTAGATGAACACGAAAGAAACATCTGTTGCAGTTAAATATCGTCTACTAAGAAAATGGCGCCCGTAAACAAGCGGTGTATAGGTTATATTTTTGATATTTACGAAGAAAAATATTCGCATTCTGTAATGAAAAAACGCTGTGAAAATCATTGATGTAGCATTTCTAAATGTAAACTAAGCAATATTATTAATAATAGATGGGGAATGGAGCGGCCGCCCCGATGGCGCAGTGGTCTAAGGCGTTGGCCTCTGATCATTCGTCCGAAGGGGTCCGGGTTCGAATCCCGGTGAAGCATGGAGTTGTGTTTGTCTTACGGCACTGGCTCTCTCCCTTCCCTGGAACCAGTGACCCTAAATTAGGGACGGGCGACTGCTTATAGCCCATTGAGTTGCTCACGGTGGTCGTTAAACCTCTAATCAAAAAAAAAAAAAAAAAAAAAAATGGAGCGTTGCTTTTGAAAGCAAAAAGAACACCAAACGAATATTCAAAAAAGGTGCGTACTTTTTATGACTATTTCAAAAGTAAGGTCTCTGGTCTTAAAAGACATTTCACCAAACCAAATAGCAATCGCTAAGTCATTAGAAATCTCTGTATCAACTATAAACCAAGTAATAAACAAAGATTTGAATCAAACAAAATATATGTATATATATATATTATATTCACCGCCTTTTCGTTAGGCACATAAACGAGCGCGCAAAACGGTGTAGACGCCGCCTCGGTGGCGCAGTGGTCTAAGCGATGGCCTCTGATCATTCGTCCGAAAGAGGTCCGGGTTCGTATCCTAGTGAGGCATGGATGTTGTGTTTTGTCTTACGGCACTAGCTCTCTCCCTTCCCTGGAACTAGTGATAGTGACCCTAAATTAGGGACGGACGACTGCCCATTGAGTTGGTCACGGTGGTCGTTAAACCTGCAATCAAAAAATGTCCGTAAGGGGTTCGAATCCCGTGAGTCATGGATGTTGTGTTTATTTTACGGCACTGGCTCTCTCCCTTCCTTGGAACCAGTGACCTGAAATTAGGAACCGGTGACTGCTTATAGCCCATTGAGTTGCTCACGGTAGTCGTTAAACCTCCAATCAAAAAAAAAAGTGTAAACTTTATCAAAGTCACTTAACAGGAGACAGATGAAACTTTATTTTGACTATTGAGGAAGGATTTACAAACTTGGTTCCAAGAATCTAAAGAAAGTTTCAGTAAATGGTTAATGATTATTGCTGGCTTCTTTTACAATGGGAAATTAAAATTAAGAAAAGTTGAAAATAATGTTAAAATCAATTCTACATATCACCAAAATGATGTTTTAGCTCCTATATTTAAAGTGGAAATACTATTATTTATTGATACAGTCTTCAAAGAGTAGAACACCATCAGGATAAGGCTACCATGCACGCATCCAAATCTACCTCTGTTTTTTTTTTAAAAAGAAAAAAATAGATGTGTATCAAGTCTATACCTGTTTCTCATATTATTTACGCTTTCCAACCGTAGGTTGAAGAAGCGTATATGCTCCAGCTTTGTCCGTCCGTCCGTCCGCACGATAACGGCGTAAAAATGGGTCGATTTCGATGAAATTTTAGTATGTGGTAGGGGACCACCCGGGGACGAACCCTATTAAAAATGTGACAAATGGGGTCAAAGGTCACGACGTAGAAGCGGGATCATTCCATTACCCTTATGCGTCATAACTTGCGTAAATATGGTTCGATTTCTATGAAAGTTAACTATGTGGTAGGACACTGCCTGGGGACGAACCCTATTTAAAATGGGTGAAGTGGGGTCAGAGGTCAGGACATAAGATCGGGATGCATTACATTGCCCTTATGCGTCATAACGTGCGTAAAAATGTTTCGATTTCGATGAAATTTCAGTATGTAGTAGGGGACCACCTGGGGACAAACCCTGTTGAAAATGGACGAAATGTGGTCAAAGGTCAGGACATAGGATTGCGATCCATTCCATTGTCCTTATCCCATATTATTAAGGTGGACGTCAAGTAATTTTGCTTCCTATACTTCGAATGGAAAAACTTTTGTACACATTTCCTTCACAATTAATGTGTTCCCAAGGATGAAAATTTTAACATCGATTAAAATAACTTCATATTATATCTTGGAAAACTTAATATTTTCTAAAACATAACCATAATTATATTAAAAATCAATAACTTTTCCTTTGGTGGTGTTGAAACCAGAGAAAAGATGGCGCGACTTGTACTTTGATAACGTCAGTGGACAAAAAATTGTTGGATTGCATAATTACGGTTATGGTTTAGAAAATATTAAGTATTCCAAGTTATGAAATGAAGCTATTTGAATCGATGTTCAAATTTTCATCCTTGTGAACGCATTAATTGTCTAGAAGAAAGATGGCGCGACTTGTATTTTCATGACGTCAGTAGACAAACAAATGTTGAATTGCATAATTATGGTTATGTTTTAGAAAATATTAAGTATTGCAAGTTATAAAATGAAGATATTTTAATCCATGTTCAAATTTTCATCCTTGGGAACGCATTAATTGTGAAGAAAATGTGTACAAAAGTTTTTCCATTGGAAGTATAGGAAGCAAAATTACTTGACGTCCACCTTAAAGCAGCAATTCTTGTATGTATGTATGTATGTATGTACATTTTATTTTGAAAACTGCTCTAAGAATTTTGATGAAAGTCGTTAACCTACCGTTTTCTGGTACCAGAAATCGATTTAGCTTGATCTCGACTTTAGAAGAATTCGTTTAGTGGGTTAAAAAACCATCCCGAATTATAACGTTTTTAGTGCTGGCGTTGTTCCATTAATGTTACCAATGCTTAGAAATATTATGACGTCACAACTCGCGTTTGAGAATGTTTGCGCGCGGTCACGCCATCTGTCTCTTTACGTCACGCGTTGTGTGTATATCCTATTAAAGATTTATGATGTCACACTCTTGCGGCGGGCAGATGGTCGCGATTCCCATCTGCCTCATTACGTTACGCGTTGTGTGCGTATGTCCGTCAGCACGATAACTCGCGTAACAACCGTTCAATTTCGATGAAATTTTAGTATCTGGTAGGGAATCACCTGGGAAGAAACCCTATTTAAAGTGAACGAAATGGGGTCAAAGGTCAGTACATAGGAGCGGGATCCACTCCACTGCTGTTATGCGCCATACCTAACGTAAAAAAGGTTCGATTTCGATGAAATTTTAGTATGTCGTAGGGGACCACCTGGCGACAAACCTTATTGAAAATGGGCGAAACAGGGTCAAAGGTTAGGACACAGGAGAGGGATCAATTCCATAGCCCTTATGCATCATAACTTACGTAAAAATGCTTCGATTGCGACAAACCTTTATCATGTTATTTCGGCGGTATACCAAGCCGGTTCTGTTGAATATCATCGAAATGGGATCAAAGGTCAGGGCACAGGACCGAGATTTATTTCACAGACATTATTCTCATAACTTGAGTGATAACTTGAGTAATGATTTCTGTAATGTTGGAAAGCGTATTATCAATGCATTGCATGATTTTACTAACTTGTTTAAAGTCCCCTGATGTCTCACAAATGGACTATTTATGCCTTCGGACTGCTAAAAAGAGCGCTTTTTAAACGCAAACCTAAAACAATGATTGGACGAGGAATGGAATAAAATACCACTACCAATATTAAGAAATGTCCTGTTATCTTGGAAATCTGGATGAAGTTCATAGCCTAGATAAAGAGCTATCAGATAGAACATTTAAGAGAGAAATCATTTTATTTGAACCATTAATCTATATATTAATTCTATAAGGCTTTTGAGTCCTATTTTAAGAGAACGGCTGAACGTATAGATATGGTTGAGGTATCAAAATAAAAGTAGATGTGCCAGTCGAAGAGAACAATTAGATTGGGGCAAAGGTTCAGGCACTGTGTGGTGGCGGCAAGGTTCTCATGTAAAGTCTATGGAAGAAACGTGCGGTTGACATTCGATCACCTGCGGTTGACTCATGCACTGTTGAAGGCGGAAGCATGGAGGGACTCAGATAGTTCAAAGTGCAATGTCTTCTCTTTTCCGAGCGAACCGTTGCGCAAAACAACGCTAGCAGGCATTCGTATCAAATTTCTTCTCATTGGAACAGCGAACACTCACGAAGATTTGATTACGTTAGGCCGTTGGACTGTGTGATGTATACATCTAAGTTAATATTCATTCGATCAGGTTTATACACGTTGGTAAGAGGTTTCCCATTATGTAAAGATGTAAATAAATATTCCGTTGACCATTGTTAAAGAAAATATTTAGAATGTACATATTGGGCTGCGCCATCTGTATTTTCATTCTATAAGGTTTTTTACTGTGATACCTATTTTGACAAAACGGCTGAACGTATAAATATGGTTCAGGTATCAAAATAAAGGTCTTCCCATGTAGATGTGCCATTTGAAGAGAAAGCTGAGATTGGGACAACGGTTCGGGCGTGGTCTGGCGGCGGAATTCCCATGTAAAGTGTGTGGGAGAAGCGTGAGGCCCTTATCTACGTACATCAGGCGCCCAGTTCAGCTTCAGACTTGGTGTGTGCACGGTGTTCTGTGATCAGTCCTAAAGTAAGGAAATACTTTATTGCATACTTACCCTTAACAGAATGTTCCTCCCGCAGCAAAAACAACAACCGTAAGAGCCTTACTGGAAGGCGTGAGCGATCAATGGGTCGCAATTATATGTCTCAGACAAGAGAGAATGAAGAGTATTCGCAACACGAATCTCATTCCAACAACATTTAGAAACACAGTTGTGATTTTACATGAGAGTGAAAGAGTGTGCTATCCAGTTGAATGTTTGCACACGATCGAGATGAGTGGACTTCCGCCTCACATTTTACGTCTGAAAAAGGGCGCAGTCGTGATGCTCATCACGAACAGTACCCGGTGGCGCAGTGGTTTAAGCTCTGGCTTATGATGATTCGTTCTTGAAGGGTCTGGGTTCAAATCCCGGTAAGGCATGGATGTTGTGTCTGTCGTACGTCACAGGCTCTCCCTTCTCAGAAACCAGTGACCCTAAATGAGGGACAGGCGACAGCTTATAGCCCATTGAGTTGTTCACGGTGGTCGTTAAACCTTCAGTCAAAATAGAAAAAAAAAGTACGAGCCTGGACACAATAAGGTTTCCATTTGTTGTTTCATATGTGTTTATTCTTTTAAAAAAAAAACTAACCGTCGATTCCGATGGGTTTTGTTTAGTAATCATATATTGCTGGGAAGTCGTTCTAAAAATGTGTAAACATTCTCTGTAGTACACTACGAAATGATAAATCACACGCAGTTTTACAAAGTACAAATCTTATGAAATCTATTGCTTTTTCAGAACACTGTACAGTGTTAAAAATCTTATTAAACTAATTAACAGCGAGTAAAGGTACAACAACTATGTTTAAAAAAGTAAAACTGCACAGTTATTCAAAAGGATTCATCCGATTCCAAATGACTATATTTTCAAAGTTTAAGAACATAGAGTGAGCAATGATACACTCATCTTCAAAAAAATAGTTGCCCCCAGGAGGACGTTTCGGATTGAAATGCTATTCCGGAGAAAAGTAAAAGTTACCAGGAACAATAAATTATTAAACATTGAGACTGAAATTGACAATGTTGTTTGAGCTACACGCCAGTACACAGTGTCTCTCAGTATGACGTCCCGCGGCCATGTTTGCTCACACAGCTTGCCAGACGACTCGACATGGAGTTGCACAGGTTCCTAATGGTGTCCGCCGCCCCGGTGGCGCAGTGGTCTAAGCGATGGCCTCTGATCATTCATCCGAAAGGGGTCCGGGTTCGTATCCCGGTGAGGCGTGGATGTTGTGTTTGTCTTACGGCACTGGCTCTCTCCCTTCCCCAGAACCAGTAACCCTAAATTAGGGACGGGCGACTGCTTATATAGCCCATTGAGTTGCTCACGATGGTCGTTAAACATCCAATAAAAAAAATGGTGTCCTGTGATAAGCCATCCCATACAGCTTGAATCTTCTCACGCAATTCCTGCAGATTGTGCGGTGAGGGTGGAGTGTGGATAGAGCGTCTAAAAGCGTTTCACACATTTTCAATCGGCGATAGAACTGGCGATAAGGTTGGCCATAGCAGAGTGTCGGTGCCTCGAAGGCAAGCTCGGGATACAGCAGCGGTATGCGGACGAGCGTTGTCCTGTCGGAAAACCTCACCAGAGTTAACGTTTAGAAAAGGTAGGGCCACTAGTTGCAGGACCTCATTAACGTAACGTTGCGCTGTCAAAGTGCATGTAATTAGTATCAAAAGCCATCTGGCATCGTAGGAAATTGCACCCAGCAACATGACACCAGAAATTCTGGACGTGTGACGCTCGATGACAAGTCGTTCATCTTGGCGCTGATCACGGTACCTCCGCACGCGGATTCGGTGGTCATCTCCTATATGAAAAAAGCTGGACTCGTCACTGAAGATCCCCCGCTGCCATTCTGAGTGGCTCCTTGACAGTCTGGAACGAACACCATTGCAGTCTTTGGCGACAGTACAATGGTGTTAAGGGCAGTCGTCGTATCGGTCTGCGTGCGTTTAGTCCTACGTCATGCAGCCGTCTGCCAATTATGCTGACATTAATCGGATGATGCATGGAGGGCATCACTCTCGCTGAATATCCGCCATCGTGACTGTTGGGTCACTCCACCCATGTCGAACAACCCGTCGGTCCTCTCTCTCTCTCTCTCTCCGTGGTCCGTCGAGGCTTCGCAGACCCTTCCTGTCACTGTTGCGTGCCTTGTTCTATCAATTCCCACAAACTGTGTGCTATGGTGATATCCGCACGACCGCTATGGCGCGCAATATGGCAATAAGACCATCCAGCTTTCCTGAGCCCGACAATGCGGCCCCTCGAACTCCTCCAACTGCTGAAATTGCTTCCGAACTTTCCTCTGAGACATACTTCACTTGCAAAGTATGCAACCAACACAACAGCACGAGTCAGAATGGCAAGTATGCGCAACGGGTTGACCGTATATAAACGGTCAGGCACAGCGCTACGATTCCTCCTTGCTTGTGTCACATGCGCAGCTGAGCATGATGCTTGAATCATTTGCATAATTCACGATTTCAAACCTACCCACCAACTTTCATTCCTGTCGGTTGCTTCCTTCTGGGTGCAACTAGTTTATTGACAATGAGTGTATATTTCGACAAAAGAGAAAAATTGTATAGCTTTTTTGTCTCTCACTTTATAAGAGCTTTATGTGACTACACGAGCAACGTTGAGACGATAGTCTTTTTGCTCCCATGTTCGGTCTAGTATGTCCACTGACACTGACTGCACTGCAGTAATAATGCGTTTTATGAGCTCATCTAAGGATGTAGGCAACAAATGGCACGTACGCAGTATCCTTAACGAACCCCGAAAAGTAGTAGTCGCACGGCTTTAACCCTTTAACCGGCTGAAACGAATTAACTCGTGGTTAGCAAAATGGGCTGAAATCAGTTCGATCGAATATATTCGCTGTCTAAGAAGCGGGCCGAACACTTCGAATGAGTGAATCTGCGCATCTGAAAGCGTATATTTCCCCTTTAACTTTGTTTTTGAAAAGGATAATTTAAGAGGTACGTTTGACACTAATCATTTATGACTGATTTCTTGCTAAAAGAATTGTAATAATGTCAACGAGCGTAAGAAACGGGACAGAAGATGTTTCAGTGACTTGTTTTGACCCAGTGGCATGATGGTCCTTGTCAGGGGTGCTTCACCTTCCGCATTATGACTTGAGTCCCGAAACAGAGAATAAAGGAGTACATAATGTGGCAGAGGATAAAGGTCAGTAAAATGGAGTAGAGAATAGAGAAAGTCTGAAAGAGCAGAGTATGGTCTATAGACTGGAGCAGAAAATAGAGGACTATAGGATGAAACAGAGAAACAGTGACTGAAAGCAAGAAAGGATTTATCTTGTCGTAGCTTTTGTAAAATCCTGTAGCAATGTGAGCATTTCTGTTTGAAGATCGCAGATTCTGGTTTAATTACATCGGCCACTTAAAGGGTTAAGAGCCGGTGGGTGACCAAGGCGGCCAGATGTAGATCACCAAGTTATGAGGTCTACTGTGACCAATCCAAAGGCGTGGGGGCATTTCGTTCATGAAGCGGAGAACAGCGCAATGCCAAAGAGGCAGCGCCTCATCTTTCTGGAAAATCTAGTCTCGGGAATCTTCGGTCAATTGTGGAAACAGCCAATTCTGCAGCATATCCAAATAAGGGTTCACTCTGTTTTCCACGAACACGAAAAGGCTATATAACCTGTTTGTTTTTTTCCATGAAAAAGAATGAGTCATAAACCAAAAAAGAAACAGCCATACCATCGTCCGATACTCCGAGCGCCCAGTAGATAATTTCCATAACATTTACGAAACTCACGCTGCACTGTGACTACCGATTCACAAATTGAAAAATTCAGCATACAAAAAGCGCCCTGCTGTGCGGTCACCCTTTTCTCACAGACTGTCCCAAAGCCGCAGCGACGGTGCAGCCCTCTAGCGGCGACCCACTGAAACTAGGCGATTTCCTCTTCCATTTGGTGTAAGCCAAGGTCACACACGGTTGATAGGTATAGAATTATGCTCTTTTGAAATAAGATGAATCATTTTGAATAATCCTGTATACCAGCAATACGAATTTATTGGCGTAAAATAGAATTCAAAGGTTCTAAGCTTTCGCACATCAACCAGATGGCTCTTTAATCGGTCTACCTTCCTACTTTGAAAAAGCCATCTTGCTGATATGCTAAAGCTCAGAAAATTTGAATTCTATTTACGCTAATAAGCTCGGATTACTAGTAAAATTTTATTATTTTAAGTAAATCTTATAACACATTGTCGACACTGCGCGATTAAAATAGGGAATTAAAACATCTCGCCCAAAATGAGCTGGGTATTTTGATTGTTCCCCTATTGATGGACACGAAGAAAGTGAGCCATTCGAAATTCCCCGCGGATGTTACTAAACACAGAATGATGGAAGGGTTATTGATCTTAGTGACATGATGGGGATAAATACCCAACATGATGGGGATAGTCCACAATGTCTTGTTATCCCCCTCCCCCCTTCTGTAATAAGAAATGTAAATGAGCTATGTATCTGTTGTATGATGTATATGTTGAGTTATGGTCTCTATTGTGTTTATTCACAGATTAGGTCCCGGAACCATGCTGGATACCAGCGAATACACCCTGGAACAGCGGGTTGTTGTCAGTGTCTGCGTACACGAACGTCCACACACAGGGAAGACAATGCGTGGCGTGCGTGCCGATTTCCAACAACGATTCCACAAAGAGGCCCCTCCAAAACAGACTCTTCTGCGGTGGGAACATAAACTTTTCGAAGCAGGCAACATCAAGGATAAACCACGAACTGGGAAGACCATCAACCAGATTGCACCAGTGTCAAGCGGTCGAGGAATCGGTTATCAGGTCACCGGCGATGTCGCTCCGCAAACGATCAGCGGAGCTTGGAAATACCACGATCGACACTGCATTAGCACATGAAGAATAACCTGAATTTGCACGCATATCGCCTGATGTTTGTTCGGGAGTTTTCAGACATTGATTTAAACCGCAGACGGGATGCATGTGTAATGATGCTTCAGACATTTATCACAATTCCAAAACGTGGAAAGGTCGCCTTCACTGATGAGTGTGCGATATACGGCAGCTGTCGATCACGGAACGTTGTGTTCTGGTCCAAGGAAAACCCACATTATATCAAAGAATTGGAACATCATCCTCCGCATGTCATGATATGGGCTGCAATGAATAGTCGACATCTGTTTGGACCGTATTTCTTTGATGGTCTAGTGAATCAGACAACTTATCTGGACATACTGCAAACCTGGTTTGTGCCCCAACTTGGACATCTTGTCTTTCTGAATGAAGTATGGTTCCAACAGGATTGCGTAATGGGGCACTCGCTCATTACGCAATCGCTGTTCAGGAATACCTTGGTGAGGTCTTTCGGGGTATTTGGATCGGCCGAGGTTCGGCAGTGCTGCCAGCTCCACTTGAATGGCCACCTCGAAGCCCAGATCTCTCAACGAGTGATAATGCCCTTTGGGGTTTCATAAAGGGGGGTTGTTGTACAGCAACGCTACCAAATCACTGATGAACTTAAACAATCAGTAAGACGTGCTTTCTCTCGTATCACCCCGCAAATCCTTCGGAAAATGTCCCACAGAACATGGCGTAAAATAATTCTCTGTCACGAGAATGACGGAGCCCAAACGGATCCACTGGATGTTTAAGGATGCTTCAACATATAACTCAACATATACATCATACAACAGATACATAGCTCACTTACATTTCTTATGAAGGGGAAGGGGGGTAACAAGACATTGTGGACACCCTGTAGAACTAAAATACTATGTATTATATTACTTATGATGCACAGAGTACAATGGTTCCATAATTTCAAGACTAATGGTCACATAATAAAACACAAATTTTGTGGTACTGGCTCCCATATTTCCTCGGAAAAGATGGCTTTAACCCTTTAACGACCATAGCGCCCAAAACGCCCGTACATACAGACGACCATAGCCTTCCGAAATGCCTGACTAGAGTGGTTTAGATTTCCTACTCTTACCTGTTCGATAAATTTGCACGACCAATGAGTTATCACCAGGGATCACATTCTTTCATCATTATTGTTACTAAACAAAGAAATGAACCAACAGAAAGTTTCGAGTGTTATGGTATTTAGAGAGGTACAAGATGTTGGAGTCATGGCCGTTAAAGGGAATTAATACTAAGGTGGTAAATTTCTTTCGAATTTAAATATTTGAAGGGTCTTCAACATTCAAAGAAGAAAATACAAAACTAAAACGACTTGTGTATTTTTAGTAAATTGTTCGAAACTAGACGGTAAAACGAATCCAGTGCTCTAACTCCGTGCATTCTTGTTCATATTCTGAAGCTCGGTATGCAGTTCTGTTGGATTGATATGCATAATTCATATTCAAAAATCTATCAAAAACATCATGCACGCCCTTAGAATGTCAACCCTTTTAATAAGCCTTTGTTTCTTAAGAGAAAGCGGCGTTTTCTTTTAATCTGCTGCATCCAAAAAAGCCGCATTTTAAATTTATTGACAAACCATTTTGCTAAAACGCCACTTACAACTGCCGTTCCATAAAAACAGAGTAAAATCACAGAAAATGAAGAAATATAGGTACAGCAGAATATACGTTATTCTTTCTCAAAGTATCTTCCCTCTGATGATATGCAACGGTCTCATCGTTCAGTCCACTTTCCAAAGCATGCGGCAAAGGCATTTTGTGGAAGCTGCTTTAGCGATACCTTGTACATGCAGCTTGAATAACGTCAGCATCTGTGATGAGCCTTTGCGCCACGGAACTTCTCCTTCACTGTTAGAACAACCAGAGATCGCACGGGGCGAAGTCACGACTGTAGGCAGGCTGCGGGATGATTTCAATTCTGCATTTCGTAAGAAACTGTTGAACCATAAGTAGCTACATGTGGGCAGGGTGATATTATGGTGTAGGGTCCACTTGCCTACCATTTCCGGCCGCTTAATCGATATGTGTGGTCGCAGACCCTTCAAAACTGAAATGCAATACTCAGCATTGACAGTACTTTGTAGAGGAACGGTATGCTGGGTGACCACACCTTTATAATCAAAGAAAATTATCATCAACTTCCAATCTAATTTGATTTGGCGGACTTTTTTCCGAAGGGGGCGAGCCTGTGTTTTTCCAGACACTGGTTGCGAGCTTCGTGAGGTGTTAGAAATAATGTACCCATGTTTCCTCGGCAGTTATTACTGTGTTTAGAAAGTTTGGTTCCTTTGCAATCATTTGTTTTCTAGTCATGAGACACATGAATTTTGGCTAATAATTGTTTTCTCGTCAGGTGATGAGGTACCCATCTGGAACACACAAGATGCAGCAGTAATTTGTCTCGTAGAATGCGGAATGCCGACGTTTTTGAAATATTATTTGACGCCGCTGTGTCTTCAAATGTCATTCGTCGATCTTCTTGCAGGATTGCCCAAACAGCGTTAGCAATACGCTCCATAAGAACACTTTCAGGTCGACCAGGCCTAGGAGCGAGTTCTTCCGATAAAAGCCCATTTTTGAAATCATGGTGCTATCTAAAAATGGTTGACTCACTCAAACATTTATCTTTGTAAGATTTTTCATTAAATCAACTGTTTCTGGAGCCGTTTTACTAAAACGATAGCAAAATTTTATCGCACAACGTATTTCATTTCTTAGCTCTGAATCGCTCACCTCCATAGCCATATTGCGAAGTGCAGACTCACCTTAAACAACTGCGCTATAACAAAACCAGAATCTACAAAACCAGAATTTTCCTACCTTTTGAAAACCAGAATCACCTACCATGGCTAATAACTGTTGCCATAGTTACTTCCTTAGTTCAGTTAGTCGTCTGCGTGGTTATTTTTCCCCTTCCCACTGTTGCCAACTCAAAAAAATATATTCTCAATTTCTATGGAACTGCCTTCGTATATTTGATGGTAAGATAAATCTTTAGTCAATGCCACACGTTCATGAAAATTTCGCTGAATATTTATTTGGGATAACTGTCATTGTTGTTTCACTTTATGCATTCTACGTCATTGCGGAATCGTTGGGTAGTTTCTGGGAATCATCGCAGTCCGCAATATCACATATTTCCTTTAGATTTATTGGCTTTAGTTAGATTGTCCGCCACTTGTTGGCGAATTATTGTTCAATTAGAGCAGTGTTTGCAATTTGGGAAATCATATTTGCGAACATCTATGCATAGAAATAGTTGAAGTAGTAAAAATTATATTTATCATTTCTGAGACATATAGCTTTATTTTGTTTTAAATTCTTTGAATACATTTTACAGGCCTATATCATTTCGTATTGGGGTGCTCATACCTATCATCTTCCGCATTTCTTCAGAATATATTTTATTTCCAAGTGCGTGTAGAATAAATTCTTGTTTCGAAATAGTAGACACAATTTTTGTGCTCAATGTGTTTTGCTTTGTTAGTGTCTAGACTCTAAATGGAACAGAAGAAATAAAATGGGCAAAAAGTGACGGGAGATAGTGGAAAGATCCCCAAAGTGTCATGTCAGCATGTGGCAGTACATTCGAAATGCAACGCAGAGCAAAAGAAAGCGAAAAGCCTCTCGTACGTAGACGTTAAAGTGAATTTGGACAGCACTTTCTCTTTCGGGATTTCTTTCTTATAGTGTTTTTTTTTCTCTCTCTCTCTCTTTCTAACTCTGGCACGTATAAGCTCTGTCTGAAGTTTTTCACCACCGACTAAAAGCATCAGCCGGCCTTCTGCACTCTATGGAGTTATGTTATACAATTATTAATGAAACAACTGAAACCACAAACCATTTTATAAATAATATTTGGGTAAAGCCCTTGGAGAAGAACTCCTACAGAAAGAAAACTCTTCACGATGTAACAGTCTCGGTACGAGATCAGAACGTAAACATATTGAAACATATGTTCTCAATTAACTTCCTCCTGCTTAAAGCTGTTATGCGGTCTATCAAAAATAAAAACCATAACATTCTTATGTTTAATTTTAAATAATTATTTTAATACTATACACCACTTCTTGGGAAAATTTCAACACCAAGAAGCAACCACGCTGTTCAAATGAAATATATCTTGTCGGAAAAGTCATGACGTATATTAGCCATGTTTTGTAAAGGTTATTTATTGATAGAAAGAACACAGATCAATCAATGATATAATGCCCGTTTTGTTCGATAACCTTTTGCCATATTTCAGTGAGCTGCAGAATGCCCGTTCATAGAAGGACCTGTCTTTCGTGGCAAAAACCTGTACAAGGTGCTGATTTACAGCCTCATCTGAATTGAACGTTATACCACACAAGGACTGTTGAAGAGAGCGAAACAAGTGAAAGACTGACGGCGCAAGGTCAAGCAAGTATGCTGGGTGTGGCGACACATCCCACCCAAGCTCCGATAGTTTTTGGCGGGTGATCAAACTTGTGTGTGGTCTCGCGTTGTCGTGATGAAACACACCAACTTTACAACGAACGAGCTACGGACGTTTCTGGTTGATGGATTCGTTCAAAATGTTCAATTGCCGACAGTACACATTCGAATTGATTGTTTGGTTCCGTGGTAGGAGCTCGTAAAACACGACACCTTTAAAATCCCACCACACTGAGACCAGAACCTTCCGCTGATGAATGTCTGCTTTGGATGTCGTTTGAGGCGAAGCAGCACGTCGGGACCAAGACCGTTAGCGCAGCACATTGTTGTACACAATCCACTTTTTGTCCCCAGTTATCAGTCGCTTCAAAAAGAATCGTTTTCCTCACGTTTAATGAGCATATCGCAGATGTTCATACGCGCCGTCAATTGAGCTTTTTTTAGTTCATGAGGAACCCACACACCGAGCTTGCTTACGTATCCCAGCTTCTTCAGGTGGTCGTGAACGCTTGAATTATGGATGTGTAATGTGTCTGCAATCTCTCGTGTCGTGTAACGTGCGTTTGACTCGATCAATGTCTTGATTTGGTTGTCATCAACCTCGGTTGGCCTCCCGGACCGAGGAGCATCGTTGAGGTCAAAATCACCAGCACGGAATTTTGCGAACCACCGCTGGCACTGACGTTCTTGTAGAGCATTATCACCGGACACTTTAGGCAACTTTTCACAAGCTTGACGCGCGTTTTTTCCTTTACGAAAGTAAAACAGTAAAATATGGCGAAAATGCACAGCTTGGTCTTCTATCTTCAACTTGATGTCAAATCTCCGCAAAACACCCAAATCGCTCACTATTCCTTCTAGACTGCAGCTACAACTGGCACCAATCGAATGTCATAGTGATAACAGAGCTACGCATGCTTCTAGTACTTCCAAAACCGCCCAACCGCCATCTGGTGATGTGACGTACCTGCCAGCAGGACGCACACGACATAAAGGCACATTGCAATCAGAACAAATGTCTGCGTAGCTCAGTTGGTAGAGCGACTTGTTCCGGAATAAGCGGCCTCGGGTTCAAATCCCGGCGTAGACCAAAAAAGACGGAGAAATTTACTTCGTTATAATGGCGCCCGAACTATCCGGATGACCCGGCCATTCAAAAATCTCGCATTGGTGTGATGTTATTTCCACACCGCGAGACAGGAAAAATCAGAGAATTCCTTCTCCAGCGCTTCGAAAAATAAAAATGTGTGATTGACGTACCTGCCAGCAGGACGCACACGACTTAAAGGCACATTGCAATCAGAACAAATGTCTGCGTAGCTCAGTTGGTAGAGCGACTTGTTCCCGAATAAGCGGCCTCGGGTTCGAATCCCGGCGTAGACCAAAAATGACGGAGAAATTTACTTCGTTATAGTGCCAAAATACGTCTAAACTTTTCCGACAACCCAATATACCACAGATTTTTACAAGCGATAACTGATTACAATTCTAGAACTACACAAGACTTGTACACCTCAAAACTCTGTATCATGTGAAGCCTCCTTGAGCAAAAATAACAGACTATACGTTGTGTGGCATTGAATAGGAGAGGTTTTTGATATCGTCTTGGGATATAGCATGCCAGGCTGCTTCCTTGCGCTACCAGAATTCATTTGTGATGACGGGCGGATGCGCTTGACTGTCCATTCGCTCAGCTACAATGTCCCAGACGTGTTCGATCGGGGACATATCTGATGACCGTAAAGGCCAAGGAAAGCCGCCCCAGTGGCGCAGTGGTCTAAGCGATGATCATTCTCCCGAAAGGGGTCCGGGTTCGAATCCCGGTAAGGCATGGATGTTGTGTTTATCTTACGACACTAGCTCTCTCGCTTTCCTGGAAATAGTGACCCTAAATTAGGAATGGGCGACTGCTTATAGCCCATTGAGTTGCTCACAGTGGTCACTAAACCTCCAATCAAAATAAAAAGAAAAGGATGGTCGGGGAAGAACCGGTATCTGTCGTGCATGGAAGAGGTCTTGCACATACGTGCCATATGTGGCCTAAGATTGTTTGCTGGAATATATCTCTAATACAACACTGAAGGACCTCTGCCCCTAAAACATCTTTGATGTATCGCTGCCTGTTGAGGATTCTCTGAGTTCATGTCAGGCGTGATCGTGAATTTAAACCAATGGGGCCCCAAACCAAATTCGCTTGGAGTTGGGCATGTATGACACTGCAAAATGTACGTTGCAAACTGGCATTCACCACGATATCTTCGAACACGTATGCGACCAACATGATGCATCAAGTTGAATCGTGATTCGTCAAAAAACACAACCTGTTGTGAATCAGCGCGTCAATATCTGTGTTGAGACCCCATTGCAATCTGAAGGGTCTGTGGTTGAGGTTCAAAGCAATACGCAGCAACGGGCTGCTAGCAACCAGGTTCGCTCTTAAGGGGCGTCGTCGAACTGTACTGGAGGACAAAACCCTGACTTTTGAAAGTGCCCCACTGCCGCGGTGACACCGTAGATGTTGCTGTGCGATCGGTCACTACCATGCAGTAGGGGTGTCTGTCGTTCCGTGGTCGTGTGACTTTACCGACCATTTCTTAGATTTCTGTGCGGCCGACATTCATCTGTACGCTGACGTCAGGTTCACATCATTATATTGGCGTTTGGTTCCGTACGAGTGGCAAGAAGAAAATAAACCTTCTCTCACCCCAACAGTCCTTCCCTGCCAAAGTCAGTTGGGTGTTCGTAATGCGACCTTCTTCGGCGACTAGGTATACTGAGGCACAAGAAACACCCTTTCGACTCAATGTCGGCTCTTCACTGACAGCAGCATCTCGTTTGATTCAGCCCTTTATAGCTGCCCCGGTGGCGCAGAGGTCTAAGGCGCTGGCTTATGGTTATTAGCCTTAGTTGGGTCCGGGTTCGAATACCGGTGAGGCATGGATGTTGTGTTTGTCTTACGTCACTGGCTCTCTCCCGAACCAGTGACCCTAAATTAGGGACGGGCGACTGCTTATAGCTCATTGAGTTGCTCACGGTGGTCGTTAAAACTCCAATAAAAAAAATAAGTAAATAAAATATCATTAACCACTACAATATTTAATCAATTTTGTATCATATGTAGTATGTTTGTCAACCTTAGGCCGCCGCCCCGGTGGCGTAGTGGTCTAAGCTCTGGCTTATGACCATTCGTCCGTGAAGGGTCTGGGTTTGAATCCCGGTGATGTATGGAAGTTTGTGTTTGTCTTTCGGCACTAGCTCTCAATAGGTTACTTGTCCAACACTGGTTATCTGTGTACATTGGTCATTTAGCATACTGTAACATCCATGTTTGATGGATACTTGTTCACAATGTGTTACTTGATCAACACTGGCTATATCTATGTATATTGATCATTTGGCATGCTGTTAATCATGTATGATTTGTACTTGTTGCTGTGTAATTTCTGTTTCCCGTTTTTGTCTTTAAACCACCAGGTCCAATAAATAATAAAAAAAAAAACCTCCAGTGAGAAAAAAAGCTTTTTATACCCAAGACGAAACACTTCAGAGAGCGCTGCTCTGAAATCTCATGCGCATTTTCACTGACGTATTAATCATTTGCCTGTTTTAACCTGTCGTACATATCCTGTGAGTTTCAATCTAATACCAACAGTCTTTGATGGTGTTTCAGTTTTCAGAAGGAGTAGTGTATATGTGTTAGGGTAAACTGAACGAAGCTTTTCAATCATTAATCACAGTTTCATTATCTGAAGTGTCTTTATCTTTCCTGGTGGCATTTGCTTCAAGGGAAAATTTGACGCTTCTCGGGAATATTTCCTAACCATCTGACAGTCTTGTTTTGTCAAGAATCCTGGAAACTAGGTTTCACCGTTTATTCTCTCCCTGTCAGGACAAGCCAGTCTGGTTTGAGTTCAGAAATTTATTTTGATGACTATAAAAAAAACACCAAGAAAGATGACCCCGAATTTTCGGTTATAATGAGCACGACTATTGAATCCGTTCCTATGCGAATAAAATTTATCAGTTATTCAACTTCTAACGGAAGTATAATGGAAAAAGTACAGTTATAGTAATTTATTGTAAAACCTCTAACGCCAATTGGCTTCATGGGGATTAACAGAACCAATTACATGCAGGAAAAAAGCCCCGCTAATCCAAATGCCCATATTAACTAATCTTTCAAAAGAAGGATGTTAAAAAAAAAAAAAAGGTATTCAACAACACAAAGCTAAACTCCAAATAAATACAACAATACCTGAACATCAACATTTTCCAACTCCCAAATCAGCTGACATCACATAAGAAAAAAAATGATTAATAACAAATGTTATAAATTAAGTTAAAAGTGAAACCCAAAATATCATATAACCAATAATATTATTATATCGGGATGTAAGGTCAGGTGATGCGTAACATCACAGCCTCTCCTTGACAAATGTCATACCCGCCTTCTCGTGGTGCATCCTGTTCCCACTTAAAAGGGTTCTGACGACCGCCAATAGCAGTATAACTATACCATCGGGATTAGAGGAAATGCTATCCCACACTCACCAACCCGCTTGGCCAGCGTGGTGAGTTATGGCCAAGCCCCTCCAAAATGACTCCACAACTTAAATCCTGGCCCTCAGTCTCCGGCAGCTGGAATGTACCTGGCCAAGGCAGCGGCCAGTGCGACATGAAGGCAGAGGGTGCTAAGAATCCCCGGAGGACCGGACTAGGCTGCCATCTGATGCTGACCTTGGCTACATATAATGGACGCTCCCTATCTTCTGATTCAAGGCTTCTTGAATTGGAAGAGGAACTACAAAGGATTAAGAGGGACATCGTTGGGCTAAGTGAGGTAAGGAGAAAAGGAGAAGATCTCATTGAACGGAAAAGTGGACATCTCTTCTACTATCGTGGGACAGATACTGGCAGAAATAGTGGTGTTGGATTTATAATAAACAAGAAACTGAAAGATAACGTTGTAGAAGTTGAAAGTTCCTCTGACCGAGCTGCACGACTCGTTATCCAACTCTCGAGAAGATACCAGGCTCAGATTATTCAAACTTATGCACCCACCACAAGTCATCCTGAAGAAGAAATTGAAGAATTTTATGAGAAAATTCGTCATCTAAATAATAAAGGTAAGCAGCACTTAAAGATAATTATGGGAGATTTCAATGCAAAAATAGGGCAACGGCAACAGAAGGAAACTTCTGTAGGTAAATTCGGTCACGGCGACAGAAACCAGCGTGGAAATACTCTCGTAGAGTTTGCAGAGGCAGAAGGGTTTTCATCATGAACTCCTTTTTCAAGAAAAAGCCGCAAAGGAAATGGACATGGAAATATCCAAATGGGACGACAAGTGAAATTAATTTTATTATGTGTAACAAAAAAATCGTCATGGAAGACTGCAGTGTGCTAAACAAGTTCAACACAGGTAGTGACCATAGATTGGTCAGATGTAAGATGCACCTCAACACTAAACTCGAACGTAGCAAGCTCATTAGACAAACAAAATGTATCGACATAACCAACCTTAAAAAACACCATAATACCTTCAAGTTGGAACTGAAGAACAGATTCTCTGCTTTAGAAGGCCTAACATCGGAAGAAGTGGATATTTTTGAAGTTAACCGAAAAATTACCAAAGCTCTTATGGAAACAGCAACAAAATTGGCTGGGTCTAAGAACAAGTTGCATGTGAACAAATTATCAGGAAAAACAAAACGGTTGATGCAAAAAAGAAGAGAGATGAGGACAACTAAAGAAGATGTGACTTCCAAAGTGGAATATATAGAGCTATGCAAGACAGTAAGAAAAAGTATCACTGAAGACGTAAGAAAATTCAACTGTGAACTAGTGAGGAAAGCAATTGAAAACAACCAAAGCCTAAAGATAGCAAAGGGACATCACAGTAAGGGAAGAAAACAAATTATGGCACTGAGAAAAGAAGATGGTTCTGTAACAAGAAATAGAGGCGAAATTTTGACAAGAGTGAAAGATTTCTACTCCAAGTTATATGAAAGGGATGATGCATGTACTCCAGACATCATGGAAGGTACCAGTACCAGAGTTCTTCCAGTCCTTCCAGCAGAAGTTGCACATGCAATCAAGAACATGAAGCGGGGGAAAGCTCCAGGAGAAGGTGGAATTACTGTAGACATCATACAAGAAGCAAGTGGAGAAATCGAAACAGTACTCGCCTAAATTTTCACTCGATGTCTTAATGAAGGGAAGATTCCTGAGGATTGGAACAACGCTATAATGATCCTGTTACATAAAAAAGGTGACATTGAGGATCTCAGGAACTACAGACATATCAGCCTCCTATCAGTAGTTTGTACAATATTCACTAAAGTTCTTTCACACCATTTGAAGGTAACACTGCACATGTCTCAACCGAGAGAACAAGCTGGCTTCAGGAGTGGCTACAGCACAATAGATCATATCCACGTACTGAGAGAACTAATTGAAAGAGCGAGGGAATATGAACTTCCATTGTGCATGGCTTTTATCGATTATGAAAAAGCCTTTGATTCGGTGAAACCATCAGCAGTTACAATGGCTCTGAAATCCTGCGGTATTGAAGATGCATACATTACAATTATCAACAACATCTATGAAAATGCAAGTGCAAAGATTCGGCTGTTTGAAAATACAACACACATAAAAATTGAAAAGGGAGTGAGACAAGGTGACACCATATCTTCGAACCTCTTTAACGACACATTGGAAAATGTCTTTCAATCACTGAACTGGGAAAACAAAGGGATAAAGATTAATGGAGATTATACAACCCACCTTCGTTTTGCTGATGACATAGTCATTTTTGCAACTACCCCATCAGAGCTGCAGAGTATGATCCAAGAACTTGCTGACAAGAGTAAAGAAGTGGGATTAAAAATGAACTTTCAGAAGACAAAAGTGATGTTCAATGCTTTTACACGAAATGAAGATTTATCGATTGATGGAGAAAAGCTGGAGATAAAAGACACGTACGTTTATCTTGGACAGCAGATATCAAGTGAGGGTCACATTGATGAAGAAATTAATCGGTGTACAAAACTTGCATGGAGAGCTTTTGGAAGAAACAGCATAATTTTCAAGAGCAATATGCCATTATGTCTTAAAAGAAAAGTGTTTGATCAATGCATCCTTCCAGTGCTTACGTATGGCGCAGAGACGTGTACCTTAATTAAAAGGGACGTACAAAGGCTGCAGACAACTCAAAGCAGCATGGAGAGGTGCATGCTTGGTGTAACCAGGAGAGATAAGAAGAGGAACTCGTGGATCCGAAAAATGACAAGAGTGAAAGACATCATGATCAGAGTTAAATCCCTGAAATGGCAATGGGCTGGACATACTGCTAGAAGGACAGACCATCGATGGACAGCCGAAATTTTTAGATTCTATTCCAAGGGACAGGAAAAGACCCAGAAGAAGACCACATGGGAGATGGGCGGATGAAATTCGAAAGTATGCGGGAGTGACATGGAGGAGACTGGCACGAGACAGACCGTTGTGGAGGAAACTTGGGGAGACCTTCGTCCAGCAGTGGATTGATAATGGTTGACAATGATGATGATGATTATTATTAAATCAATAATAAATTAAAATCGAAGTTATGTACATCATTGAGTCTAAGCTTATGTAGACCATTGAATTACTAAATCATATTAAGTAATCCCTTTCACTAAAAATTACAACATAATTCACTAAAAATTTCAACATAATTCACAAAAAATTGCAACATAGTTTACTGAAAATTTCCTATTACAAAAGTATAATGGAAAAGTTGAAAAAAGACGAAAAATATTCTTCACGGTAAAAGCTATGCTAAGAAAGAAGAATTTTTTCAGATATTTCTCCCGGCAGCAGAGAGAGTGCGAAAAACGGTTTGACCTTTACTATTAGCGGGAAATCTGTGCATTGTTTAAAGACGAGAAAGCCCCATATCTCTATTGTAGTGAATAGCATCCAGTAAAAAAGAAATTTCTCAATAGAGTTTAGAGAATCGGAGATACAGAAGCACACAAAGACCCTCTAGTGACAGAACTATGAACTATACGACTTTTAAATACAAACCTAAAGTGTTCCACCAGGTAAATGACATCCGGTGTTGAAAGAATTTTTTAAAATCGCACATGTAGAAGCAGACATATTGAGAAAAACACGTTAAACATTGGCGCCTCCTAGTGGCGGAAGTGTGTATTACTTTGGGAAGAAAATGCGCACAAAGAGCTTTCCATAGTCAGTAGTATCGGACCAAAAATATTTTTTTAATCGGGTTCTTCGTTCCGCAGATATTGCTGAACACGTAAACATGAGCTCACGCCATCTAGTGGCAACTATATGTGGAACATTTCGAACTAGACAATTTCTCCAACAAAGAAAGAATGTTTCAAATCTGACTCTCAGAAGCAAAGATATCAACAAAAATAAGGTATACACCGATGAGCGATTACATTATGACTACCCCCAGCCTAGAGAAATGGGCGCTCCCGGAGATCGAACTGCGACATAGGTCAAGTTCACAGAGCAGTATATATACAACCTGAAGACTGGTTTTCCGAAGTGAGCGTATAAATCCACGAAAGAATTTTTTCAATCGGGTTTTCAAAAGCTCATATTTTGCCGCAAATGCATTTGAAGCAGAAAAAAAAACGCTTACGTCCCTTGATGGCTAAACCATTCTTTACCAAAAATTGGAAATTATGTGCAAAACATTACTGATTAGCATATGTATCCGATTCAAGAAAATATTTTTAAATTTGAGTTTTAGAAGTAGAGATATAAGGGAAAGTATAATCTTCTGATACTCTCCCTTGCGGAAAATCTAGACATTACTTGAAAAAGAGACTGTACCTGAAATCGTGTTCGATATAAATGGCATCGAAAGGTAAGAGAATTTTTTTAATCAGATTTTCAGAAGTAAATATATGGAAAAAATGTATTTTAAATTCGATATCAGCTGCATTTACGCCTTCTAGCGGCGAGTTTGTTCATCGAAAAAAACAAAAAACAATGTAAGGATCATCATTCTCACATTTCAAGCTTCCCAATGCAAAAAGCATTTTTAAAATCGGACGAATGGTTACTCGATATGGTGTCCACAAACGGACGGAGGGACGAACCGATAACATAAGCACGAACACCTGCTAAACATGTCAACGAAGTGAAAGAGAACAAACAAGTTAAGAGAAAGGAGTTCCGCAAAATGTACAAATAATTTATGCAATTGTCAATGTAGGTCTGTTCGATAAAACAAGAACTCGATAAGTGTCCCCATGGCATCAAGATAAGTTCTTCTTACCTCCATGCCATGGAAACACTTTATATGTGTCAAATCGGAATGTGCAATAATCTATTACTTGATTAAGCAGGGGTAACTGTGTATGTCTGTGACTCAGCCTATGTCCTGCTAACAATAGTCTTGTGAATCTTCACCTTGGTGTGAGTGGGTCCAGCTAAGAAAGAAATGCCTGTTGCCATAATATCTTATCGCTTAAGCAATGCACACTCACCAAAGAAACCTACTGTGCATTTCTTAAATTAACTTTGCTTTCTACAATCTGGTTAAATATTGGTTCCTAGTTTGCCTGTAACTATTATATTAACGGTTGACTTCAACTTATTACTTAACTGGAGACTTAAATTGTCACTTTAAATAAAAGGTTGTTTTCCAAAATGAGTATCGGTTTTTCGTAGTCGCTGAAAACTTAATTAGGGATAAAAAGTCACTACAGAAAAATACTGATACTGCTCATGGACAAACAAATTACTTACGTGTCCAATTGTTTATTATCGCTAGTAAATATCTTATATGAACCCAAAAAATTGTGTTTCAGGGTCATACATTGATTATTCACACCGAAAATCCTATATTTACAAATAAATATTTTCACTAATGGACCTGAATACCATTACGTACCTTATAATACATAGTTGATATGAAGCACATTGTTGGTGTGTCAATTAATTTTCTTTGTGGACAGACACCTTGATGAAGCCCAACTATGTCGCGATTCTTCCAACTATAAAACTCCATCGGTAGGTGAAACATCTGGCTTTATTCTCTCATTCATGTGCATTATTACTCACATATTATTGCACATTGGTTCCAACATTCTAAATGTTAAAAACACTATGTACCTTTCGATAAAATTTCTCATTCCATCGATGTTCACATGCAACTGTTGCACAATTAGTTAAATTTGAATTTTATGGACAAACATAGTGAAATGTCTTTAAATTTCAAATTTTAACTGGTTGTGCAAGACGCTGCATGTTAACATCGATGGAATAAGAAATTTTATCAGAAGGTACATAGTGGTTTTTTTTTTTTAACATTTAGAATGTTGGAACCAATGTGCAATAATATGTGTGCAATAATGTACATGAATGAGAGTACAATAATGTACTCTCATTATGTGAATGTACATAATGAGAGTACCAATTTGGATTTAGAAGAGGAAAGGGTACTAGGGATGAGATTGGCACCCTGAGATTCTTGGCTGAAAGAATGATCGACTCTCTACATATGTTTCATTGATTTATGAGATGGCCTTTGACAGAGTGACTTGGACAAAACTCTTTCCAATCCTAGAGAGACTCGGCATGGATGATAACAGTATCCAGCTTATCAAAATTCTCTATCTAAATCAGGAAGCATTGATTTCAGTTCAAGGGGGAATGATTGATCCAGTCCAAATAAGTAAAGGTGTAAGGCAGGGAGGCTTGTTGTCACCTGGCCTTTTTGGTATGTATGCCGAAGGTATGATGGATCTGGCCTTGGGGAGCGCCAGTGAAGGAGTTTGGGTTAATGCCTTTAAGTTTGCTGGTGACCAGGCAATTGTTTCAGGATCAGCCAAATCATTACAGTGCACGACGTCAAAAATGCATAAAAATGCTGATATCTATGGAATGAAGACAAATAAAAATAAGACAAAACTAATGGTAACCGGGAAGGATCCAAAACAGGCTTTCCTTAAAATTGAAGGACAATGCATCAAACAAGTTAAATCATTTTGCTATTTGGATCATATTATTATTAAAGATGCGAGATGTGAAAAGGAAATTAGAATGAGACTGGAGATGGCAAAACTGCTTTTAAAGAGAATCAAAGACTACTGACAGACAAAAATATAGATCTAAAGCTGAGGAAGATAATTTTAAAAGCATGCGTTTGGCCGGTAGCTCTCTGCGGTTCTGACACATAGGCATTGACACCGAGGGAAGTGAAAAGGCTTGAGGCATTTGAGATGTGAAGCTATAGAAGAATAGAGAGAATAAGCTGGCTCGATAGAAAGACTAATGAGGAGGTCCTGGAGTGAGTGGAAGAACCCAGGAATATGATCAACATGTTAAAAAAGAAGAATGGTATGGATCGGACGCACATTGCTGCCATGGAGGCCGATTCTGGAAGTTTCGGAAGGGAAAATTCAAGGCGGAAGAAGACGGCCAAGGAATGGTTTTGTGACACAATTACTCCAAGACACCAATACTAGGACATACTACGACTTGAAAAGAATGGCGGAGAACAGACAGGAATGGAGAGACAGAGTACATCTACTGAACAACCAGTACTTAGGCTCAGTAACCAAGAAGAAGAAGAATGCAAATGAATGAGAGAATAAAGCCAGATATTTCACTTACCGATGGAGTTATATTTGGAAGAATCGCAACATTGTTGAGATTCATCAGTGTGTCCACAAAAAAAATGAATTGACACACTAACAATGTGCTTCATATCAATTATGGATTATAAGGTACGTAATGGTATTTAGGTCCGTTAGTGAAGATATTTATTTCTTTGTTAACACTTTTAGCGGCGGATACACCAGAAATTTTCTTCCCTCCCAAAACAAAAGTGTTCACATAGCGGCCGAGTTTAACAAAAGCTACGTCGAAACATTTGCTTTCTCTCTCTCTCATTTCAGCAGTACCGTTCATAAACCTGTTACATGAGATAAGAGCTCGCTTTTACTCCTTTATTATTTTACTCCATGACTCAAGGCATAATGGGAAAGGCTAGTTCCCTGACACGAACACCATGCCACTGCATAGAAACAAGTGACTCACACATATCTATTCTTTCTTAGGATCTTCGTCATTGTTTGCAGGTAATCAGTCAGAAAGGATTTGTGCCGATCTCTCCCCTAAATAACCACTTTCAATAATAAAACTAAGTGCAAAGTAACGTCTTCCAATGAGCATTTCCGTTCCAGCCACATTGAGGTTCATTCGGTTCAGCTGTGTTACGTTCGCTCGTTCTAGCCGTGTTCAGCTCACTTCTTAGGCAACGAATGTAATCGTTTAATGTGATTTCAGCCCATTTTCCTAATCCCGCGTTAATTCGTTCCAGCGCGTTAACGGGTTAATCAGGATTTCAGCACGTCATCACATCAAATATATATGTTTTTTTATTGTGGGTTTAACGACCACCGTGAGCGACTCCTTGGGCTATAAGCAGTCGCCCATCCCTAATTTAGTGCCACTGGTTCCAGGGAAGAGAGAGAGACAGTGCCATAAGACAAACACAACATCCATGCCTCACCGGGATTCGAACCCGGACCCATCTCTGATGAATGATCAGAAGCCAACGTTTAGACCACTGCGCCACCGGGGCGGCCATCAAATATTCACTCTCAATAAGTTGTAGAGACTAAAACATCGAATATAATCATGCTATACAACAGTCTTTTGTATCACATAGGTATAGAACGCTCAAAGTATCTCTGCACAACACTCTGATAACGAGTAGCTCTCGCTCAATACACAAAGTGTGATTAAAAAAAAAAGTACCCGGACTGGATTTATTAAAACAAAAGTAGAAGACTTACTTATTCGAAACTTAATCGCTTTGAAGTAGTCCCCTTCCGAAGCTACACACTTAGCCCAGCGCTGTTTCCAGTCGTAGAAGCATTTTTCGAACTCATCAACCGAAAAGAGCACACAGCTGATTCGTCGCATTCTGTTTTATCTCCTCAATGTCTTGAACTCTTTTTTCTTTCAAGCGGTATTTGATTTTGTGAAAGAGAAAAAAGCCATAGGGAGATAGGTCTGGTGAATAAGGTGGCTGTAAGACATGTGTGATGCGGTGCTTATCAATAAATTGCTGCACAACTCGCCATTCATGAACAGGAGTGTTGTCATGGCGAAGCTGCCACTCGCCGCTCTCATGCAACGCCGGCCTTTTGCGAGGAACTGCTTCCTCAAATGCCGCAAAACTTTACAGTGGTACTTCTTTTTGAATGTCTGGCCTAACAGAGTGAATTCACGATTACCTCATGATTAAAAAAAATCTGCATTGTCTGGACATTGCTGCTGCTCTGTCCTGCTTTTTTGGGGATGGTGACGGGTCTGGGAGAGTTTGGGGTCTTCCACTGTGAAGACTGGGCCTTAGTTTTGAGGTCGTGCCAATAAACGCACAATTCATCTCCAGTTATTACAGATATAAAATGTTTTCGTCCTTTGCGACGCACTCGAGCAGGTCACTAGCAGCTGAAACGCAGGGCCTGTGTTTGCTCAGCTGATGGCAATTTGGATGGAAATTTGGTTGAGACATGTCCTATACCCAGGTCGTCCGTAAGAATCACCTGATCTGAACCGAAACTAATGTTGAAGTCTTTATATTAGAGGTCTGCACGGGCCGGGCTTTTTCCCAGACACTTACGACCGGACGGGAGCAAGTCGACCGATTCTTTTTATCCCAATGGTCGTGTTCCCCGATTTCCTGGTGTGTTTAACTGTTTCGCTGGCTTTACTTACTTCCATGACATAGCCCAGGGCGTGATCAGAAAAGCAAGGAGAGGCACTCAGTATTTTTACCAATCTGTAGTTATTAAGATGGTAAAACCGTTTTGGGGCTTGTTGACAACGACAAGATTTGACCCGTGCATGATTTGTGTAGAGTGAGGGACGGACGATATCTGCAGTGGTTTGTGTGTGTGTGTGTGTGTGTGTGTGTGTGTGTGTGTGTGTGTGTCTTGGTATGAGGCAGTGGGACGACATCGATTTTTTTCTCCTATCCCTTATGTGTATAGGGATTGACTTTTGTAGTGTTACAGCCTACTAGTTCAAAGAAAGGGAGTGATTCTGAACGCGCTTGGTCTTCTTTCTCTCTTTGTAAAGGTTATATTTTTTGATAATTGTCAAAGTTTATTTTATAAAATACAATGGAAAGAAAAAATAGTACGAAATGGCACATCACTGGCCAGGCTGGGCTGGGCCGGGCCGGGTCTTTAGGCGCACGGGCTTGGGCCGGGCCGGGACTTTAGGCTCACGGGCTTGGGCTGGGCCAGGCCTCTAGGCGCACGGGCTTGGGCGGGGCCGGGCCGGGCCAGGCCAGGCTCACCAAATTAGGCCCGTGCAGAATTTTAATTCACATATCTCCCAAATAGTGATTCGGCGGTTTTCCTGCACAGTTGTACGCACAAATTCGACATGGTTTTCACTTTTGCTGGTTGCCGCTATCGTTCATCACGCTCTACACGTTTAAGACCATCTTTAAAACGTTTGTATGACTCATAAAGTTGTGCACAACTCATAAAATCCTCCCCATATACTTTCTGTATTTTTTAGTGTGTGTCTTCGTAAGTTTCGTCAAGTTTTTCACAAAATCTGCTGTAAATTCGATGATCAATTTTTTCCGACATGACAGATGTGACGAAGAGCTTCACGTACATAAACAAGTTAGTAAAATCATGCTATGCATTGATTATGATACGCTTTCCAACATACCAGAAATTATTATTCAAGTTATGTGGACAATGGCTGTGGAATAAATCTCGCTCCTGTGTCCTGACCTTTGACCCCATTTCGATGATTTTCTAAAGTTTTGTCGCAATAAAAGCAGTTTTACGCAAGTTATGAGAATAATAGCCGTGAAATAAATCTTGCCTTTGTGCAATGACCTTTGACTCCATTTCGTTGATATTCAACAGAACCTGTTCACTATGCCTCCGGAACAACATGTTAACGTTTTGTCGCAATCGAAGCATTTTTAGGTAAGTTATGATGCACAAGTGCAATGGAATGGATCCCACTCCAGTGTCATGACCTTTGACCCCATTCCGCCCATTTTCAATACGGTTCGGTCACAGTTGGTTCCCAACCACATACTAAAATTTCATCGAAATCGAACCATTTTTACGCTAGTTATGTCGCATAAGGGCAATGGAATAAATCCCGCTCTTATGTTCTGCCTGACTTTTGGCCCCATTTCGCCCATTTTCAATAGGGATCGTCCCCAGGTGGTTCCCTACCACATACTTAAATTTCATCGAAATCGAACAATTTTCACGTGAGTGTTATCGTGCGGAAGGGCGGACGGACAAAGCTGGAGCATATACGCTTCTTCAACATACGGTTGGAAAGCGTAAAAAAGCACTGCTGTAAAAAAAACCAAAGGAGCAGAGAAGATGTGACTCACGGCACATGCGTAGTAGGTTCCAAGGTCAACCTATGCCAAACCGCTTCCTGCTGTGTCACGTCATTCCGAACTTATGGGATTTTTTTTCTTTTTTCTTGAAGGTTTAATGACCACCGTGAGCTTCAACAATTTTTATTTGGAGCAAACATGGACAGGAAGATACAGATGGCCTGTGCTTAACAGTTACCAAAAGATAAACAAGTGGATGACCTATTTACAATGACAATGAGATATTTACATTATGTGGATGCACTATATACAATGTAAGCAAATTCATAACACTGACAATACTGGACTGAAGGGTTGACTTACTCTATGTACATCATATGTTCTCAATGTGCATCAGCATAGTGCCATCTCTAACAGGTGAACACCAGTACAAGGTATAACTATAAATTTTACAGTGCAAAAACAAACATGTATATTTTGAGCAATCTTGAGAAAAAAGAAGAAAAGAGCAGAAGGTTTATACTTTTCAGTATCTGAAAGATCAGCGAATAAACGATCTATCCACAATGATGGTGTGAACTCTATACAAATTGAATGCAATATCTCTCTTGTGAAACGCTGTCAAATTACAAAAAGAACTATTACTTAGGCTTAAACAAGTGCCTCAATCACAGTGCTATAGATTAACTTGTAATGAACAACAACATATGTACACAACATGCAACGGCATAGGGAAGACACTAATCAGGAGTTACAATTCCATGGTACAACTGTAAGTTTCACAGTGCAAAGAGTAAAGTATATTAGTACAAACAGAACTTGCGTGTTACAGAAAATTTATACTTCGGGTACACTACAAATAATGAAAATATGAAACTGACTCTTTGTACAGCAAATATGCAACACAGCGCAGAATATTATCTAATAGACTTATTATTTCCTGTTAGGCGCATGTGACATGAGAAAAACCACACTGTGTAATATTAACATATAAATTGAAATACTATCAAAGCGTTTGCTCCGCACCATGAGCATAAAACTTAAGACATGTAATCGTGACCCAACATGCGAAATGTGCCAAACATAAATTTTACAGTGCAATTAGGAAAGTACATTAGTATATACAAAACTGAGCTTTTGGCATAGCAACTATACTTCAGGTACAGTACAAATAACCGAATGATGAACAATTACCCCTGCACTACAAAAGTGCTAAACCTTGCAGAACATGGTGTAATCGACTGATCATATCCCTTTATGTACATGTAACATGATCAAAAATCACACTGTGCAAAATCAATAAGACAATTTAAACACTATCAAACAGTTGCTGAGCACCGTGAGCAAAAACCATATATTATAAAGCCCGGCAGACATAAAGAAAGTGCCGAAAAAAAAAAAAACTTTAAACTTATTCTAAGTGCCTGTGGTATAACAAGAAACTCACCTACAGGACCTTGTTGGTGAGAAACATGCAAACGTGCAGTAACATTAAGAAGCAATGATGACAAGGGCACCTAAGAACACGATAATCACAAAAGTATACTTCAATTAGTCCAAACAATTTCACAGAAGTCAGAACAAAAGTCTAAGGTCTTCTGATGGACCAGAAAACCATTGACGAAAAGGTGACCACACTGACATAAAGTGTGGGATTCGATTCGCTGCCTTAGCAACAGTGAAAGCAAGCCTCAAGCGTGAAGTCAGTCTGTTCCGGAACTGACTGCACATCGCAGCTCCCGCCTGAAAGATGGTAGGCTGTATAGGGGTAGAACGTAGCTGTTGATAGTAGCAAAAAATCACATGTTTTGCTAATATGAATACATAAGCACATGACTCTGATATAGGAATAGGCGGAGTACTTGAACTGAGTAGCGTACTATAGGCTGAGAAGGAGAGATCATTAGTACTAAGGCACTGTGCAGTAGTGAAGGTCAGATGTAGCAAGGGAAGAAGCACTGTGCAATGTTGATACACATGATCTACATCCGCAATCGCAGAGCAAAACATGCAGTTAGGCGAATCAACAAGCGTCATCCTGAATAATTTGGTAGGAACTGGTAACCGCCGATGAATAAACAACCATTGGATGTTTCTTTCTGCTGGAATAGACAGTGGCGAATTAGACATGGACCACACTTGTGAAAGGGCGACATTCGGAACATCTGGAATCATCAATGGTGTAGCATATAGTGGATCAATGAGACAACGGTAAAGAGACGAGATAGAAAAACTGGAGAGAGGAAGTGATGAGCCCCGAACGGAAAGGAAAAAGGGAAGAGGAAGAGAGGCAGAGGGAACAAGAGTTAACCCAGCTTGAGAGGCAAGGTTAGGGAAGAGGGTAATGATTGAAGAACGGAAGGAATCATACAGCAAAAGAGAGGAAAAGGTAGGGGGAGGAGGGGGAAAGATCAGAGAAGGGTTTCCAAGAAAGATCTGGAGAAATTAGATCCTGAACAGATACTATTCCGGCGGGGAGCCAGGAAAGGTCAGTAAAGTAGGGAGCATTAGGGGGATGAAGGATGGAAGAAAAGAACAGGGGCTCAGCTAATAGTTCAGTGGTGGAAGCCGGTGGAGCACGGAAGAGGGGTAGAGAACGGAGAAAGGAAAGGACCTCTTTGTAGAAAGGGGAAAGTTTAGAATGGAAAAAAGGAGATTGATCCATTAGAAGATACATGATGAAAGTGATTCGGGAATTCCTAGGCGATATCATGACATCTCTAACGAGCGTAACTGGCGACTCTGGTGCACTTAGTAGCCGCAGGAAAGAAACCACTTTATGTGCTTTATAGTAGGTACGAACATCCAGCAGTGAAATACCTCCATCAGTGACTCGACGACAGAGAGTGGAGACCTGGATCCAATGGTACCTGTTCCATATTATCGTTGAGATGATTCGAGTGATTTCATTGAGGTGATAAATGGGCATACGTTCAGCTGACCATGCATATAGGCATGGTGAAAGAATATAAGTCTGAGCTATTCTTGCTCTTGAGAAGTAAGAAGTACAAAACTGGGAACCTCGCCAGAAGGCAGCAGTTCGAGTAAGGCGTGTTCTGAGAGCATTCCATGTTTCATTTTGAGCAGAAAGACGGACTCCGAGATGGACCCCAAGGAATTTTTGGGATGAAGCAGTCCATGAGGCGCCCCACGGGGTGTCAGTCCTAGAGGCCCACGCTCCGCTCCATAGACCTGCACTCTTGGATGTATTAAGTGATGCCGCTGAACATGAAGAATATTGATCGTAAATCTGGAGCAAGATGTCGAATTGAGCGTCTGTCCGTACACAAAAGGTCGCGTCATCAGCATATGCAGAGTATGTCACAGAAAAGTGCCTAGTACTTGCAGTAGGCGGTGGCAGTGCATCTATAAAGACTCGATGAACAGACCGAAGAAACGGCTCAAAAGCAATGGCAAAGAGCTGCCCAGAAAGTGGGCAACCCTGCCGAATGCCTCGCCGAAAAGGAATAGGTGCAGTCAAGAAGGCGGCCGTCTTGACATGGAAAGCAGCGTCCTGATAAAGGGCAAGAATAGAGGTAACAAATGCAAAAGGAAAGCCGAAAGCAATAAGAACAGCAGAAAGATACGAATGTGAGATATTGTCGAAAGCAGCTCTTTGGTCAAGATTAAAGAGGGCAAGTGGTTCAGAGTTAGTACGAGCCAGATGTAGGAGATCTCGAAGGAGATTGAGATTAGAAGTGATGGACCGACCAGGAACCGTGTAGGTCTGGTCGGGAGAAAGAAGAAATGGAAGAACTTGGTTGAGTCGATTGGAAAGGAGTTTAGTGAAGTGTTTATAGTCAATGTTTAGTAGCGAGATAGGGCGCCAGTTTCCCAAGTCAAGCAGATCGCCTTTCTTGGGGAATAACACCATATGAGCCTCTGTGAAACCCCTCGGAAGAGAAGAGGAAGAAATAGCAGCATTGAAAGCGGCGAGAAGAAATGGAAGCAACGAAGGGAGAAAAGTACGGTAGAAAAGGAGCGGAAGGCCATCTGGACCTGGGACAGCACGGGAATTTAGAGAGGCAAGAATGGTCCGAAGTTCAGTCTGCGAAATAGGTTGTAAAAGGGAATCAGAGAGATTGGAAGGAACTTGGGGAAGAGCAAAGAGTAAAGTAGCAGAAGCAGAAACAGAAGGCTGAGGAGTTTCACTGTATTTGATAGTAAAATATCGACGAACCTGAGAGCAAACTGCATCCGGATCAGAGATGATTTCACCATCAGGCCGCCGAAGTAGTCGAAGCTGATGCGACGAGCGGCGCTTTTCTTCTAACGCGGACAGAAACTCAAAGGAGCAGTCCTCTGGTGATATATGTTGTAGACGGAGACGAAGAATTACCTGACGTGCACGAGGCTCAAGAAGTGCTCTAAGATCCGCTTGGTAAGCTGTATACATGGGATGACTCGCACCAAGCTGTAACAGGATGTTTCGGAGATTTTGCTCTTCCATGGAGCGCTTCGTGCCTTCGGAGAAGGAATGACGTCTGAGAAGATAAAGTAGGTAAGATTTTACCTCGAGCCAGTAATTGATGGCACAAGGTGCAGTGGACAGGCCCTCTCGCATATGATCAAGAAGATCTCTGATCTCGGTGCACATATTCTCATCAGCTAGGAGAGAAGTGTCCAGTGTCCATGACCGAGGCCTACCATGCAAACGAGATGAAGAGCTACAGGAGATAGTGATGGCACAGTGATCCGATGAAGCTGTAGGAGAGTGCATACAATCCGTTGTAATGGGCAATAACGGAGCAGAAGCGTAAAATCGATCCAGCCTGGCAGAAAGAGAGGAGGATGCAGATGAAGCTCTCCAGGTATGTGAAATGGATGTCGGATGCAATCGTCGGAACACGTCATGTAAATCAAAAACAGACACTAATTATCGCAATTGCTCCACAAGACGTGAACGATGTTCAGTCCTCGAAGGAGCGCGATCGAGCTCTGGTTGAAGTGTACAGTTAAAGTCTCCTCCAATGAGCACATGATCTGATGGTAATGCTGACTGAAGTGCAGTGCGGAGCGACGAAAATAACAAGGTTAGATGTGTAGATGAACATGGAATATATATGTTGAAAACTAAATATCGTTGTCCATCTAGGACGAAAGTGAGTCGCTGCAATAAGTCTCGGCACAGGTTATGAACTTTAACAGAGGAGAGTGCTTGACGAAATCTATTATGTACACCAATCGCTAAACCTCCACGAAGAGAGAGCCTATACGCGTGATGAAACTGATAGTCCCATCTCCTCCAGCGATGGAAGGGTGAAGTGGATAGACAATTTGTCTCTTGCAAAAGTAGGAGATCTGCTGTGAGGTGGTGGACGTCTTCATACACTAAAGCATTCGCCAAAGGGGTACACATACCCCTACTATTCAGTGACACTGTCTTGAACAGAATAGTCTGATGATGGTTGGAAGATGTTGTCGGCCGCGTTCTGTAACTTGGCGAGGCGGCTACGGAACTTCTTTGCCCAGTAGGGACCACCCAGATCTCTGCCCGGAACGGTACGTAAATGAGAATGTATCGCCAACATTTGATTCATGGTGTCAGACAGACAGTGGGAGTATCCTTCCAAAAAATTGCGAGACAGCTTGTTTCTACGGGGACTTATTAGGAACGCATACACCTTCTCCCCAGACACAGGTGTCTGTGGAAGCGAGGATGCCTCTAGAATATGTAAAAAGTTTTCACAGGAGATCGGAATAATTGTTCCATCATCTGTATCAGATTCCATAGAGCCTTCAGACGTGAGCATCTGACTACTAGAACAATCACGTCCTGCCTTAAGGGTAGTTGTAATTCTAAACTTCTTATTCTGAGCGCGTGAAGTTCTACGTCGCTTCGCCCGTCCACGACTTTGTGCTGTAACCGGAAGTGGAACTTCCGGCAATTTAAAAGGAACTGAAGAAACAACCCCAACGGTCGGTGTTGCAGTATGACGAGAATCGTCATCAACCATCTCTATAGGAGACTTTGGATTAACAATTGATGCCTCATTTGACTGAAGAGATAAAGTGGGCGCCAATGCATCACCCGAGGTCGAGGGTTTACCCATAGACGTCGGTTGACCAACGGCTGTCTCACTACTTCTGGTAGACGTCGGTTGACCAACGGCTGCCTCGTTACTTCTGGTAGACGTCGGTCGACCAACGGCTGTCTCACTACTTTTTGTAGACGTCGGCCGACCAACGGCTCTCTCACTATTTCTGGTAGACGTCGGTTGACCAACGGCTGTCTCACTACTTTTTGTAGACGTCGGTTGACCAACTACTGTATCATTACTTTTGGAGGAAGTCTGCTGTTGCTGGTCTTTAGCACCAGAAGAGGATGCCGATTGGCGTGACAAAGAGGAAGAAGGTCGTGCTGTTGACTTGGAAAGAGTGTTCGCATTATGAGGGCATAGAGCGCGGGGATGTCCCGTGCCTTTACAATTCGGACAGACGGAGCCTACTGTGATGAATATCTCTCTAATGTGCGTGCAACAGCGTACACGTAAAGTGGGTGGAATACGCAGCATGTGCTCCTCTGAAGGGAAGACCACACGAACATTGCGGCGAAACCCGAGTAGGTATCTATCTTCTGGCACCTCTGGAAACGAAGAGTAGGTAGTTACACCTCCAATGATCCGGCCATAAGGAAGAAGAGCGGCAATCAAGAGATCATCTGAAACTTCAGGTGGAACTGGTGAGAAACTTACAACAACTGAACTCTGTGAAACAGGTTCGGCATGGATGTGACGATCACCAATTGAGATGCCCTTGGTCAGTACATGTAGGGAATGGGCAGGAGTAGAGAAGTAAACAACTACTTTGTAAGGCTTCCTGCCCACATGAGTTATAGCTGATGCAGGAACAATCTCTCGAAGAGCAGCAGTATATGCAGTAAGTTTTGTATTTCTCAGGCTCGGAAATACAACACCAATCTCCATAGTTTGAAGGAATTTCAGCCCAGAAGGGGTATCTTCTTTAAGGACAACCTCAATGACTTCAGCATTATGCGTCATCTCATATTGTCCAGGAGAAAAAGAAGACTGGGAAGGTCCCGACTTAGATGCGGTTACGTCAGCATATGAGAGGGTAGTTGTACGTTGCTTTGGAGATGATTCCGGCATGGAGTGCGAAACATCCATGGCGTCATCATTAGCTTTCAGAGAAGACATCGTATCGCCGCTGGGAGACTTGGAAGAAGAGGCGATATCCGATGGTAAGGCAGCAACAAAAGGCTGCAAGGAGGAGTGGTTTATCGAGATTGACTCGTCATTGGTAGTAGTATTTAGAGAAGCTGTTATCGGGAGATCATCATTTCCGGTAGCAAGAGTTAGGACGTCATTCTCCCCGGAAGCCGCCATTTGCAATGGCGAGGAAAAGCTTAGCCCATAGCCAGCTTGGCCAAGGCAGAAAAATAAGGTAAACTAATCAAAATAAGCACTTACCAGCTCGGCAGGCATATAAAAAGAAACACGGAACCTTCACACACAACACACACACGAAATAGAACACTGACAACGAAGAAAAATAACACACCAACGAAAACTTGAGGAGCACAGATAAACACGACTAACCCACCGTGAGCAACTCAATGGGCTATAAGCAGTCGCCCGTCCCTAATTTAGGGTTACTGGTTCCAGGGAAAGGAGAGAGCCGGTGTCGTAAGACAAACACAACATCCATGCCTCACCGGGATTCGAACCCGGACCCCTTTCGGACGAATGATCAGAGGCCATCGCTTAGACCAGTGCGCCACCGGGGCGGCCAATTATGGTACTAGTGTGGATAATATTTTGATCACATCTCGTATTCGTGCACGATTACAAAAAGCTCATAGCATAAGGCCACTCTTTTGCATCACCTAAACAACATCGCACATTGAACATTGCACACACCAGCTCTTATCTCTCGAGTTTTACTACATATTTTCATTTTGGTGTTCAAGTTGTTGCCAACGTCAAATTCATCGAAAAGGAGTCAGCGGCTTTTAGTGATAAACTTAATTAACCAGGAGAAACCAAATTTACATAAGAATACAAGAACTTCGAATGAAAGGTTAAATTAGATAAATCTGTCACAAATTGGACAATTTTGACCTCTGATAGTTTTCGTAAAAGAACGAATAAAAGTATTTAAGGAAAAGTTTCAATACCACTTTTAATCAACAAACGCTTCAGTGTGATGCTAAAGTTTAACAAAACCGTTTATGCGTGAACATAAAAGTTTGGAATCGCATTCAACATTAAAGGAAATATCATCCACGCTCACAAGTAGGCAGATGAGAAACTTAACCACCGATTATAACAAAAGTAGCTGTTAAAAGAATAGATGTGGCTTGTACGAACATTTTAGAATGAAGTTGTTTCTTACGGCGATTACAGAGATAAAGCCAGCTATCAATGCAGAGGGAAAACTTTTTTTTCTTTTTAGTTCTTTCCCTCTCTCCCTGTTAAATGGTCTCTCTGGCACCAGATGGGTGGAGGAAAAGAAGATTCCCGGATGATTGCTACCGTTTTCGGCAGCTGTGTTTCTATTGACTGGGAACGATACCAGAAATTGGCTTCCTATTTCGAGGTTCGGATTTATACGAAGCAGATGTCGGCAACGGCTTCCCCATGTGCACAAGCACTATCATGCTTTTCTCCTTAAAGATAACGATATACACCAGCGACAATCGGTGGGGATGTATATCCTCAACAGAGGCTACCAAGAAACCATTCTTCGGGGGAAATTCTTTGGGGAGTTTTCAAGATTTTTCGATTTCGCTTTAAGTATTAGTAAGTATTTCCCAACGTGCCGGCGTGGCAGGAAACGGCTTTGTATCTTCATGTCCTTCGGTTTTTGAGGAAGAAAAACTCTTATGGGAGCTGCGCGCGCAGATAATTTAATGTGAGTGCTGTAACGGCAGGAGGCTTTCAAGCCATATATTCGGTTTCTCGTTCCTAAACACCAGCACACGAATGTAATGCATAATATCCAATTTCTACTTTAAATGCTAAAACAGAGAATGCTGCAATGCAATTTACTTTTCTTTTACAAAATTTGATGTCAGTTACTTACTCCATATTCGGCCGAACTGGAAAAAAGTATCACACAAGAAATATGAAGATATATATCTTGGGAAGCTTGTAAAATGATTTAATGTTTCAGAGTATGAGTGATATAAAGGTGGAACTTCTGAAATATAGAACTGCGAGGTCTGGTCCCGAATCCCTTTGTCCTTCGAGGTGTTATTCCGAATTCCTTTGTTCTTCCAGATGTACTTCCGAATCTCTTTGTCTTTCAAGTTGCGGTTTCGAATCTCTCTGTCCTTCCTATTGTGGTTCCGAATCCCTTTGTCCTCTCAGCTGTGGTTCAGTATCCATTTGTCCTTTCAGCTGTGTTTTCGAATCCTTTGTCCTTCCAGATATGGTTCCGAATACCTTTGTCCTTCCAGCTGCAGTTCCTAATCCCTCTCTCCTTCCAGCTGCAGTTCTGAATCCCTTTGTCCTTCCAGCTATGGTTCCGAATCTTTGTTCTTCCATTTGAGGTTCCGAATCACTTTGTCCTCTCCGCTGTGGTTCCGAATCCATTTGTCCTTCGAGCTGGAGTTCCGAATCCTTTTCTCCTTCCAGCTGTCGTCCCGAATCCTTTTGTCCTTCCAGATGTGGTTCCGAATACCTTTGTCCTTCCAGCTGTGGTTCTGAATCCCTTTATCCTTCCAGGTGTTATTCCGAATCTTTTTGTTCTTCCATTTGAGGTTCCGAATAAATTTGTCCTCTCAGCTGTGGTTCCAAATCCATTTGCCTTTCAGCTATGGTCCCGAATCCCTTTGTCCTTCCAGATGTGGTTCCGAATCCCTTTATCCTTCCAGCTGTGGTTCCGAATCCATTTGTCCTTCTAGATGTGGTCCCGAATCTCTTTGTCCTTGCAGATTTGGTTCCGAATCTCTTTGTTCTTCCATTTGAGATTTCCAATCCCTTTGTTCTTCCATCTGTGGTACCAAATCCATTTGTCTTTCCAGCTGTTGTTCCGAATCCATTTGTCCTTCCAGCTGTAGTTCCAAATCCATTTGCCCTTCCAGCTGTGGTCCCGAATCCCTTTGTTCTTCCAGATGTGGTTCCGATTTACCTTTGTCCTTCCAGCTGCAGTTCCGAATCCCTTTATCCTTCCAGCAGTGGTTCTGAATCCTTTTGTCCTTCCAGATGTGGTTCCGAATCTCTTTGTTCTTCCATTTGAGATTCCGAATCTCTTTGTTCTTCCATTTGTGGTTCCAAATCCGTTTTGTTCGTTCAGCTGCTGTTCCTAATCCATTTGTCCTTCCAGCTGTAGTTCCTAATCCCTTTTGTCTTTCCAGCTATGGTTCCGAATCTCTTTATTTTTCCATTTGAGGTTCCGAATCCCTTTGTCCTTCCATTTGAGGTTCCGAATCTTTCTGTTCTTTCAGCTGTGGTTCCGAATCCTTTGTCCTTCCAGATGTGGTCAGAATGCTTTTGTCCTTCCAGATGTGGTTCAGAATGCCTTTGTCCTTTCAGCTGCAGTTTCGAATCCCTTTCTCCTTCCAGCTGTAGTTCCGAATCCCTTTATCCTTCCAGGTGTTATTCTGATCTCTTTGTTCTTCCATTTGAGATTCCGAATCCATTTGTACTTCCAGTTGTGGTTCCAAATCCGTTTTGTCCTTCCAGCTGTTGTTCCGAATCCATTTGTTCTTCCAGCTATGGTTCCGAATACCTTTGTCCTTCCAGCTATGGTTCCGAATCTCTTTGTCATTACAGCTGTGGTTCCGAATCATTTTGTCCTTCCAGCTGTGGTTCCGAATCCCTTTGTCTTTCCAGCTCTGGCTATTATCCTCTCTCTGGAACTAGTCATCCTAAATTAGAGAGTAGCATTTGATATTCATGGGAGTCCCCAAATTACATAATAAAATAAAAACATATTTCTCAAATAGCAGAACATAGGATTAACAGAGGGAATTCAGATGGGTATTGGCCCCTAGGCACCAGTCCATGAGAGCGTCAGATGATATGCTCTTTTCCTTCTGATATGCTGTATTTCAATCGATTAAGTGATTAGCTAGTTTACTAATATTCTTAGATAGCTTCGTGAACATGGTGCATCTCAAACGTTTCCTGCCCGTAACACTTTACAAACAAGTTATTAAACTGCCACGTAGGAAACAAACAGCAATTGGGTTATTTGATTTCCCCAGTTTATTTGATACTTCAGGACATTAATATAATCCAACATAAACCAAAGCACCAAAACATTATGACCAGTGCGGCTTCTAGCAACTGCAGGTAAACGATGGCGTGTGTGGAGGACAGGAAACGGTACACATAACACGTGATACTTAGCTTCGTTAATCAGTGTTATTCTTCTTCAGTTCGGAAAGGCAGCGGACTTAAACGAGTTTCACAAAAGCCAAATCGTTAATGCCAGACGACTGGGTGGGATGATTTCCGCAACTGGCTTCGGGAGGTGCTGACTGTCAGCCGTGGTTAGTACCTTCAGAAAGTGATCCCAGGAGGGAAAACCTCGAACCGCCGGCAAGGTGGAAGCAGACCGCTGAACATTGATGCTAGATAGGAGTGAAGGCCATCTCGTATGGCATGAAGCAACAGAAGGGATACTGTTGCGCATCGCGCCTGTAATTTGAATGCTGGTGACGGGAGTAATGTGTCACAACACGCAGTACATAAACACCGCTGAAAATGGTGCTACGTAACAGCAGGTCGTTCCGTATGTCTATGCTAATCTGGGTTCACCGTCTAAATCGCCGAAAATGGGCTCACGAGCAACAAAATTGGAGCTTGAATGATTGGAAAAAAGACCGTCTCGTGTAGTGAATCCCGGTTCCTGTTGCACTATGTGGACAGATGGATACGCGTGCGCTGTTTACCTTGGAAGGGGTTGGCACCAGGATGCACCGTGGAACGAAATCCAGCCGGTGGTGGAAGTGTAATGCTTTGGGCAAGGCGCTGCTGAGAAATCCTGGGTCTAGTTATCCCTGTGCAGGAAACTATGACGTCTGCCACTTACCTAAACATTATTGCAGACCAGGTACATCCTCTCGTGGCAACGGCATTTCCTACTAGTAGTACCTACTTTCAGAAGGATAATGCGCCAGTACCCAGATTATTCGAGAATGATTCGCGGAATCACCAGATATTTATCCAATCGATTATCTGCACTGTAAAACATTTTTTGAAATTCACGAGCCATTTTCCGTCCTTCCTTTTGTGAAGTAACGAAGCATGTTTCTGATGCAACCTTTTCCGTGAAATGACAGAAAGAAACCTGAATTTCGCGGATTTTACGTACCACGCGGAAATTTCCGAATTTTCAAAAACCTTTCCACAGTTTCTTTCTTATATTGACGGTAAATTACCGTTTTAAAAATGTGTCAACGGAAAATTCTGAATTTTTAGAAACCTTTCCGCAATTCATTTCATATATAAACGAGAAAACTCCGTTCTCACTTTTTCCGTATCCGTATGACGAGGAATTACCGGTAATAGGAGCGATTGATGAGAATACTTGAGGTCTGATTAACGTTTAAATTTCAATCGTCTGTCGAACTTTGAAGTTCCTTAAAAAATCTGGTGTTGTGAACACTGTAGCATATCGCCTGAATTGTGTTTATTGTGGCACAGGATATTTCTTCTCCTTTCCTCTATTTTGTGCGGCAGCTATTTATTATATATTGTGTTAATGTAAGAAACCGGATATTTAACTTATTGTACAGATGATTATACAATATCTGTGTGTCTGTCTTTGGGCAACTTGAAACAAAAGCTATAATAGCTGTCAAGAAGCAAATTTTATAATTAGGTGGTTTTTTTTTGTTTTTTGAAAGAATGCTACAAAAAAATGCATTTCATGGTTTTAAAAAATAGTCATTTTCAGTTTTAAAAAATTAGGTTGCAAAGCATTTTGTTGCTTCGAAAAATCACGATGAAAAAGCTAAATTTCTGAAAAGTTATCCTACAGAAAAAAATTTACAACAAACCTATTTAGAAAAATAGTGAGCTCCAACAGAAAAAATGACTAAATGATTCGCAGTAATGACAAAAAAATTCATCGTCACGCAATTTGTTTTATGATGTACGTGATTCGTATTTCCCTGCGTTTGTGGCTCAGTGGTTAAAGGCGTGCGTTACCTGTTGAACCAACCCAAACGACAGGGGTTTAGTACTAACTGCAGCGGAAGAATTATCTGGGGTAAGGGCTTTAAAATGCAAGGTCGTCGATTTTGCGGAATTTCCGTTTAAATATGGAAAACCTGAATGGCATTTCTTTTTGAAATAAACGGAATTCCTTACTACGGTAAATCTGTGAAAATACTGAAATTAAAATTAACGGTCACTTTAAAAAATGGAAATTTCTGAGAAAGCCTGATACGTGTCGACAACTTTGCTGCACGTTATTTTTAGAAATTGTGCGTGAATTCATGCCACCTATTTTTTTACAGTGTGCGGATTGTGTTGAAAGAGCAAATCCGGTCTGCGATAGATCAACCACGTAAATACAAGAGTTAAAGGATCTGCTAATAATGTGTTGGTAGAAGATGCCGCATGGCACCTTTAGAAATATTTTAGCGTTCTTACCCGCTGAGTAAGAGCTGTTTTGGCAGCACGCGTGGGAGGGAACCAACGTCATTTTTGGAAGGTGATAATAATGTGTCGGCTCTTCGATGTATTAGGGGTTTAAGGGCGAAATACATTATAAATGTAATGTCGGACATTCGACATCATTTTCATATTCTATGTGTTACGATACAAGGACTGGAATTAGAAGTCAAGCGACAAAGGAAAGAAGCAGCACGTGTTTTCCCGTTTCCAGGAAAAGAACTCTTCTATTTTTTTTTTTTTTTTTCATTTCCAAAAAAGGAACATTTCTTGCAGTACATCTGCAAGTTAAATCAGTTGAATTACTAAAGGCCCTTGAGGCTAATGGTTTTCGGATGTATTGTAAGACTCCAACATGGCGCCCGACCGTCTGAGAAAATGTACATATTTATTGTAACCGATGCAGTTCGGAATACACGAACACAATAGTGTATGCAATGCTGTCCAGCTATGCTGTCCGTTGGAGATTAGTTCATGGAAAATGTCAAAGTCGCAATAGTGGCCGTTAGGTGACCTTCCTACTCCCCAGCGAAGGTCGGGGGTAAGGGAGCAAGCTGTTCGGAAAAGAAGGTGGGGACAACAGCTGAGGCTCGTTGTCTGCCTCTCTCTAGATAGTTCATCGCACCTCAGGCGATAGGGCAGAGGTTAGCACGAGACCGGAGGTGGCCAGAAGAGTGACCCGCGAAGCTTTATATTCTTCAGTTGAGGGTTGGAGTAGGGTGGTGGAAGGAGCACGTGTATGTTGTTCGGTAGTAAGCTAGACACTTCGTATGTCCTCGTGGATGGACGGGAATTTAGCGTCTTTGTGATACATGCCGTTTCAGGCTCTCACAAGCGCGTGGAGATTCTGTACCCAAATAGCGGACAGACTCCGGCAGGGATTATTAGGGAAAAACAATAAAGTGTTAGCAAGGAGATCTGCACTACGACGAAAACGCACGTGTCAAATAATGCGTGAGTGATTTCTCGCCACGAACGAAGTTCCCGATACACAGCCTAGGCTCGGACAACATTTCTTTGAATGACGATTAAATTTTGTTAAGTTTGAAAAAATTGGTGGATACCTTCCAAGGTCTGTCTCTTTGTTATTCATTCACCTCCCCTCCCTTGATTAGCAGATCTTAAAATAGTAAAGCAGAGGCAGCAGAGCGCCTGTTTGACCAATTATTATAAATTATTGACTGAACATGAACCTTGACCTATTGTCTGTGGTGTGCGTGCTCCGGTGAACGAACTTTTATTGTAGAGCCTTGCAGGACTTTGGACTACGTAAGGCAGGTGGAGCATTTACGTTCGCCATTACAAGGGGTATGCAAAAGTTTCCGCCGTTTTAAGGAGCAAGGTGACAGGAACAATCAAGAAACCAGTGCACATTTATTCAACGAAATCTTGGTCGTTAGCATCAGTGACCTTTTGCCATTTTTCAGCCAACAAATGAATGCCCTTGTGATAGAAAAACTCTGGTTTTGAACTGAAGAACCCAGTGACAAAATTTTCCGCCTCTGAAACTGTATTGAACCGCTGTTGGGCTAGTGCATGTTGCATATAGCGAAACAGATTAACGTCTGAGGGTGCAATATCCGGGTAGTAAGCCGGGTGCGGTAAAACCTCTCAGTTTGACTGTTGAAGCGTTGCTTTCGTGGCGGCAGCGACATGTGGTCTGGCATTATCGTGTAACAGGAGGACCGGGAGCGGCGTCCTTTACCTTTCCATGGGCGCTTTTGCTCGATTGAGGCGTTGTGTTTCATCAACCGATAGCTATATCGTTGTGAAGAGATTGTTTTCCCGGTTTCAAAAGTACCAAAGACAGCACTCCGTGAATATCCCACCACACACACAACAGCACCTTTTCCCCGTGGATATCCTGTTTTGCACTGGATGTTGACGGCGGGCCTGGATCGAACCAGAATAGCTTGCGTACGGGGTTGTCGCAGCAGACCCATTTTCATCCCCGGTGACAACCTTCTGTAAGAAATTCTTCCCAAGAGACCTCTTCAGCAACAACATGCAGATGCCCAATCGCTGACCAATATTATCTCTCGGTCAAATACGCGGAACCCATTTACCAATCTTCTGGATCTTCCCCAAGGCCTGCAGATGCCGTACCACCGTCGATTGAGCCACTTTCAAACATTTCGCCAGTTGCGTGGTCGATTGTGTGGCATCCTCTTATAGCAGCGATTCCAGCTCCTTGTCTGCTAGTTCTTGCGGCTTACCTGCACGTGGCTTGCCTTCCAAGTTTAGATCACCTTTCTTAACCCTTTAACGACCATGACCCCAAAATCTTGTATCACTTTAAATACCCTAACGTCCGAAACTGTCTGTTGTTTCACTTCTTTGTTTAATAACAACAATAGTGACCGAGAGTGACTCCTGTTGATACCTCATAGGTCGAGAAAATTTGAAGAACAAGTAAGAGTAGGAAATCTGAATCACCCTAGACAGTCGTTTCGGGAGGCTATGGCCGTTTGTATATACTGACGTTTTGGGCGTCATGGTCGTTAAAGGGTTAGACCTGGCAAACCATTATCGACACTACGCCTGACGTATTGAACAGTGAGCTCCACTCGCACGTTTCCCTAAATTAAACATGAATGACAAACAGTGCCGCACATGAACTTTATCGACCTTTGGCTTCATGTACGAACTGACTCTACGGGTCGCCGACCGGTTAGACCCTTGCAGCGCCGGCTAGCTGGGGCGGCGGAAACTTTTGCATACCCTAATAGAAACTCACTGATATCAACACAGATATCAGTTGTATTACAATGACATTTATTCGACGATTACATTGTAGAATAACAGCCATTTTAATGAATATTTGCTGTCCCCGCACGGGGATAACTGGTTTTCCAGTTATTTGGGAGCGGCGCCCCCACGGCCCGAGCTGACCTTGTGACTGGTCACCATCTGATGTCACGCCACCGCTACTTTTTTATTTTGGTGTTTGCAGGGACAGCTGTTCATCCAGCTGTTGGGGAGTCGCGGCCCCACGATCCCGAGCTGGTCTTGTGTCTCGCTTTTTCGTTTTTATTTATTTTCTCCACTGGCTAGTTGCCCGTGTTGTGTTCTCTACCTAATCTCTACCACGTTATGTACTAACACCCCGGTCTTGTGGTTTTGTTACCCTCCACCACTAACTGATTTATATTAACCGCTCAGTTCGTAGGTTGCTGAGATTCCGTTTAGGTTCCCTGCCTGGATTTGTCTTCTTTGGATTTCTTTTTTTTCCTTTTAGCTGGTTTGGGTGCTAGACCTACCTGCATGTTTGCCGCGTGCGGAGACCCGTGAGGCGGAAATGGGATGTCTGGCGGCTGAGGTCGCAGGAGACCGGTTAAGTGCCTCCTGTGTGCCAACACTCCTCTTCGACCCCGGCTTCGCTGTAAACGGGAGGCTAGAGACTAACCCACCTCTAGTCAGAAGTCTTGTACCAAGTTGTGTGCAGGGCTTTAGCGGCTTTTTTGTCGTATAGCACGGCAGGGTGAGCCCGGAGGCTGTGGGATCATGCCAAAGGCGTTGGCATGACGGTACCCGGAGGCCGAAGTGTCCGCCGAGTGCGTGTGATCACAGCCAACGGACTATATCTGCAACGTATAAGCTCCAGAACTGTGTCCAGCGTCATTTTCTTGGCTTGCAGACCTCCAGTTCTCCCTTGTAGGGCTCGGTGGTGGGTGGAGTAGTCTGCAGACGAATCCTTCTCCTTTTTTTCCATGGGTAAACCCAAAAACAAACGCTCCAAATTCAAGTCACCTGAGCAAATGATCGTTGACAACGACTCTCCTTCGTCTTCTCAACCTACCAAGTCTCATACCCTTAAAAGATCTTTAGACCATGATCTGGACCAAGAATGTGGAACCTCTTCTTCGGCAGCTGTACCAGTCGCTCCGAAGCGTCGTCTCCCCTCGATTGTTGTGAATACGCATGCTACACACTTAGTTGTAGAATCCATCGATCCGAATGAGAGACTGTCCACCAGATCTCCATTCTTCATTTCTAAAGCTTTGGACGCTGCAGTTGGCCCCTTTAAGTCTGTGAGGAAGCTTCGCTCTGGGGACCTGCTTTGTCCAAACTTGCAGTGTTTCTCAGAGTAACACTTTTCTGCACCTCACTACTCTTCAAGGCATTCCTGTCAAAGTGACACCTCACCCGTTTCTTAACACCTCTCGGGGTGTTATTTCGGAGTTTGATCTCTTGCCATGCAGTGAAGACGAATTGGTGACTGAACTTGCAGATCAAGGTGTTATTGCTGCACGTCGTATGATGTTCCGGCGCGATGGTTCTTTGATTAAGTCGAAAAATGTCATCTTGACTTTTAACTCCCCCGAAAGTTCCGACCGAAATCAAGGCTGGCTACTTGGTCTGTGGAGTTCGCCCGTACATTCCCAGTCCTCTGCGCTGTTTCAGGTGCCAGAGGTACGGGCATTCCCAACGTTTCTGTAAGAGTTCCGCTCGTTGCGCAAATTGTGGCTCCAGTGAACATGACGGGGATGGTTGCATTTCTGCGGCCTGCTGTGTTAACTGCGGTGAGGCCCATGCAGCTTACTCCCGCAACTGTATGAAATGGAAGGACGAGATGGCGATCCAGCGCCTCAAGACCCTGGAAGGCCTCTCTCGTACCCTGCTGCCAAGGCCAAGTTGGGTATACCCACTAACCGACAGCGCACTTTTGCCGAAGTAGTTCAGTCTCTGCCACAACCCGTGCAGCCCTTTGTGCCGCGCCCTGTAGGCTCTCGCCGCCCTTGCCAAGCGATCTACAGCTGACCAAGCGACACAGGTGTTTTTCCCCGAGCTCGAGATTTTTCGACTACCTGATTCTGGGCCTTCTCTTTTGCAGCCGACCGTCTCTTCCAGTTTCCATCCGAAAGCCTGCACGTGCGGAAGACCCGGCCCTCAATCCGCAAAGGCGTGCAGTGTCCATCCAACTGTCTCGGCCTCAGCGAGGTCCCCACCCTCAACCAACATTATAGAGGAACATAGGGGGAGGAGAGTGACAGTTCGTCCCCAGCCTCAAACAACATTGCAGAAGAACATGGGGGGGAGGAGAGTGACAGTCTGTCCCCGCCCTCTGCCAGCATTGCAGAGGAGTGTGGGGAGGAGAGTGACTCATCCTTTGTGTAGTTGTGTTTAAAAAAAAAAAAAATATATATATATATATATATGTATATATATATATATATGGGATGTAAGGTCAGGTGATGCGTAACATCACAGTTTCTCCTTGACATCGCTTCGCCTCTGTAGGCCCTGTTCCACTAAAGGTTTGATCATCGCCCATAGCGGCATAACTATACCATCGGGATCAGAGGAAATTTATCCCACACTACCAACCTGCTTACAGCGTGGTGAGTTATGGCCAAATCGTCGATTCCACAACTTGTTCCCATTCTCATGTTGAAATGTACGCAGCGGCCAAGGCAGAGGGCGCCCTCGGAGGGACGACGGATTGAAGCCATTCGATGCTGACCTTGGCTTACTTACATGGACGCCTTTATCTTCTGATTCAGGCTCTTGAATTGAAGAGGAACTTACAAAGGATCAGTGGACATCGTCGGGCTAAGTGAGGTAAGGAGAAAGGAGAAGATTCATCGAACTGAAAGTGGACATCTCTTCTATCGTGGGACAGATACTGGCAGAACTAGTGGTGTTGGATTTGTAATAAAACAAGAAACTGAAGGATAAAGTTGCAGAAGTTGAAAGTTCCTCTGACAGAGCTGCACGACTTGTTATTCCAACTCCCGAAAGTATACAGGCTCAGGATTATTCAAACTTATGTACTACCACAAGTCACTCTGAAGAAAGAAATTGAAGAATTTTATGAGGAAATTCTGTCATCTAAATAATAAGGTAAGCAGCACTTGAAAATAATTATGGAGATTTCCAATGCAAAAATAGGCAACGGCAACAGAATGAAACTTCAGTAGGTAAATCATGGCAGAAACTCAGCGTGGAAATACTTCGTTGGAGTTTGCAGAGGCAGTTTTTCATCTGAACTCCTTCTTCAAGAGCCACAGGAAGCGGACATGGAGACATATCCAAATGGGACGACAAGTGAAATTGATTTTATTATGTGAAAAATGTCATAGAAGACTGCAGTGTGCAACATTCAACACAGTAGTGACCATATAGAGATAAGATGCACCTCAACACTAAATTTTGAACGGGCAAGCTTCATAGGACAAACAAAATCTATTGACATAACGAACCTTAAAAACACCATAATACTTCAAGTTAGAACTGAGAACAGGTTCTCTTTTGTAGAAGGCCTAACATCGAAGAGTGGATATTCTGAAGCTAACAGAGTAATTCAAAGTTTTATGGAAACAGCAACAAAATAGCTGGGTCTAAGAACAAGTTGCATGTGAACAAATTATCAGGAAAAACTAAAATGTTGATGCAAAAGAAGAGAGATGAGGACAACTAAAGAAGATGTGACTTCCAAAGTGGAATATATAGATATGCAAGATAAGAAGATACTGAAGACGTGAAATTCAACTGTGAACTCCAAGTGAGGAAAGCAATTGAAAAAGCCTAAAGATATCCAGTAAGGAAGAAAACAGATTATGGGCACTGAGAAAAGAAGATGGTTCTGTAAAGAATAGAAGCGAAATTTTGACAAGAGTGAAAGATTTCTACTCCAAATTATATGAAAGGGATGATATATGCACCCAGACATCATGAAAGATACAGTACCAGTAATAGTTCCAGTCTTCCAGCAGAAGTTGCACATGCATTCAAGAACATGAGCGAGGAAAGTCCAGGAGAAGATGGAATTATTGCAGACATCATAAAGAAGTGGAGAAATCGAAATAGAAATTTCCCTCAAATCTATGCCTTAATGAAGGAGGAAACACTGCCAATGATCCTGCTACACAAGAAAGGTGACATTGAGGATCTCGGAAACTACAGACCTATCAGCTCTCTATCAGTAGTTTATAAAATCTCACTAAAGTTCTTTCACACCACGCTTGAAGGTAACACTGGACAACCGAGAATAGTTGATTCAGGAGGCTACAGCACAATAGATCATATTCACGTGCTGAGAGAACTGATTGAAAGAGCGAGGGAATATGAACTTCCATTGTGCATGGCTTTATCGATTATGAAAAAGCCTTGATTCTGGTGAAATTATCAGCAGTTACAATGGCTTGAAAACCTGCGGTATTGAAGATGCATACATTAATATTATTAATAACATCTATGTGCAAGTGCAAAGATTAGGCTGTTTGAAAATAACACACGTAAAAATTGGAAAGTGGAGACAAGGTGACACTCATATTTCGAAGTTTTTTAATGCCACATTGAGGGTGTTTTCAGTCACTGAGCTGGGAAAACAAGGGGATAAAGATTAATGGAGATTATCTAACCCACCTTCGTTTTGCTGATGACGGTCATTTTTGCAATTGCCTTCATCAGAGCTGCAGAGTATGATCCAGGAACTTGCTGACAAGAGTAAAGAAGTGGGATTAAAAATGAACTCAGAAGACAAAAGTGATGTTCAATGCTTTACAAGAAATGAAGATTTATCGATTGATGGAGAAAGTTGGAGCATAACAGATACGCTGACAGCAGATATCAAGTGAGGGTCACATTGATGAAGAAGGAATCGGCGAAAACTTGCCTGGAGAGCTTTTGAAGAAACAGCATAATTTTTCAAGAGCAATATGCCATTATGCTTAAAGAAAAGTGTTTGATCAATGCATCCTTCCAGTGCTTACGTATGGTGGAGACGTGGACCTTAACTAAAAGAGACATACAAGGTTGCAGACAACTCAAAGAGCATGGAGAGAGGTGCATGCTTGGTAACTCAGGAGAGATAAGAAGAGGAACTGTGGATCTCGAAAATGACAAGAGTGGAAGATATCATGATCAGAGTTAAATCCCTGAGGCAATGAAGGACATACTGCCAGGAAGATGGACAGCCGAAATTTTAGATTGATTCCAGGGACAGAAAGACCCAGAAGAAGACCACATGGGAGATGGGTGGATGAAATTCGAGTAGAGGGGTGACATGGAGGAGACTGGCAATAAGATAGACCGTTGTGGACGAAACTTGGGAGACTTCGTCCAGCAATAGTGGATTGATAATGGTTGATTAATGATGATGATGATGATGATATATATATCATCATCATCATCATTGTCAACCATTATCAATCCACTGCTGGACGAAGGTCTCCCCAAGTTTCCTCCACAACGGTCTGTCTTGTGCCAGTCTCCTCAATGTCACCCCTGCATACTTTCGAATTTCATCCACCCATCTCCCATGTGGTCTTCTTCTGGGTCTTTTCCTGTCCCTTGGAATCCAATCTAAAATTTCGGCTGTCCATCGATGATCTGTCCTTCTGGCAGTATGTCCAGCCCATTGCCATTTCAGGGATTTAACTCTGATCATGATGTCTTCCACTCTAGTCATTTTTCGGATCCACGAGTTCCTCTTCTTATCTCTCCTGGTTACACCAAGCATGCACCTCTCCATGCTTCTTTGAGTTGTCTGCAGCCTTTGTATGTCTCTTTTAGTTAAGGTCCACGTCTCTGCACCATACGTAAGCACTGGAAGGATGCATTGATCAAACACTTTTCTTTTAAGACATAATGGCATATTGCTCTTGAAAATTATGCTGTTTCTTCCAAAAGCTCTCCAGGCAAGTTTTGTACGCCGATTAATTTCTTCATCAATGTGACCCTCACTTGATATCTGCTGTCCAAGATAAACGTACGTGTCTGTTATCTCCAGCTTTTCTCCATCAATCGATAAATCTTCATTTCTTGTAAAAGCATTGAACATCACTTTTGTCTTCTGAAAGTTCATTTTTAATCCCACTTCTTTACTCTTGTCAGCAAGTTCCTGGATCATACTCTGCAGCTCTGATGGGGTAGTTGCAAAAATGACTACGTCATCAGCAAAACGAAGGTGGGTTAGATAATCTCCATTAATCTTTATCCCCTTGTTTTCCCAGCTCAGCGACTGAAAAACACCCTCCAATGTGGCATTAAAGAGCTTCGGAGATATGTTGTCACCTTGTCTCACTCCCTTTCCAATTTTTACGTGTGTTGTATTTTCAAACAGCCTAATCTTTGCACTTGCATTTTCATAGATGTTATTAATAATATTAATGTACGCATCTTCAATACCGCAGGTTTTCAGAGCCATTGTAACTGCTGATGGTTTCACCGAATCAAAGGCTTTTTCATAATCGATAAAAGCCATGCACAATGGAAGTTCATATTCCCTTGCTCTTTCAATTAGTTCTCTCAGCACGTGGATATGATCTATTGTGCTGTAGCCACTCCTGAATCCAGCTTGTTCTCTCGGTTGAGCCGTGTCCAGTGTTACCTTCAAGCGGTGTGAAAGAACTTTAGTGAAGATTTTATAAACTACTGATAGGAGGCTGATAGGTCTGTAGTTTCCGAGATCCTCAATGTCACCTTTCTTATGTAGCAGGATCATTGTAGCGGTGTTCCAATCCTCAGGAATCTTTCCTTCATTAAGGCATCGAGTGAAAATTTGGGCGAGTACTGTTTCGATTTCTCCACTTGCTTCTTGTATGATGTCTACAGTAATTCCATCTTCTCCTGGAGCTTTTCCTCGCTTCATGTTCTTGATTGCATGTGCAACTTCTGCTGGAAGGACTGGAGGAACTCTGGTACTGGTATCTTTCATGTTGTCTGGAGTGCATATATCATCCCTTTCATATAATTTGGAGTAGAAATCTTTCACTCTTGTCAAAATTTCGCCTCTATTTCTTGTTACAGAACCATCTTCTTTTCTCAGTGCCATAATCTGTTTTCTTCCCTTACTGAGATGTCCCTTTGCTATCTTTAGGCTTTGGTTGTTTTCAATTGCTTTCCTCACTAGTTCACAGTTGAATTTCCTTACGTCTTCAGTGATACTTTTTCTTACTGTCTTGCATAGCTCTATATATTCCACTTTGGAAGTCACATCTTCTTTAGTTGTCCTCATCTCTCTTCTTTTTTTGCATCAACATTTTGGTTTTTCCTGATAATTTGTTCACATGCAACTTGTTCTTAGACCCAGCTAATTTTGTTGCTGTTTCCATAAGAGCTTTGGTTACTTTTCTGTTAACTTCAGAGATGTCCACTTCTTCCGATGTTAGGCCTTCTAAAGCAGAGAACCTGTTCTTCAGTTCTAACTTGAAGGTATTATGGTGTTTTTTGAGGTTGGTTATGTCAATAGACTTTGTTTGTCTTATGAGCTTGCCACGTTCAAGTTTAGCGTTGAGGTGCATCTTACATCTCACCAATCTATGGTCACTACCTGTGTTGAACTTGTTTAGCACACTGCAGTCTTCTATGACAAATTTTTTGTTACACATAATAAAATCAATTTCATTTGTCGTCCCATTTGGATGTCTCCATGTCCATTTCCTGTGTGGCTTTTTCTTGAAGAAGGAGTTCAAGATGAAAACCCTTCTGCCTCTGCAAACTCAACGAGAGTATTTCCACGCTGGTTTCTGTTGCCGTGACCGAATTTACCTACTGAAGTTTCATTCTGTTGCCGTTGCCCTATTTTTGCATTGAAATCTCCCATAATTATTTTCAAGTGCTGCTTACCTTTATTATTTAGATGACAAATTTCCTCATAAAATTCTTCAATTTCTTCTTCAGGATGACTTGTGGTGGGTGCATAAGTTTGAATAATCTGAGCCTGGTATCTTTTCGAGAGTTGGATAACAAGTCGTGCAGCTCTGTCAGAGGAACTTTCAACTTCTACAACTTTATCCTTCAGTTTCTTGTTTATTATAAATCCAACACCACTAGTTCTGCCAGTATCTGTCCCACGATAGTAGAAGAGATGTCCACTTTTCAGTTCCATGAGATCTTCTCCTTTTCTCCTTACTTCACTTAGCCCCACGATGTCCCACTTGATCCTTTGTAATTCCTCTTCCAATTCAAGAAGCCTTGAATCAGAAGATAGGGAGCGTCCATTGTACGTTGCCAAGGTCAGCATCAGATGGCAGCCTAGTCCGGTCCTCCGGGGATTCTTAGCACCCTCTGCCTTCATGTCGCACTGGCCGCTGCCTTGGCCAGGTACATTCCAGCTGCCGGAGACTGAGGGCCAAGATTTAAGTTGTGGAATCATTTTGGAGGGGTTTGGCCATAACTCACCACGCTGGCTAAGCGGGTTGGTGAGTGTGGGATAGAATTTCCTCTAATCCCGATGGTATAGTTATACCGCTATGGGCGGTCGTCAGAGCCCTTTAGTGGGAACAGGATGCACCACGAGAAGGCGGGGTTGACATTTGTCAAGGAGAGGCTGTGATGTTACGCATCACTTGACCTTACATCCCGATATATATATATATATATATATATATATGTATGTATGTATATATAATTCTAATAGTAATTTAATAAATTTTTATATAAACCTAATTAACTACCTTGTCTTCACAGCTTTCATCATACTCTTTTTCAACTTTTACCAAGCCTGTCTGCTCTTAATCATTTTCCACGTTTTTAAAAATCTGTGGCTGATAGTTCTTTGTCTGGCGCTCTTTGGCCAAACCTGGCCCTTGCGCCAATAAAATCCACCAGCCAACCAACCGAATATTTGCTGTAACTATTATTCTAAGGTTATGAGGCAGTAACTCAGGGCTTGTTAGACTTTCGTTAGCTTTAGCTTCACTTTACATTGTAAAAAAATGAGTGGTCTGAATTCACAGAAAATTTCTGTAAAATACGTGCAGCAAAGTTGCCGGTAACTGTCCGTCTTTTGACGGAATTTCGGTTTTTAAAATTGTCCGTTTTTGTTTTTGGTTTTTAACTTCCGTATTTAAACAGAAACATCGCCAAATCGAACACGCTGAATACGGGTATCGTTCACTTGATCGAAAGATCACTTGTCCCACAATCAGTTCGCCGAAAATCACTTGATCAAAAGGTACATTTCACCGAAGGGCCACTTGACCAAAATTTTCATTTAACCGAAAGGTCACTCACTTCACTTAAAAGTTCAGTTCATTGAAAGGCAATTTTTTTCGAAAATTCTTCATCTATAAGTTCATTAGATCGAAAGATCATTTCACGGAGTGGTCAGTTTATCAAAAACTTGGAATTTTGTTTTTTAGAGATTTATTGGCTCATAGTTGTCGTTAATCCCAATACAAAAGGGAAAAAGAAAGATTACATTTATGGTTTTTCTTGGATTTAAAAAAAAAATAGAAAAGTCAGTAGTGTGTATAAAATAAGATTAAGCAGCCCTTCAACTACTTCGCTTTCCTTATACTACGCTGCTCTTGTCTTACGGTTTTATATGATGATTTTGAGGCGTCTACAGAGTTGCCAGTTTTACGGTTTTCCCGCCCAATTACGCTAGTTTTCTGAGGACATTTTTTGTCTGCTGTTTTTTGGGCTAGAGTTTTATTTTACTTAATTTCACTGCTGGATTTCCTGTATTGTGCATGCGATACTAAGCAATTATTGTAAAATTTGGTAGTAATATATGGTATACACACAAAAACCAAGGAGAGGGAGAAATTGTGTCACTGAAAAGGATTGGTATAATTCCCGTATTTTTTGTTAACATGCAGGGCATTTCACTTTTCTATATGTGCAACATACCTCCCTTCCATCATAACGAAAGCATGCCACTATTTCATAAACAGATTAGCTAAGCTGCAACGAATTAAAAAGCAGGTGTGTCGGTATATAACATGCTTAACATACATTTTCAATAATTTCTTTAAAATTCACTGTTTTTTCATAATTCTAAAAAATTCAGATATTTTAGCTTTTTATCACGGAATCCAATTCATTTCCAGATATACACTGATTTCCATAAATTAAGGAAACAATCACAAAAATAGCGATAACTCAAAAAGTTACATGTTGATTTTAATAAAACTCTGACAAAGTGTACAACACATAGTAAGGTGTAAAATAACATAAAAACAAAGTACCAGACAATTATGATGTTTTAGAAATTAGCAGATGTAGGAAATTGACAAATTGGATGTGTCAGTTTGGTATAGGAAAGGTATCTTCAATATTGGAGTATGATCATCCCGAGCAGCAAAACTATCGATTATGCGGTCTATGAGGTAAAGAGCTCTTGGCCGTCCTTGGCTGAGTATGATTCCCCGAGCAGCAATACTATCGATTATGCGGTCTATGAGGTAAAGGAAGCGATAACCATTGTTCTTGCAAAGCTGCTTTAAGCGTGGCAAGTGTCTCAAGAGGAGTATTGAGAGCAGCATTCCGTCTCCCTAGAGCATTCCAAACATGCTCAATGGAATTCAGGTCCGGGGATCGAGCTGGCCACTCCAAGCGCTGAATTGTTTGCTGCTGCTGATAATCTTCCACGATATGAGCCCTGTGTGGTCTAGCGTTGTCGTCTTGTAGGATGTAATTATCACCTCTTGGACCGGCATAAGGGCGCACATAAGCATCAAGGATGTCATCTCTATAGACTTGAGGAATCAAGGTTCCACGTGGAAAGACATGGAGGTCTGTGCATCCACCCAAAGAGATACCAGCCCACACACAGATAGCGCCTCCTCCGTATGAATCTCTTTCACGGATGTTTGATGGATGATAACGGGTTCCAGGTTCTCTCCAAATCAAGCAGCGTCTGCTATTGCTTTGCAAGCTAAACCTGGACTCATCTGTGAAAAGAACAGTCCTCCACTGATCTGCAGTCCAGTGGACATGTTGACGCGCCCATCTCAAACGGTCCTTCCTGTGACGCGAGGTGAACGGCACACAAATGGCTGGTCGCTTCGCGTACAAACTACCTTCATGAAGTCTTCTGCGTACAGTAGACGTTGACACCATCCTTCTGGTGGCTGCATCAAGCTGAGACCTAAGTTGGGTTGGAGTTGAGGTTCTACTCCTTCGTGGGTATAACTGCAAATATCAGTCATCGGCGCTCGACGTAGCTCTTGGCCGTCCTTGGCTGAACCTTCTGGATGCCAAATTTGTTGTTGGAAATTGTTGCCAAAGTCTATGAACCACAGAAGGACTCACATTTAACCATCTGGCCACCTGTGTCGGATTTTTAATTGCCTCCACTCTCCCAATGGCTCTCTATCGTAGTTCTTCCGTCAAGTGATGCCTCGAAGTCATTGTAAGTAATTGGCTATTCCAGATTTCTTATGTCACTATCACAGCAAAACTGAGTGTTACTCCACACACGCATTTATATGGTACTTGCAGGTGACGCATTCCGATTGCAGCGCCACTATTTTGCATATTGCAGTTTTATTCAGCACCTTTATATATAACAACATACTCAAACCTCGTATCCATTGGTTTCTTTTTGAAGGCGTTATAGCTATTTTTGTGATTTTTCCTTAATTTATGGAAACCAGTGTATTTCAGAAACTTAAACTTAACCAGCGTTTAATTTACTCACAGATTTTGAGTACTGACTTAATTATATCACTCATGTGTTGTGATTTAACTTTTTAAAAGCAGTACTGCTAATTAAGGCGTAATAATGTAAGACAACATTACATGATAAATAAATATGCACATGCTTTTCACTAGAAGGCATGTAAACACCTGGAATTTGGTCCATGAGAGGTATCTGTGCACATATGATTTTAATTTCCAAAATTTCAAAATATGATGAATGGCAAGACAATAGTCGAACAACTATTTTTATCTCTGTTTCACACTCTATTAACGTATTTTTAAGCTGAGTGCGCTATGCGTATTATAGATTCAGCGATTTTATGGGTCTGTTGGGAATTGAATTATATTCAAATCAATAGATGATAATTATCATGATTATTTTACACCTACCCAAAGCTGTAGTACAGTATATTGGGGGGACCCAAAAGTAATGTCGTTTTTCGGGGGGATAAATTTGGGGAGGAGTTGTGAGGTGTTTATGTACGTTCATCGTAAGGTAAGTGTGTGTACAAGAGAATGAACTATTCGCCTTTAACTTATATGTAGGGCAGCCCGGGTGGCGCAGTGGTCTAAACGCTGGTTTATCATTCGTCCCTTGAAGGGGTCCAGGTTCGAATCCCGTTAAGGCATGGATGTTGTGTTTGTCTTAGGTACTGGTTCTCTCCCTTCCCAGGAACCAGTGACCCTACATTAGGCACGGGAGACTTCTTATAGCCATTCAGTTGCTCACGGTGGTCGTTAAACCTTCAATCAAAAAAACTTATGTAGGTGTTTTTGTCTTCCAGATTTGCCAAACAAAATGAGTGACATAAAAGCAGAGGAGAGCCATGCTCTTCATTGTACGCTATAAGAATTTCACAAGGGGAACAATTCAACCGTGGCCACTAATAACAATAACATTTACGCAGTTTATCCGAATGCGTTCAATGTTTGCAAGTGCCAGCTTTGGTTCACCCGATTCCAGTCGGGTAATTTTGACCTCTCTGAGGCACCTCGTGCAAAAAGGCACATGGAGCTGGAGAATGACCTGCTGCGTGCAGCCATTGAGGAAGATTCACGTCAAACCATTGACGAATTATCATAACATCTTAATATATCATGTTCTACTGTTGAAGAATTCCTGCAACAGATAAAAAAGGTCTATAGACAAGGAGTTTCAGTTCCTCACCAACTTTCCCCTGACAACAAAGCCCAGCGTTCCACCATCTGCAACTCTTTGCTTAGCCGACAGGAAAAGGGTCCATTTCTTTATCGAATTGTCACTGGAGATGAAAAGTGGGTTCTATAAGTTAACAACAAAAGCCAAACCTAGTGGCTTTCTCCAGGTCAGACCCTAGTTCCTATGAAAAAACCAGACATACTCCCCAAAAATGTTTTGCTCTGTGTTTGGTGGACTACCTCTGGCATACCTCACTTTGAGTTCTTGGAACCCCGACAGACCGTAATGGCTGATCTCTGTTGTCCACAACTGGACCGTTTGAAGCAAGCTCTTACTGTAAAACATCTAGCACTGGTCAACATAAAAGGTGTCATCATCCAGCACTGGTCAACATAAAAGGTGTCATCATCCGGCACTGGTCAACATAAAAGATGTCATCATCCAGCACTGGTCAACATAAAAGGTGTCATCCTCCAACACTGGTCAACATAAAAGGTGCCATCATCCAGCACTGGTCAACATAAAAGGTGTCATCATCCAGCACTGGTCAACATAAAAGGTGTCATCATCCATCACTGGTCAACGTAAAAGGTGTCATCCTCAAGCACTAGTCAGCATGAAAGGTGTCATCCTCCAGCACTGGTCAACATAAAAGGTGTCATCATCCAGCACTGGTCAACATAAAAGGTGTCATCATCCATCACTGGTCAACATAAAAGGTGTCATCATCGAGCACTGGTCAACATAAAAGATGTCATCATCCAGCACTGGTAAACGTAAAAGGTGTCATCCTCCAGCACTGGTCAACATAAAAGGTGTCATCCTCCAACACTGGTCAACATAAAAGGTATCAACCTCCATCATGACAACGCCGGACCTCACACGGCGAAACGGACCCAGCAGACAATCAGAGATTTTGGCTTGGAAGTTCTGCCCCATCCCCCTTATTCCCCTGACATTGCACTATCTGATTACCATTTGTTCAGATCTCATCATTACTTTCTTAATTGAAAAAGATTCCACAATATTGATGATGCCAAAACGGAGCTCTCTGACTTCTTTGCATCAGAGCCAGTCTTTTTATAAAGACGACACTGAAAGCTTTGTTTCACAATGGGCAAGTGTGATCGATGATAATGGCGATTATATAATTGTTTAAAAAATAAATTTATTGTGTTACAAATAGTGTTTCTCTTCTTTTCCAAAAACGAAATTACTTCCTCCCCCCCCAATAATTTGGAAGGCTGTTGTTGACTAAGCTATGCTTCATGTATATCTGTTGTTGACTAAGCTATTCTTCATGTATATCTGTTGTTGATTAAGCTATTCTTCATGTATATCTGTTGTTGACTAAGCTATTATTCATGTATATCTGTTGTTGACTAAGCTATTATTCATGTATATCTGTGGTTGACTAAGCTATTATTCATGTATATCTGTTGTTGACTAAGCTATTATTCATGTATATCTGTTGTTGACTAAGGTAATCTTCATGTATATCTGTTGCTGACTAAGGTAATCTTCATGTATATCTGTTGTTGACTAAGCTGTTCTTCATGTATATCTGTTGTTGACTAAGCTATTATTCATGTATATGGATTAGAAGCACCTCACCAGCAAGCTATTCATGAAGAATAACTTAGTCAGCAACAGCCTTCCAAATTATACTGCAGCATTGAGTAAGTGCAACATACCCTGATAATTATCATCTATTGACTTGTATAAAATTCAATACCCAACAGACCTATAAAAAAACATGAAAAAAAATCGCTGAATTTATAATACGCATAGCGCACGCGGCTTAAAAATACGTTAATAACGTGTGACGCGTTGATACAAATAGTTGTTCAACTATTGACTTGTAATATAGCCACGTAAGCTGATTAGTTAAATTTCAGTAACCAAATCCTATTATTATGAATGGCATTCGTTAAGCACAAGGTCAGATTTTGGTTATCTTGAATTTTATAATTATTGGGCTATATTTGGGTTACTTTCTGAGAGCAATTGGGTTCGATTTTTGCAGACTCTCTGGCTGCTTTTAAACATCGTTTGCTTCAGCATTCCATGAACGTCAGGTTTTTACGTCCATGCAAATCTCCTCGATTCATATGTAAATGCACATACACCCAGCAGCCCACGAAGATCTCACGAAGCGACAATAAATTACCCCCTATAAATTTTCATCAAGTGAAGATTTGGATAGATATCGTGCGACTTTGAAACAGTTGTCAGCGCCTTATGCGAAAATTTGCTCGTTGAAAAACGTTGAATGACTTTTTGATTAAGAGTCCCTTCTTGCAACACAACGCAACCATTTTCGCAACAGTCACCGTATTCTAATAAATGGCTCTTTGAACACTGAATGATTTTTCACATTTCGGTTATCACCATACATGTGCATGACAAAAATTATTTTCGCTGTCAAGAAATATCAGCGAGCTCAATAGCATTAAGTCACAAGCCGCGATTAATTATTTCCTCTGGTAGCAACGTAAGAGAGGGCTTGGCTTGACAGTGATACAAGTGGCCATTGATCTGCTTATCCGCTATTCATTTCTTTTGTTGTCTTGGAGAAGGCACACAGTTCAATAGATCTGTGGATACGGATTTAATCTCGCACCCAAAAGCTCTCGTGATCGATAATCAGGACACGCGTCATTTCTCGTGCAACGGTAACACTAATCTTATTGCTGATAGATCGAGGGTTCCCGCTTAGAATGTTTACCACTGCCATCTGCTTCTTGCTGGCTTCCGTCTCTACCCTCCTGCTCTGGGAAGCAGCTTAGACTTCGTGTGAGAAGAATGGCCTTTTGTCAGCCAGGTGTGCAAAACAGATTTTGACTTACAGCCCTATATTGAAACTTACTACGAATAATTGATGGACTTGCTTCTTTATTGCATCCCAAGAATTAATCCTGATTGTTGCCCCTCTGTTTGCCTTTATTTTTAAAAAAATTGAGCCTTCACACACGAATACTTATTATTTTCCCTAATTTTATTCCCTTTGCTGACATCTGCTTGAATGAAAATTAGATTTCAAAGCGGTAAAAATCCAGAAACTCTGAGATACAAGGATCGGCCAAAAATGACTGCACGCCCGGTGATGAAAATTATTTTTGAGCAGTTGCAAAATCAAAGGGCCGTCCCGGTGACGCAATGGTCTCAGCGGTGGTTTCTGATCATTCGTCCGAAAAGGGTACGGGTTCAAATCCCGGTGAGCCATGGATGTTGTGTTTGTCTTACAGCACTGGCTCTCTCCCTTCCCTGGAACCAGTGGCCCTAAATTATGGACGGGCGACTGCTTATAGCCCATTGAGTTGCTCATGGTGGTCGTCAAACCTCCAATCAAAAAAAAAAAAAAAAATTTAAGGGGCACAGTAGTAACTGTGCCACAACGTATAACGTTGAACTACGCCAACTATAACCCTTTCATGGTACAATCTCACTAGTTCTACGCATTTAAAGTGTTCCGCGAAGCACAATCGACGTAGATCTACGTTGTGCGTTGCGACACAGTTGGTACTGTGCCCCTTTTATTTTATTTTCAGATACAAATTTTCTTTTTTTTAAAGAAATAAAACGAAATAAATGTTTTACTTTATTTACTCAAAAGCAACTTATGGCCGTCCCGGTGGCGCAGTCGTCTAAGCAGTGGCTTATGACCATTCGTTAGAGAAGGCTCCGGGTTCGAATACCTGTGAGGCTTGGATGTCGTGTTTGCCTTACGGCACTGGCTCTTTCCCTTCATTGGAACCAGTGGTCCTAAATTAGGAGACGCCCCGGTGGCGCAGTGGTCTAAGCATTGGCCTCTGATCATTCGTCCCAAAGGGGTCCAGGTTCGAATCCTGTGAGGCATGGATACTGTATTTGTCTTTCGGCACTGGCTCTTTCCTTTCCCTGGAACCAGTGACCCTAAATTAGGGACGGGCTACTGGTTATAGCCCATTGAGTTGCTCACTGTGGTCGTTAAGTTTTCAATCAAAAAAAAAAAATAAAGCAACTTATGTATACTATACAGAATTCATAGTTACTTATGTGATTATAAATTAATGTTAGTAAAAGTTGAAGGCATCACCTTTGTCAGTAGTTAAGTATCATCTTTGTCAGTAGTTATTGCTAAAATTGTTTCTGAAGAAATTGTTTTTCAGAAACAATTTTTCAAACTCCTTAGTTGCCTTGTTATAAATTTGCCAGTACGTCTCAGGCCTCGTGCACTCTTCTTGTTGTTGATCTTAGTCTTGTCCTGATTCAGAATGCATCGGTGATGTAAAGGTTTGTGACGCAATACATTCATTAATCACCGAAGTTGTGAAGACTGGTGATGTAGATTGCTATTCCATGCTCAGTGTGAAAATTTGAAAATTTGGGATCGATGACATCAATCTCCATCTGTTCTTGCTGTTCAGGCTCGATTAGTGCAGTTGAAGTGGAAGGTTGTGGCTCTAGAGTCGAACTCAGGTGAAACGCATCCTGGAGCGCGAAGTTTCTACTTACATTCCCGTGACCTTTCGGTTGATAACTTAGAGGACCTTTTCGCATTCCTCTCGTTCTCCTCTAGCTGTTTCTTCAACTTTCGTCTGTTTTTATAGTAATTTTCCCTGGATTTTCGCGACACTTCTAAATTTTCGTTACCAAATTTTTTTTTATTGTATTTGTCTTTCGGCACTGGCTCTTTCACACGAATTTTTTTTTATCTAAAAAAATAAATAAATTTTAAATCCACTTTATTTCAATTTATCACATACGTCCGTTAGCTCTGACCATCTGCTACGGAATGCGGGGCTGAGAAGGTCATCGCTAACATTATCTATTCACTAGTTATCAACCTTAAAAAGGCATGCGGCGAAACAAAATCACGCGAAATTTAGCTTAACTTTCTAACGCTACTGTATTAAAGGGTTAAGGGATTGAGGGTTGAAACTTATTTTGTTGTAAATGGGACTCTATAAACTATCTAATGATGTATTATTTATTACTCTACGATTATTAGTTTCGAAAATATAAGAGATTAAAGGGCGACATGTTTTCGTTGCATCCGTGCTCCTGATGTTTCCCGCTACCCAGCAATGAGAAAGACTGCGGTAAAATAGAAATATCGTAGAGATAGTAAGCCATATTCTCTCTACAGTAGAGTCCTGCCCTGGCTGGGCCTGCCTGTAATTTAAACTTACGGGCCGGGCCTACAATTTCGTAAGCGGGCTTGGACGGACCTGCACTTGCATGTGTACCGTGTAGTCAGGTTGTTGATACATTTAGGTCATCCTGTTTTTGAAGTCTCAGTCTTTCCCACCCCGTGATCATATTTTTTATTTCTCGCAATCATTCTTCTCTCCCGCATTGTGCTATTTTTTATTTATTTATTTATTTATTTATTTATTTATTTATTTATTTTGCGCTCGTCTTTTTGTCTTTGATCTTTGGCAATCGCATTCCCTTTTTAATCCATATTCCATTTATTTCGGAAGTTTACACCAGAAAAACACTTGCTCCGTACGATGATTTGCATTTATAGGAATTAAGAATCAATTAAAGCTTCAATGTGCACAAGTAAACTATTCTTAGGCTAGTAAACTATTCTGTGTTTTTATCATTTTGATTTGCTACTTGCTTTGTTTTAAATATGGATGAATATTGGGTTGGGTCAATTAGAGGTTCAAGGAGCAAAACAATCGGAAAATTGTGTTACATTTGGATTTTGGGAGTTATATCCTAAACCTGAAGAATTCAAATCAAAGACGTCGGGCCAACAGAAGGGAATCATATCCTGCGTACGAGAGTTTGTTGTACTAACTATTAACCAATAAGTATGTTATTGTGTGTGCGTGTGTGTAACTGAGCATCAATTTATTTTATGTTCTGGGCAAAAGTGTCAAAGAAGACAGTACTTGACTCGTATAAACAGTGATCTGACCCTACGAAGTGTTCGATTATGAAATGACGATAATTTACTTAAGTTCACTGAATACTATTTATTGCATTTGTCGTATTTCTGGTTACAGGTGGGTTAGTTAACTTACTTATGCGCTCTTTTTACAGGAGTTTCGAGTTAGTCCAAAAAGTTACAGTACAAATGCCGTCGATGTTAAAGCAAGTGACAGTTGCGCAAATGAAACCTATGACGGACATGAATGCCTTGCCGGGTCGGGCCTGATATTAATTGGGTGGGATTGAGCCGGACGTGGCTCGGGCCTAAAAATATTGCCTCTGCACGGGCTCTAATCTACACTGATGTTAAAAATTTAAGCATAATCAACAAAAAATATGAAATTACAAAACCAAGAAGGCACACAGAAATAGGCCGTTTACTATACATAACTATCTTAGTGAGAAACTAAATGCCCACTACAAATCACTTTTAAAAATCATGAGACGTACCAAAAGTCCAAAGTGCTGGAAACAGCAGGAATTTTTCGGAGGCGTATCTGATTTTCATATACTCATACAGCATTGCAAATGTCATCTAGCTGCTTAATTATTTACGTGCTATTTAGACAATCTATATTTTGAGGTTACTCACATTTATTCCCTAAATCTTTTAGGAGGTTTTCGTCTCTACACATTATACGTGTTGGAAATGTGTAGAGACGAAAACCTCCTAAAAGATTTAGGGAATAAAGGTGAGTAACCACAAAATATAGAGTATCTGATTTTGTACAGCGGTCTAGAAAGGCGTATGGTGACCTCTTACAGCGATACAAGTGTCATACAGATATATCATGCTGTTCACAATGGGAACATGAAGGCAGCAAATCTCAATCCTGAGCAACAGCAGATCGGAATTCCTCGAGAGAAATGGCAGCATCGGAATAAAACTGCTCTTACCCGAGTGATAGACCTCCATTGGAGGTCAATGTGGTTGACCTCCAATGCGTCTCCCCAATGCATCCTACACATACTGGGTTGATGCCTGGGGAATGCCCTGGCCACTGCGTAAGTTGGATATCCTCGCTTTCCAGATAAAATTGACAATAAGTAGTACTATGAGGTCTCACGTTATCATCCATGAATAGGAAATTATTCCTAAAAACTGCATTTATTCTCTTGCCTCAAGGGTTATGAGAAGCTGGACTTGGCTTTCGATTCTGAAATATTTTGTGAACTTTTTAATACTATGCATCTTACCCGACAGTAGTAAGGTAAATTCCAAGCAAAAAATTCCAGTGTCAAGAAAATGGCTAACGGTTCGCACTTTTCAAAAACCATTGTTCAAATATGATCGCTCCGCATACGGTCCCATGAAGTCGCGCAACAATCGTTAATTTAATTGTTATTGAACAATATACTTTACTAAACTGTCTTCGGACATTGTGTCATCACGTATTACATAAACGCAACAAAATATCTTACTGCAATCTGCGTAAATTATAAGAACCTGATGCTCTAAATGTGATAAAAGCCATTACAAAAATGCATTTTGATGTTGTAGTCTGTGAGCCACCTAGAGGATTGGGAGGAAACCCACGAAATTTGGTTTCCACCCGATCGTCAGAAGCGGGGATTACCCGTTATTGATGAGAGCTTTAAAATGATGTATCACACAATGGTGTGTATAACGTGTATGTATCCTAGAACTAAAGTTATCAATCCCCCTAACTAACACACTTGAGATTCATCTTTTCTTCCCATCTTGTGATCAGATTTTCGCTTGTGCAATACGCAGATGGACTTTCGTAGCTACATTACATTTCGTCGGTGTCGGGGTCATTTCTTCCTCATCATTAGTTTTCTGTCTTTTGACAGGTCCAACGACAACTCAGCAAGTTCTCTTCCTCCAGTTTTCTCTGTCCTTTGCTTCTCCCTTCAATACTTGATAGCTTTCTGTGCCCATGATATCATCAAGCATCATTAGTCGTCTCCTCCTTCTTGGTCGTTTTCCTTCAATTTTCCCTTCTATCACTCTTTTCAATACGCTGTCTCCTCTTAACACATGTCCTTTCCAGTTATAGTTTCTTTTTTATGGTCTTTAGAATAATCCTTTCTCCATTTCTTACGTTCGTTTAAAACTGAACAATACAGAATAATAATGATAATAATGAATATTGTTTTAAAAAGTAAACAGTCGAAATACTTGCCATTGTCGTCACCATAGTTAAGTACATATTTAATTTATGGCTCACATATCTCTTTTCACTATTTTTTACGAAAGTAACATTCATTAATCCACCTACCTAAGAACAACTCAATGTCAGGAATTAGTAAACCTTATTGTTTGTTATTATGATTTAATTCCACTTACTATGTACCACTGTGGCTGGATGTGGTCATGAGTGACGCGAATCAATGCAAAATGTTGTACGTAAACAAATGTATACTCTCGAATCACTCGTTTTATTTCACACACACAAAGGTCTTGGCATGTAAAAGATGCATACCATAAAACCAAGTTGCTCATCAAGAGATTACAAGGGTATAGGGTTAAAAGATATCCTAAATAACTATATATATTCAATAAAATTACTTGCAGGTTAAATTAAAAATTATCAATAAAAACAATAATCGGTTATCAGCTGAGTTTTATTTTTTTAACACTCTCACGTGGATTTCGAAAGAAAAAAAAGTAAAATGCTCTTACTTTTAAGCCAGCAGTTTCAGATAAGATGAATAACGTTTCTAATGTTTCTCAAATTGCTGCTTAATCCACGCCTTTTTAAAGTATTTAAAAAACTGTCTCAGTAATAGTTTTATCACTCGGGAAAGAGCAGTTTTACATGCAGGAGCTCTGCGTGGTTTACCCTCGCCAGGGCACAAAACGATTAACGAGACCACGTCTCCACACCGAAATTATCTTAGCCCGGAGGCAAAACCATTAATGAGACCCCTCCCCCCCACACACCGACATTATCTCGTCCAGAGCACAAACCCATTAATGAGATCCTATCTCCACACCGAAATAATCTTGGCCCGTGCATAGAACCATTAATTAGACCCTCTCCCCACACTGAAATAATCTTGGCCTGGGCGCAAAACCATCAATGAAACTCCTTTCCCAAACCGAAATAATCTTAGCCTGCGCGTAAAACCATTACTGAGACCACACTGAAACAATCTTGGCCCGGAAATAGAACCATTAATGATTATTTTGGTGTGGGGAGGGGTCTCCCCACACCAAAATAGTCTTAACCTGGGCACAAAACCATTTATGAGATTCTTCTCCACACTGAAATAATCTTGGCCCGGGCACAAAATCAATAATGAGACCCCACTCCCCACAACAAAATATTCTTATCCCGAAAGCAAAACCATTAATGAGACCCCGTCCCCACACCGAAATAATCTTGGCCCGGGCACAGAAGCAATTATGAGACCCACTCCCCACACCGAAATATTCTTAGCCTGAGCGAAAAGCTGTTAATGAGACACTCTCCACACACCGAAATAATCTTGGCCCTGGCACAGTACCATTACGGAGACCCCTCTCCACACCGAGATAATCTTGTTCCGGGCACAGAACCATTAATGACATTCCTCTTCACACTGAAATAATCTTGGCCCGTGCACAAAATCAATAATGAGACCCCCTCCCCACAACAAAATATTTTTATCCCGATCGCAAAACCATTAATGAGCCCCTCCACACACGGGAAAAATCGTGGCGCGAGCACAAATCCATTGAGACACCCTCCACACACCGAAATAATCTTGGCCCGGGCACAAAATCATTATTGAGACCCACAAACCGAAATAATCTTGGCCTGAGCTCAAAACCAATAATACGTCTCCCTCCCCACACCGAAATAATCTTGGCCCTGCCACAGCAGCATTACTGGGATCCCTCTCCCCACCGAGATAATCTTGTTTCGAGCACAGAACCATTAATGAGACCCCTCCCTACACCAAAATATTCTTATCCTGAACACAAAAGTATTAATGAGCCCCCTGCACACACGGAAATAATCTTGGTGCTAGCACAAATCCATTGATGAGACCCCGTCCCCATACCGAAATAATCTTGGCCCGGGCACAGAAGCAGTTATGAGACCCACCCTCCACAACGAAATATTCTTAGCATGGGCGCAAAGCTATTAATGAGACACTCTCCACACACCGAAATAATCTTGGCCCAGGCACAAAATCATTATTGAGACACACAAACAGAAATAATCTTGACTTAGGCTCAAAACCATTAATACGACTCCCTACCCACTCCAAAATAATCTTGGCCCTGGCACAGTACCATTACTGAGACCCCTCTCCACACCGAGATAATCTTGGCCCGGGCACAAAACCATTAATGAGACTCCATCCCCACGCCGAAATAAATTAAGATATTGAAATCTTAGTACATGGCTCATAAGATAAAAATATTTACACTTATTGAATTGAAGAGGCAATACAATCAACAATTATTTTATGAATACCTGTTTGTTTTGTTTCGTATGTCACATAATTGTTATTATGGGCTAAAAATTAATACAAAACTTTTTAACCATGTATCGGTTGGTTACTCATCAGTGATCACATAAAAATTCAAATGGCAGTAACAGTAATTAATTATATGTTGTCCGTTGGTCATTCATGAGTTATGAGTATTTTTACTTCTTTCAAATTCCACAGATAAGCAAATTGTAGTTATCTGCACTAAAAATCAGGACATATATTTCTTCACAAATAGAAATAAATAATGTTGCAGAAAATATGAAAACAACTCACGATCGATTTTTGATCTTCGTTTTGGAATAAATATCTTCGGTAAATTCACATCTAAAAATGTCTTTCCTTATTTTGGATTAGTTTCTTTATTACGGAATCAAAATCCCACTTCTTTTCTTCTTTCCTTTCTTTGCTTAATAATGCTAAAGTGACAAATGATCTTGGGTCGTGGTTGATCTTCAATGTGTTTTAATCATTTTTTGCTTGATAAATGATCTTTCGGGGCTTGCGGTGTTTATTGATATAGTCAATAAATAGCCGTGGAGCTATCATCTAGTTTAGGAAAATATCGCTGTAATTACAATCAACTATGTGTTGAAAAGGCTATTTAGAAGCTTGAATGATTTTGAACTCCAGAAGGTTTTTTATATATAATTTGTAGCTCATTTTAACGATCAGTTGATGCGTCGACACTAAATTTAATGACTTCTTTAGCTGATGTATAGCTTCAAAGGAGCATAGCTCATTTTCGTATGTATATAATAATACATATGGACTGTGCACTGATTTTAATAACCACATATCGGAATACAAAAGAGTAGTCTAGTAGAAATGTCTCCGTCTGGTTTAGCTTTTGTTTTAAAACACACTCGCAAACAAGTGAATTTTTAGTTTTGATCAATCCAGGTTTGTTTTCCCCTTTTTTTCTTATAAAGAATGTTTCCACAGTTAGCTTGGATGATAATTAAGAGAAACTGAGGCTCTCTTAGCAGCGAAGCCACGATGTATAAGCACCACCGGTTCTTTCGCTATCAAGCACGCCAAGCAATATCACTAATATCCGAAAACCCCTCTCCTAGCAGCGACTTCAGTCAAAAGAAAGTGCCACATCCCGGGCACAACAATTTATATATATTTATGGATATTATGAGACAACAGCAAGACGGTGAATGTAAGATGCCTCGAGTTAACTGATTTGCAGCACGGACTAATAGTGTGCCAAGTAAGCAATCACTACGTACGTGACTTTTCATCCTTACTGAAGATGTCTCGGGTGAAGAATAATATTGTAGTATCCAAATGGCAGCGAACATTATTTCATCACGTTTTACATAAACGTAACAATATCTTATTGAAATCTGCTACCTAAATCACAAGAATCTGATGCTAAATGTGATAAAAGCCATCACAAAAATGCATTTTGATGTTGTAGTAGGTCAGCCACTTAGATTGGTTTTCTCAAATATCTCGAAAACGAAACTAAAGTGAACCTGGATGTTGCACCTCATGGGTTACCACTGTCAGTCCTATGTGAGACTACTGGAACTGCACAGTACAGTGTACGGGGCGCTGCACGAAATGGTTACCATTGCAAAACATTACAGTATGTGAGATTATATTTGAACTGATGTTAGCACCCTAACGGTATTCAGGACGTTGTGCGACATGAGTTACGGCTGTGAAACATTACAGTATGTGAGACTATATTTGGACTGATGTTACAACCCTAACAGTATTCAAGACGTTGTTCGACATGAGTTACGACTGTGAAACATTACAGTATGTGAGACTATATTTGGACTGATGTTAGCACCCTAACAGTATTCAGGACGTTGTGCGATATGAATTACGACTGTGAAACATTACAGTATGTGAGACTATATTTGGACTGATGTTAGCACCCTAACAGTATTCAGGACTTTGTGCGACATGAGTTACGACTGTGAAACATTACAGTATGTGAGACTATATTTGGACTGATGTTACAACCCTAACAGTATTCAAGACGTTGTGCGACATGAGTTACGACTGTGAAACATTACAGTATGTGAGACTATATTTGGACTGATGTTAGCACCCTAACAGTATTCAGGACTTTGTGCGACATGAGTTACGACTGTGAAACCTTGTGGGAGACTATTAGGACTGATGTTAGCACCAGTTCTGTATACAGGAAGCTTCGCGACATGGGTTACCACCTTCAAACCCTATGTGAGACTAATGGGGCTGGTGTTAGCACCAGTACAGTGTGCAAGACGCTGCACGACTTGGGTTACAACTATCAAACCCTATGTGAGACTAATGGTACTGACGTAAGCACCAGCACCATGTGCAGGAAGCTGTACGACATGGATTACGACTGTCAAACCTATGTGAGACTATCGGAATTGATACTTGCAACTGTATAGTGTGCAAGACGCTGTACGACATGGGTCATCACTGTGAGGGTATTGGGACTAATGTTTGTACCCGTACAGTGTGCAGAAAGTTACACGACATGGTTTACCTTTGTCAAACACTATGTGAGATTATTGGTACTCATGTTAGCATCAATACAGTGCGCAGGATGCTGAACGACATGGGTTATGATTGTCAATCCTATCTGAGATTATTGGGGCTGATATTTGCACTAGTACAGTGTGCACGACGCTGCACAATATGGGTTATTATTGTCAAAGCCCATATAATACCATTAGGACTAATGTTAGCACCAAAATAGTGTGAAGGGCGCTTCACGACATGAGTTACTATTGTCAACTCTATATGAGATTATTGGAACTGATTTTTAGCAGCAGTAGAGTGGGCAGAACGATGAGCGACATGGTTTACCACAGTCAAACCCTTTTGTGAGGCTAGTGGGACTGATATTATCACCAGTAAAGTGCGCATGATGCTGCACGGCATGGGTTAACACTGTCAAACCCTATGTGGTACTATTAAGACTGATGTTAGTCCCAATAGTCCCGCATAGAGTTTGACAGTGATGACAAGACGATGCACGACTTGCGTTACCACTGTAAATACCAAAAGTCTTCTGGAAGCTGCAGAACTTTGGTTACCAGTGTCAAATCCTATGGGAGATAATGGGACTGATGTTAACACCAGTACAGTGTATAGGATGCTGTACGACATGGGTTACGACTGTCAAACGTATATGAGAGTATTGGAACTGATGTTAGCATCCGTACTGTGTGCAGGACGCTGCAGTATTACCACTGAAACCCTATGTGAGATTATTGGGATTGATGTTCGTACGCGTACAGTGTGCAAGATGCTGTCCGACATGACTTACCACAGTCAAACCCTGTGCGAGACTGATGGTACCTATGTTCGCACCAGTACAGAACGCTGTACGACATAGGTTAAAACTGTCAAACTTAGGTGAGTCTATTGGGACTGATGTTAGCAACAGTACAGTGTGCAGCATGCTGTATAATATGGATTTCCACGATCGGGCAACCATCTACAAGCTGCCAATCATTTCTGCTAATGACTGACGCCGAATAACATGGTGTACGAAACGTCGATTGCATACTGTAATCCAATGGAAAACTTTGCTTCGGACAAATGATTCACTTAACACAATCTACCAGCCTTATGTTCGCTCCTGAGTGTTGCGAATGTCGAAAGATACTATTGGAACTGAGAGAGAAAGATGCAGGGAGATACATTTGGGACTAAGAGACTGCTAATATTTTCCTGAATGTGGTAGCGTGATGGCATAATTTTCGTGGTTCAGTTTCCAATATTAGTCGTTTGGGAAAAAACCTGAGCTTTACCTAGAATTTCTGGACAATTCTGCACTGCCAATGGTGTGGCAATACGTTGGTGAAGATGCATAGTTCTATTAGCAACATAATGCGCCATGTCACCCTGCTTTCGTTAATCAAACAGAACGGCTTAGGAACATGGGCGTCGAATAGTTGAATTGGCCAGCATAGAGGCCTGACTTTGAACCCTATCGAAAATCTTTAGAACAAATTAGATCGCCGGGTGCAAAGAAGAAGAGATCGCCCAACAAACAAATTTCAACTGGTCACTGCGTTGAAGGGAGGATGACGGAATATATCGGGGGATGTTTAAAAAGCACTGGTGGAGAGTAAGTACTTCATGAAGATTAGAGACCGTCGTAAAAGCTAAAAGTTTCAGCATACAATATTAATACTCTGCAAACAAAGATTATTTTATTTGTAGACATATAGGTGTGCTGATTTTTAGGGTAGGGCAAAGTACATCCTCATCACTTTCGCTCTACCTTGTGTTTTATGATGGTCCCAAGTCTTCGCGAAGTACTCTCCACCACTGTTTTTTAAGTATACGACTTCATGTTTCGCAATCCGCCCTTCAAAACAGATACCAGTTAAGGTTTGTTTACCGGGTGATCTCTTCTTTCACGCACCCGGTGATTTATTTCGTCCCAGAGATTTTATAATACACTGCTGGCCACCCAAAATGCAACACCAAGAAGGACACGAGATAGCAAAGCCAGATTTACTGGACACATAACAACAGATACAAAGACGAAACGACTGAGCTTACAGGCCTGTGCGACTTGCGCAACACGCAGACATCAACAGTTCGTGTGGCCCTCATGGCTGGCAATAACAGCCATTACACGCCGCGGCATCGAACGAAAGAGGCTTTGGATGTGGGCTTGTGGTATGTCGGTCCAGGCTGCTTCCACACGTTGCCACAGTTCATCAGGCGTAGCCGCGGGTGGTGCTTGCTGGGCCATTCGGTGGCCGATCAGCGACCAGACGTGTTCAATGGGTGACATATCGGGAGAACAGGCGGGCCACGGCACTTGATGGGACGTGAAGAATTGTTGCACGATGCGTGCCACGTGCGGGCGCGCATTGTCCTGTTGAAACTTGGCAGCTGGCAGGTCCTTCTGGTAACGGAGGACTACAGGCTGCAAAACGTCGGAGATGTAGCGATGGCTGATAAGTGTACCGGCGATGCGCACCAGAGGGTGCGGGTACCATATCCAATTGTGCCCCAAACCATAACGCCAGGCGTCGGACCGGAATGGCGATGCATAAGGCAGAGGCCATACAGTCTCTCGCCGCTGCGCCGCCACACGCGGACCCGATCATCGTGATATTGCAGGCAGAAGCGGGATTTGTCGGAGAAGACAATGCCGTGCTATTCCGTAGTCCAGGTGCGGCGTTCAACGGCCCACAGTCACCGCACTCGCCGGTGGTGTAACGTCAATGGTAATCGGAGCAATGGGCGGCGTGCGACAAATCCCCGCTCCTGCAAACGACGTCGAACGGTACGTGCTGACACAGGTTGTTGCGCAACACACCCTAATTCCTGCGCTAACGTTCGTGATGTGGCGGTGCGAGCCGTCAATGCCCGCCGCATAACATGCCGGTCCTCTCGTTCGGTGGTGTTCCGCAGCTGCGGCAATCGGTCACGTCGGTCCGTCTGTCCCTCCTGCACCCACCGAATCCATAATCGCCTCACTGTGGCTGGATGTCGTCCCACACGGGCGCCGATGTCTCGGTACGATAAACCGCTGTCGCGATAAGCCACTATTCGTCCTCTGTCGAACTCCGAAACGTGCTGGAATGACTGCCGTATTCTGCGACAAGGCGTCAGGAAATTTTCCACGCACAGGTCCGGCAGCACAACACACCTCCACTACTTACACCCCGCCTTCTGCGCACCCTTCTTATAGTGCTTCTCGGTGGCGTGCCGGGCCCACATGATTTGCATATGCCCTGCAGTGCCAATCGTTTGCATGTCCTCTCGCGGGCGACACATGCTCCGACTTTCAGGCCAATCGGATGTTTCTTTCTTGGTGTTGCATCTTGGGGGGCCAGCAGTGTATATAGGGTTCAGATCAGGTCTCTAGGCCCATCAGTCCAACTTTTCTGCGTTCATGTCCCCACGCTGATCTGAAACAATGAGAGCAGTACGACATGGTCCGTTGGTCCCAGAGATTATCTATGGGATTCATATCAGGACTCTGCGCTGGCCAGTCCAACTTTTCGACGCCCATGTCTTCAAATCAATCCAACAACGTGAGCAGTATGGCATGGCGTCTTGGTCTCCGAGATTTTATATAGAGTTCAAATCAGGATTCTAGGATGGCCCATTTAACTTTCCGACGCACATGTCCTCACACCAATCTGTAACAACGCGAGCAGTATAATATTTTGCGTTGGTCCCCGATATCCTATATTTGGTTCAAGTCAGGTCTCTAGGCCTGTCAGTCCAACTTTTCGACGCCCATGTCCCCAAACCAACTTGTTCTATTAACGCGAGCGGGGTAGCATGGTGATTTGTCCTGCCGACAGAGCTATGGATCTTCGCCATACTACTGCCATAACGTTGGCAGTGCAGAATTATCCAGAACGTCTAGGTAACACTCAGATTTTCCCCCGAAGTTCTACTCTCTCCCGCGTTTCTCACCTGAAGTTGATTTGCTGATATTTGCACCACGCGTCCTAGCATTCACTATTATTCCACTACGAGTTTCAGTTATATCATGTGGCTTTTCCGTTTGAAAGTTCAGAAACGTACTCAGAACTTATACTGGAATTGTTCGAGTAGATTCCAGTTAAGTGTGCTATCAGTTAATGGGTGCAGCCGTGTATTTGAGACAATTCTTGAAGAATCCAGTTCACCTCTTAATGTTGACGCTTCGCATAATTGGGACAGCTGCTTTTTTAGGCCAAAGCCTTCAAGCGCCGATGTGGCCCGGTTAACCGGAATTTACTGTATATACACTATCTACCAACAAGTAACTGGACACCCCTGCAATTGACGATATCTGCGGTATTGATACACGTCACGGCCGCCGCTGTTAAATCGCGTGGGAAACAACAACGCAACCAGTCGCATGCAAGACGTCACGCAGTTCGGAGCTCTCTGATTTCTAGAAAGGTGTAATCGTCGGGTATCACAGAAATGGCCGATCCATACGTGACATATTCAGCAAGTACCCGAAATCGACAGTGGCTTACGTGATTGGCAAGTGGAAGATGAGAGGTGACTGTCGGAATGTGCCCCGACCCGGCAGACCCACAAAACTGGGAGATAGAGACCGACGGGTGCTGGCAAGAGAAATTCGGAAGAACCGCACCAAATCGATGGGCCACATCCGCGAGGAGTTTCAACAGGCATCCGGGAGTGTTCTTTCGATGAATACCATCCGTAAGGAAGCCCATCTGCTCGGTTATCATGGACGTGCTGTCACCCACAAGCATTTGATCACCAAGTCCAATAGCGCTGCTCGGCTAACATGGCGCAAAGATCGTCGACAGTGGACCGTTGAACAGTGGAAACAGGTTCTCTGGAGCGACGAATCAAGTTTCACCCTCTACCGTTCGAATGGCAGTGCCTGGGTTTGGCTTCTACCTGGAGAACGCCTCCTGCCGGAATGTATTGTGCTAACTGTGAAGTTTGGCGGCGGTGGAATTATGCTATGGAAGTGTTTCTCCTGGTATGGCACGGGACCCTTGGTCGCAAATCCTGGTAGACTCAACGCCTAGACCTACTGCACCATTTTGGATGTTCATGCGCTTCCTACGTTGTGGCAGTTTTACGGGGTGGACCCATGTTACTTTCAGGATAGCAGTGCCACCTCTTATGTTGCGAGGTCCACCATGGCTTGGTATGGTGACAATGGGGTTAATCGAGTGGACTGGCCTGCTCAGAGCCCGGACCTTAACCCTATCGAGCACTTCTGGGACGAGTTGGATCGTCGACTTAAGTAAGGGGTGCCCCCACCGTCCGAAATCGGTGAAGGAACTGACCTGTCTTCTTCAAGCCGAGTGGAAGAAAATACCGCTAGCCGTCGTACAAAGCCTGGTTGAGAGTATATCCCGGAGGGTCGCAGCTGTAATCGCCGCTCGTGGAGGCTTCACCAACTACTGAAGGTGAATAAACTTCGTTTTCATTTGCTATCACGGGTGTCCAATTACTTGTTGGAGGATAGTGTATATAGTTATAGTGAGGTAACGGCAAAGAAGATGTACCAGTCGATTTGCACAAAATTGGTCTAATTCTCCCAACAAACTGGCATCTCGGTTCATATCACGTAGATAAGTTTGTCCGTAGTTTCATGGCAGCGCGAAATACAGTAGTAAAAACTGAGTTTTAAATTCCCTGAATAAGGCAATCACTTATTTATTATATGTTCTTAGTGTTCTTCGAAATGTCTTGCAGACAGCGACGGCAGAATGAATCAAACTTGTATGAAAATATATTGATTCTTTAGTTTTACTTTTCGCAACCCGATTGCTGTAATTCCTTGCGGCCTTAAAACCAAACATGAAAGGAATAATGGCAACCGCTAAACAAAAGAATCAGTGGGAGAGAACATTAGAAACTTCCTCTTTTCTAAATGATTTACTGGCAGAATAAAATATGTAAAGGAAAGTCACAGATGTGGATGCTGGAACGAAGCAAGTAAAACAGTGCATCAAAAGAGAAATCGCGAAGAAGGCAGGAAACCGCATTGGAAGCGTAATTTAACGACGGGAAAAGAAAGTCAGAAATGAATAAATTATAAAGAGAGGTATTACCCTAAGTTAAATTTTGACAACTACTTTTCGTTTCTGCTGGGAAATTAGCGTTCAACCTGAAGGAGAATAATCATAAAAACAAACGATGCATCGCACCTCTTAAAATAACTAATTTATGTGAATGTACTGCAGATAGTTCGCAAAGATGTAATTATTGATGATGCGAAACATCTTGAAATTCACATGGGAATGAAATATAGAATTAAAAGTGTTTTCGCTTGTGAAATTGCCAGAGAAATTGAAAACCAAAGAAATGCTAAAGCTTCGCTATCCAGATTTTTGTTGATTTTCTTGAGAATTTCAACAGCGTTTTAGCAAATTATTCATTTAAGCGTTTCATGCTCGCCTTGCATAAAGGTGGACTTCTGCGGTGAAAGCATTTAGGATTTTTTTAAATGAATAAAATATTAAATACTTGTCAGTCTTATCAAATTGCAAAGGTGTGGAGACGTTAAACGAAATCAAGCCGCGAAAAATCATGGACTCTCTAAATTGAGGAACGCTGTTAATAGTAGTAATAATTGAAAGGTTATTTAAATAACACTTACGATGACAAAAAATTCCAAAGATGAAAGAAGAATTATTCCACCCAAGACCAGTGCTAAAAGTTGGTGGGGAACGGCGTTCCCTCAAAGAATCGGTAAGGCGAACGACGTTCCAATAAATAAAAGGATTGTGAAAGAAAGTACATAGACATTTGGAAAACAAAATGTTAAAAAACAAAGGTGCTGCTGAACTGTACAAAGGAAATTCAGGCTCGCTCTTTATTTATACAGTGGTTTCCATAAACTAAAGAAAAATCAGAAAAATCAGGATAATTAACATATATCATAAATTCGTGCCAACACTTCCAAAATGACAAAACAAAATTCTCCATATTCGCATGATTCTTAAAAGCTATTAAAACTTTAAAAACCACTTAAAGAACTTTATTTACAGTTAAAGATGACAAGATCTTCCGTAGTCAGATCGGCCACATCCTCAGGTCTGCACAATCAAGAAAGTAAGAGTTCTACAATTATATATACCAGGTGTTCAAAGGGCAAGGTGGTTGCCAGTTTACAAAGTAGCGTGTACTCACCCAGATCTGCATAATTTCCCCGGTATCCGGTTAAGGTGGTGCTAGTAACACACACCTCTTTTTTTTCTCTGGACACCTCTTTTTTTTCCAGGCATTGTGAAGCCAGCAAGGTGTTTCTTCATTACAGCTTCTCGCTTCATAGTAGGTGATCCGCAATAACTCCAAAAATAATAAAGTCCGACTAGATATTAGAGACGCCACAACAATTGAACAGTCCTAGTCCGTGAAGTGCTGTCCCAATCTGAGAGTTCTTGTTAATGAGGTGGGAATATTAGGGTTCCTAGCTGAATATTCATGTTCTTGTACGCATGATAGATTCCTGGCTGTAGATCCCACGTACATAAGTTCTTCAGCTCCCGATACAGTAGGACGTACAGGAATGGTATATACGCCTGCACGTGACTATAAAGGAATTGAGTCACTGTCTGTATGAACTAAATTAAAAAGATTAGAAGTCCGGACACCAATATTTAGGTCAAGACCTCTATAAAATCCTCTAAGTAGGTATACGAGTTCCGGGTGGTAGTCGATGGAGCCAACAAACCTGTAGGGTGTCCTATCGTGGCTTAAAGGGGTTGCAAGCCTCCTAAGTTGTTTAAGTAAGGAAAGGACAACATGTTCAGGATAAACATGTTGAGAAGAAATTGGAAAGATCCTAGTCAGTTCCTGTTTACGTAACTTGACAAAAGAAGTATGCGTGAAAGCCCTGTTTAATAAAAACCTGGGAGCTTGTAGCTCAAGGGATGGAACGAATCAAAAGGAATAATGCATGGATCCGATGATGGCTTGCGGTATACTGAGAACTGAAGATTATCAGTCTCTTGGTTATGACTAAGAAGAAAATCCGAAAATATGAGTGAACCTGATTCCTCCTCCTCCAAAGTATATCTAAGAGACCAGTATTGAGAGGAGAACAGTTGCGTAAGTTGCTGCAGCTCGTCAAGACCATACTGCCAGAAAATCAATGTCATCCACATAACGAAATAATACAAGTAAAGTAACGGGCACCCTTGCAAGTACAGTGTTCTCAAAAGACTGCATGAAAATCTCAGCCAGAACCTGTGAGAGCGGGGACCCCTCCCCCTGTCGCTACATAGCGCCGTCCAAACGAAACGATGAGCGTGTTGCGACAAGCTTAAGTGCTGATATAAACAGCTGCAACTACAAGAGGAGAAAGGAACGATTTAGCAAGTAATTTATCTTCAGTGATTTGGTGAACCAGTTCAATTGGTACACTTGGAAATAGAGCCACTACATGTAAAGAGGCCATGAGAAAGGAATCACTCCTAGTAACGAAGGGTCCAATGCGTTTTAATATTTGAGCAGAGCTCTTGATAGAATAGGGGGAACCAGAAGTAAGTGGTAATAAAAAAGAAGCCAAAGCTTATTCCAGGGTGCGAATAGGGGAAGATCATGCGGACACCAAAACCCTCAGTGGATGCTCAGGTTTATGTATCTTGCCGAATGCCTCTAGAACTCTGGCACCGGGAGGTGGGTTCAGTCCTGATGAAATAGATTTTGGAAGAAATCCCTGTTTACGGAATTTTGCGAAATGTTTGATAGTGCACTGTGTAGGATCATTCCTAACTATAATGTGTGGGATTTCGTTGATGGCAACCCACATTCCTTCACAATAATCAGTACGGTTCAGAAGAACACATTTTGTTTAAATTTATCGGCTGAAATAATGCTGATGCAGGGTTCTTTAGTGACTTGCAGTAGCACTTTCTTTTCTGCCAACAGATTATTCACCAACGAGGGGGAAGGGTATTTCTGGAGTGCTGTCAGAAGTTTTGCGACAGCCTGTCGTCCCGTGTCCCTTCTTTCTTCGGGAAGTGCTTGAATGATGTTTTCAACTTGTGGAAGTACATGAAGGGGTTTTGAAAGTGTTGCAGAAAAACTAAACTTGAAATCCCGGTTAAGGGCATTCCTTGCGTGTGAAGACAATATCAGTGAGCTGAGGTTCAAAAAGGTGACTGGCCGGCTGGCTGGAGTAGAAAGTCGATGGGAAGTTCGATATTTACATTCACAATCGTTGGCGACAAGTCCACGAAGTTTCCTCAAGTGTCCCGTCTGGGCTCTTAACACTTCAGATTGAATTTTACTGAATTGCACAAAGATAATTAAAAGCGGTGAAATTTCATGAAAATCGGTGAAAAGATGCATTAAGCTGTAAATTATAGTTAGGCAAAAAACAAATCACGAAAAATTTATTTAATATCAGAACAATGGACGATATAGGAACATGTCAAAAAAATAGGATACAGGTACTCAATGGGGAAGTTGCTTCAATATGATGTGTGGTCATCTCTAACAGCAATACAGGCCCGACAGCGACGTCCCATGCTCATTATAATGGTCTCCACTAACTCGAAGGAAAGCCTTTCGACTGTCACAATCCAAAATTGAAGAAACATGGCAAGGAGATAGTACTAAGGGCAAAAACCAGTCGGTGTATTTTCATTTTGGCTCAAATTAACTGACAAAGGTGAACGAGTGGTCTGAACATGGCCTTAGAGCACAGGTGGAGAAAATCATCGAACGTATCAATGAACAATCAATGGCAGTCAGAAAAATTCAGCAACCTGTTATATCCGTGAATAAAAATTGGGTACTGTGAAAGTGATGACGCTTCTTTTGATAATGTTAAACGTATTTGTTTTTCAGATATCAATGACAATTTTCAGTACTGTGATAACTTTGGGCTCTTGCGTTGTTCTCATTGTTCCAAATTACTTTGCTTCGGTAATGTGTTCAATGCCACAAATTTTCATTTCCACCTGTAATAAAGGTTTTTGTTGCTTTTTGTATGACATGAGCTAATTTTGAATCATGGAGACATAGCTGATATTTGGGGTTACATATCACGCACCACAACACATGCTAGATAATTTTTCCCACTTGTGCTCTAAGGCCATTTTCAGACCACTCCTTCACCTTTGTCAGTTCATTTGGGCTAAAACAGAAATACACCTATTGGTTTTTGCCCTAAGTACTATCTTCTGGTCACGTTTCTTCAATTTTTGGAAAGTGACAGTTGGAAGGCTTCTGTTGTAGTCTTCTGCTTCCATTTTCTATATATTAATACCCAAGATAAGCACTAAGTGTGAAGACAACATTTTTAATAGTTACCTAATCAAGCATCACTATACAACTAAAGGAAATAGCTGGTTAACCTAACTGCAAGAACAGCATCTCACATAAACATAATCTTAACTACATGGTACGTTTGTCTCGTCCGTGGCAGCCAAGGAGGTTAGAATAAATGGAGTAAGGATGACGTCACAAACTTGAAGCACTTTGAGCAGACGAATTTAATGTTCAAACGTCTCACCAACATGGCAGCAGAGACTGTAATTGGCCGCGAATCGTCTCAAACGTCTCACCAACATGGCGGCAGAAGCTGTGATTGACTGTGACGTCATGATCGTGACGTTTCGGTGGTTTCACTTTAATTACACGAGGGAAATGGCTGGCCCTTACTCGATCTATTCTAACATCCTTGGTTGCACCCAAACTCTCTGCGTTCTGACGTTGTTCGGAAACAGTACGTGCCTTCAAAGCACGCGGCAATCTCGTGCGCTATATGACGTATTGTTACATGCGACATCATAGACAATGACGTAACTACAACATTTCCTTCTCTTCTTAAAGAAAAACCATATATGTAAACAATCAAATAGTCTCTGCGATAATAGTCTTTGATTACAAAACTAAACGTCCCGGACGGTTACGAATCCGACTCGAGCGGCGTAATGTCGGAGTTAATTGCTTGTCCTTGATCCAACAGCGCTTCTTTGTCATGTTGGTCAAGCTCCTGTTATAGCGCAGCAGATGCAGAAGGATACTCTCCAAGTGTCTCGGGCTCCTTCTGTAGGGTCTTTTCAGTATCCATAAATATTCAATGCGGGGTAGTAGCTGCACTTCGCACTTGATCCAGGTGGCGGATTATACTTCCCTTTGGTGTACTTAGCTCCACCATTTTATTCCCAACGGGTCCCATCACGGAACCTAGAATCCAGGCAATTCCATGTCCAAACTTCCTTACCCAAACTCTATCACCTGCTTTAAAAGCGTCCGCAGGACTATAAGGAAATGGCAATTCGATGTGACTCTCCCCCGGGCAAACTAAATCACGTAGACTCCTAAGAGGGCATCCTAACATAGCCACAGCTGATGAAATGCCAGTACTGGCCAGAGGTGCACTGCGGTAATTGAACCGGAAATGCTCCAGGCGTTCCTTCAAGGTACCTCCCCAAAATCTTCTTTAGTGCTGTTTTCACTGTTTCGCACAGCTCTCTCAGCCAGATTATTTGATTTCGGATTAAATGGGGCAGTTCGTATATGCTTGATACCATCATGCACCATGAAAGAACGGAATTCACCACTAGTAAATGATGTGCTATTGTCACTTACTATACTTTTAGGTAGGCCAAAACGTAAAAATAAAGTTCTGAGAACTGAAATAGTAGCTGAATATGATCTTGATGGAACGGGCGCTACTTCCAGCCACTTTGACCCAGCATCCATTATAACCACTAAAGTTTGACCTTCGAGCGGTCCTGCATGATCAATATGTAATCTTTCCCAAGTAGATTTAGGAATCGGCCAGGGCACCTGCTTCGCAGAAGGAAAGGACGCACTTTCGTGGCAGGCATTGCAGTTCTGGTCCGGGCCTCTGTATTTATCAATACCAGGCCACCATATTGGTGAGAGTGCCATTGCTTTGATTACAGTGACGCTTTGATTTCCCGCCATGCAACTCATTAAGCATGATTTTCCGGTACAGCTCGGGAATAAACACCTTACATCCTCGAACGATGACGTCATTCAACATTGATAATTCATTTCTACAGTTCCAGAAATTTCTCAGTTCAACGGGCATATTTATCGGCCTTCCACGCAAGATGTATTGCTAAAAGCGACATAGCAATGGATTAATTATTTAAGATAGCCGTTTTAATCTGGTGTGAAGTAACAGGACTATCGTCAACCTGTTCCAACAGAAGAACCAATTCTGCTGGTAGCTGTGGCGCAGATTCCTTTACAGGTAAAGTTAAACGTCCGCAAGCATCAGCATTACCATTTAAGTTTCCCTTGCGGTATTTGATTCTGTATAAATAAGCAGACAACGTCAAAACCCAGCGTTGAATACGAGCGGCTGGCACAGATGACAATGGCTTATCCTCTGAAAGTAAACTCGCTAATGGGCGGTTATCTGTCACAAGTGGAAATTTCCAACCCAGAAGACAATTTCTGAAGCGGATCTCTCCAAAAAGAAGAGCTAAGACTTCCTTTTCTATGTGGATATAATTCTTCTGTGCTTTTGTCAGTGCACGAGAAGCAAAAGCTATCGGTCTTTCGGTTCCGTCCATCTAGGGTGATAAAACAGCACCTAGACCATAACGACTTGCATCACACCCCAAGATTACTTCTCTATCTTTATCAAAGTGCACAAGCACAGAGGAGCTTCTAATACCTTGTTTAGCCCTAAAGAAAGCATTATACTCTTTTGCTAACCATCTCCACGGTTGATTACGCTCCAGCAGCTTAGACATGTATAACGGTGCTAATAGTGTAGCCATTGCATGTAGAAACTTAGAATAATACGTCAACAAGCCAATGAGAGGAACGAAGCTGGTCGACGTTTAAGGGAGCCGGAGCTTTTTCTATCGCTTCTAGTTTAGATTCAACTGGATGTAGACCATCCCAATCAATACGATGACCTAGATATTCCACTGATGATTTCAAATACTCACATTTGGCAGGGTGCAACTTTGCTCCTGAATCTTCCAGTCGGCTGAGTACCTGGTCTAAATTATGCTAGTGCTGACTGTTATTTACACCTGTCACGAGCAGGTCATCTAGATAACACGAGGCACCTCGTGGTCCTTGTAACAGAATATCTATTTCTCTTTGGAAAATGGCGGGAGCTGAGGCTTCTCCAAAAGGTAATCGAGTATAACGAAACAATCCGCTGTGCGTATTAATGACCGCCAATTTCTGAGATTCTGGATCTAATTCTAATTGACAATAGGCATCCTTAAGATCCATTTTAGTAACACTATCTCCACCCGACTACTAAGCAAGTAAATCTTCGATTTTCAGAAGAGGATATTGCTCCATTTGCGTTGCTTTGTTTACAGTAAGCTTAAAACCCCCACAAAGACTAACTTGGCCGTCTCTTTTCAGCATAAGTACCACAGACAGAGGCAGCTCACTGAGAAGATTTTACAGGCTCACCTTTTAAAGGTCAGAAAGGAATATTGGAAACACCTTTGTAACTTTTGTGTCTTCCACAACTATATTTATGATAAAAATAGAATAATGATTCAAAAACAAGGTATCCCTATGGGTACTTCATTTTCAAGCATGTTAGCCAATTTATTTATGCATTATTATGAGAGAAAGATTGTTATGGAGCATGTTCATAATTTTAGATATACTGCTGGCCACCCAAAATGCAACACCAAGAAGGAGGCATCCGACTGGCCTGAAATTCGCAGCATGCGTCGCCCGCAAGAGGACATGCCAACGATTTGCATTGCCGGGCATATGCAAATCATGTGCGTGCGGCACGCCACCGAGAAGCACTATAAGAAGGGTGCACAGACGGCGGGGTGTAAGTAGTGGAAGTGTGTTGTGCTGCCGGACCTGTGCGTGGGAAGCTTCCTCATGCCTCGTAGCAGAATACGGGAGTCACTCAAGCACGTTTCGGAGTTCGACAGAGGACGAATAGTGGCTTATAGCGACAGCGGTTTATCGTACCTACACATCGTCGCCCGTGCGGGACGACATCCAGCCACAGTGAGGCGATTATGGATTCGGTGGGTGCAGGAGGGACAGACGGACCGACGTGACCGATTGCCGCAGCTGCGGAACACCACCGAACGAGAGGACCGGCATGTTATGCGGCGGGCATTGACGGCTCGCACCCCCACATCACGAACGTTAGCGCAGGAATTAGGGTGTGTTGTGCAATAACCTGTGTCAGCAGGTACCGTTCGACGTCATCTGTAGGAGCGGGGACTTGTCGCACGGCGCCCATTGCTCCGATTACCATTCACGTTACACCACCGGCGAGTGCGGCGGCAGTGGGCCGTTGAACGTCGCATCTGGACTACGAAATGGCACGACATTTTCTTCTCCGACGAATCCCACTTCTGCCTGCAACATCACGATGGTCGGATCCGCGTGTGGCAGCACCGCAGTGAGAGACTGTATGACGCCTGCATTATGTATCGCCTGACCGGTCTGTCGCCTGGCGTCATGATTTGGAGCGCAATTGCATATGACACCCGCACCCCTCTGATACGCATCGCCGGTACACTCAACAGCCACTGCTACATCTCCGACGTTTTGGAGCTAGTAGTCCTCCCTTACCTGCAGGACCTGCCAGCGGCCATGTTTCAACAGAACAATACGCGCTCGCACGTGGCACGCATCGTACAAGAATTATTCAAGGCCCACCAGGTGTCACTGCTGCCGTGGCTCACCTGTTCTCCAGATATGTCGGCCATCGAACACGTCTGGTCGCTGATCGGCAACCGAGTGGCCCGGCAAGCACCACCCGCTGCTACGCCTGATGAACTGTGGCAACGTGTGGAATCAGCCTGGACCGATATACCCCAAGCCCACATCCAAAGCCTCTTTCGTTCGATGCCGCGGCGTGTAGCGGTCGTTCTTGCCAGCCATAGGTGCCACACGAACTATTGATGTCTGCGTGTTCCGCAAGTAGCACAGGCCTGTAAGCTCAATCTTTTCATCTTTGTATCTGTTGTTATGTGACCAGTAAATCTGGCTTTGCTATCTCGTGTCCTTCTTGGTGTTGCTTTTTGAGTGGCCAACAGTGTATGTTGATGATCTCGTCAGTTTCTGTGTTCAAAATAAGACCTTTAATATGCAGGATTCTTATTCCCCGAGCTTGGTTCTGGAAAACACAGACAAGAATTCTGAGATTGCTTTTTTGGACCTACAGATTACGCTGGGGCATAGAAAATTATCAATAGATGTATTTCATAAAAGAACAAATTTTGACTTCAGTCCTAAATTACTGAGTGTTTGGACTTCAAGAATTCCAAGAACAATTCATAGAAACATTAATATATCTCAATTTCTGCGTATCACTCGCATTTGCAGTAAGAGAGACAATACCCCCAAACAGTTAAAAAAGCTTTTTTCCACTTTGAAAAATAATTCTTATCCACTAAAATTTTGTAAATTTTATTTTTGTGATCAGTTATCTACTTACAATCTACACTCCACCTTCAAGATCAGACTTTGGAACATTACACCCTAAAATATCTTTGTACTAACCACTTCTTAGGGCCACACTTAAAAGAAAAAAAAATCCTCCGAGTAGCCCCGGAGACTTATAACACCCGTTCTTTACATCCACTAAAAACATTTATTCGACATTATAGAAATTGGATTAATTCAGAATGTACCTAGGAAATTGCAGCTAAATTTGTTCACTTGGGTTTTTGAACACACCTGTAGTTTAATTTTCCAACTTGGATTTGCGTCTTAACCGCGACTCTGTACGAATGTCTATGTTTATGTCATGAAGGGTTTGGTGAACGGATTTATGTTACCGTCTTTTATTCTTGTTAGGAGATTTATGACTCAGTTTTCGTTTTGATGATTATTTTTCCTTTATACAACAGTTCATGTAACGTTATTGGTTTCGTAAGGTGTTTTATAGTTCATTTTTTAGTTCAATTTTAATCCTAGTGACTCTTTCATATTTTCTATAGTTCAGGAAGGTAAGACAGAATGTATCAAAATTTATAGCACAAAATTTTAAATTGGATGTCCATTACTGCTTTTCTGAGATTTTTGCATTCTCATGAAACCTGAACTGAACTTGTGTGCTCAGGGCCCCCGGATGTCTTTCCCTTGAAGTGATCCAGGAGTTCTGAGTAAATGTTTTATAAATATTTTCTTAACATTGTTTTGTCATTTCGTTAATCACTTTATAGTTTGTTTGTTTTTTTATCTGGGAGCTTTTGGCCCTATTTGTTTGTTTATGAAGGTAGATTGCTTGTATCTTAATATTCTTTTACATGCACTAACTACATCTAATACTTGCAGCATTGCGCAGTTTTGTTGTGGTTTATATTATATTACATGAGTGAAAATTTAACTTTCCTATGCTTCATGTATATACACACTATATTGACATAGGTCACCGGACATCCCTTCAAAAGCAAATGATCGGATACGCTGCGTTGTTAAGATCGCGGGACATTTGCAAACGGTATAATAACAAGCATGCGGCTGACTGCGATAATATCGGGCTGTCAGGCTGACTGAAAATGTCGCGGCGGGAGAGAACTGACTTTGAGAAAGGAAAGATTGTTGGGTGTTATATTAGTGGGGTGTCCATAAGAGAAACCGAGAGACGTTTAAACATACCCAAAACAACTGTTTTGGATATACTGAATAAATAAAAGACGCATGGCGTGCCTGAAGTAGCCAAACGTACCGACAGACTAAAGAAAATCAGTGATAGGGGACGTCGAAGCCTCAGGAGAGTCGTTGCAGCTAATCGACGGAGTACTGCCTAAGGCCTAAGTGTACAGGTTAGTAAAAATGCTGGAACCTCCGTATGTGCACGTACTATTTGCGGAGAACTTCATTTCAATGAGTTACCATGGTCTTGCGGCTGCTCATAAACCTTCCATCTCCACTCGAAATGCTACTCGTCGTTTAGCATGGTGTAAAGAACATTTATCGTGGACCGTAGACCAATGGAAACGGGTCATATAGACTAATGAATCCAAATACACGATCCATCAGTCTGATGGCCGTGTGTGGGTATGGCGGCAGCCGAGGTAACACTATTTACCAGAGTGTACTGTTCCTACGTCAAGTTTAGAGCTGGAAGTGTACTCGTGTGTGGGTGTGTCTTCCGAGGCATGGTACCAACCCATCGGTTATCGTAGGCAAACTTGTTAACCAGCACGTCTACCTCGACATTCTGGACAGTTATGCCCTACCAACTCGGGGGCAATACTATGGAACCGAGCCTTGTTAATACCAGCAGGATAATGCACCGAGACATAAAGCAATGACTGTTACGGCGTGGTTTGCTGTTGATTCCGTATCCTGTGTGGACTGACCAGCACAGAGCTTTGATCTTAATCCCATAGAGCACCTATGGGATGAATTCGAGCGCAGCATGATAAGTTTGGAACCAAGGCCTACTACTAAGCAATAGTTAGCGGCAGCATAATGTACTGAATGGAAGCGCATACCTATCGCTGTGTTCCAAAATCTTGTCGAAAGTATGTCTCGAAGGGCCAGTTCATTCATTAAGGCCAAAGGTGGACCAAATCCGTACTAATGTATGTCAATAAACGCTATGTTGCTGCTCCTCTTATAGGTGTCCGGTGACAAAAGTCACCTAGAAGAGGTGTTGCAGCATATACATATATACAGTACAAAACATTAGTCACCTGCAGCCATACACAAAGGCTGTTCCATAAAAATTCAGAGTAGTTTTGTTTTTTAGTTGGTAATTGTGCGAAGAAGAAAAGTAACCACGCAGACGACTAACTGAATTAAGGAAGTATCTATGGCAACATGGCAGGCGGATCTGGTCTTTTTCAGTTGTTTAATTAACGTCTGCATTTCGCCCTACAGCTATGGAGATGAATGATTCAGAGTTAAGAAATGAATGGTGTTGTGCGATAAAACTTTGCCATCGTTTGGGAAAAACGGTTTCAGAAACATTTGATTTAATGAAAAAAGCGTACAAAGATAAATTTTTGGGTGAGTCAAGGATTTTTAGATGGCAATATGATTTCAGAAACGGGCGTTTTTCAGCAGAACTCGCTTCTAGGCCTGGTAGACCTGAAAGTGTTGTTACGGATCGTATTGTGAACACTGGTTGGGTAATCTTACGACAAGATCGACGAATGACGTGTGAAGACATAGCGGCCTCAACTAATATTTCAAAAACGTCGGCATTCCGCATTCTACGTGACAAATTACTACTGCATCGTGGGTGTTCCAGATGGGTATCTCATTACCTGACGAGAAAAGAATTGTTAGCCAGAGTTCAGGTGTGTCATGAGTGGAAACAATTATTGCAAAGGATCCAAACTTTCAATAACTGCCGATAAAACTAGGGCCCACTATTTTGACCCCCACACAAAGCGCGGAAAGAGTGTCTGGAAACACACAGGCTCGCCTCCTCCGAATAAAAAGTCCTCCAGACCAAATCAGCTTGGAAGGTGATGATGATAATTATCATTAATCATAAAGGTGTAGCTACCAGTATGCGGTTCTCCTACAAATTACTGTCAATGCTGAATATTGCGTTTCAGTCTCGCAGCGTCCGCGACCACACAAATCGATTAAGCGACCAGAACTGGTGGGCAAATAGACCCTACACTATAATATCGCTCGCCCACATGTGGCTGCTTGTGTTTAATAGTTTCTTACAAAATGTAGTATTGAAATCCTGCCACAGCCTGCCTACAATCCTGATCTCGTCCCGCGTGATTTCTGGTTATTTCGAACAATGAAGGTGAAGTTCTGTGGCGCAACATTCAACACAGATGCTGATGTTATTCAAGCTGTACAGGGGTCGCTAAAGCAGCTTAAAGAAAAATGTCTTCGCCACATGCTTTAAAAAGTGGACTGAACGATAGGACGTTTGCATATCATCCGAGGAAGGGGTACTTTGAGAAAGAATAACGTATATTTTGCTGTACCAATATTTCTTCATTTTGTGTGATTTTACTCTGTTTTTATGGGCAGTTGAATATTTGTGAGATGCGAATTGGTACGTATCTGAAATTGAATATAAAATAAGATTCCTTTTATTCCAAATATGTATATATGACATTATATTGAATATTTAAAATCAAATTGAAAAAGAATATGAAATATATTTCAATATGTATACAATATTTCCATATGATTTTCCGTTTACTACTATGAAGCTAAGTTTATATATAATTCAGAATTTATTGCAGCGTTAACGCAGCAGTGTAGTGTTGTTTTACGGTTTTGCATATCGTTAATTTTTCGATTATTTTACATACTTTATTACACAGCTATATTTATAAATTTTTTCAGATTTCAGTCAAACTTGAAGCATCACGGTAAATAATTTTTAAGGTTCTGCATATACATGGTGGGTCGAAAACGTTCCGAGAATGCTGTCGTAACGCGTGAAAGGGAAAGATTTGAAAAGTTGCGGCAACTTGCCCGACGCAAAGTACATGAGGGGAACATGTCCGTAACCATCACGAAGCTGTGAGAGGGCGCAGACAGAGCGTCTTACACCATACAGCACAAAACGTTTCAGATATGTATCAATAATGTTGCAATCTCTCATTTTCGTTACACTTTCAGAGATATCTTACAATTACGTTTCAGCAACATCTATTTTGGAACATAACTCTTTGTACATTACGGTTACGTTAAAAATAGCAGATCGGATCATATGTAGAGGAGTTTAGGAAGGGAGTGTCTAACCCCAGGTCTTATACAACCCTTAGAAGTAGGAAGCTAGGAGATTTGGGCTAGAGTGCCCGATAGGAAAGCCACACGGAAGCGAGGTAGAAAGGGGAAGGAAGACGCCCTTATTTATTACCGGGGGCCAGTACCCGGGGTCCGACGGCTTTAACGTGCCCATCCGAGGAACGGTGGATATTTAGTGGATCGAACCCAAGGTCTTCATCAAGGCAGTCACGAACATTGACCAGTAGGCCATCCGCGGCCCAATTTAAAAATAGCTTTCACCGATACTAATGTTTTATAGTTTCCATTTTATATAATTGCTACCTTTATGTTACATTCCGGCGATATTTAAGATTTTTGGTTTGGCAACGGCGTGGATACGCATGCGCATTTTTGCCACTTCACCGAAGCACTCTCGTATTCGTATTTCCACGTGCTACTGTGATATTCTTTGATGATACTGTCTTACTCGAGTTAGCTAGTTAGTTGATTTAATATTTCATTCCTTTTTTTTTTTTTTTTTTTTTTGTGATTCATCATCATCTGAAAGTAAGTAATTGTTTCGATTATCATAATTTTTAAATTCTAAAAAGCATTTTATGAAATCCAAGTAGACGGCTGTGTTTTTGTGTCAGTATAGTATATCAGCATGGGATTTTTTTTTCACTTGAAGCTGAGAAATTTCAATATGGTAGGTATTTAGAAAAATGACGAATTTGATTTTCTTTCCTTTTTTTCTCTGAAATATAGTCTATTCCACATGTATAATAGAAATTCGACTCCCTCGTTTGGGACCGATTTTTATTTCTTTTGTTATCATTATATAAACGCCGCCACTGTTCCCAGCGGATTGCGTTGAACCTGTGAAAACGTAAACAACTTGTAATACGATTGTTGTTGCTTTTGAAACAGCTGTCGAGTGTAATATTTTTTGTGATTTTACAATGTTTATTACGCCACTGTTCCCAGCGGACTGCGTTGAACCTGTGAAAACATAAACAACTTGTAATACGACTGTTGTTGCTTTTGAAACAGCTGTCGAGTGTAATATTTTTTATTGTGATTTTACAATGTTTATTAAAACTATAATGTTCAACTTAGTAAATAGATTATGGCACTGAGAAGAGAAGATGGTTCTGTAACAAGAAATAGAGGCGAAATTTTGACAAGAGTGAAAGATTTCTACTCCAAATTATATGAAAGGGATGATACATGCACTCCAGACATCATGAAAGGTACCAGTACCAGAGTTATTCCAGTCCTCCCAGCAGAAGTTGCACATGCAATCAGGAACATGAAGCGGGGAAAAGCTCCAGGAGAAGATGGAATTACTGTAGACATCATACAAGAAGCAAGTGGAGAAATCGAAACAGTACTCGCCCAAATTTTCACTCGATGCCTTAATGAAGGAAAGATTCCTGAGGATTGGAACACCGCTACAATGATCTTGCTACATAAAAAAGGTGACATTGAGGATCTCAGGAACTACAGACCTATCAGCCTCCTATCAGTGGTTTATAAAATCTTCACTAAAGTTCTTTCACACCGTTTGAAGGTAACACTGGACATGGCTCAACTGAGAGAACAAGCTGGATTCAAGAGTGGCTACAGCAAAATAGATCATATCCACGTACTGAGAGAACTAATTGAAAGAGCGAGGGAATATGAGCTTCCATTGTGCATGGCTTTTATCGATTATGAAAAAGCCTTTGATTCGGTGAAACCATCAGCAGTTACAATGGCTCTGAAAACCTGCGGTATTGGAGACGCATACATTAATATTATTAATAACATCTATGAAAATGCAAGTGCAAAGATTCGGCTGTTTTAAAATACAACACACGTAAAAATTGGAAAGGGAGTGAGACAAGTTGACACCATATCTCCGAAGCTCTTTAATGCCACACTGAAGGGTGTCTTTCAGTTGCTGAACTGGGAAAACAAGGGGATAAAGATTAATGGAGATTATCTAACCCACCTTCGTTTTGCTGATGACATAGTCATTTTTGCAGCTACTCCATCAGAGCTACAGAGTATGATCCAGGAGCTTGCTGACAAGAGTAAAGAAGTGGGATTAAAAATAAACTTTCAGAAGACAAAAGTGATGTGCAATGCTTTTACACGAAATAAAGATTTATCGATTGATGGAGAAAAGTTGCAGATAAAAGACACGTACGTTTATCTTGGACAGCAAATATCAAGTGAGGGTCACATTGATTTAGAAATTAATCGGCGTACAAAACTTGCCTGGAGAGCTTTTGGAAGAAACAGCATAATTTTCAAGAGCAATATGCCATTATGTCTTAAAAGAAAAGTGTTTGATCAATGCATCCTTCCAGTGCTTACGTATGGTGCAGAGACGTGGACCTTAACTAAAAGAGACATACAAAGGCTGCAGACAACTCAATGTAGCATGGATAGGTGCATGCTTGGTGTAACCAGGAGAGATAAGAAGAGGAACTCGTGGATCCGAAAAATGACAAGATACTGCCAGAAGGACAGATCATCGATGGACAGCAGAAATTTTAGATTGAATTCCAAGGGACAGGAAAAGACCCAGAAGAAGACCACATGGGAGATAGGTGGATGAAATTCGAAAGTATGCAGGGGTGACATGGAGGAGACTGGCACAAGACAGACCGTTGTGGAGGAAACTTGGGGAGACCTTTGTCCAGCAGTGGATGGATAATGGTTGACAATGATGATGATGATGATGATGATGATGATATAAACGCCGCCACTGTTCCCAGCGGACTGCTTTGAACCTGTGAAAACGTAAACAACTTGTAATACGACTGTTGTTGCTTTTGAAACAGCTGTCGAGTGTAATATTTTGTATTGTAATTTTACAATGTGTATTAAAACTATAATGTTCAACTTAGTAAATACGTAAAAGTAATATGATGTCACAAATATCTTTCAAATACGTGACAGTAATGTAACGAAGTTACAAATGTCTTTCAAATACGTAACAGTAACATGAAGTTGGTATGTTGAAGTTACAAAGACCTTTCACTGTAACGTATCCGTTATGTTTAAAATTTATATAACGTTTGAGGACATTTTGACGTTACCGTAAGTTTTCTGAAACATTTACTGCTACATTGCGCAACGTATCTGAAAAGTCTCAAGGTTTCAGTGCTACGAGCTTGTAACATATACGAAATATTCTGTGCTGGGTGGGACGGCAATTGATGTAGTAGGTGCACCTTATTAGTGGGCGAAAATTGAACACAGAACCAATATCGAATTCTGCTTCAAAATGAGGGAATCTCCATTGGAAACGCATGCAATGCTAAAAGAAGTTTACAGAACTGAAGCAGTAACTTTGAAGTGTTTTTGCGACTATTTCAGGTATTTTCGCGAAAGTTGGAATTTCGTAGAATACGCTCACCGGAGTGAAAATCCACGACCTCCAAAAGCCCTAAACATATTGGAATCGCGCCTGAGTTAGTTAATAGCGAATAACCTTCAAATGGCTGTGCGAATGATCTATCATTTGCTGGAGTTAGCAGTCGAAGCACGGTGCCATATGACACGCATGCCTTAGTTTAAATACACTCATCGTCAAAAAAATAGTTGCACCCAGAAAGAAGCAACAGACAGGAATGAAAGTCGGTGGGTAGGTTTGGCATCGTGAGGCATGCAAATTATTCAAGTATCATGCTCGGCCGCGCATGTGACGCAAGCAAGGAGGGGTCGTAGCGCTGTGCCTGACCGGCTATATAAGGTCTTCCCGTTTGGCGTGCTTGCCATTCTGACACGTGCTGTGGTGTTGGTTGCATCCTTTCCACCTAAAGAATGCTTAGGAGAAAAGTTCGGAAGCAATTCGATCAGTTGGAGGAATTCGAGAGGGACCCCGTTGCGTCGTCGGGCTCATGGAAGCGAGATGCTCTTATCGCCGCATTGAGCGTCATACCGGTAGTGCGGATATTACCATAGCACGCTGTTAGTAGCAGTGGATAGAAAAAGAGACGCAGAAGCGTCAGGAAGGGACTGGGAGACCAAGACGAACCACCGATAGAGAGGACATACGGGTTGTCTGACATGCGCGGAGTGACCCACCTGCCGCGTTTGCTGATATTGAGCGAGCAGTGAGGCGCTTCATGCATCGTCCGATTAGTGCCAGCACCATTGGCAGGCTGCTGCACGACGTAGGACTGCACGCACGCAGACCGTTACGATGACTGCCATTAACACCATTGCATCGTCGCCAAAGACTGCAATAGTGTCGTTCCAGACTGTCGTAGAGCCACGCAGAATGTCAGCGGGTGATGTTCAATGACGAGTCCCGCTTTTATCTCGGATAAGGCCACCAGAAAACCCATGTGTGGAGGCACCGTGGTCAGCGCCAAGGTGAACGCTTTGTCATCGAGCGTCACACGTCCTGAAGGCCTGATGTCATGGTGTAAGGTGCAATTGCTTGTGAGGCCAGATCACCTTTGGTGTTCTGGCATCATTGTTACAAGCACTTTGACAGCCCAACGTTATGTTAATGAGGTCCTGCAACCAGTGGCCCTACCTTTTCTGAACGCTCACTCCGGTGCGTTTTTCAAAAGGACAAGGCTTGTCCGCATGCTGCTGCTGTCTCGAGAGCTTGCCTTCAAGGCACTGACACTCTGTCATGACCAGCGCATCTTCAGGTGAAGAAGACTGGCAGAAAAATCAGTCTACATGCTTAATATACACTATCTACCAACAAGTAATTGAACACCCCTGCAATCGGCGAAATCAGCGGTCCTGATACACGTCACGGCCGCCGCCGCCGCCGCCGCCGCCGTTAAATATCGTGTGGTAAACAACAACGCAACCAGTCGCATCCAGATGCCACGCAGTTCGGAGCTCTCTGATTTCGAAAAAGGTGTAATCGTCGGGTATCACAGAAATGAGCGATCCATGCGTGACGTATCCAGCAAGTTGAAGTACCCAAAATCGACAGTGGCCTGCGTTATTGGCAAGTGGAAGATGAGAGGTGACTGTCGGAATGTGTCCCGACCCGGCAGACCCACAAAACTGAGAGTTAGAGACCGACGGGTGCTGGCCAGAGAAATTCGGAAGAACCGCACCAAATCGATGGGCCACATCCGCGAGGAGTTTCAACAGGCATCCGGGAGTGTTTTTTCGATGAATACCATCCGTAAGGAAGCCCATCTGCTCTGTTATCATGGACCTGCTGCCGCCCACAAGCCTTTGAACACCAAGTACAATAGCGCTGCTCGGCTAACGTAGTGCAAAGAACGTCGACAGTGGACCATTAAACAGTGGAAACAGATTCTCTGGAGCGACGAATCAAGGTTCACCCTCTACCGTTCGGATGGCAGGGTGCGTGTGGGTTTGGCGCCTGCCTGGAGAACGCCTCCTGCCGGAATGTATTGTGCCAACTATGAAGTTCGGCGGCGGTTGAATTATGCAATGGGGGGATCTCCTGGTATGGAGCAGGACCCTTGGTCACAATTTCTGGTAGACTCAACGCCGAGACCTACTGCACCATTTTGGATGGTCATGCGCTTCTTACGTTGGGGCAGTTTTACGGGGTGGACACATGTCGCTTTCAGGATGACAATGCCACATGTCATGTTGCGAGGTCCACCATAGCTTGGTATGGTGATAATAATGTTAATCGAATGGACTGGCCTGCGCAGAACCCGGATCTTAACCCTATCGAGCACGTCTGGGACGAGTTGGAGCGTCGATTTAAGGAGTGCCCCCACCGTCCGAAATCGGTGAAGGAACTGACCTGTCTTCTCCAAGCCGAGTGGAAGAAAATACCGCTAGCCGGCATACAACGCCTGGTTGAGAGTATGTCCCGGAGAGTCGCAGCTGTAATCGCCGCTCGTGGAGGCTCCAGCAACTACTGAAGGTGAATAAACTTCGTTTTCCTTAGCTATCACAGGTGTCCAGTTACTTGTTGGTAGATAGTGTAGAAACGTTCCTAGCAATCCAACTAGTACGAGGTGAGAAATAATATTCCATTTCTGAATCACAATGAATACTCAGCATGCAAGGGGTTGAATTATTTGGATGATGTCTTACCCTAAAAAATCTTCTACTGTGTAACACCGATCCGAGGGTTGAAAAAGCAGCGAATCTTCTTGCGTCCGTGGTCTTCGGGCTGGTATCCTCCGTGGATAAAACGCAGACCGGGTCTCTCAAAAAAGGTACAATTTCCCTACTACCTTCTTTGAGTACCTAACATCCCACCGGATTTGGGTCCGACTTCTTGGCCTACGTACAGCTAGGCATTTCTTGCCAACCGCCGCCGACGAACTTCTATCCTTCTACAGATGACAACCACAGCCACCTCGATTTCTCCAAGTTTTCCATTTTATTTTAGTTTCGCTTTCGCTTACAGCCATGCTGACAGGCGAGTCCTTCCTTCATGGAGGCGGCCCTCTCACCTTCATTGGTTTATGGTCCGCCCCCACCTCCTCATGCGCAAGTGGCCTGCCGTCCCGTGGCTGCTGACCAGTGGCTTCTTCGAGCAGATGTTTCCCTGGCCAGCTGACCATCTGCTAGGCTAAGCCCTTTATTTATAAATTTATTTGGCCCTAACTGTCACCCTGCTTTGGAGTTCTATTATCGGATCATCCTAGAAAACCCTGTTTAAATCTTTAAGCATGATTGGATGCAGACTGAAATATGTTCCCCGACACAGAGCCTGGGTGACATTTGTTACCTAGCCTTACCTTCTTACCAGATTTAGGATTCTTAGACTTCCACCGTTCAGTCACCGCTGACCCATTGTTAGCTACGGTTACATTATGTAGTCCTCAGTGCTGTTGCTTCGCAAATGCCGGGAAATAAAAAAATATCTTTCACTTCGCCTGCGGAATTTTGCACTTGGCCTAGCGTTTGCGCTTTGATCTCCTTCTCACGCGAGGGGAAAGTAAGGAGAAAAAAAAAGCAAAGAAGCCAGCGAATCCTTATGCGGCCTGGGTCGGAATAATTTTCTTGCACCTAATTAGGAATCACTTTAATTAAGAAATAAATATGTTAATTAATTAACATAATTAACACAATTAATTAGGTAATAAAATCCAGAATTTGAGTGCTTTTTTACCAGAAGCAATGTGCCCGAAATTAGAAGAATTTTCGCTGCAACAAATGTACCCACTTTCTTTGGAAAACTTTATCGACGCCTGTATTGCTCATTGCCGCTTGTGCTCATGAAACGTCCACAAAAATATAATAACGCCCCATCCCCTCTCGCTTGGGAAACTTTGGAGATCTCTGTTTTTTATTTTTCTCATTATTCCACAAATATTTCCCTGGAAGTTGCAGTTGTAATTTATTATTGTTTTAAGAATTGTTTTGTTTCCCCTCGTGAATTATTCATCTCATAAGCAACACACAACTCTTCTTATTAACAACGATTTATTATGTGCCTTAATAAACGTTCATGTAATAGTGCGCTGGACGCTATATCATCCTTCCCTTTTGGCTAAATTTTCTCTTAAAGTAAAAGTGATATTACGCTTTATAAAATTTTGCAGAATTTCTACCACATTTTGGAAGCGAGGGTAAGTGCAAATGCAACACGTCTCACTTCCCTCTTTCACTTGGTGCATTTTGAATGGAATTCATTCAGTACTAATGAAAAGGAAACGACTTTACCAAAGGCACGTTGTGAATTTCATCCCCTCCCTAATCTCTCCCTCTTTCTCTCTCTTTCTGTATGTTCTCTCCCTCTCTATATGTCTCGCTTTTCCTCTTAGCTGTTTCTGTGTGATTCTGTCTTTCTCGTTCCCTTTCAGGCATTTTCTTCCATTAATCATGCAACGTTGTCAAGTTTAATTAGACTAGGCAATTAGCTGCGTCCCCCAATGACTGGGACCTCAACTCGGTTCGTTAAAGAGCTTAGAGATTTCCTCATTATTCACCCATATTTGTTTAAGAACAGTCGCGCTGAGAGTTCGCATCATTGAAATACATGATGAGGACAAGGTCGTTGGAGGACCACTACAGCATAATAAGGACTGGTTTTATGCTGAAACATGGAAATCACTTTCGTGAGACTTGGCGGGTCTCTATTAGCAACAATGAAATTCCGCAATAGATTACAGTGATGAATTTCTAAAAGGAAAGGATTCAAGTCGCGCTCTGTTTAAAGCCCATGCCATGACTAATTATAAATCCGTTTTAAATTTAATTACTTCACTGATTGCCTTCAGAATACCTTATTATTCAGCGCGCTCAAAATTTATAGCAAAATGTAAATTATTACACAATTCATATGGAACAGCTTCTTTAAATTCTCAACAGCACTGACATTTTTGAAACTGCTACTTTTTATTACTACTTTTGCTTTTTATCGATCCTATCGAATAGTTGTCGAAGTATCTGGCCGAATGATAGCAAGAAAGTAATGTACGCATTGCTTTTTTAAGGTGCTGAACCTCTTAATGATGGGAGGTGGTGTTGACCTAATAAAATGCGACTAAAAGAATGTCAGTTTATTGAACATATTTCATTAAGAACTATTTTTGTTGCATGGTACAAACTGCAAAAATATAACTTGTATGCTCAGTGTATATTAAAATATTATATTGAAAATAATATTCCGTAAGAGTTTTATAATACTTATCACATGTTGAGACTGAAATTTCTGGCAAGCTTACCCACGAAGGATATTCCGTAAGATTATATAATACTTATCAAATGTTTAAGTTGAAATTTCTGGCAAACTTGCACACAAATGAGATTCCGTAAGACTTTTTTAATATTCATCAAATGTTTAAATTGAAATTTCTGGCAAACTTGCACACAAATGAGATTCCGTAAGACTTTTTTAATATTCATCAAATGTTTAAATTGAAATTTCTGTCAAGCGTACCCACAAATGAAATTCCATAAGAGGTTTATAATATTTATCAAATGTTGAAATTGAAATTTTTGTCAAGCTTACTCACAAATGAGATTCCGTAAGACTTTTATAATACTTATCAAATGTTGAAATTGAAATTTTTGTCAAGCTTACTCACAAATGAGATTCCGTAAGACTTTTATAATACTTATCAAATGTTGAAATTGAAATTTTTGTCAAGCTTACCCACAAATGAGATTTCGTAAGAGCTTTATAATACTCATTAAATGTTTAAATTATAATTTCAAGCGAGCTTATACCTTCAAATGAAAAGTAAATTTGCTCTAAGGATTGCATTACACTGAAGCATAGACGATATTTTCATCCTAAAATGCCGTCCAAATTGTTTTCAACTCCATGTTTTTACTATTCTGCTCCGATTCTTTCTTTTCGTATCCACTGGGGAATGATGTCTTTGAAGGAGCCACGATTGAGAGTATTTTGTAGGATCAAACTGGATCAGCGTAGGCTCAGCATTTTTATGAATATTAATGAGGTTATTGATATAAGCGATTGGGCAGTGGCTCTCCGTTCACTGCCCGATCTCCCCATGCCTCAAGCTAGGTTTCAAATTGCATGAATGGAATATTCTCAAAGATCTGTTATTAGTTTCGATAAGGATTGGCATGTCTTCGACCTTCAAACAGTCTGGTCTTTGCTCCTGGATGCTACCTGTGAACATTTCTCTCACAAAGCGAAATGTCATCATGGTCAAACCCCTATATGGGACCTTTGGGACTTATGTTAGTACCATAACAGTGCGCAGGACGCTGGATGACATGGGTTAGCACTGTCATACCTTATATGAGACTGCTGGAACTGAAGTACGGCCCAGTACACTGCGCAGGAAGCTGCACAACATAGAACAGCACTGTCATACTTTATATGAGAGTGTTGGAACTGATGTTAGCACCAGTACAGTGTGCAGGACGCTGCACGATATGGGTTAGCACTGTCAAACCCTATATCAGATTATTGGGACTGTTGTTCGCAGCAGTACAGTTTGCAGGATGTTACAAGACATGGATTACACCTGTCAAGCAGCCATCTCCACAAGGGACTAATGCATTTTTCTAATGACACATGCCGATTAACCTGTTGTAAAGAACACCGATGTTGGACTGACGGCTCATGGAAAACCGTTCTTCGCATTGAGATGTCACGGTAGTCTGATGGACGTTTCTAGTTGTGACAGGTACCTAGAGAAATGTACCTTCCGAACCGTATCGTTCCGACAATGAAGTTTCATTCAATTTGGGCCATTAGTTCTTTTAGACAAATCCGTGAATATTCTGAGCTCTATCTAGATGCCTTGGTGCGTTATGGATTACCAACATCGTGGCTGTACTCTGAGCAAGACCCATGCCTCTATCAGCCGAGCAAAGCATCATGACATATCGCTCATGTTGTTACAAATTGGTTTTTGTATACCGCCATCAAACACTTGGACACAAAAGTCTTGAGTTCTAACTTGAACACTTAAGCAAATCTGTGGGACGAATTGGATCTTCGAGTGTGTGGAAAGAATCATCGCCAGAGAAACAAAGATAAACTAGGAACAAAGAAAGATCGCTGGAGAAACAAGCTGAACTAGAAACAAAGAAAGATCTCTCGAGAAACAAAGCTAAAGTGGAAACAAAGAAAGATCGCCCGAGAAACAAAGAAAGATCGCTCGAGAAACAAAGAAAGATCACTCGAGAAACAACGCAAGATCGCTCGAGAAACAAAGAAAGATCGCTCGAGAAACAAAGAAAGATCATTCGAGAAACAACGAAAGATCGCTCGAGAAACAAAGAAAGATCGCTCGAGAAACAAAGCTAAACTAGGCCGAATGGAGGAACATATCAGCAGAAATTTACGAACCAAGAAAGATGACTCCGAATTTTCAGTTCTAAGGAGCATCCCATTTGAATCCGTTCTGAGGCGAATTAAATTTATCAAAGCTATTTAAAATCAATGGTACCTGTCAGGAAAACAATCAGCAGGTTTCCACAATCGATAAAACATCCACAAATGGAAAAAAACTACTTACTGCCACCAGCTGCTAAAAAGTATATTACAGAAACTAACAAATGTCTCCCGAAAGGTTTCTCATAACTAAAGAAAGGTAACAGAGATAAAGTGACTTCCAAATTGAGCAGTTAAACGAAGAAATATAGAAGGAAACATGATACAAATCTACGCTTTCTAGCGGAAGAATTTTGCATGATGGAAAAGTTGAGAGTAGCAGAAAAACATTCTTCATGGAAAAAGCTATGCTGAGGAAAAAGGACTTTTCAGATACGTCTCACATAAGCAGAGGTAGCAAGAAAAAGGTTTCGACCTTTTTTACGTCCCTAGCAGAAAATATGTGCGTTATTTAAGAGGATAGTGCTCCACATCTCCATTGTAGCGAATGGCATACAGTAAAAAAAAAAGTCCCAGTAGGGTTTTTAGAACCTGAGATACAGCTTCAAACATAAGTACACGAACGCCACCTAAGGACAGAACTGTGGACTGTAAAACCTTAAAAACAAGCCAAAAGTGTTTCACAAAGTAAATGGAATCCAGTGTTCAAAGGATATTTTAAATCGCAATTTTAGCAGCAGAAATATTCAGAGAAATATATTAAATATTAGCGCCGCTAGAGGCGAAATTATACATTATTTTTGGGGAGAAAATACACACACTGACTTTTCGTAGTTATTAGTATGCGATCGAAAAGGAACTTTTTCAGTCTGGTTTTTCGTGCCGCAGATATTGTTCTAAACGAAAACGTGAGCTTGCGCCCTGTTGTTGCAAACTCATGCGCTAAGAGAAATATTTTGCAGCGGAAACGCTCTCCAACAAAGAAAGAATTTTTCAAATCGAACTCTTAGAGGCAAAGATATTGACAAATATTTGATATAAATGTACACCCCCTGGAGGATAAGCTATGCATAATTTTAAGCAGGAGGTATTCTCAAAAGATTTTTCGAGGAGAACGGTGTGGTCGCCAAACCCTTCTGTACCACATATTACAACTTATATGCAAAACATTTCACATCAGCAACTGTATCCGATGTAGGAAGAAGTTTTCAAATCATAGTTTTAGAAGCAGAGATATCGGTGAAAACGCAATTTACATCTACGTGCCCTACTGGAAAATCTATGCATTACTTGAAAACGGAACTGTGCTCAGAATAGTTTTCGTTATAAATGGCATTAAATTGAAGAAATAATTTTTTCAACCGGATATTCAGATACAAATATATGCAATAAAACGTATTTTGAGTTCGATAGCATCTGCATTTACGCCTTTTAGCGGCGAAGTTTCCCATTAAGAAAAGCACGAAGGCAAGGATCATTCGCAAATTTCAAGCTTTCCAATGCGAAAAGAATGTTTTAAATTGGACTATTAGTTGCATAGATATAGTGTCCATAGATGGACGGACGACTCGACACACCGATAACATAAACACGACCATTTTTACAAAAGACTAGCTGAAAATGCTTAATATTGGTGTTCTAGGTAAACTGATTTTACACACATACACTACTGATAAATACGCAGTTGACGTAGACCAGGAACATTAAATAGAAGGCATCGCTCTTTCCACTTTTATAAGTGATTCACGGAAAAATTCTCATCGGCCGCCACCGGGAATCGAACCCAGCGTCTTCCAGTTACGCGCAGGATATGCTTCTACTGCACCACAGCGGTCTCGAAATTCACCAGACTCACCAACTGCAAAACTACATGGCAGATTGCTTCTTTAGTGACCCGCACAATGATGCTGGATTCACCAAAGATGAACAGCAGCGTAATTGAAAGACCATGGGTTCGATTCCCGTTGGCGGCAAATGAGAATTTTTCCGTGACTCACTAATAAACGTGGAAAGAGCGATGCCTTCTATTTGATGTTTCTGGTCCACGCCAACTGTGTATTTATCATTCATTCGCCTTCTAGTTATTTGTTCAGTTGCTGCAGTTCATCTTTGGTGAATCCCCAACATTTTGGATTCACAACAACCAATCTGCCATGTGATTTGGCAGTTTGTCGGCTCCAAAGAAGCAATCTGCCATGTGGTTTGGCAGTTTGTCGTTTGTGAGTCTGGAGAATTTCGAGGCCGCTGTGGTGCAGTGGAAGCATATGCGGCGCGTAACTGGAAGAACCTGGGTCCGATTCCCGGTGGCGGCTGATGAGAATGGGACATACACTACTGTTTGTGAAAATTGCAGCACCATGAAGGACTGCTGGTATTAGGTTGAAACTTACAGGATATGCACAACATGTTGGGACATGCAAATGATTAAAATGTCAGTGCAAATTTTCATGCGGTTTCGGATCAGTGCCCTCTGAACTCTCCGGTCTTGGGTATAAAGAACTAGCTCACACAATATGTAGCATTCAGCGAAGAGCCGACATTAAGTCGAAAGGGTGTTTCTTGTGCCCTGTCACCAAAAAAGGTCGTATTATGAACATCTGAAGGATTTTGAGCGAGGAAGGATTGTTGGGATGCGAGAAGCTGGACTTTCCTACCAAGAAATTGCAATTCGTACGGGAGGAAACGCGAGCACAGTGACGACGCAAACGTGGCGTCAGTGCACAGATGACGCACAGAAAGAGTAGAAATGGACCCCAAAATCTCAAGACAGCAGCGGAATGGGAGATACTTCTAATGGCAGCGACATCCACGGTGTTAGCGCAGCTGTGGAGCACTGTCACAGGTCAGGCTTTGTCCTCCAGCTCAGCTCAGACATCGTCAGCATAACAAAGGACTGGTCGCTAGCAGTCCATTGCTGAGCATTCCTTTGACCAACAACCACAGACGTCTCACGGTGCAATGAAGCCTCGAACACAGACATTGGCTCGCTGATTGGCAATAGTTCGTGTTTTATGACGACTCGCGATTCCACTTGATGCACCATGATGATCGCATATGTATTCGAATACGTGGCAACTTGCACGTCATACCGGCCCAACGCCAAGCGTCATGATTCGGGGCGCCATTGTGTTCAATTCGCGACCTCTGATACGAATTGAGTGAACCTCCAACAGCTAGCGATATATCAGGGATGTTTTGGAGGTCGAGGTGATACCTTTTCTTTAGAGTAGCCCTTGCGCTATATTCCAGCAAGATAATGCTAGGCCACATGTGTCCCGGAATATCCAAGACCTCTTCCGTACACGGCAGATACTGCTCCCTCCCTGGTCGCTGGATTTGTGCTCCATAGAACCTGTTATAACGGAGGAAATTTCTCCGTCATTTCTGTCCACGCCGGGGCTCGAACCCGGGTCCCCTCATTCCGGAATAAGTCACTCTACCAATTGACGTTCATTGTTGCTGCTATCTGCCTTTATGTCGCGTGCGTGCTGCGGGACAGGCACGTCACATCCCTGCTCCTTCAAGGGACGATTCACTTAGCCAGTCACCACAAATGAACTCAGGTCTCGCATAGAAGAAGCCTTGCAGGTTGATCCCCTGTACGATATCAAAAACCTCTTCCATTCAATGCCACGTGTAGAGGCTGCCATTGTTGCTCGGGGTGGCTTCACACGATACTGAGTTTTGAAGCGAAAAATATCGTGTACAGCTCTACAAATATAACCAGTTGTCTCCTGTAACATGAGAAATCTGTGATATAAATTTCATTTGAATAGCGCTATTCCTTCTTGGTGTTGCAATTTTCACAGACAGTGCCGTTACAACCATAAAACCTAAGAACACTACAGCCTGCTAGTGTTTAGTTCAGTACTTTTAGCTAAATTTGAAGATTTATTGCACGCACGCACTTTATTTATTCCTCTCGGACCATATTTCGTAATTTATTCGCCAGCTGATCGACGAAAGTCAGAATCTTCTGTACGAGAGGCGTTTCGTGGTGCAAAGGTATAATACACGAGAGTGGGTGTTGTATGAAAGTAGAACATTTTCCGTATATTGATTTACCGTACAAGTACAGAGTATTAAAATTAATGAGATTCTCAATTCAACTAGAAGCTACAGTATCTGAACGCTAGAGGAGGGCACCTGTCCTTTTGTGAAAGAATTTAGGATTCATTGGCTACTTTTGTACTTAGCCCTGTGTATTAGGTGGTCAAATATTCTGATCTTCCATGTCTGTATTATAAATATCCCAAAAACACTGTTTACGTTTCAAAATTGCTCCTGCGGGATTATGGAGGAGATAACACAAAGACAAAGCTATCGAGCGCAAGCATCCCCTATGACTATCAGCCTCAAAGACAAATTTAATTATCTTCAAAAAAAATACATCCTGAAAACTCCAAAATCAGAAGCACGAAATTAATAACCTCTGTATAGATCAGAAGCATCGTTGTGTTTTAGCTTCCCATACCGCACCGGGCAACTTTCGTTATTGCTTCTGAGATCTATAAGGAGGGCTGACGAAATCTTAAAACATGAAAAAAAAAATTATCCCTTATTTCTACTCAGCTTTATGTTTCTGACAAAGTAAACCAAGAAATAACGGCATTTTGCACAGAAATTCCGAAGCTTTCCATTCAAAACTAATAAAACAAATCTTGCAAGAGTTCACATAATAAAATTTAATTTTAAAAAGGCTGTCTATATAATTACCTAATTTGGCTGGTGCTGACGTAGCAGAGTTTATTTCGACAAAAAATTGTTAAATAATTAAAGTAATTTTACCAACATTCTTACGGCAGCATTGTTTTTCCAAGCAGCTTCCCCATAACACCAAGATGTTATTCAGAATTTATGTTATGGTGTGATTCCAAATTTAACCCTTTAAGCGGCTGATGTAAACAAAACGGTGCACCAAATGTTTGCTCTTTCCAAACAGAAATGTCCAGATAGCGACGGTGTTTTACGAAAGCTATGGTCAAATAGTTTATCTTTACCCCCTCTCATCTCAGCCGCCCCAAAAATAAGCATGCCATAGGTACTAAGCTCCCCATTGTAGTCCTATATTCTATGTTATGTCCTAAAACATGATAGGGAAGGCCTAGTCTCCATGAAACGAACATCATGCAACTGGATATTATTAATTTATTATAATATCCATTTGCTTATTAAATTCGTCTCCACTGCTATAGTCCTTTATCAGTTATTTTATCAGAAGGGATTGTTGTCAATCATACGCCTGAATGACCGGTTTGGATAACAAATCTAAGGGCGAAAACAACTGTTTTCGATGCTCTAGTCTTCAAGGTAACTCGTACGAGCAGCTTTGGGACCACTAAACATACCCTGAATGACTTCGTTCCAATAGCGTTCGACCTACTTCTTAGATAATGAATATACTTGTAGAGTTCAGTTCAGCCCATTTTGTTAATCCCGAGTTAACTCGTTCCAGCTGGTTAAAAGGGTTAATGAACCGGTCCTGGTGGCGCAATGGTCTAAGTGCTGTATTCTGACCATTCTTCCGAAATGTTGTGTTTATGTTTCGGCACCGGCTCTCACCCTTCCCTGGAACCAGTGGCTCTGAATTACGGAGAGACGACAGGTTATAAACTGTCGTCAGTCCTTAATTTAGACCACCTCGTCCGTCCCTAATTTAGACCACCTCGTCCGTCCCTAATTTAGACCACGTCGTCCCTAATTTAGACCACCTCGTCCGTCCGTAATTCGATCACCCTGAGCAACTCGATGGGCTATTCTAGCCCATGTCGAAGTATCTAGGCGAATGATAGCGCAAAATGATGGTATCTGGGCAAATGCTATAGCCTATGTCGAAGTATCTGGAAGAATCCTAGACACCCTTGTTTACGCTTTCCAACCGTAGGTTGAAGAAGCGTATATGCTCCATCTTTGTCCGTCTGTCGGCACGATAACTCGCGTAAAAATGGTTCGATTTCCATGAAATTTTAGTATGTGGTAGGGGACCACCTGGGGACGAGTCCTATTGAAATGGATGAAATGGGGTCAAAGGTCACGGCATAGGAGTGGGATGCATTCCATTGCTCTTATGCGTCATAACGTGCGTAAAAATGGCTCGATTTCGATGAAATTTTAGTATCTGGTACAGGACCACCTGGGGACGAACAATATTGAAAATGGACGAAATGGGGTCAAATGTCAGGACATAGGATCGGGATCCATTTCATCGCCCTTATCCCATACTATTAAGGTGGACGTCAAGTATTTTTGCTTCCTATACTTCCAATGGAAAAACTTGTACACATTTTTTTCACAATTATTGTGTTCCCAAGGATGAAAATTTGAACATCGATTAAAATAACTTCATATTATAACTTGGAATACTTAATATTTCCTAAAACATAACCATAATTATATAAAAAATCAATAATTTTTTCTTTTGGTGGTGTTGGAACCAGAAAAAAGATGACGCGACCTGTACTTTCATGACATCAGTAGATAAACAAATGTTGGATTTCACAATTATGGTTATGTTTTAGAAAATATTAAGTATTCCAAGTTATAAAATGAAGGTATTTTAATCGATGTTCAAATTTTCATCCTTGGGAACGCATTAATTGTGAAGAAAATGTGTACAGACGCTTTTCCATTGGAAGTATAGGAAGCAAAATTTCTTGATGTCCACCTCAAAGTAGCAATTCTTGAACGTATGTAAATTTTATTTTGAAGACAGCTCTAAGGATTTTGATGAAAGTCGTTAACCTACCGTTTCCTGGCACTAGAAATCGATTTAGCTTGATTTCGAATTTAGGAAAATTCGTTTAGTGCGCTAATTTTACCACCCCGAATTAACACGTTTTAGTGTCATGGTGTCGTCCCATTGATGTTATCCATGCTTAGAAATCTTATGACATCACAATCTCGCGATTGATATGTTGGCGCGCGGTCACGCAATCTGTCTCATTACGCCATGCGTTGTGTGTGGATCCTATTAAAGTTTAATGACGTCACACTCTTGCGAGCAGATATTTGCCATTCCCATCTGCGTCATTACGTCACGCGTTGTGTGCGTATGTCCGTCCGCACGACACCTCGCGTAAAAATCGTTCGATTTCCATGAAATTTCAGTATGTGGAAGGGAAACACCTGAGAAGGAACCATTTTGAAAGTGAATGAAATGGGGTCAAAGGTCAGGACATATAAGCGGGATCCATCCCACTGCTCTTATGCGTCATAACTAACGTAAACAAGGTTCGATTAAATTTTAATATCTGGTAGGGGACCACCTGGGGACAAACCCTATTGAAAATGGGCGAAATGGGGTCAAAGTTCAGGACATAGGAGCGGAATCACTTCCATCGCCATTATGCGTCATAACTTACGTAAAAATTCTTCGATTTGGATGAAATCTTAGTATGTTGTAGGGCCCTGCCTGGGGACGAATCCTATTGAAAATGGGCGAAATGCTGTAAAAGGTTAGGACACAGGAGCGGGATCTATTCCATAGTCCTTATGCATCATAACTTGCGTAAAAATGATTCGATTGCGACAAAACTTGATCATGTTATTTCGGAGGTATACTGAACCGGTTCTGTTGAATATCATCGAAATAAAATCAAAGGTCAGGGCACAGGACCGAAATTTATTCCACAGCCATTATCCTCAAAACTTGAGTAATGATTTCTGGTATGTTGGAAAGCGTATTATAATCAATGCAATGCATGACTTTACTAACTTGTTTTCACTTTTAAATCTGATGCACGTGTTTGGATTTGGCGATAGCCTAGCGAGCGATTTTTTGTCTGTCTCTATTTTTCCAACTGTTAAGTTCTGCAGAGGTTCCATCATGGCATGGATTTGTTTTTCAATGATGAGGCTCTGTCTGTTGGTTATTATACCACAAACCATGAGCTCTGAGGTGTATCTCGACGTTCTGGATATTTCTGCTCTACCAACAATGTGGCAGCATTATGGAAATGAGCGTTGTCTCTTACAACACGATTGAGCTCCCTAGCATACTGCACGCCGTGTGCAGAATTCGTTTCTTGAAACTAAGGTGGAATTGCTAGACTGCCCTACTCAGAGTACTGATAATAATTCCATAGAACACCACTGGGATGAACTGGTGCGATGGGTATCCCAACGACCGTCTCCGCTCTCCAATCTCGCAGCAGCTTTGCAGAACGAATGGGGAACCATTCCTGTCGAGAACTACCGGAAATCCGTTTATTGTATGCCTCTACGTGTTGCCTGCTGCCATACAAGCAAAAGGTGAACCGACTAACTACTAATTACGACAATAAAGCCATTTGTTCTAAAACATTGTGGCGTTCGAATACTTTTGATAATATAATGTATATTTAAAAGAAAAATTCCCCAGAATTAGCGCCGCCAAAATCAATGTAGGCCCTCAAATAAGGGGGGGGGAGGTGATACATGATAAAAAAGTTGAGAACTTGATCCTAGGTAAAAAAGAAAAAATATCTTTCAAAAAGATTTCCAACCTGCTGCAATCTGCATTTTCGATTTGTTACTAAAAACGTTTTGTAAATTTTAATGATGCAAGCTATCGGGACTTAATGTGTGAACTCTTGGATTCATGCAAAGCTATAGGACGTAATATGTCCCTAAAAATCCGTTTCCTGGACCCATGCTTGAATTTCTTTCTTGAGAATATAGGCGGGTGATTTCATCAAGATATTTCGAGCATATAAAAGCGATGCCACACTGTTAAAAATTTTGTTCTAGGTTGCGCCAAAAAGTGGTGCTACACCAGCTGCACCACTTTTGGAAAAAGGTAAACCTTTTGTGTGATGCATGAAGAATTATGCAAAATGGTGGGATATCCAACCTAAATGGTGCAAAGTAGCATGTATTGCCCCACGTTTTTGTGTATTTCATGCATCACGCATTTCCCCGCAAAAGTGGTGCAGCTGGTGTAGCACCTATTTTGGTGCAACTTACCAAACATTTTTCACAGTGCAGGGCAAACGTACTTCCGGTATTCTGACAGACTACTGCTGCATACTCAAGAGAGACCTAATGTTGTTAGTAAACCAAATTTTAAAGCAACAGAATTGATACTTGCAGCGTTGGACAGAATGATGTGTACTCCTAGGAAAAAAGGTTTTTACGTACTTAGTAGGGTGTGGAACCACCTTTGGCATTCAAAACCACCTGAATCCTCCTTATAATGGACACATATAAATGGTGGATGATTCTTAGTAACATGTTGCACAATTCTTCCTGCAGAAACTACAGGTCCTTGAGAGATGGAGGAGGAGGATAACGGGATCTTACTCTTTTTTCCAACACAGACTACAATGGCTCGGCGATGTTTGAGTATGGGGATTAGGGAGGCCAATGAAGGTATGAAAGTTTGTTTTCATGTTCCTCAAATCATGATTGGACATTCCGAGCTCTGTGAATTGGGGAGTTATCATCTTGATAGATGGCATCCCCCGGCAAGAGAAAATGCCTGAGCCATTTGATCAACTCGGTCAGCCAAAATGGTTTTATACGCCCTGCCTGTCATCCGTCCTTTCAAGGTGATCAGAAGACTGGCTAAAAACCACGATATGATTGCCCAGAGCAACACAGAACAACCATCATGCTGCAGTGTTGGAAGCAGACCGTCTGGGAGGTTCTACGCTTCTGACGGTGTTATCCACACGTGAACACATTCTGCGGTGAGGAATAGTGTGAATAAGGATACATCCGACCACATTACACGTTTCATGCGTCGGATGTTCACGTTGTATGCTCCTGGCACCACTACCGTCGTCGTTGGGCATTAACCCGGGTTACCAGAGATTTCGGAGAAAGCAGCTCAGCCATGAGTATCTTGTTTATTCAGCTTCCTGTGCATTGTTTTAATTGTTACTAGGGTCTGAAGATGCAGATTGAGCTCCGCACCAATTTTTTGCCCTGTGGTTTTTACGGGTAATAATCCTCTTATACGCTCTCCTGTCTCTATCACTCAGGGTCGTTTTCCGGCTGCTCATGTGTTTCGCAGATGAGGTTTTGCCAGGAACACGGTATGCAGTCATGATGCTAGACACAGGAGCCCTCGATACCGCCAATACCCCGGCGACTGTCGCCACGGAGGCAGCAACTCGGCTGCCACCAACAATTAGCCCTCTTTCGAAGTCCGTTAGGTCGCTAATTTCGTCGTCACCCTGAAAGAAATTGCAACAAGACACTTTAAATGCACTTAAACAAGACCTTGAGGTTCTAAACAAAGTTATTACAACCAAAAAGTGGTGGATACCTTTCGTGCGTATTGCGACCTGCGCAGCTGCATTTAAAGTCAGTCTCTGAGCATGGTGTTCACATTACTCTGTCCAACCCCTGTATATATATATATGCAGGAAAGAAGAGTCAAAACTTCAAATGTAAAGACAGAATCGAGAGCAATCTCCATCTAAATAAAATTAAAGAACCAGAATGAGAATGAATAGCTCATTTCTAAAAAATTCACATATTGGCTGAAGACTTGCAGAACATTATACAACTTGATGACATATTCTTTCATTTGTGTTTTGTCTGTGTGTTGTCAGCATCATAATTTATAAAAAAATCTTTTAATAACAGCATAAATACGCTTCTTTTATTTTTCGAATTTACATATCTTCAACACGAGCGCAGCGCTATCACATATTTAATCTTCGGCTTTGCTTAATACGACAATGCATTTTTAGTTTTAGTTCGTAGAGGGAGATTTTTATTTCGAGCTCAACACTAATGGAAGTGACTAAATCTCAAACTTGCTGACATTTTGTGTTTTGCGAGAGCACACAGTTTACTTGGCAAAGAGAAGCGGTCCGAGATAAATAACCTTTTAAAATTGATGACCCATAATCCGTTTCTCATTATTATGCCATTAATATCTACGGCAACTGTCAACAAATTCATGTTGCATACGCTTCTGTGGCCGAAGCGTTAAAGGACATCATCCTCTGGAACATTTTAGCAGCGCATTCCGTATAAAACCACAAAAGATTAAATTCAAATAAATTTTCGTTCAGAACATTAGGGATGCAACTAACCGTGAAAGAAACATTACTCTGCATTGCGAATGTACTGGGAACAAACATTTATTTCAGAAGAACTGGAAAGACGACAGTACTAGGGCGAAAAACTCTTTTAAACAGCTTAACTGAATTTAGAATGCAGAACGTGCGGTTGTTCTCCATTTATTTCACAGACTGACTGCGGTAGTTGATTTCAGTTCTTCCTTAAAGGGAACGAGTGATGTTTTATTATCTTTCGAGGCACGGAAAAAAAAATCTAGGAAATAGAGTTCTTGAAATAAGTAAACAAAGCTTTCTTGGACTTCGAAAACGAAGGGAATTTGAATCCTTTATCGGATTACTCTTCCTCTGTAAGCATCTTAGAATGTCATTTCATGATGATAAATACCGTTTCTATTGCTTTCCGTATAAGGGGATCTGCTGAAGTAACGCCCCTTTGATTTCAGTTAGCACAGCAAAGTATATTGGTGTTCCTAATTAAAAGGATCTTACCTCTAGTTGGGTTTTCCAGAATTAAGATAATTTTTGTCCGATAATTATTGTTGACACAAATCTTATAATTTCTCATCTTTACTGCAATTTACTTTGATTTATCAGGGTTAACATGTCACGAAAAAAGAGAACATATTAATCAAATATTAATTTGACTTTTACTGCATGATATTTGTAAGGTTGCGGAGTTCCAGCCGCCAAAGGTTATTTGTTCATACCAATGTTTTTATTACATATTAAGGTTACATATGCTATGTAAAGCAGTTGCAAGTCGCACGTGGTCGCCAAGTGTCACTTTGTCTTTGTTCTTCGGTTTCGGCTGAATGTTAAGCAAGGTCGAGTAGGCCTGTGGCGATGCGACCGGATGTGTTCTACTCGACGATCATGACCTTGGTCCTCCAGGTTGGCAATGTAAAGCGTCAAAGTTGCCAGATCCGGCTCAGGTTGGTTGTCCTCCGTTAAGAGGACAACCAACCTTAGCCGGATCTAGTAACTTTGACGCTTTACGTTGCCGTCCTAGGGTTTTTTTTTTTTTTTTTTCGATAACGCTGTTATTCAAAACGAAGGGTTTTTTTTTTCGATAACCCTGTTATTCAAAACGAGAGGCAATAAAATCAGAACGAGAGGCAAGAGCAAGTGATGAGGAATCTAAGAAGCCGAAGAAGACAGAGCTCCACGACGTTGGGTAGTTCGTATACCGATATGCTTTGTGTTCGCAACTTATCCAACATTATTTGTAAAAAATATGTAAGCTATTACGTGTGCAACTTGATTCTCGGCCCATAAACGCAAGAGATCCTAGAACGTCGGCAAATGCAAATAGCTGTGTGCGATAATGACTGATTGCAGCGCCATCCAACGGCTTTACAGGCAACCGTAACCGCTTACAGCTGTAGGAACAGAAGGGACGAAAGTTGACGGTGAAAGCAATGTCGTTCGAGAAGCAACATTTGAGTCACTGCCTCCTGTTCGCGTGTCAGCTGAAAAAAAGTGCCGCGGATGCCCAGCAAATGATCTGTGCCGCATTGGGTGAGGCTAATGTGTCTTACAGTACGTGTAAGACGTGGTTCCAGCTGTTTAATCAGGGACATTTCGATCTCCGTGATGCAGAACGTCCGGGACGGCCACAGAAAGTGGACGATGAGAAACTGGAACAACTGTAGGATGCGATGTTGTTGTGTCCTTGCTCTCCAGATCCAAGAAGAAGGATTTCCTCCACAAGATTTTGACCTGTGATGAGGAGTGGATCCTCTACGATAATCCTAAGCGGTGCAAATCATGGGTTTATCCAGGTCAGCCTACTACCAGTACCGCCAAACAGAATATCCATGCCAGGAAGTTGTTGCTGTGCATATGCTGGGATCAGCGCGGTATCGTACTACACTATGAGTAGCTCAAACCTGGTGAAACGGTCAATGCTGAGCATTATTGTCAGCAACTCATTCGTGGGAGTTACGCAATGGAGACGAAAAGGCCATACTCTGGCAAGGGCAGAAGATCGGTCCTGTTGCTTCAGGATAACGCGCGTCCTCACACCGCAAAAACGTCTTTAAAAACGATCACCTACCTGGGATGGGAGATTTTGTCCCACCCGGTGTATTCTTCAGACTTCGCCCCGTCGGATTATCACCTCTTTTGCTCCCTGCAACATCACCTGAGTGGTACGCACTTCACTTCTGTCGAGGAGGTTCACACAAATATTGATGACTTTATCAACTGGAAACAGCCCTCTTTTTTCCGCAGTGGCATTCGGCAGCTCCCTGACCGATGGCTCAAATGTATCCAACACGACGGGGATTATTTTCCCTGATTAGGTACATATTCGCTTTGGTATAATTTGCTGTCAACGTGTCGTGCATGTGGCCGAGAATTAAGTTGCGCACCTAATACTTTTTACATCATTGAACTGTGTTGTCTATAACAAATTAAATAAACGCTTTAAAACCGTACTCGACTAGCTCATTTCAGATCTCCTTTCTGCAAGTTGTAGTTCTACATTCCAAACTTACGGCTTAATCAGAACTTAGCCTACCGGGTTTTTTTTCTTAAAATCTACTAAGAAATAATTTCTGATGTCAGAAAAGATGTGCTCATTACTTCCGAGAATGCGGTGTCATCATCCTTGTGTATATTGGAGTATGATTACCACCTTGTCCATCCAAAGACTACGAACAGCCGCTAACTAAATTTGAAACCATCAGCTCTAGGGAAAGGATAACTTTTATTTTTGTTTGTTTGGGATTCTAACGACCATCGTGAGCAGCTCGACGAGCAGCAAGCAGTCGCCCGATCTGACCCTAATTAAGGCCACTGTTTACAGGAAAGGGAGAGAGCCAGTGCTGTAAGACAAACACACTCACTAGGATTCATACCCGTCCCCATCTCGAACGAATAATCAGAAGCCAGGGCTTAGACCACCGCCGCACTGGGGGGGGGAGTACCCATTTTCGTGAAACATGCGCGCAACCTATTGCTAAACCTCAGCAAGATCCCGGCAAAGAGAAGCACATGTCTAAACCTGGGCCTGCAGTGCCACCGGGATGGCTGTCATTATGTATGTTCACCGGATGGTCGTCTTCGTTTTGTTTGGTATCGAGCTAAACAAAGGCCATACCATTAGAGTAATACGCTTCCCCTTTTACTGACGTCACTCGGAAACCAAGGCTTTCAATTGGTTATCAACGCTGTCGTGCATGACGATAAACACGACACTGGCGTGTCAGGCCGTGTAACATGAGAGTGACGTCACAAATGGAGGGAATTCATCTCTTTAATAGCATGGTTTTGTACTTTCCAGACGCCCTTGGTAGCACCCAATTTCGCTAACTGATTATTTCATTTCGTAGAGCGGTCCCGGTATCGTAGTAGTCGAGCTTCTCACCGTTTTTCCAAGTGTACCTAGGTTTGAGTTCCTGTGAAGCAAGGATGGTGTTTAAAAACAATGGCTCCCTCCCTCCCTCCTCTGGAACCAGTGGCCCTAAATCAGGGACTAGAGACTACTTATAGACCTCTAAGTTGCTCATGGTTGTGGTTAAGATAAAAAATCCGTAGAAATTTTCCCAGCTGTTTTTTTTATTTTTTTTTTATTTTGAGGTTAGCACCACCGTGAGCAACTCGGTGTGCTATATACACTGCCGGACAATTGCTAAGGACGGATGACAACAGCAACGACAGCAACCATAAAATGGAAGACAGGAAAATTTGGAAATTAGCATAAGTGCGGGATACAGTAAGACGTGTTGTGCGTATGCAAATTTTGGATTGCCGAACTTGTTCGTGACGTCATAGCGCTGATAAGAGATATAAAGGATTTAACGTGTATTGACCGTTGTTGTTCAAACGCAAAGTTGAAAGGGAAAGAACCAATTGACGAACTTGCAATTTTCAGTATGTCTTCCCGACATCACCTAGATGATTTTACGCGTGGCCGTATTATTGGCAAGATTGAAGAAGGGCGAAAAATAACAGATGTTGCCAGGGAGTTCGACGTCAGCCACAGTGTTGTTTCAAGGCTTTGGAAATCATTTCAAACAAATGGAGAGTGTAGCAAACGTCACGGGGGAGGTCGTGTTCGCGGTACGACACCTGCAGAAGATCGGTGCATAGTGCTATCAACAAAAAGACACCGGCGCAGCACAGCTAGTGAGGTAGCAAATCAGTTTATGGCTGCTACTGGCAAGCGGATCTCCCGAAAAACTTGTGCCAGACGTTTGCATGAAGGAGGACTATACGCCCGCCGTCCTGTTGTGTGCATCCCATTGTCCAGACGTCACCGTACCGCCCGTTTGCAATGGTGCCATCAACATCGCAATTGGACTGATAACGACTGGTCTGCTGTCCTCTTCTTAGATGAGAGTAGATACAGTCTATCGTCTGATTGTCGACGACAACTGATCTGGCGTGATAGTGGTACTGCATATTGTCCAGCAAACATACAGGAAAGGGACCGATATCCGACATGTAGTGTCATGGTATGGGCTGGCATCATGATAAATGGCCGTACGTCCCTCTATGTGCTTCCAACTGGGACTATGACTGGTCAACGATACATTAATGATGTTCTGCTACCTCATGTTCGCATGTTCCGTGGTGCTGTCGGTGATAGATTCATTTCCATGGACGACAACGCAACATGTCATCGAACAGTCGCTGTCCAGGAGTGTCTTGAGAGCGAGGATATTCAACGCCTCGTGTGGCCAGCACGTTCTCCAGATCTGATTCCCATTGAAAATGTGTGGGATGCTTTGGGGAGGAGTCTTGCTGGTCGCCAATGCCCCCCAATAAACAAGGACACCCTCATCCGTGCACTGACAGAGGAATGGGATAAATTACCCTAACAGCTGCTTGATAATGTTGTGCAAAGCATGACACGACGTGTGGAATCTTGCATCGCCCTCCATGGTGGCCATATCCCGTATTGACATCTTACGCCGGAAGGCCTGCGGACGGTAATTGCTTTTCTTTCACGTTTACGTATTCTGCACAAAATGGCCTGTTTGTCCCTTGAACACGTTCCAAAGCCTTCTGGATATCAGAGCACAATAAATTGTCTTTCTTGTAATGTCCTGGCATTCTGACATTATTTTATTTCACTTGGCATCCAACCACACTTACTTTTGTATGCGCTATATAGTCGTTTATGATCCGTCCTTAGCAATTGTCCAGCAGTGTATAAGCACAGAGTTGGGCAAAATCATAATTGAATTAATCGGTAATGCATTACAGCGTAATGGTAATGGTAACAAGAACTTAGCGTTACCATTACATGGTACTAGTGAACTGGTCATTAGAATTACATGGTAGTTGTAATGATATGTAGCAGTTACCCATTATAATCGTAATGGTTAATGGTTAACTATATGTTGGCAATTAACCAATAACTTATGGGTAACAATACAACGTGAATAAACCAGCAACCAGTACCTCTCTTACACGTTGTGCAGATTATTTGAAAATTGTTCCACCCCTCGGACCTCAAATGCATGGAGATTGTACGTATGGAGATTGTATGTACTGGAGATTGTACGTGTATGACATGAGTAGTTACCTCGTCTTCGCCGCAAGTAAAGTGATTTGAACGAAATAATACATATGGAGTAAGTACGAATGGGATGTTTATTTCGGTTAGAGAATGGTACAAAAATGAAAGGCCGCCCCGGTGGCGCAGTGGTCTAAGCGATGGCCTCTGATCATTCGTCCGTAAGGGGTTTAGGTTCGAATCCCGTGAGGCATGGATATTGTGTTTGTCTTACGGCACTGGCTCTCTCCCTTCCCTGGAGCCAGTGACCCTAAATTAGGCACGGGCGACTGCTTATAGCCCATTGAGTTGCTCACGGTGGTCGTTAAACCTCCAATCAAAAAAAATAATAATGATGAAAGAAAGTCAATACCGTTGCATTGATCTTAGTCTTCAACAAAGAACAAGAACATAACGTCTAACCCATTCTTGCCGCTTCTAGAACATTCGACACCATACTTCGGTCTCTGGCTGCTATGTTACATGGCCGACTCCTCTAGACATAGCTTTTGGTACACGTACATTTCCATAAACTATTAGTATGTAATTATTATTTGCAAATTGCGTAATTTCATTACCAAATAATTACATTGCGTTGGAATGGCATTATTAAATAATTGAATTATATCCTCTTCATTGTAATGTATTACAGATTAATTCCATTACTTTGTGCAAACCATACTTGGGATTACCTTGTAATGCATTACCTGTTACAGCATTACTTTCGTTAATTATAATCTGTATTTCCATTACTTTGTAATGCATTCTTGCCCAACTCTGTATAAACAGTCGTGCGTCCCGAATTTAGGGCCACTGGCTCCAGGGAAGGGAGAGAGACAGAGCCTTGCGACAAAAATACGCTTTCCTCACCGGGATTCGAACCCGGACCCATCTCTGACAAATGATCAGAAGCCATCGCTTAGGCCACTGCACCACCAGGGCGGCCCACTATGCTTTATTATTTACAAAGATAATCTTTTCTTTCTTTTTTTTTCTGTTTCTCTTACTAACCAAGCGATGATATCCACGTTTTATTACACGGAAGTGCGAACTGCTGAGCTGGAAACTTTCTCACTCACTGAGGTATTGCATCCATCTATTTCCGCTCATAATTAAAATAAGTCTGAACCACAAGAGAGCTCTAATCAACGCTCTTAAACAAACAGTTCTCTAAACCATTCATTGCGACCTCTCCCTACCTCGTTCTTCCTACCAGTTAGTTAACACAGTAAGTGCATGATCACGGTTTTCACCGCAACCACAATCCTTCCCGGCACCAGTTTCAAAAACTGTTAACTGGAAGCGTTTAAGCATAAATTTGATTCAATGTTCATGCCAAACTGGCTTTACCTGATTTTGTGAAACTGCCTTTTGTTTGCCGTTCTTAATGCCACCTGGAGGGTTTCTACGCTGAAGGATGAGTGGAGAATCTAATTATTTTCGGCCACCTAACGGCCTGACTGGAGTTACAGCAACCGATGATAAATGACGTACCTTACGCAAGGCAGCTGGATCCCAAAGATTTATTCCCAGAGCAAGTTGCAACTCCCGCAGTCTGCGAAATAATGTTATTTCGCTTACTTTTGCTTGTGGCTGCGAAGCTCATGTGAGACGCCAAACTCCCAGCAGCGCTAGATACTGATATCGAATTAAAATTTTCCGCGCAGAATAACTAAGATCACCAGGGAGTCGATGAATACATGTTACATATTGGAAAGGTAAACTGTGATAACTATGTTGTTCTTTGTTTCCGATGCGAATTCTCACTGAGGTTTAAATGGCTGCTTTCCAAACCTGCTCAACTGTTTCTCTTGGGCTGGTGAACTATAACGTTGTTTTATCAGAAAAACAAGGTCTGATCATATCTGCATGGTAAGGAAAGCAGTAATTCACTAAATAACTTATTTCTCAGTAAATCGCATATCATCATCATTGTCAAACATTATCAATCCGTTGCTGGATAAAGGTCTCCCCAGCCACCCAAGTGGCGCAGTGGTCGAAGCGGTGGCCTCTGATCATTCGTCCGAAATGGGTCAGGGTTCGAATCCCGGTGAGGCGTGGATGTTGTGTTTGTCTTACGGCACTGGCTCTCTCCCTTCCCTGGAACCAGTGACCCTAAATTAAAGACGGGCGACTGCTTATAGCCCATTGACTTGCTCACGGTGGTCGTTAAACCTCCAATCAAAAAAAAAAAAAAAAAAAAAAAAGGTCTCCCCAAGTTACTTCCACAGTACAACGGTCTGTTTTGCGCCAGTCTCCTCCATGTTACTCCCAAATGCTTTCGAATTTCATGATTTCATGCACCCATCCCCCCATGTGTTCTTCTTCTGGCTCTTTTCCTGTCCCTTGGAGTCCAATTTAAAATTTCAGTTTTCTATCAGTGCTCCGTCCTTCTGGCAGTGTGTCCAACCTTTTTCCATCTCAGGTATTTTACTATGATCACGATGTCTTCCACTCTTGTCATTTTCCTGATCCAGGAGTTCCTCTTCTTATTTCTCCTAGTTACGCCAAGCATGTACCTCTCCATGCGTCTTTCAGTTGCCTGCTGTCTGTGTATGTATTTTTTAGTTAATGCCCACGTCTCTGCATCATACATAAGCACTGGAAATATGCATTGATAAAACACTTCTCCTTTAAGACATAATGGCATATTGCTCTTAAAAATTGTAGTAAAGCTCTCCATCCAAGTTTTATACCCCGATTAATTTCTTCATCAATGTGACCCTAGCTTGATATCTACTGTCCAAGGTAAAAGAAGGTGTCAGTTAACAACGTTTCCCCGTCAATCGATAATTCTTCATTTCTTGTAAAAACATTGCACGTACATCAGTTTTGTCTTCTGAAAGCTAATTTCTGATACCACTTCTTTACTCTTGTCAGAAAGTTCCTGGATCATATTCTACACCTCTGACGCAGTAGTTGCAAAAATGTCTATGCCATCCACAAAATCAAGGTGAATTAAATAATGTCAATTAATTTTTATCCCCTTGTTTTCCCAGTTCAGTGATTGAAAGATATTTTGCAATATGGTACTAGAGTTTGGGAGATATGGTATCACCTTGTCTCACTCCCTTTCCGAGTTTTATTGGTGCTGTCTGCATCCTCAAATAGCCGAACCTTTATACTTGCATTTTACCAGAGAATGTATGCCTTTTCAATACCGCAATATTTCAAAGCCATTGTAACTGTTCGATGAAACGAAAATGGGTTACGAAGCGTATTTGTCAAAACTATTGTTGAAATCTGATTGCGCTGCATGCTGTCCTGAAAAGTGACGCGACAATATATATATATATATATATATATATATATATTGTCGCGTCACTTTACGGGACAGCATGCATCGCGATCAGATATATATATCTTTTTTTGATTGAGGATTTAACGATTCTAATGAACTTGGATATATATTGTATATATGATGTAAGGTCAGGTGATGCGTAACATCACAGCCTCTCCTTGACAAATGTCAACCCCGCCTTCTCGTGGTGCATCCTGTTCCCACTAAAGGGGCTCTGACGACCGCCCATAGCGGTATAACTATACCATCGGGATTAGAGGAAATTCTATCCCACACTCACCAACCCGCTTGGCCAGCGTGGTGAGTTATGGCCAAACCCCTCCAAAATGATTCCACAACTTAAATCTTGGCCCTCAGTCTCCGGCAGCTGGAATGTACCTGGCCAAGGCAGCGGCCAGTGCGACATGAAGGCAGAGGGTGCTAAGAATCCCCGGAGGACCGGACTAGGCTGCCATCTGATGCTGACCTTGGCTACTTACAATGGACGCTCCCTATCTACTGATTCAAGGCTTCTTGAATTGGAAGAGGAACTACAAAGGATCAAGTGGGACATCGTGGGGCTAAGTGAGGTAAGGAGAAAAGGAGAAGATCTCATCGAACTGAAAAGTGGACATCTCTTCTACTATCGTGGGACAGATACTGGCAGAACTAGTGGTGTTGGATTTATAATAAACAAGAAACTGAAGGATAAAGTTGTAGAAGTTGAAAGTTCCTCTGACAGAGCTGCACGACTTGTTATCCAACTCTCGAAAAGATACCAGGCTCAGATTATTCAAACTTATGCACCCACCACAAGTCATCCTGAAGAAGAAATTGAAGAATTTTATGAGGAAATTTGTCATCTAAATAATAAAGGTAAGCAGCACTTGAAAATAATTATGGGAGATTTCAATGCAAAAATAGGGCAACGGCAACAGAATGAAACTTCAGTAGGTAAATTCGGTCATGGCAACAGAAACCAGCGTGGAAATACACTCGTTGAGTTTGCAGAGGCAGAAGGGTTTTTCATCTAGAACTCCTTCTTCAAGAAAAAGCCACACAGGAAATGGACATGGAGACATCCAAATGGGACGACAAATGAAATTTATTTTATTATGTGTAACAAAAAATTCATCATAGAAGACTGCAGTGTGCTAAACAAGTTCAACACAGGTAGTGACCATAGATTGGTGAGATGTAAGATGCACCTCAACACTAAACTTGAACGTGGCAAGCTCATAAGACAAACAAAATCTATTGACATAACCAACCTTAAAAAACACCATAATACCTTCAAGTTAGAACTGAAGAACAGGTTCTCTGCTTTAGAAGGCCTAACATCGGAAGAAGTGGACATCTCTGAAGTTAACAGAAAAGTAACCAAAGCTCTTATGGAAACAGCAACAAAATTAGCTGGGTCTAAGAACAAGTTGCATGTGAACAAATTATCAGGAAAAACCAAAATGTTGATGCAAAAAAGAAGAGAGATGAGGACAACTAAAGAAGATGTGACTTCCAAAGTGGAATATATAGAGCTATGCAAGACAGTAAGAAAAAGTATCACTGAAGACGTAAGAAAATTCAACTGTGAACTAGTGAGGAAAGCAATTGAAAACAACCAAAGCCTAAAGATAGCAAAGGGACATCTCAGTAAGGGAGGAAAACAGATTATGGCACTGAGAAAAGAAGATGGTTCTGTAACAAGAAATAGAGGCGAAATTTTGACAAGAGTGAGATTTCTACTCCAAATTATATGAAAGGGATGATATATGCACTCCAGACATCATGAAAGATACCAGTACCAGAGTTCCTCCAGTCCTTCCAGCAGAAGTTGCACGCAATCAAGAACATGAAGCGAGGAAAAGCTCCAGGAGAAGATGGAATTACTGTAGACATCATACAAGAAGCAAGTGGAGAAATCGAAACAGTACTCGCCCAAATTTTCACTCGATGCCTTAATGAAGGAAAGATTCCTGAGGATTGGAACACCGCTACAATGATCCTGCTACATAAGAAAGGTGACATTGAGGATCTCGGAAACTACAGACCTATCAGCCTCCTATCAGTAGTTTATAAAATCTTCACTAAAGTTCTTTCACACCGCTTGAAGGTAACACTGGACATGGCTCAACCGAGAGAACAAGCTGGATTCAGGAGTGGCTACAGCACAATAGATCATATCCACGTGCTGAGAGAACTAATTGAAAGAGCGAGGGAATATGAACTTCCATTGTGCATGGCTTTTATCGATTATGAAAAAGCCTTTGATTCGGTGAAACTATCAGCAGTTACAATGGCTCTGAAAACCTGCGGTATTGAAGATGCATACATTAATATTATTAATAACATCTATGAAAATGCAAGTGCAAAGATTAGGCTGTTTGAAAATACAACACACATAAAAATTGGAAAGGGAGTGAGACAAGGTGACACCATGTCTCCAAAGCTCTTTAATAACACATTGGATTGTGTTTTTCAGTCGCTGAGCTGGGAAAACAAGGGGATAAAGATTAATGGAGATTATCTAACCCACCTTCGTTTTGCTGATGACGTAGTCATTTTTGCAACTACCCCATCAGAGCTGCAGAGTATGATCCAGGAACTTGCTGACAAGAGTAAAGAAGTGGGATTAAAAATGAACTTTCAGAAGACAAAAGTGATGTTCAATGCTTTTACAAGAAATGAAGATTTATCGATTGATGGAGAAAAGCTGGAGATAACAGACACGTACGTTTATCTTGGACAGCAGATATCAAGTGAGGGTCACATTGATGAAGAAATTAATCGGCGTACAAAACTTGCCTGGAGAGCTTTTGGAAGAAACAGCATAATTTTCAAGAGCAATATGCCATTATGTCTTAAAAGAAAAGTGTTTGATCAATGCATCCTTCCAGTGCTTACGTATGGTGCAGAGACGTGGACCTTAACTAAAAGAGACATACAAAGGCTGCAGACAACTCAAAGCAGCATGGACAGGTGCATGCTTGGTGTAACCAGGAGAGATAAGAAGAGGAACTCGTGGATCCGAAAAATGACAAGAGTGGAAGACGTCATGATCAGAGTTAAATCCCTGAAATGGCAATGGGCTGGACATACTGCCAGAAGGACAGATCATCGATGGACAGCCGAAATTTTAGATTGGATTCCAAGGGACAGGAAAAGACCCAGAAGAAGACCACATGGGAGATGGGTGGATGAAATTCGAAAGTATGCAGGGGTGACATGGAGGAGACTGGCACAAGACAGACCGTTGTGGAGGAAACTTGGGGAGACCTTCGTCCAGCAGTGGATTGATAATGGTTGACAATGATGATGATGATGATATATATATATTTTTCAATTGGAGGTTTAAAGGCTATGGTGAACAACTCAATGGGCTTATATGTATTCGCAGATCTCTAATTTAGGGCCACTGGTTCCAGGGAAAGGAGCCAGTGCCGAAGAGAAATATAACATCCATGCCTCACCGAGATTCGAAACCGGACACATCTCGGATGAATGGTCTAAGTCATCGCATAGACCATAGCGCCACCGGCAGGCGTGACGCTATGGGTGGGGTGGGGTGATCTTTAGCCCACCCAACTGTTCTTTGAGCACACCCTTTTGCCCACCCAAAATATTTATGCAGTTGGAACATATGGCGGGTGCAACCATATAAAATTTCTAAGGAACTTGGATAGATGTACGTGAATTTCTTGAATTCACTGACATTTTGGTATATAAAATGATTCCTTTGTTAAATATAAGGTTTGGACTTAAGGTAAACGCAGAGAGTTTTCTGAAAAAATTTCTGAGAGAGTAGTAAAAATACACCATTTTTGTAATTATAGTTTTAAACGATGAGAGAGAGAGAGAGAGAGAGAGAGAGAGAGAGAGAGAGATGTTCCTGTTTCTTCATTTTATGTCTTATGCTCAACTTTAATGAAAGCCGACCATGAGGGAATGATAAAGATTTGTTAAGGATTTATTTTTTCCTGAATCACATTTAAACACAACTTTTGCTCTTTTTCATACCATTTACTTAATATAAAGATTCATCTAAAAATGCGGAATTTATTTAAGCTACTATTTTGCAGAATAGATAGGTTAGGAGTGCTATGTATAAACGAGTTCCTGGGTTAAAAAGAACAAAGAACACAAAGTTAAACTATTGCTCACAGATATACTATTCAGACTAAATTTCGTGTGGATCCAAGAGACAAAATTTCACGATAAGTACATATAAGTTTTAGCAATATTCTTTCACATCTTTCATACAGATCTTTCAAAATTGCGGAAAGGGGGGGGGCTTTCAGGGAAAAACCACCCAAAGCAGGTATAATACAATTTATTTATAATCACCTCATCAGGGAGCACTATGAGATACCCATACTGAAGTGTCAAGTTACAAACTGAAATACATTAACAACCTTATGAAAACGAAAAAACAAAAACAAAACAAAAATACGATGTAAGTAAGCTAAAATTCCGAAGAAATAGTAACATGCCCATAGAGATTCTGATCCTAGGTTCCCATACTACATACGTTGAGTAAATACTACGCATAGTACTTACTTGAATACCTTTTTTCAATAGAGATACTATTATATCAGAGTCAGGTAAAATGCTCACGAGCGGACTGGATTGCCAAAATTTCTAAATTTCTACCAAACACTTCAAAATTTGTGCCTCCCTCCCATCATGCCTAGCTCCCCACCCCAATAGACCACCTAGTTCTAAACGGCTGGAGTCGCCACTGGTCCACCGAGTGGACGACAGTAAATTTCATCGTTATTCAACAATATATTTTACTGAACTATCGCCGATTATTACTTCATCATAACGTTTTGCATAAACGTAAGAAATATTTTATTACAATCTGCGTACATTACGAGAACCTGATACTAAACGTGGTAGAAGCTATCACATTAAGTTAGTAAAATCATGCAATGCATTGATTATGATACGCTTTCCAACATACCAGAAATCATTACTCAAATTATTAGGATAATGGCTGTGGAATAAATCTCGCTCCTGTGCCCCGAGCTTTGACCTCATTTCGTTTATTTTAAACAGGATTGGTTCAGTGTAGCTCCGGAACAACATACTAATGTTTTGTCGCAATAGACGTATTTTTAGTACAGTTATTAGGATAATGGCTGTGGAATAAATCTCGCTCCTGTGCCCCGACCTTTGACCCCATTTCGATAATATTCAACTGAACCGGTTCAGAATACCTTCGAAACAACATAAAGTTTTTTCGAAGCATTTTTACGTAAGTTATGACGCATAAGGGTGACGGAATGGATCCCCTCCTATGCCCTGACTTTTACCCTGTTTCGCCCATTTTCACTAGGATTCGTTCCCAGGTTATCCCCTACAACATACTGAAATTTCATCGAAATTGAACCATTTTCACGCGAGGTATCGTGCGGACGAGACGACAAAGCTGGAGCATATACGCTTCTTCAACCTACGGTTGGAAAGCGTAAAAAATTCATTTCGTTTGCGTGTATCTCCCCCCTCCCCCGGCAGTAGTGGCGCATGCGTAGTAGCGAAATGTAGCATCCTCTTGACCTCTCTCTTCCAAAGGAGAGTTACTTGCTGTTTAAAATGATGTGCAACACGATTGCGTGTGTAACCTTTAGATATCCCAAAACAAGGGTGTGGAACCTGCAGCCATCTCGGCCATTTAGTGCGGCCTTTCGAGTGAATCAAAATTTTGCAGAACAAATCCATTTATTTTTACTAATGTTTTTGTTCGTCTTTTATAATTTTTATTTTAATCTTAAAATGACCGTATTTAAAATACAAAAGAATAAAAGAAAATTCAACGAAATAATGCTTCCTGACTAACGACCACAATTAAAACATTATTAAATCATAAGGGCTATTTTGACACCTCATGATTTCGTTCTATGGCTCCTAAAAAACTACAGATGGAATTTGTAAGAACCAAAGGTATTTCGTGCTGAGTTGTATACCAGGGGCGGCGGAAAGTGAAGTTCGTTGACCGGGCTTAAGTACCCCCCCCTTCCGCCAGTTTTACTTCAGCGCCCCTAAGCGCGGTAATTTTCCCAGGATTTCAAGCACGAGGGAGGATGCGTGTTTCGCTGGTGTGTTTGGTGGATGGGTAGGGGGAGGGGGTCAGGAACTCAGGGAAAGTATCTGGAAAAATAATGCTGGTACCTAGAGCTCTGTAGTTCTAACTTTTGAAGTAATAGATTTAACAATAAATGTAATTGTTTTGTACAAAATTAAAATAAATCACTTGGAGAAATCACTCTCTTGTACATGGTAGAACCGCGGGTGCTGTGCATAAATGTTGGCGCCTGTCGTGCACACAATCCTAGGTGACTGACTGACTATTTCCCCACATTCTCCATGGGGAATGAATTCCCATGTGGCCTCACGTTTTTTTCTCAGCAGCGCAGAGAGAGGGCGATTGGAGAACGATGAATAGCTTCAATCTGCAGGACATCCAGTGCTTTAAAAGTGAAACTTGACATTTACTATACTGTGCAAATAATTTGGGATAAAGTAAAAATTCACTCTTTTTTTCAAAACTATGCCTTTATATCATTCTATGCCTTGATATACACTGATAAATACCTGTATTAGTAAGAAGTATGTCCTCCTTTAGCAGAAATGACCTCTTGAATTCGTTTTGGCCTTGACTCCACTAATTGTGTGTACATATTTTTGACTTCATAATCGTGGAACCACTCTTTTATAGCATTCGTTATCCTGCGTTATTTGGTTGTACAATCCATTTTACCTAAACGTCTCTTCAAAATATTTCACAAGTAAGTTTTCTTTGGGATTTAAGTCTGGTGAATTTCCAGGCCAGTCAAGCAAATGAATTTGATTTTCCAGCATGAAATTCTTGACCAATTTTGAATTGTGACATGGGGCCAAGTCATGTTGAAATGTCCCGTCAAAAGTTTGCAAGAATAGAACAATCCTACGTTGTAATATTTCTACGTATTTGGCTGAATTCATCATACCTTGAACAGGAACTAAGCTTCCAGTGCCATGTGATGTGAAAAATACCCAACACATCTGTTTCAGAGGGTGTTTTACAGTTTGTTTGACATGCTCAGTTCTTAAGGGTTCACAGTTGCTTCGTCTAACGACATTTGCTTGGTAACCCTGCACAAATAAATGAGTTTCATCACTGAAAATTACGTTTTCCCAGTCGTCAGCAGTCCATGATTTATATTTTTGGCCCATGCTAAACGTTTAATCTTCATTTTTGCATTCAAATGTTGTTTTTTCGTTCGTCTTCTTGCCTTCCGGCCAACTTCCAGAAGCCTACGGCGTACAGTTGAATCACTAACATCACAACCACTAGCCAATAAATCTTTTTGAATGTAGTGCTTGTTTTTTTTTTTATTTATTTTTTTATTCATTTTACTATTTCTGATTATATATTTATCGGTTCGTGGAGTTGTTTTTCGTTTTATTCAGCGTTAACCTCTCCTTTTTGGAGACGATGATCCAGATGCAATGTATCGCGTAATCAGTCTTGATACACTTGATTTGCCTACACCAACTGCAGAAGCGATGTCTTTCACTGTCATAGAAGTGTGATCATTCAGAGCAGTTATTTCGGCACGCTTCCTTGGAAAAATATCCATTTTTCACTACACGAAAGCTCACAAATGAAGCTGAAGTGCTAATTTCCTGTTTAAAACCGGTCAAACCACATTCTTACTATCAAGTTCGAACAGTCACACCACCTCACAGCTGATAAAACCGATTTACGTGGGTTTCCGACATCAACTGACGATCACATTACAATTCTGAGAATAAAATAGGTTTCCTCAATTAATTTGCACGGTATAGTATTTAGGAAAAGCTAACTGATGTACCTTAAAAGAAAATATGAACCTTCGGGTTAACTATTTGTTTGTTTGTCTTTGTGCGCGTTCGAAGTTTTTCAAAACTTTATAACTGGAAGCTGCAGTATGTCCCTTGGTTACCTGCCCCCCTCCCCTGGCTGCGGAGGTTGTAGTTCTTCCACTGCCCTCCTTCCTTCCTTCCCGTTTCCTTGAACAAACAGAAGAAAAACAATGCCTTAGTGATTTGTTAGGGATTAGGACCACCTGACCACTTACCTAGAGGAACTTTCTAAGGCACATCACAACAAAAAATCACACGTATGCCAAATAAAAATCTTGGCTAAAATCATTGACCGGGACCTGGTGGCCCGGGGCAGTTCCACCGCCACTGCTGTATACAAGAAGATTTAAAAGCTGTCTTAGCACGGTAACATTTTCTGGAGCTAAAACACACACATCACACTCTTAAATTTTCTTTTTAAAAAACGTAGGATCTAAAAAAACGTCTTTATTTACAATTTAAAAATCTGGTAGCCTGGCGAGCACTTTCGCAACCACTGTGGCCGCTGAGTGAAACCAGATTAGAACGGCACAAGGTTAAATAGTGAGAGATACGAGCACAGTAATAATACACGTTATGTAAATGAACACATAAGGCATTGCCATTCACTACGAATTGTTAAAAGTTCCTAATAACCATTCAGATTCTATACTAAAGGCTCGGCAACAACATTTTCATTACCTGGAATTAAGAACTCTCTTTTATGCCAGGTCTTTTTTAATGTAACGACAATATATATGTTCCTACTGTTCCATTCACAGAGGAAGCAGCAGTATTTTGCGTATCCTAGTAGTAGACCAAGGAGTAAAACTATTACTTTAAGATCGCTGCAAATATTCCACGAGTGTTTTTTTGTATACAATATTTTGAAGCAACAGTTTCATATTTGCATAAGTTTCTTTCGTGTTCATGTATGCAGCATATGCAACAGGCACTGACGGATATATGTTTCTGTTATGAAAAAAGACAGCTTTTAAGCTTATTTTTGAGGAATCTATAAAAAGTCTCCATTCTTCAGGTTTGTGTTGCTGTCCTATGGCTTCAAACAATAAGTTTATATAATTGCAGTACATAAGATCACCGCTCTTCGAAAATAAGTGTTCAAACTCTTGCTGCCGTCGACGAGACCTCTATGTTTTTGTACTTGGTTGTAAAGATTCCATCCCTTCAATCTTGAAGACAATATTTCGGGCTGACTTTTTGCTAAACGAAGGTCAAGAACAGATTATTAAAGTCTTCCTAACTTATAAGGTGAGGCACAGAATTGTCCTAGAAATCAGGATCTTGTTGTGTACTTCAATATCTTCTTCGTTGTGAGGATTTATTTCATCAGTATCACTATCATCTAAACTCCATGACTGTGGAGGTACAGGAACAGGAAGATCTGGAACCTGAGGAACAGGTCTTATGGCCGAAGGAATAGTGGGATACTGAATCGTGTCTTTGGTCTTAGCTGTAATTCCAGATATCTTAGTGATGCAGAAGTAACAGTCTGTTGAGTGGTCTTTCGGTTCTCTCGAAACCATTGGTACAGTAAATGACACTTGACGTGCTCCGTTCAAACAATCAGCCCATCAGCAAAGTTACACACGAATTACAACAAATGTGAGGCGCTCAAGATTTATCATCATCACCCATTTTGCACTGGAAATAAAGTTCATACGATTTACTAATCGACGGTGTGAAATGTTGCTTTTCACACTTTAAAGTAAATGTGTCCACAAATGTAGCAGAAGCTGTTTGGATGGTTCACACAAGTACGTGGCATTATGTAACGCACACTTTGCACAATCCACACTATTTTTAAAACCACGAGAAAATGCACGTCTTTCAATACCGATTAAATGCCTTCGAATGACAAAAATTCTGCTTTGTTCCACCTTCCAAGAAAGAATTGCACAACAGGAAATAATGGCGCCAGTATGTCTACTCTCAGAGACACAGCTGTCCTGACTGCAGAAAGATGTCTTCGTTGGTAAACATGGGGAAATTCTTTTAGGTAACACAACATTCACTCCAATAGAGAGTTCCATTAAAAGTCTCTCAAGCCCTGTGGAGGAATTATGACTACATATTTGGATTTTTGCTTTGTAACAAAACCATTGTTGTTCAGTGCTTTTAACGTAGCTGTCATTCATTTAAAAAAAGTTATATGGAACTGATAAATCTTCGAAGCTTTTTTTTTTATTGAAGATAGTGTACTTGTCACACAGTAACAATTGCCACTAAAAACCATTATAGTAAATTTCATTCTGTTTAAGTACATGACATATTAAGCAGAATTCGTCGACTTAAAGGCGGTTAGAAAAGCTGGTCTGTTAGTATATGCATGCAGCTATTTCCCAAAGGTTGAAAGGGCACACACCTCTCTTAGAATAAATTCTAAAACAAAAAGTGAGCGTACGTAGTTTTATAATCTTCTTAGTCGTGTCTCCTCGAGTCACTGTGAATAAAACACTTCTCAAAACGACTACGGATCATCAAGTCACAGGAAGCGCTTAGTAACTGTTTTCAACGAAAAGCAAAAATTCCCATGGTATATATTTGGATGACGACAGCATGTCACTTTGCTGAACAGATAAAAGCAAAACTATTGTTATTCTTGGGAGACTAAAAAGATTACACCAGAGCGGGCAATGTTTGCAGGCTTTAGGAAGGCAGAATGAAATGCAATTAGAGGATTAGGTCTTCCGCTCCTTCAGGAGATTGCTGTTTAGAGCAGCTTGATCGATTCCTGATTGAGAAATAATCGTCTTCCGGAAGCCACGTATGCTCAGGAAGCAGTACTACAACTCGTCTGAGAGGTAAAGAGAGAAAAGATGGTATTGGAGAATGAAATTCGGTCTCAGTTCACCGCTGCGCTCGTTCTTTTATATAGGTTTTAACTTCAAGTCTAATAGCTGCTGTTTTTCTCTCGTCGTCACTTAAGAAAAGAACCGCATTTGTACTTTATAAATCCAGGAGGAAGTATTTCAGTTGCATGATCGTTTAACATTAGCAGGAACAGAATTAGTAATGTCTCAATGGAAGGCAAAACAATTTCGAATTCCCTTTTACGTGAAGACGCTTTCCCAGCACAATAACTTGCGTATTACCCGTTAACAATGACACGTTTCACGGATGACGTCATACACTTGTGAAATAAGCACTTCGTTTGAATAAAATTTCAAACGGAGTGGGGTAGCATTATTTCAATATATATTTGTCCAATGAAGCTGAGAATTTTATAAAAATGAAATCAAATTTCGCATCACAGCATTACGGAAAATTATGGTTGTGAGTGCAGAAATCAGAGGAAACAATTTAAGTTTGAATATTTTTTAATGTAAATTTAGTTTCTTCTAAATTAAACTTTTTCCCACTGAGCGACACATTATTTCACCGAAGAGCTTGCATGTTTTGGCAACACTGACAGTGAGTGAGACAAACATAAATGACGGACTGCTGCTTACACCTGCTCGTCTTTTGCAAATCGTTTTTTCCTCCCAGCTGTTCTTTCACCTTGCCGAACATGTGATAGTCACATGACGAATGATCAGGACTGTACGGCGGACGTCGCCATACCTCCCATCCAAAAATCTGGATTGTCATGTTGTGCGTGAAGTGTGTGTGGCGTGGCGTTGTCATGAATGAGAACAACACCTTTGCTTAACTTTCCATGTATCTTGTTTTTCCATGGGTCTTTCTCAAGGATCGTAATGTTTGGGAGTGTGAGGCAGCAATAATTATTCAGCCCTTTGTCTTAAATTTCGTATAAAAAAATCCTTCACATTTGAAAAACTTAGGGTCCATGACTTTTCCTGATGAGAGTGCAACTTTGAATTTCTTCTGTACAGGTGATGTTGTGTGTCTCCATTTCACATGCGATCTCGTCTTTTCTGATGTGACATGGTGCACCCATGTTTTACTGCCAGTGATGATGAGGCTCAAGAAGTCATGGCGTTCCACAGAATACCGTTCAAGGAAGGCTAGAGAAGACAAAAAGGTCTGTCAGTGAACGAGGGAACCATTTTGCGCACAATTTCCGATTGTCAAAATATTCACAGACTAACACTGTCTATCAAAAAATCCTGCTCCTTTGCCATTTTTGGGACTGTCAGTCTTCGATTATTACGAATCAATTCATCAATCTGCATTACTCAATCTACAGTCGTCGACGTTGATGGCCTTCCTTTGCGATCAGCATCTGTCAAATTTGTGCGACCGCTTTCAAACTGCTGGCACCTTTTCACATGGCTGAACGTGACAGTACATCTTCCCCATGCACCGACGTCATTTCACGTTGAATCTCAGAACAATTCAGACGTTTCGCCTCGGAAAATCGTACTGTTCCTCGTACCTCGAACTCGCACTAACATTCTACCTATCGTGCCATTATGATCGCTTTCTCCTATACACCTGCTGTTGCTTCGTCAACCATACTCACCTCCAGGGGGTGCACTGTATAAACTCCGTCCGTGCATGCGCCACATTTGTTTCGCAATTATACGAAGAAATGGTGACAGGTGTAACTTATTTTTTGACTGCCCCTCTTAATTATATGGTGAAGATTGTGAGTAGATTATAGAGAGCTGATATACTGAAAGAGATAGAGGATACAAAATAGTTGCACCCAGAAACAAACAACGGACAGGAATGAAAATTGGTGGGTAGATTTGATATCATGAGACATGCAAATGAGTTCACGCTCGGTCAAGTATCACGCTCGGCCTTGCATGGGAAGCAAGCAAGGAGGGGTCGTAGAGCTGTGCTTGACAGGCTGTAAAGGTCGTCCCGTTGCGCGTGCTTGCCATTCTGACTAGTGCTGTTATGTTGGTTGCATCCTTTGCAAGTGACGTATGTCTCAGAGAACAGTTCGGAAGCAAAACGAGCAATTGGAGGACTTCGAGAGGGGCCGCATCTTCGGGCACCGGGAAGCGGGATGCTTTTTTCGCCGTACTGCGCGCCATACCGGTCGTGGTGGATATCGCCGTCACACGATGTTGGCGGCAGTGGATAGAACAAGGCACGCAGCAGCGACAGGAAGAGTCAGGGAGACCAAGACGAACCACGGAGAGAAAGAGAGAGAGAGAGAGGACGGACGAGTTGTTCGACATGCACGGAGTGACCCAACAGACACGATTGCGGATATTTTGCGAGCAGTGGAGCCCTCCATGCATCGTCCGATTAGTACCAGCACCATCGGCAGACGGCTGCACGACGTAGGACCACATGCTCACAGACCGTCATGACGACTGCCCTGAACACCATTGCATCGTCGCCAAAGACTGCAATGGTGTCGTGCCAGACTGTCATGGAGCCACTCAGAATGGCAGCGGGTGATCTTCAGTGACGAGTTCAACTTTTTTCTTGAAGGAGACGACCAACGAGTCTGCGTGTGGAGACACCGTTGTCGGCGCCAAGATGAACGGTTTGTTGTCGAGCGTCACTCGTCCATAAGGCCTGGTATCATGGCGTGTGGTGCAATTGTTTACGTTGCCATATCACATTTGGTGTTCATTACAAACATTTTGACAGCACAACGTTTCGTTAATTAGGTCCTTCAACCAGTGGCCCTACCTTTTCTGAACGCTCACTCCGGTGCGATTTTACAGCTGAATAACGCTCGTCCGCATACTGCTGCTGCCTCGAGAGTGTGCTTTCAAGGCACTGACACTCTGCCATGGCCAGCCGCATCACCAGACCTATCGCCGATTGAAAATGTGTGGGATGCTATTGGACGAGCTATCCACACTCCACTGCTACCACATAATCTGCAGGAACTGCGTGAGAAGATTCAAGTTGCATTGGATGACTTATAGCAGGACACCATAACAAAACTGTACAACTCCATACCGAGACGTCTGGCATGTTGTGTGAACAAACATAGCGGTCCGAACCCATAGTCAGAGACACTACTTATTGGCGTGTAGCTCAATAAATATTTCTAATATCAGTCTCAATTTTTTTGTACAACTCCATACCGAGACGTCTGGCATGTTGTGTGAACAAACATAGCGGTCCGAACCCATACTCAGAGACACTACTTATTGGCGTGTAGCTCAATAAATATTTCTAATATCAGTCTCAATTTTTAATCTTTTATTTTTCCTGGTAACCTTTACCTTCCTCCCGAATAGCATTGCAATCCGACACGTACTTGTGGGTGCAACTATTTTTTTGACGTAGAGTGTATGTAAATCGATAAATACCTTATTTTGCTTCGGAAAAGGCGCATTCTGTGAAGTTCAGGAAGTGAGAAACAATTCCTGTGTATAATTCGCGGCGTTGGATAATGCGCACAGCTTGAAATTCAGGGGGAAATGTGTAATAATATTCCGTTACCACCATGTTGATCCGAACAGTATTTTCGTACTTACACATTACTGGGCCGATTCCGTAGCAACAAAACATCCCTTATTTCTTGCTGCCACCTCAAGTTGTTTGCATTTGTGATGCATGCTCTAACTTAACTGCCCTTTTTGGTTCCTGTACGCTTATGTAAATTTTGCTTCATTCTCTTTAATCAGTTTCTAAACTTAACGCTACATTTTATCTCTCGCTGAATGTTTTCGTGGCAACACGAATTGAGCTCAAAAGTTGAATTACGTATGTTTTTAGCACAGATAACAATGATGGTTAAGTTTATATGAGGCTGTCACTTATTAGATATGTTCTGCTGGTTCTCGTTAGATTGCTCAAATGTAATGTTCTTTAGTGTTTCCTTGTAGATATTAACTAAACGTCTTTCACTAGCATTAATAAATGTGAGTTACTCTTGAACTTAATCCTTCCGTACAATAACGTCGTGCTCCGTACAGCTAAATTATACCAAATGGATATCACTATTTTAACCACTTAATGGGTTTAACCGCCAGGTAAATAAAAGTCTTGTACTTACGAACTTTAACTGTGTATTTAGTCCATACTACGCACTTTAAATGTCAGCACACATCATTGAACCAACCAGTACTTTGCTATATGGATGCAACGGATTACTCGTAGCGATAACACTCTTCAATTGTTATAACACTAATGATAACATTCTTCAAGCCTTATAACACTTTAATGCTCCAATCTCAAAGCAATATAACAATCTAGTATAATACATATAAAAACTACTCTCATAATATAATGGTACTGGTACAATATTGTCGTAATATAAATGCAGATGATATCGAATTTGCCGCCCCGGTGGCGCAGTGGTCTAAGCGATGGCCTCTGATCATTCGTCCGTAAGGGCCCGGGTTCGAATTCCGGTGAGGCATGGATGTTGTGTTTGTCTTACGGCACTGGCTCTCTCCCTTCCCTGGAACCAGTGACCCTAAATTAGGGACGGGCGACTGCTTATAGCCCATTGAGTTGCTCACGGTGGTCGTTAAACCGCCAATCAAAATAAAAAATATTGAATTCAAAATACATTTCATTCCATATATCTGCTTCTAATCGTCCGACTGAAAAAATGCTATTACCTTTAGATGCCATTTATGTCGAAGAGTATTTTAGGTATCGTAACTTTTTCAAGTTACGCATAGATTTTAAACTGGGGTGAGTAAAAGTAAATTACGTTTCTCCCGATATCTCTACTTCTAAAACTCCGATTTGAAAAATCTTTTCTTCACCGGATACTGCTCCTCATGGCAAATCTTTTCCATATATTTTTAATTAGTGGTAAAGAATAGTTTGGTCAATACGTTGGGCGTAAGAGTTAATTTTTGCTTCTGATGTATTTCCTGCAAACTCTGAGTTTTTAAAATCTCCATTGAAAAAATTAGTTCGTGGGCGGATACCACTCACGTAGATAACCTTTTTGGGAATATTTTCTTCTTAAAATAATGCATTGTTTCTCCGGCAGGAAGCGTAAATGTATATCTTATTTTTGTTAATACATATCTCTGCTTCTAATAGTCCGATTTGAAAATTTGGTTTTTTGTTGGAGAGCATATGATAATCAATGCATAGCATGATTTTACTAACTTATGTTTTTTTATGCTTTCCAACCGTAGGTTGGAGATGGTTCAATTTCGATGTATTTTAGTACGTGGCAGGTGACAACCTGGGAAGGAACCTTATTGCAAAAGGGCGAAATGGGGTCAAAGGTCAGGACATAGAAGGGGATCCATTCCATCTCCCTTATGTGTCATAACGTACGTGAAAGTGCTTCGATCGAGGCAAAACTTCATGTTGTTCCGGAGATGTACTAAACCGGTTCTGTTTAATAACATCGAAATGGGATCAAAGCTCAGGACACAGGAGCGAGACTTATTCCACAGCCATAATTCTCATAACTTGAATAAAATGCTTCCATTGCGACAGAACTTAGTATTATACTGAACCAATTCTGTTTAATATCATCGAAATGAGGTCAAAGGTCAGTTCACAGGAGCGAATTTTGTTCCACAGCCATTATCCTCATAACTTGATTAGTGATTTCTGGTATGTTGGAAAGCGTACTATAATCAATGTATCGCATCATTTTTCTAACTTTTTTAAGGTTTAATGACCACCGTGAGCAACTCGGTGGGCTATAAGCAGTCACCTATCCCTAATTTAAGGCCAGTTGTTCCAGGGAGGGGAGACAGCCAATGCCGTAGGTCAAACACAACACCCATGCCACACCGGGATTCGAAACCGGACCCACAAGGGACGAATGGTTATAAGCCAGCTCCCAGACCACTCCTCTACCAGGGCAGCCTGAACTTCATTAAGAAATAACCACGTTTAGGTATACAGAGCATCAAGTAAATGCTACGGAACGTTTCAGTCAGAGTTATTGTTATTCAAGTAATATTATGTTCTAAGGTACTGGCTTTTCACACAGATTTACATATAATAAATTAAAAAAGTTATAAATACTCGGGTACTTTCGTCCCAAAACTGGTTGGGTTCTGGTCTTATATATGTTTACGACGCACTGCTGCTTTCAGAAATAAAGTTTTTAAAGAAGTTTGTTATCCTTAGAAGGGAAATAAGTAATTTAACTTACCGAAAATAACGTAATTACACACATGTAAGGATCTAGAGCTTTTCACTTAGATGACAAAATCGCATGCTAATCTAATGTTGCTTTTCGTGACTGATCGGACGTATTGCTCAATCTTGGTTCCTTATTTCGTTTCCATCTTCCTTTTAGATTGTGCAGTCTCCCTTGTCTGCTTGACATGCTACAAGAATTTCGTATTACTTTAATTCAATCCGTAAATCCGCTTCACTCGGTCCGTTCATGACATTAAACGACATTTTCCGCACATTCAAATCAACATTTTCGTTTACCAGGTGCATTTATCACTCGACTGATCCGTCTCTAATTAAGAACGTTGTTTATTCCCTGAAATGAGATCACAAGGGCGAACTAAGTTATCAGCATTCTCTTGTTTTTAAAACACCTGGAAAGATCAGAGACTTCCCAAAGTTTAAAGGAGGAAGGGCACTGAATACTTTCGTGTCATATCTGCCGGCGGAATGGAAAAATTGCATTTCAGTTTGCATGCTGAGGTAACTTTTAGAACGGAAATCAGATTATTAGAGATGTCAATAAAAAGAACAGGATGTTTCTCGACCAAAGTAAAAGCAACTGAAGGCGGAAGGTGAGAAATGCACTCATTTCAAACCTTTGCAAGTGAAATCACACCTTCATAAAGTGCGTTGTTCAGTTTCTTCCATTATTCAGTGAGATGTATCTCTGTTCTGTGACGTACTACAGAAGTGCATGACGTGCCATCCGTGTAGCTTAGTTGGGAAAGCAGCTTACTCCGGAGTGAGGGGGCGCGTATTCGACCACCCCTCACGGACAACTTTGAGTTTTCACATTGGCGCACGAACGTAAAAATGGATCTACTGGCAGCTGCGTTCTTCAAAAATGGTGTGAAGTTTGTTCCACACATCGTGTAGAATTAATGAAAAATTCCTACGTCGTTTAAAAAAAAAAACGAAACAAGAAAGATGATCTCGAATTTTCTGGTGTAATGAGCACGTCTTTTAGATCCGTTCTGACATAAATTAAATTTATGAAAGCTATTAAAAGTCAATGGAACCGGAATGGTAAACAATAGTATCTGACCGAAGAAAGAAGTTTTTCAATCCGGTTTTTAATCCCGCAGATATTGCTGTGAACGGAATAGTGAACTTGCCCTCTGGTTGCAGGCTTGTGCGTTAAGAAAAAATTGAATTTATATGAGTAACATTTCGCAGCGGAAATGCTCTCCAACAATGAAAGAAATTTTCAAATCGAACTATTTGAAGCAGAGATATGGACAAATATAAGATATGCATCTACGCCCCCTGGCGGGTAAACCATGCATTATTTTAAGAAGAACGTATTCTCAAAAGGTTTTTCGATGCAAGCGGTATCGGTCCAAGAAAAACTTAATTTTAGTCGAATTTCAGGAGCTCAGATTTTGCTGCAAATACATCAGAAGGAGAAATTGACACTTATGCCCCCTGATGGCCAAACCATTCTTTACCAAATATTGGGAAATACATGAAAAACTTTTTTCATGAGGAGCTGTATGCGATACAGGAAGAATTTTTCAAATCGGCGTTTTAGAAGAAGAAATATCGGTTGAAACACAATTTACTTTAGCGCCCTTGGCGGGAAATCTATGGTTTACTTGAAGTTTTTGAATTTATATGAAAAACATTTCGCATGCAAAACACTACTCGACAAAGAAGGTGTTTTTAAAATCTGACCCTGGCGTAGAAACCATTCACTATTTTAAGAGGAAAATATTCTTAAAAGGTTTGCAGACATGAGTGGCATCCGTCCATGACCGAATGTTTTCAATCGAGATTTTAGAAGCTCATATTTTATGGCAAATACATCAGAAGCAAAAATTAACATTTACGCCCCCTAGTGGTTAAAGTATTATTTGCCAAAAATTAGAAATTACGTGCCAACGATTTTGCATCGGTGGCTGTATCCGCTGAAAAAAGAATTTTTTAAATCGGACTTTTAGAAGATGAGTTATCGGAGAAAACGTAATTTACGTTTACGCCCCTAGCTGAAAATCTATACGTAACTTGAAAAGTAAATGTACCTAAAATACTCTTCGACATAAATGGAATCGAACGATGAAGGTGTTACAGGGCTTAGAGCTGAGTTCTCTTACAGCACCCTGTGTGGAGGGTTCGTTTGATTTTGCTCAGCAGTAAGTTCGGTATCGGTGGTATAATCCGTAATTCTCCCAACTGGAGCAGATAAATACAATACAAAGCATAGAAAAGTGAGTCGACTGAGGCTAAATTTTGCAGTGAGGAAAACTTTTATTCAGATGTTACGGAGAATGTCACTAAACTTTTGTCTGTCATTTTCGTGCTTTCATTCTTTTAGTCGTTCCCCGGTGTCCTCCTCGCCGCTATTTTCCTTATCTCTTCCCGGCTATCCAAACTTCTCCTTCCGTTTCCTCCGAACCCCCGAGGTTTTTCTGAGCTTCCTAAAAATATGCGCCTCCTCTCTCGACTTTTTGCCACCGAGTCCCCCTAATGCCCGGAGAGAGAAAACCCCTTGGTCCGTCTAATTCCAAGAAAGCGCAGCCAAGCTTTCACTCTCAAAAATGTTCTTAATTCCTTTGCCGTCCCTTCTGCTGTGACCCATGGGAAAGGAAATACTTTCTTTGCCTTTTGCTGGCCTTCCATCCAAATGGCGGGAAATTAAATAGAATGATTCCAACTCACTATCTCTAAAAATGGCTGCAGAATCTCGCTCCTGAAAATATGGAAGCCCCGGTTACAAAGGAATGTTTTCAATAGGTCGTTTAGAAGCAAATATATGGAATAAAACGTATTTTGAATTATATATTATCTGCATTTACGCTCTCCAGCGGCGAAACTGTACATCGTAAAAAAACAAAACTAAATAAAGGATCGTTATTCGCACATTTCAAGCTTCCCAATGCAAAAAGAATTTTTTGAATCGAACTAATAGTTACAGAGATATGTTGTCTACAAACGGACGGACAAACCGATAACATAAGCACGATCTTGAATGAAGATGTGCTAAAAAAAGTTAAGAGGTAGATGATGTGATGCACTCTAGAGGCGAATCACGTGCCAAGACGACAGATCTGCAGCGGTATATTCCGTCTGTGTAGCTTAGTTGGGAGAGAGTTGAGGGGATCGATCCCCGTCACTGACAACATTGTGTTTTCACAGTTCTTACAAAGTACATTTCACCCAGGAAGAATTAAACAACTTGGTATTCTACCTTTTATTCTAAAATTCCTGTTTTGAAGTCTTAACGTATTTATTACGACTCGCTTGAACATCTTTTGCTATAAATCCCTAGTTCCTTGCGTTTCTGTTAATATTCCGTCAAACCTGTAGTAAAGAGATATTTTGTCACGCTTACAAGTTATACAGTGACTCGCATGAGCATCTGCTGCTATAAGGAATCGCCCATCCTGAGTTCTTTGCCATTCTGTTTCTCTTCAGTCACCCCTGTAGTAAAGAGTAATTTTGTCACGGTCACAAGTGAGTCGGAGACTCGCAAGAGCATCTGATACTATTGGGTTTTCGGAAAAGTCATGACGTATTTTAGCCATGTTTTGCAAAGGTCATTTATTGATAGAAAGAACAAAGATCAATCAATCATATAATGCCCGTTTTGCTCAAAAACCTTTTGCCGTCTTTCAGTGAGCTGCAGAATGTCTCGTTCATAGAAGGACCTGCCTTTCGTGGCGAAAAACTCTGCAAGGTGCTGATTTACAGCCTCATCTGAATTGAACGTTATACCACGCAACGACTGTTGAAGAGAGCGAAACAAGTGGAAGTCTGACGGCGCAAGGTCAGGCGAGTATGCTGGTTGTGGCAACACATCCCACCCAAGCTCCAATAATTTTTGGCGGGTGATCAAACTTGTGTGTGGTCTCGCGTTGTGGTGATGGAACACAACACCTTTACGATGAACGAGCTCTGGACGTTTCTGGATGATGGATTCGTTCAAATTGTCCAATTGCTGACAGTACACATTCGAATTGATTGTTTGCTTCTGTGGCAGGAGCTCGAAAAACACGACACCTTTAAAATCCCACCACACTGAGACCAAAACCTTCCGCTGATGAATTTCTGCTTTGGCTGTCGTTTGAGGCGAAGCAGCACGTCGGAATCAAGACCGTTAGCGCAGCACATTGTTGTTCACAATCCACCTTTTCGTCACCAGTTATCAGTCGCTTCAAAATAGGATCGTTTTTCTCACGTTTAATGAGCATATTGCAGATGTTTATACACGCCGTCAATTGAGCTCCTTGAGTTCATGACGAACCTACACATCGAGCTTCCTTACGTATCCCATCTTCTTTGGGTGGTCGTGAACGCTTGAATGATATATTTGCAATGTGTCTGCAATCTCTCGTGTCGTGTAATGTGTGTTTGACTCGGTCAATGACTTAATTTGGTCGTCATCAACCTCGGTGGGTCTTCCCGACCGAGGAGCATCGTTGAGGTCAAAATCACCAGCACGGAATTTTGCGAACCACCGCTGGCACTGACGTTCTTGTAGAGCATTATCACCGTACACTTTACGCAACTTTTCACAAGCTTGACGCGCGTTCTTCCCTTTACGGAAGTAAAACAGTAAAATATGGCGAAAAAGCACAGCTTGGTCTTCCATCTTCAACTTGATGTCAAATCTCCGCAAATCAACCAAATCGCTCACTATTCCTTTTAGACTGCAGCTAGAACTGGCACCTGTCGAATGCTTTAGCGATAACAGAGCTGCGCATGCTTCTAATACTTCCAAAACCGCCCAAATACCATCGGGCGCGAAAATACGTCATGACTTTTCCGAAAACCCAATATAAGGAGTCAACCATCCCGAGTTCCTTGCCTTTCTGTTACTTCTCCGTCAGACGTGTAGTAAAGAAAGATTTTGTCACCGTTACAAGTGAGGCGGTGACTCGCGTGAGCATCTGCTGCTATAAGAAGTCGTCTATCCCGAGTTCCTTGCCTTTCTGTTAATATTCCGTCAAACCTGTAGTAAAGATTGATTTTGCCTCTGTTACAAATGAGACGGTAACTCGTATGAGCATCTGCTGCTATAAGGAGTCAACCATCCCGAGTTCCTAGCCAATCCGTTTCTCCTCCGTCAGCCCTGTAGTAAAGAATGATTTTGTCACGTTTACAAGTGATACGGTGACTCGCATGAGTATCTGATACTGTAAGGGGTCGTCCATCCCGAGTGAGTCCCTTGCCTTTCTGTTAATATTCCGTCAGTCCTATAGTAAATAGTGATTTTGTCACTGTTACAAGTGAAGCGGTGACCCACATGAGCATCTGCTGGTATAAGGAGTCGCCCATCCCGAGTTCCTTAACCCTCCGTTTCTCCTCCGTCAGCCCTGTAGTAAAGAGTGATTTTGTCACTCTTACAAGTGAGGTAGTGACTCGTAAGAGCATCTGCTGCTTAAAGGAGTCGTCCAATCCGAGTCCCTTGCCTCTCCGTTTCTCCTCCGTCAACCCTGTAGTAAAGAGTGATTTTGTCACAGTTACAAGTGAGACGGTGACTCGCATGAATATCTGATACTATAAGGAATCGTCCATCCCAAGTTCCTTGCCTTTCTGTTAATATTCCGTCAGTCCTATAGTAAATAGTGATTTTGTCACTGTTACAAGTGAAGCCGAGACTTGCATGAGCATCTGCTGTTATAAGGAGTCAACCATCACAAGTTCCTTAACCCCCCGTTTCTCCTCCGTCAGCCCTGTAGTAAAGAGTGATTTTATCACGGTTACAAGTTATACGGTGACTTGCATGAGCATCTGCTGCTGTAAGGAATCGCTATCCTGAGTTCCTAGCCTATCTGTTTCTCCTCCGTCAGCCCTGTAGTAAAAAATGATTTTGTCACGTTTACAAGTGAGACGGTGATTCCCATGAGTATCTGATACTGTAAGGGGTCGTCCATCCTGAGTTCCTTGCCTTTCTGGTAATATTCCGTCACCCCTGTAGTAAAGAGTAATTTTGTCACGGTCTCAAGTGAGACGGTGACTCGCAAGGGCATCTGATACTATAAGGAGTCAACCATCCCAAGTTCCTTGCCTTTCTGTTACTTCTCCATAAGACCTGTAGTAAAGAGTGATTTTTTCACTGTTACAAGTGCAACGGGAACTCACATGAATATCTGATGCTATAAGGAGCCGCCCATCCCTAGTTCCTTGCTTTTCTGTTAATATTCCGTCAGACCTGTGGTAAAGAGAGATTCTGTCACCGTTACAAATGAGGCGGTGACTCGCCTGAACATCTGTTGCTCTAAGAAGTCGCCCATCCCAGGTCTTTTGCCTCTCTGTTTCTCTTCCGACAGCCGTGTAGAAAAGAATGATTTTTTCGTTGTTACAAGTGCGACGGTAAATCACATGAGTATCTTATGCCAGAAGGAATAGCCCGTCCCGAGCTCCTTGGCCTTGTGTTAGTCCTCCGCTAGCACTGTGGTAAAGACTGATTTGGCCACTGTTACAAGCAAGACGGTGACTCTCATTAGCACCTGATGCCTTAAAGGATTGACCGTCCCTTTTTCCTACCTTGCCTTTCCGTTACCCCTCCGACAGTCCAACACTTTCGCTCTTAACAACATGCTAATTGATGGGTGGTATTTGTCGAAATGCAAGGTCAGGTAATTGACCTTACATTTCGTGCTAATTGATGGGTGGTATTTGTCGAGATGTAAGGTCAGGTGATGCGTAACATCACAGCCTCTCCTTGACAAATGTCAACCCCGCCTTCTCGTGGTACATCCTGTTACCACTAAAGCGGCTCTGACGACCGCCAATAGCGGTATAACTATACCATCGGGATTACAGGAAATGCTATCCCACACTCACCAACCCGCTTGGCCAGCGTGGTGAGTTATGGCCAAACCCTCCAAAATGACTCCACAACTTAAATCTTGGCCCTCAGTCTCCGGCAGCTGGAATGTACCTGGCCAAGGCAGCAGCCAGTGCGACATGAAGGCAGAGGGTGCTAAGAATCCCCGGAGGACCGGACTAGGCTGCCATCTGATGCTGACCTTGGCTACGTACAACGGACGCTCCTTATCTTCTGATTCAAGGCTTCTTGAATTGGAAGAGGAACTACAAAGGATCAAGTGGGACATCGTCGGGCTAAGTGAGGTAAGGAGAAAGGGAGAAGATCTCATTGAACTGAAAAGTGGACATCTCTTCTACTATCGTGGGACAGATACTGGCAGAACTAGTGGTGTTGGATTTATAATAAACAAGAAACTGAAGGATAAAGTTGTAGAAGTTGAAAGTTCCTCTGACAGAGCTGCACGACTCGTTATCCAACTCTCGAGAAGATACCAGGCTCAGATTATTCAAACTTATGCACCCACCACAAGTCATGCTGAAGAAGAAATTGAAGAATTTTATGACGAAATTCGTGATCTAAATAATAAAGGTAAGCAGCACTTGAAGATAATTATGGGAGATTTCAATGCAAAAATAGGGCAACGGCAACAGAATGAAACTTCAGTAGGTAAATTCGGTCACGGCAACAGAAACCAGCGTGAAAATACTCTCGTAGAGTTTGCAGAGGCAGAAGGGTTTTTCATCTTGAACTCCTTTTTCAAGAAAAAGCCACACAGGAAATGGACATGGTGACATCCAAATGGGACGACAAGTGAAATTGATTTTATTATGTGTAACAAAAAATTCGTCATAGAAGACTGCAGTGTGCTAAACAAGTTCAACACAGGCAGTGACCATAGATTGGTGAGATGTAAGATGCACCTCAACACTAAACTCGAACGTAGCAAGCTCATAAGACAAACAAAATGTATTGACATAACCAACCTTAAAAAACACCATAATACCTTCAAATTGGAACTGAAGAACAGATTCTCTGCTTTAGAAGGCCTAACATCGGAAGAAGTGGACATCTCTGAAGTTAACAGAAAAGTAACCAAAACTCTTATGGAAACAGCAACAAAATTAGCTGGGTCTAAGAACAAATTGCATCTAAACAACTTATCAGGAAAAACCAAAATGTTGATGCAAAAAAGAAGAGTGATGAGGACAACTACAGAAGATGTGACTTCCAAAGTGGAATATGTAGAGCTATGCAAGACAGTACGAAAACGTATCACTGAAGACGTAAGGAAATTCAACTGTGAACTAGTAAGGAAAGCAATTGAAAACAACCAAAGCCTAAAGATAGCAAAGGGATATCTCAGTAAGGGGAAAAACAGATTATGGCACTGAGAAAAGAAGATGGTTCTGTAACAAGAAATAGAGGCGAAATTTTGACAAGAGTGAAAGATTTCTACTCCAAATTGTATGAAAGGGATGATACATGTACTCCAGACATCATGAAAGGTACCAATACCAGAGTTCTTCCAGTCCTTCCAGCAGAAGTTGCACATGCAATCAAGAACATGAAGCGGGGAAAAGCTCCAGGAGAAGATGGAATTACTGTAGACATCATACAAGAAGCAAGTGGAGAAATCAAAACAGTACTCGCCCAAATTTTCACTCGATGCCTTAATGAAGGGAAAATTCCTGAGGATTGGAACAACGCTACAATGATCTTGCTACATAAAAAAGGTGACATTGAGGATCTCAGGAACTACAGACCTATCAGCCTCCTATTAGTGGTTTATAAAATCTTCACTAAAGTTCTTTCACACCGCTTTAAGGTGACACTGGACATGGCTCAACCGAGAGAACAAGCTGGATTCAGGAGTGGCTACAGCACAATAGATCATATCCACGTACTGAGAGAACTAATTGAAAGAGCGAGGAAATATGAACTTCCATTGTGCATGGCTTTTATCGATTATGAAAAAGCCTTTGATTCGGTGAAACCATCAGCAGTTACAATGGCGCTGAAATCCTGCGGTATTGAAGATGCATACATTAATATTATTAATAACATCTATGAAAATGCAAGTGCAAAGATTCGGCTGTTTGAAAATACAACACACATAAAAATTGGAAAAGGAGTGAGACAAGGTGACACTATATCTCCGAGGCTCTTTAATGCCACATTGGAAAATGTCTTTCAATCACTGAACTGGGAAAACAAAGGGATAAAGATTAATGGAGATTATCTAACCCACCTTCGTTTTGCTGATGACATAGTCATTTTTGCAACTACCCCAACAGAGCTACAGAGTATGATCCAGGAACTTGCTGACAAGAGTAAAGAAGTGGGATTAAAAATGAACTTTCAGAAGACAAAAGTGATGTACAATGCTTTTACAAGAAATGAAGATTTATCGATTGATGGAGAAAAGCTGGAGATAACAGACACGTACGTTTATCTTGGACAGCAGATATTAAGTGAGGGTCACATTGGTGAAGAAATTAATCGGCGTACAAAACTTGCCTGGAGAGCTTTTGGAAGAAACAGCATAATTTTCAAGAGCAATATGCCATGATGTCTTAAAAGAAAAGTGTTTGATCAATGCATCCTTCCAGTGCTTACGTATGGTGCAGAGACGTGGACCTTAGCTAAAAGAGACATACAAAGGCTGCAAACAACTCAAAGAAGCATGGAGAGGTGCATGCTTGGTGTAACCAGGAGAGATAAGAAGAGGAACACGTGGATCCGAAAAATGACAAGAGTGGAAGACATCATGATCAGAGTTAAATCCCTGAAATGGCAATGGGCTGGACATACTGCCAGAAGAACAGACCATCGATGGACAGCCGAAATTTTAGATTGGATTCCAAGGGACAGGAAAAGACCCAGAAGAAGACCACATGGAAGATGGGTGGATGAAATTCGAAAGTATGCGGGAGTGACATGGAGGAGACTGGCACAAGACAGACCGTTGTGGAGGAAACTTGGGGAGACCTTCGTCCAGCAGTGGATTGATAATGGTTGACAATGATGATGATGATGATGATGATTTGTCGAAGTAATCAGCGACTTTTGGATGTCTTCTCGACCACGGTAGCCATGTGGTGTAACGCCATGTGGACTGTACTGGTGCTAACATCAGCCCTGGTAATCTCATATAAATATTGAGGTTTTTTTTTTGTGACAACGTTGATTGCATTCTGAGCGAATTCTCCTTTGCAAAGCTGTTCTGTCGCATTCCGTTTTACTCATCCGGTCATTCCTCGGCACATTCAGCTCCAGTTCCCTTCCATTTGCGTAACACATCATAAGCTGTCATCATAGGGACCTTCAATGCCATTGAAATGGCACGTACGCAGCAAGGCATCTTGTATTCACAGTCGTTATGTTGTCTCATCATAGCACTACAAGTATATTCATAGTTGGGTTTGTGACGTGGTGCTTGGTTAGAACCTAATTCACTATCCGTTGAGGGACTTACAGCAAATACTGTACTTGGTGCTTGGTTAGAACCTAATTCACTATCCGTTGAGGGACTTACAGCAAATACTGGTACACTGATCGTCAAAAAAATAGTTGCACACAGAAGAAAGCAACCAACAAGAATAAAACTTGGTGGGTAGGTTTGGCATCATGAAAAATGCAAATGATTCAATTATCACGCTCGACCGCGTATGTGATGCAAGCAAGGAGGGGTATTAGCGCTGTGCCCGACCGGCTATATAAGGTCGCCCCGTTGCGCATGCTTGCCATTCTGACTCGTACTGTTGCCTTGACTTCATCCTTTGCAAGTGATGTATGCCTCGGTGAAAAGTTCGGTCACATTTCGAGCAATTAGAGGAGTTTGAGAGGATCCGCCACATTCAGCTCTGAAAATCTTATCACCATAATGTGGACCATACCATTCGTGCGAGTATCACCTGTTAGCGGAAATCGATTGACCAAGGCACGCACCAGCGACAGGAAGGGTCTGGGAGACCTCATGAACTACGGAGAGAGAGGACCGACGAGTTGTTCGACATGCGCGGAGTGACCCAACAGCTACGACTGCGGATATTCAGCGAGCAGTGGTGCCCTCCATGCATAGTCCCATTAATGCAAGCACTATTGGCAGACTGCTGCACGACGTAGGACTACACGCACGACGCACGCAGACAGTTACGACGACTGCTGTTAACACCATTGCATCGTCGCCAAAGACTGCAATGGCGTTGTGCCAGTCTGTCATGGAGCCACATAGAAAGGCAATGGGTGATTTTCAGTGACGAGTCCCACTTTTGTCTTGCAGGACACAAAAACCGTATCCGTGTGTGGAGGCACACACACTAATACTGTGGATGAACGGTTTGTTGTCGAGCGTCAACATCCAAAAGACCTGGTGTCATGGTGTGAGGTGCAATTGCCTACGATGCCAGATCTCTTTTGGTGTTCATTACAGGCACTTTTACAGCTCAACGTTACGTTAATGAGGTCCTGCAGCCAGTTGCCTTACCTTTTCTGAACGCTCTCTCCGGTGCGATTTTCCAACAGGAAAACGCTCGTACGCATACTGCTGCTTCTCGAGAGCTTGCTTTCAAGGCACTAACACTCTGCCATGACCAGCCGCTTCGGCAGACCTATATCGCCGAATGAAAATGCGTGGGATACTATTGGACGCGCTGTCCACACTCTACCCCAACCGCACAATCTGCAGGAACTGCATGATAAGATTTCAGTTGCAAGGGGTGGCTTATCGCAGAACACCAGAACCTGTGCAACTCCATGCCGAGAGGTCTGGCATGTTGTGTGAGCAAACATGCGGTCCGACGCCATACTGAGAGATGTTACTTATTGACGTGTAGCTTAATAAATATTGCCCATATCAGTCTCAATGTTTAATCATTTATTGTTACCAGGAACAATAAATAACCTTTACCTTCCTCCCAAATAGCATTGCAATCCAACACGTCCGTTTGGGTACAATTTTTTTGACGTTGAGTGTACATCGAGGAGACCCATTGAATTGTGGTTTGCTTGGCGAAGGAAAACCTTATGCGGCAGATTTCCCTGCACCATATGATGTTACACAATATGCAGGGCAAGGGATTTTAAGTGGTGAACAGTCTGGAACACAACAAAGGACAATTCCCGTTTAATACAAGTATTCTCACTCCTAATATTTGGGTCTACAAAAAATAAACATAAAACTTCGTGCTCATGAATTTACTCAATTTCATATCTCCGAACGCTGTACACGTTAAAAGTTTGTGATTACTCTCGATGAAACATGATTATAAATGATGGGCTAAATGTCACTTTGTCATTTCAAAAAATCGTATATTTTCCTTCAAATAACTTTTGCATTTTTTTCTTTTTCAGGAATAAAGTTTAATTAAAAAAATTCACAATGGATAAGCATACACCTCATCAGTTTGCGCGAATTGTGGAAATTTACTTTCCGACCGTTCACAAATTTGAGCCATTTAATGGATGCAATTTTCATAACTAATTAGAAAAAAACATATTTGAATTGAAAAACAACTTCCTAATTGAAGTTTGCGTTTCTATTTATCTTCACTAAATTTACAGTCAAAAGAAATCAGAAAGTGACCTTTGGCCCAACCTGTACCAATCAAACAGTATTACACTGCTGGACAATTGCTAAGAACGGATCATAAACGGCTATATAGCGCATAAAAACGTAAGTGTGGTTGGATGCCAAGTGAAATAAAATAATGTCAGAATGCCAGGACATTACAAGAAAGACAATTTATTGTGCTCTGAAATCCAGAAGGCTTTGGAACGTGTTCAAGGGACAAACAGGCCATTTTGTGCAGAATACGTAAACGTGAAAAAAATGCAATTACCGTCCGCAGGCGTTCCGGCGTTAGATGTCAATACGGGATATGGCCACCATGGAGGGCGATGCAAGATTCCACACGTCGTGTCATGCTTTGCGCAACATTATCAAGCAGCTGTTGGGGTAATTTCTCCCATTCCTCTGTCAGTGCACGGATGAGGGTGTCCTTGTTTATTGGAGGGCATTGGCGACCAGCAAGACTCCTCCCCAAAGCATCCCACACATTTTCAATGGGATTCAGATCTGGAGAACGTGCTGGCCGTACGAGGCGTTGAATATCCTCGCTTTCAAGACACTCCTGGACAGCGACTGTTCGATGACATGTTGCGTTGTCGTCCATGAAAATGAATCTATCACCGACAGCACCACGGAACATGCGAACATGAAATAGCAGAACATCATTAAAGTATCGTTGGCCAGTCATAGTCCCAGTTGGAAGCACATAGAAGGACGTACGGCTATTGATCATGATACCAGCCCATACCATGACACTACATGGCGGATATCGGTCCCTTTCCTGTATATTTGCTGGACAATATGCAGTACCACTATCACGCCAGATCAGTTGTCGTCGACAATCAGACGATAGACTATCTACTCTCATCTGAGAAGAGGACAGCAGACTAGTCGTTATCAGTCCAATTGCGATGTTGATGGCACCATTGCAAACGGGCGGTACGGTGACGTCTGGACAATGGGATGCACACACAACAGGACGGCGGGCGTATAGTCCTCCTTCATGCAAACGTCTGGCGACAGTTTTTCGCGAGATCCGCTTGCCAGTAGCAGCCATAAACTGATTTGATACCTCACTAGCTGTGCTGCGCCGGTGTCTTTTTGTTGATAGCACTATGTACCGATCTTCTGCAGGTGTCGTACTGCGAACACGACCTCCCCTGTGACGTTTGCTACAATCTCCATTTGTTTGAAATGATTTCCAAAGCCTTGAAACAACACTGTGGCTGACGTCGAACTCCCTGGCAACATCTGTTATTTTTCTCCTTTCTTCAATCTTGCCAATAATACGGCCACGCGTAAAATCATCTAGGTGATGTCGGGAACACATACTGAAAATTGCAAGTTCGTCAATTGATTTTTTCCTCTTCAACTTTGCGTTTGAACAACGGTCAATACGCATCAAATCCTTTATCTCTTATCAGCGCTATGACGTCACGCACAAGTTCGGCAATCCAAAATTTGCATACGCACAACACGTCCCCCTGTATCCCGCACTTTTGCTAATTTCCACATTTTCCTGCCTTCCATTTTATGGTTGCTATCGTTGCTATTGTCATCCGACCTTAGCAATTGTCCGGCACTGTTTAATTGGTGCAGTTCATTATTTTGAACTTGGCTATCTAACTTGAGCTACTGATTTCTTGTGTTCTTGTTGGTGTCCAGTTTTACCTGTACCGAATGGAAGCCCATTCAGCAGAACAGAACTGAATGCAAACCTTAACTCTGCACACTATTCAGTGCACTTCGAATAGGCTTCCGACGCAGTCAATTCCGATTTCAACCGAGAATAACATGCGTGAATGTGCACTCTGGGATGTTTCAACGCTAAGCACAATTGCTAACAGACAGCAGGTACTCCACTGGTAAGAAAACGTCGAACTTGATAACCTGGTCCATATACCAAAGAGAATCTTTGACAATTGTTAATCGAGCTGTTTCTTCCCCCAAATACAGTCCCGATCAAGTACTTTCCGACTACCCTTTCGCTTGCTTCTAGACTCATTTTGTTTGGGGTAAATGGGTTTTAGAACATTGGAGGAAATCGGAAAATGACATTGGAGTTTTTCGACTCCGAATAAGACGCATCGTGTCGAAGAGGAATCGACTAACTTGGGAACAGATGACCAGGAAATGTTCAGAATGAAGGTTTATATTTCGTTAATTCAGGTTGTTTTCGTAACATTCACTTCTCAAATACACAATGAGAAATATGCACCGAAGAGCCAAAACATTATGACCACTTGCCTAATATGATGTTGTTCCTCCACGTGCCACCGAATCAACTCTTCAACGGCGAGACGTAGACGCTACAAGATTTCTAGAGGTGCCTTGTGAAATCTGGTACCAATACGTTACCAGAAGATCCTTTAAGGTAGACGTCAAAGGAAAACGCGCCGTTGTGCTTGCAATGGTGAAAATTGAGTTACATAAGTTCACATTCAAGAAATGCGTGCTGTCTCGTGAAAATTGGCAAACGGACTAAAAAGACACTGAACTAAAGTCAGTGACTTGCAAATTTGAGAAACAAATTCGAGAGAATTTTTAAAATTAAATTTTTGAGTATTGGAGTAGTGAAGCATATCGTTAATAGGTGGCGCTCTACGTACGTCAAGTACTGGAAACGTGGCACTTCCTTACCTTTTTTCTTAAATATTAAAAGGTTTTCATTCAAACCATAAGAAGTGAGTGGTTATAGACTATTATTTGGGATATCAGTAATTATTTAAATCGCTTACATTACAGTTTATTTTATTTTCCATCCGCAAACTTATGTAAATCAGATGCTGGCAATGTAAGACGCTGACAGAAGAAGCTTTTTAGAAGTCCCCATCTAATAAGATAAAGACCACGAAATTCACTCACAAAACTAAGACCCCCACAAGAAGGCACGCAAAAACAGCACGATTTTCAGCGTCATCTATGAGCATAAAACTGCATTGGATATGCCTTTATCTCCACCTTAACTCTTGAACGTTACCTGTGATTGTGTTAGTGACAGCAAATCCGCAGATCACATTTGCTGGTCCAATACAAACCACAACGCTAGATTGGATTGATATCTGGGGAATTTGGAGGCCAGAGTAATACCTGTATGTCTTCCTCGTGTTCCCCGAAGTATTGTCGAACAAGTTAGTAAAATCATGGAATGCATTGATTATGATACGTTTTCCAACATACCAGAAATCATTACTCAAGCTATTAGGGCCTACTCAAGTTATGAGGATAATGGCTGTAGAATAAATCTCTCTCCTATGCCATGACCTTTGAATCCATTTCGATGATATTCAACAGAACCGGTTAAGTATACTTCCTCAACAACATGATAAAGTTTTGTCTCAATCGAAGCACTTTTACGTACGTTATAACGCAAAATAGCGATGGAATGGATCCCACTCTTATGTCCTGACCTTTGAACTCATTTCGCCCATTTTCAACAGGGTTCGTTCACAGGTAGAACCCTACCACATACTGAAATTTCATCGAAATCGAACCATTTTTACGCAAGTTAGGACGCATAAGGGCAATAGAATGGATCCCGCTCCTATGTCCTGACATTTGACCCCCATTTCGCCCATTTTCAACAGGGTTCGTTCCCAGGTGGTCGCCTACCACATACAAAAATGTCATCGAAATCGAACCGTTTTTACGCGAGTTATCGTGCGGACAGACAGACAGACAGAGCTGGAGCACATACGCTCCTTCAACCTACGGTTGGAAAGCGTAAAAAAGCTAGGTAGTATGTCATGGTGCATTCTGGTGCGGAAAAAACAAGTTAGTAAAATCATGCAATGCATTGATTATGATACGCTTTCCAACATACCAGAAATCATTACTCAAGTTATTTATCAAGTTATGAGGATAGTGCCTGTAGAATAAATCTCGCTCCTGTGTCCTGACCTTTGACCCCATTTCGATGATATTAAACAGAATTGGTTCAGTATACCTCCGGAACAATATACTAAAGTTTTGTCGCAATAGAAACATTTAGAGTCAAGTTATTAGGATAATAGCTGTGGAATAAATCTTGCTCTTGTGCCCTGACCCATGACCCCATTTCGATGATATTCAGCAGAACCGGTTCAGCATACCTCCGGAACAACATGATAAAAGTTTTGTCGCAATCGAAGCATTTTTAGGTAAGTTATGACGCATAAGGGCGATGGAATGGATCCAGCTCCTATGTCCTGACCTTTGACTTTCCAACATCTGTACTCAAGTCGTGGATCCGAACGTCATACACATTCGTTCAATCAGAGCTCGTGTTTCATTGCCCAAATTAGTAACTGGATCGAAATTATTCATGTAAGTGTTACTAAAACCATCTCATAACAATTTCATCTCCGGTTTTACCAAATGATTTGCAATAAAATGAACATATAGTGCGTTTTTGAAAAGTCTAGTTTTTTCATATTTTGATTTTTGTCATTACGGTTTCACTCGCAAGATGGCGACACCAGTCTAAAACTGGTGTCGCCATGTAATATGTAGATCATACTACTTAATATTCTCGAAAGCTGGGCGAGTTCTAACGCAGAAGAGAAGCAGTTTATTTCGTCAAAGGTATCCACAGTATTGTTTCAATATATTAATCTGCAATAATCTTCGGGTATAGGCTTTATGTTGTAAATGAAATGTAGTACTCTTTTTTTTTAATTGCGAAGTTTATTTTTTAATTGTTAAGTAATAGAAGTAACATTTTTTCTAAATTTTAGGTACATGCTATTGCTAACATGATACCAAATAATTATGAGGATTAGGATTTAAACACTTATTTGTACACGAAATCCATTCTTCCTTCCTTTTGTGTGAACTTGAGTGTTACTTTTTCACAAGAATGTTTCTTCCGAGTACTTTTTCACATTTAAAAATGTTTTTCTCTATTAACAAACCAGCCAAGTTGCTCGAATGTGCATGTCCTTGTGTGGCTCTAAGATATATCTTGATTCTTTTTAATACGGAAAAACTTCTTACAGCAGTTGCAGTTGTTGATGAACAATTTAATATTGATCTGCCAATTTGTGAACGTCAATAAACACTATGTCCAATTATTCAACTTTATGTAACAAGTAATTTATCTTACTAATTTCTTTTGTATTCATCAAGGGAATTAAACACCTTCAGTTCAATTTTTAATCGAGCTGTATCGAAATTTGAAGCATAAAGTTCTTTAAGCTCTGATAGTAGATGTTCAGGGAAGCTTTTACAAACTTTATCAAAACAGTTCCAACCCAACAAAGTCACGAATTTAAAATAAATGTAATATCACTGATTTTAATTCATTGACACTTCATACAAACTAAAACAACTCTCGCCGAACACGCGCTGGAAGCATGGAGGGACTGAGGTAGTCCGAAGTCTTCGTTTTTTCGGAGCGAACCCTTGGCCAAAGCAATGGCCACTTACGAGCTCCGTAGCTCATTCATGTTGTCATGGAAACGCTAGCAGGAGATAGTATTGAAGCTCCTTGCATCAGAACAGCGAAGTCTCTCGAAGACCTACTTGCGTTACGCCGTTGATTATCGCTCGCCAGACTAATTCTCATAATCGAAAGAAGCGAATCCGCTCGTGTGTTGTTCGCACCAAAAGCACTGACATATCTTAATACCGTTGACAATTGACTTTTATTTGTGTATATTTAATTAACTTTTATTTGTGCATTCTCTGGGCTTCGCAGCTAGCCTGGAATATATGCCACAGGTATTTTTACTACCACACAGTGAAACAAATAGCTATAAAAATCGTCATACTCATTTCGAAACGCTTAATTTATGAAGTATAAACGTTCTGAACTGAAACAACCCACCACCAGCCGGAAGAGATGTCACACCATTTTCTGTTTTCAACGAACGGGTCCTTTAAACGGATCTCTTTAGTGACCCGATCTTAAAGAACCTATTCACGCAAATGACCGAATCTGCCCACGACTATTTAACTGAGGGTTTCTTCTTATTCTTCTTACGCTGTTGACACCCACTGCAGGGTATGGGCCTCCCCCAGTGTTTTCGATCCTTGGCTTCGGTCCACCATTTAGCAGCTCTAAGTTTCTGTAGGTCATTTCTCCATCTTTTTTCTCTGGGGCCTTCTTTGTTTCCTTCCATTTCTCGGTTGCCATTCTGTTATTAGTCGTGTCCATCGTTCATTTTTCAGCCTTCTAACATGTCCAGCCCATCACCACTTTAATTCTTTTATTATTTTTATAATATCTGTTATTCTTGTTATTTCTCTTATTTCATTTCTCTCTTTTCTTTTTATTCTAAATAGCTCAACTTGTCTGAAACCAGAAAACTAGGTTCCTGTTGGTCAAGCTCAAGCTCCTGCCACAACATATGAAACTTGTTTGAGGTTTAATTAGAAATTAGATCACTACTTTAACACTGACTTACTATATAACAGCTCCTAATGCAATATTTCCTCCCTAGGTGGTGCTCTATTTCCTCTGAATGCTATTTCTACGCTTGTGAACCCCGTGTTTTTAAAATTCATTCTTCCTGATTTAATTTTACAAAAACCACGATTTTGCAGGTTCTTCCTAGTTTCTAGGATGAAAATTTTTTTCTGTTAGGCGAAGCGAAATTCCCGTTTTTTGTTAGGTAACTTCTGTACAGAAAACGCGCTCATTACGTTAAAGAATTCGATATCCTTCTTCATGCTTAGCATGGTTGGCGATTTGTTAGTAGTGATTAATGTATCTTTACTGCACTCTCTCTCTTTCTTTTAGTCATTAAAAGATTCCAAGAATATTGTTCAATTCACTAAAAGTTTTATGAACAAAATTTACGGGCAACTGAAATATTAGAAGCAACTATTTCAGCAAGTGCTGTAGTACACGAATATTACGTTCTCCTTAATATTCATGGCGAAGAAACAAAACGGAATCCGATATTTTCGTTTATGATTTCGTATTCCCAGACGTACATTTCTTCCAGAGTTTATTGCTTTAATACGTGCAGCAGTTTATAGTTTCAACTGTAAATTCCCGAACAATGATTTTAATATTTTTTGCAAAAATGTCAGTTCCGCCTCGTTAATTCCAGACATCCGAAATTGCCTTTCTCCGTGCCATTTCATAAATACAACACTTATGCTAAAACCTTGTTGTCTAAATCGTTCTGCGTTATTCTCCTGAGGAGTAATGTGGCGCATAAAAGAAAAATTACGCGTTCCACTCTGAGCCAGGAATAAAGGTCACTCATTAAAACCATTTGTTTTCTTTGTGTTGTTGTTTCGGGAATGAGAGGCTTCGAGCATTTTTATACTCTAGCGTATGCGTAATTTTAGCGCATGTAAAAATATTCTACTTTGTTGAACTTCCATTTATTCGGACTATTCATTAATTTTTCTTAACACGTCATAAATTAGGTTAAAGTACCATTAAGCTAATAGCATCAACAGAGCAAGGTTAGATATCTTCCATTTTCCTTGAAATAAATGCAAAGCGGAATTCTGTTAGGGTAAAACTACTTCGATTGTGCTAGTTTTGTAGGCTAACTTATCTTTGCGCATTCGTTTTCCGAAAAGTTTTGTTACCACAAAACTATTGAAGACGAGGCGAGGCGGTAATACTTTATAATTTTTAGTTGTCAGAAAAGTTTCACCTGAAAATTTAAATTTACGTTGTGTAAGATGTTTTAACTTTTCGCATATGAGTAAACCCATAACTGCAAGACTTATTTAGGAATATTATGGTGAATCATATTTCAGGGAAAAGCGAAAAGCCTTAGCGAAGTGGGAGAGTATACGTAGTGGAATTAGAATGGAATATTAAAATTATTTGCGCTGCAAATTGGAATTCGGGTAAATCGAGTGGACTCGGAGGAGAAAGTCAGTCGTTTCAGTAACGCTCATTTGACAGAAATATTACTTCACCAAAAATCAGTTCGCCGAAAATAACTTGATTGAAAAGGACATTTCACCGAAAGGTGGTTTAATCGGAGGTGCATTTCACCGAAAAGCGGTTTAATCGGAGGTACATTTCACCGAAAGGCCACATCACCTAAATGTCCATTTTATTAGATGATCATTTAACCTAAATGTTCGTTTGACCGAAGAATCATTTAATCGAAAAGTACATTTCACCGAAGGGTCACTTGATCGAAAGGTACATTTCACCGAAGGGTCACTTGATCGAAAAGCACATTTCACCGAAGGGTCACTTGATAGAAAGGCACATTTCACCGAAGGGTCACTTGATGGAAAGACATATTTTACAGAAGGGGCACTTGATGGAAAGGCATATTTTACAGAAGGGGCACTTGATGGAAAGGCATATTTTACAGAAGGGGCACTTGATCGAAACGCACATTTCACCGAAGGGTCACTTGATGGAAAGGCATATTTTACAGAAGGGTCATTTGATCGAAAGGTACATTTCACGGAAGGGTCACTTGATCAAAAGGTACATTTCACCGAAGGGTCACTTGATCGAAAGGTACATTTCACCGAAGGGTCAGTTGATCGAAAAGTACATTTTACCGAAGGGTCACTTGATCGAAAGGTATATTTCACCGAAGGGTCACTTGATCGAAAGGTACATTCCACCGAAGGGTCACTTGATCGAAAGGTACATTCCACTGAAGGGTCACTTCATCGAAAGGCACATTTCACAGAAGGGTCACTTCATCAAAGCAATTTAATTTACGAAACACTGAAAGAAATAATTTTTAATGCTTTTTACTGCTAGCTACAAAGAATTTGGCGACCCCTACTCCCTAGACACACACACACACACACACACACACACACACACGTACGTCTAACAAATTATACCATTGGTAAACCAAAAATATAACATGACAATAATTAGTGGGTTAGTGATGTGGGATATAAGTGTTAGTAGAATGTCACCAACTTTTTTCTTGCATCGGATACATTATCTTAATTGCTTTTCAAAATTTTCCATTTTTCTTATGAAAACAGTACTACTATACCTGAATTTTTTTTTAAAAAACATGTTCTATTTATTTACTTAAATCAAATTTTAACGTCGTGAAACACCTCCCGTCAACCCCCTTAACTCCCTTCCTTCAAGCCAGCGACCTTACTTTTCACTCCTCACCTCCGAAGCAAACGTAAAGCACGCCCCGCCCCCTCACTGCCCCTGTATAGTGTACAGCCTTAAGAGCGCTGGTTTAGCTTTAATCTCCCCTATCTGTGCCGAAATCCCCTAATCTCCTGCTCAGCAGAACAGAAGCAGCAGAGCAATTAGGCATGGCCACCTTGGCCCCGGTGGCCTAGTGGTGAACGTTCGTGGCTGCCATGGAGTCACGAATGTTAGATATCGGGCAGGTACGGACGCTTGAACTACTAAATATCCGCCGCGAGTCGGATGGGCACTTTAAGCCGTCGGACCCCGGGTACTGGCCCACCGGGAATAAATAAAGACGTCTTCCGCCCCTTTCTACCTTGCTTCCGTGTCACTTTCCTATTGGGCACGGTAGCCCAAATCTCCTAGCTTCCTATTTCTAAGGATTGTTTAAGACTTAGGGTCAGACACTATCTTCCTAAAATCTTCTACGTATGATCTGATCTGATCTGATCGGAATGGCCACCTCTCAGTGAATTCCTATCCACCCTCCTTATTCTCCCCTGGCCATAGAAACATGGAATAGAGGCTAAGGATTTCGGAGAGTGGAACACAATTACATTTTCCTGCCCCTGCCGATGCTATTTTGATAACTTTCCTAGGAAGAAGTAAAAAACGCACTTTCTAGCGAGAAATGCGTAGAGTTGCCCACGAAAACCACAAGACTCATTATTACTTGGCAATGACCAGATTATATTTTAAAGTCAAATAAAATAAAAAATGGCACATCTTAAACTGGGTCGGCGGTAGGGTAGGCAAGAAGAATTTCAGGGTGGGCTCTCGCTCCACCTCGCACCACCTTGGCGACGTCTCTGCTCTACAATCAATTAAGTACCCGGTTTCTTACCGTAACACAATAAAAAATCTTACCTACAGGTCTTACGGTAACACAATATATAATAGCTGGTGCAGAAAATGTGGAAGAGGACGAGAAAAACTGAGTCACAATAACCATAATTCATACGATATACTATCCACAATATCAGATCTCGTTACAGAACTTCAAAATCAAATACTTCGACAGACTATTGTAATTTATCAGTTAATGAAACACCCAAGTATACCCGTGACATTCTCCTATTACCGGAATTTTTTTTGGTCATATGTATACGGAAAAAGTGAGAATGGAGTTTTTCCGTTAATATAAGAAAGGAATTGGAGAAAAGTTTCTGAAAATTCAGAATTTTCCTTAAACACTCTTGAAAACGGTAATTTGCCATCAATGTAAGGGAGAAATTGTGGAAAGGCTTTCGAAAATTCAGAATCTTTTTGGCGTACAAAAAAATCCAGGAAATTCAGTTTTTTCCGTCATTTTACTGAAAACGTTGTATCAGAAATATGCTTCGTTAATTCACGAAAAAAATCACGGAAAGTAGCTCGAGAATTTCAGAATTTTTTTACAGTGCATACATTTCAGTTCTGAGGCGGTACTTGCAAAATGAAGACGAGCTAAACAATCTCCATTAATCTTTCCCCCTTCCCTTTTCATCCCACCCATCCTAGATTTTATATGTGCTGTTGTCCTAAGGCAGTCAAATCTTAGCCCTTGCATTCTTATAGATGTTATTAAAACTATTAATATTAACGTCTTGCATCTCCAATACCAAAGGATTTCAAAGACATTATAACTGCTGATGATTTCACTAAATCTTTTTTGTTTGTAAGTTAAATGACCACCATAAGCAACTCAATCGGCTATAAGCAGTCGCTTGTCTCTAATTTAAGGCCACAGGTTCCAGGGAGCGGAGATAGCCTGTCTTGTAAGACAAACATAAAATCCATGCCTGACCGGAATTCGAACCCTGACTCATCTGGGACGAATGGTCAGCGTTTAGACCATTCCGCCACCGGGGTGTCATTCACAAAATCAAAAGCCTTTTCTTAATGAATAAATTCCATATGTATAATGGAAGTTTATATTTATTCGTTCTTTCATTAGTTCCCTCAGTAAATTGGAGACAACTAGTTTTGTAGACACTTTTGATCTGAGTCATGACTTGTATCTCCTTCAACGTATGGAACAATAACTTAGTAAAGGCTTTGTAACCGGCCGATAAAAGGCAGATTGTACTCTTGTTCCTGAGATCCTCAAAGGCCCCTTTTACAAAGAATATCTAACTGAGAAGTTAAATCTTGGCGAGACGTAACTAGTGCAGCCACGCCCTGAATTGCAAGATGCAGTGCACAGAAACCAACATACAATGCCAGAGCAGACTGCGCATGCGTTTTTGTGTTGTTTTGTTGACTTCAATTCTTCTAGTGTTACAGGCTACGTGCTACAGGAAGCCAGCCGAGCCACTCACAGCACGTGGTTGTTACCTTCTCGGTAGCATAATCACTTTGCAAATCGGATATGCTAATTTTGTTGCTCCAGTCGCGTTAGTTAAGACTCCAGTTTTCAGAAACATTTTCAGAAATACCAAATGCTACGGATTGTCTGCATTTTTTACGGATTCTTATGCCTAACAATAATATTTGCTAAACTTTAATTTAAATAATAACACTAATATGCAAGGTTTTGTTGTTTTGAAATGAATAGGTGTATCTGAATGGATTTCTTGCGCAGATTCCGAAAATGACCTTCAAAATTCCGTATCACGTCAAGTTTTTTCACAAATGACTGAAATGTGAAAATTAAAAAAAACGTTATTTTTTAATGACATTGTTATATGGCAACGTTTGTAACGTGTGAAAATGTTCTCTGGAGAGGCGGAATGATTGTTTAAGGAATAGATAAACATAAATATATAGCTGATAATGGAAATTCAACTGTTTTATCTGTATGACGTCACGATTTGCGCCACTCACAAAGGCGGAACATGAGAGAATGTTATCTTGGCACGGTAGTATGACTCATACCTCACGCCACTGCTTCCTTCTTTCTATTTATTGGTCACATGTGGCGCCATTCGGGTCAGATCGTGTTACACTAGTCAGTGCAAAGAACGGACTGGTCCCGTTCGGTTGTTTTTTGTGGCTGTGCAATGGCTTCACGTGGTGGTGTAAATCATCCAGACATAGTTTGCTACATATGTGGCTGTTATACGACAGGAAAAAAACAGAGGCAAAATATTACGCCTTTCGTGAAAAATGCTTATTTTCAATACTTCGCTATTAAACTAGCACATCAGGACAAAGTTTGGTCTCCTCACAATGTGTGCCGTGCATGTGTGGAGGGGTTGAGGAACTGGGAAAGTGGAAAAAGGGCATCAATGCCGTTCGGTGTACCCATGGTGAGGCGTGAGCCAAAAAATCACAGTGACGACTGCTACTTCTGCACAGTGAATATCGTGGGCTATACCAGAACCAGTAAGCGTAACATTGTGTATCCCAATAACCCATCTGCCATAAGACCAGTGCCCCATAGTGAATCCATCCTTGTGCCAACCCCGTCCAATATCAAGCCCCCAACAGACACCGATTCAGACGGTGATAGAAGTGATGAGATGTACCAACCGGACAGCATGGAGGATGAAACCCCAGTGCCATTTACCCAGCATGAACTGAATGATTTGGTTCGTGATCTGAATTTACCTAAAGACGCAGCAGAGCTTTTAGGATCACGACTTCAGGAAAAGAATTTACTATGTCCTAAAAAAAATACGAAATTCTCCTGGTACAGACACCGAGAAGCAGAATTGGTTCCGTTTTTTGCTGGGGAAAGCGGTTTAGTATATTGTCGAGATATTCCGGCAGTCATGAAATACTTCAACATTAATTACAATTCAGGACAGTGGAGGTTGTTCATAGATGCCAGCAAATCCAGTTTAAAAGGTGTTTTATTACACAATACTAACATCCATCCATCCATCCATTCCAGTAGCACATTCTGTGACTTTGAAAGAGACATACGAGAACCTTAAATTACTGCTGGAAAGTGTGCAGTACAAGTTTCATGAATGGTCTTTGTGCGGGGATTTCAATGTGATTGGAATATTGCTCGGCCAATAAGCAGGATACACCAAATTTCCTTGCTTTTTGTGTGAATGGGACTACAGAGCAAGGACGGAACAATTGGGTTCGGCAGCAGTGGCCAGTCAGAAGTACATTCACACCTGGCGTAAAAAACATTGTTTCACTTACACTGATTGATCCCTCGAAAATACTGTTGCCACCTTTACACATCAACCTTGGCTTAATGAAGCAATTCGTGACAGCTTTAAGCAGGGACAGTAAATGCTTTCAGTATCTTGGTGGTAAGTTTCCATCAATCACGTCTGAAAAAAATTAAAGCTGGCATTTTCATAGGCCCTCAAATACGAAAATTAATGGCAGACAACATATTCGAGGAAACCATGAGTGGCCGCCGCGGTGATGCAGTGGTCGTTGAATAGACAAGTCGCATTTTTTTCGTCTCCTGGGTAGAAGTCAACGTTCGTTTGTTTACTTGTTCTTTTTGTGGTATTTCGTCGTTTTGTGTTTTGGTTACAGTGTTTCATACCCTCGCTTCACGAGCAGTGAGGCTGAGTGCCGAGTGGGTGCTCATTTTTTTTTTTTCATTTTCGTGTGTCGTCATTTACGACGCATGAGTTTTGGTGGGCCAGTGGTCGATAATGTCCACTACCACTGTGAATAAGTCACTGTAGTCTACAGCTGCTTCGTCGATTGCTGATATGTCTTCGCTTCTTAGTTCTGTGTCTTCTTCGGGGAATGTTGCGTCGACTAATGCTGCTGGACTTCCAGAGTCTGTGCTTTTTGGCCACCTGTATGCCGGCTGCGTCTAATATTCCTGGTTCTTCTACTTCTACTTCAACGTCGTTCGCACAAGCTGTGGGAAGTACCTCATATATTTCTAGTGATTCTGCACCACATTTCAAACGTGTAGCTTCGGCGTTGAAAATTATTCTTCCAAGTGATTCACCGCAAGGTAAGCAGTTGTCGTCTGCCTTATTATTAAGTGTTTTTATTCCTACTTTGCGTGACACCCCCTCCCCCAGTATCTGCATGCTGTGTCGAAGGTCTTTCCAGCCGAAAGCATTGTGTCCATTATTCGCTTAGGTGGAGGGGTGGTTGTTCACTTCACCCACCAGCAAGCAGTAGATTTAATTATAGTTCATGGGATTGATATTGGGTCCTTTCATCTACAACCTGTCGCTGCAGCACAAAGACCAGTTACGGTGACCCTCTCTCCTGTACCAACGGCTGTTCCTGATTCTCTGTTGATTGATGCCCTCAACACGATGGGTCGTGTTGTGGGAGTGACCAAGATTTTTCCAGCTACAGCCCGTGATTCCCCCTGAAACATGTTCAGGGTGGGCGCCGCCAGTACCGGGTTAATTTTCCAATTTCTCAGTCAATTGCGGAACGTCCTGCAACTCTGGAATTAGTCACTGATACCCGGACGTACATTTTTAATCTTTTTGCAGGGGTTCAAAGCTTCCGCTGTAAAGGGGAAGGTCATCTCGCTTTTGCTTGTCCTCATGCTACTCCTGGTGCTAGATCTGATTCGTCATTAGCTACTACAGTTCCGGTAGCCGCTGCCCCTGCGGATGTTGTGCAGGCCGCTGAGGCACCTGCTCCCATTCTACCTTCATCAATTTTGCCTGCTGTTTCTCCAGTCGTTCCTTCCCTCCCGGTTCCTGTCGTCGTACTGGATGGTTTGGAGTCCTCCAATGAGCATTTTCCATCGCTGGAAGTGTCTGCACCTAAATCACAGCGTAAACGCCCCAGCTCACCTGGTGTTTCTACTCGCTCTTCCCGTTCGTCTCAACGCCTACGGTCCAAGAAACCAGCCCATTCTACCTCGGGTTCACCTAGCCATCATGAGCCAAATTCTGAATTACTAGTTTCGAACCGATTCGCATGTCTCCAAGATGATGATGTTATGGACACGGTCGCCCCTGATCCTGATGACACTGCAATGGTTGACTCTGACGATGATTCTCCTTCTCCTACACTTCTTGACATTTCTACTATGTTTTAAGAACTTGCGGTGCCTTTGCACCCTCTTACCTTATCTGATCTGTATGCATTGACCACTCGCCCGCGTAAGGCGAAGTTGAACACACTACCTTGCATTAAGAGTAAGCTTCACTTGCTGCCTGAAATGATTGCACAGCTAAACCAGTTCCAAGCATTTATAACTAATGTTACTCTGCCTGGCGGGACTGAGCAATATGCTCGCCGTCTGGGCTACTTACTCAAGATTTTGAGGGCTGAACTGGAAGGCTGGATGCAACCTACCAATGATGTCATTGTTAACACTACTTAGCTTTAATTGTAGAGGGCTTGCGTCTTCTGCGGCGAATACTTTGGTTTTCGAGGACGTTCGTTACCTGGGGGCTAATATCCTCCTTCTCCAGGAGACGAACTGTTCCTTGGATGCCGGGTGTTCCCGCTGGAGACGCTGGCCGTAAATTTTTTATTATAATTACCGGACCCATCTCAGGTCTGGTACCGCTACAGCATTTCATGTGCGATTTCATTCTTCCCTTTCTGATCTTGTTGAGTCACCGTGTCTGCTGGGTTCTTTTCAACATATTTCTTTTTGTTTTTGTTCTAAACGTATTAATGTTTTCAATATCCATATTCCGCAATCTGCTACGGATGCAGAAACTCTCCTCCAACATCTTTCTTCTATCCTTAAGACCCTCCATCCAAATGATAAAGTCATTTATGTAAGAAATACGGGATTACGCCATATAATACAAATTTTGAAGATGACAATCCGATTTTTGGCGTAAATGTGACAAGGATGGTAAGTCAGATAATATTTGAAAACTTGAAAATTTTCATCGTCCCGCTCCAGGACGATGAAAATTTTCAAGTTTTCAAATATTATCTGACTTACCATCCTTGTCACATTTACGCCAAAAATCGGATTGTCATCTTCAAAATTTGATAAAGTCATTGTTGGAGGCGATTTCAATTGCACTTTGCAACCTGGTTTTGACCGAGATGGTTCAACCGAAAGCCGTTCCGACCTTGTTTCCAATCTTACTCAACTCGTTGTTAATTTTGATTTGATTGATGCATTCCGTTCCCTCCATCCCCGGTCCAAGGAATTTTCCTGGTTCCCCCGGCTGCTTCACGCTGTGTCGCAGCACGCCTAGATAGATTCTATGTTTCCAGTTTTCTCCATTCATCTCTAGTTGAAGTTACTCATCATCCTTCCGTTTCGTCAGATCGTCGCCCCGTTCTTTTAAAACCTTTTTTTGCATTCTTCCTCTGTTCCCCCTTCCCCAGTCTTGTCGCTCGACGATTCAGTTTTAACTGATCCTGTTTTCTGCGCTGAAATTCGCTCTATGATCTCGTCTTCTGTGCAACAACTTTTTTCGTCTGACGACCCAGTGGCTCTGTGGCTTTCCACGAAAATTTCGATTATTTCTTTCGCACGTCAGTTTTCTTTCTCTTCCCGTACTTCTCGCTTTCAAGATATTGATGTTCTCCGTCGTAAATTGCAGGCTATTTCTCCTTCTGATCCTTCTTTTCCCGTGTTTCAAGCTCAACTTCGTCGTATTCTGTTTACTTTTGCTTCATCAGCCCTTACTCGTCTGAAATTCACTCACTTGCGGTTTCACGACGACCCCTTTTCTAGTTTGAAGTCCCTTGAGGAGTATCATGTTAAAAGCAACACAATTTCCTTTCTTTCACTACCTGACGGATCTACAGTTACCGACCCTTATCGTATCTGTGAACTTACTTTTTCCCATTATTCTGATCGTTTTCAACACCGACTCCTTTCTCCTGCAGATACCTTCCCTCTTCTTCATGTCCTCCCTCAGGTTTCCACATTGTTTTTTTGATTCTCTTGTTTCTCCCATCTCTCCTTCTGAAGTCCGCTCTGCAATTTCCAGTCTGAATGACCGTTCTTCCCCTGGCGCGGACGGTCTTCCGCTCTCATTTTATAAGAAGTTTCTTCCTTCCCTCCTCCCGCTTCTAGTTGCTTGTTTTAATGCCGTTTCTACTTCTTCAAATTTTCAGTCTTCTGATTTCACTTTTGCTATTTTCCGTCTCATCCCCAAAACCGGAAACCTTGGTCTTTTTTCTAACTGGCGTCCTATCTCTATTCTTAATACTGACTACAAAACCTTTGCTAAAATTCTCGCTATTCGCCTCAATCCCGTCTTGCAGCATTTAATCCACCCCGATCAAACTTACACTATTCCCTCCCGTTCGATTACTACCAACATTTCCTCCATTCGCAACTTATATTTTCTTGCTTCCCATCTTTCCGAACCTCTCGCAATTTTTAATATTGATCAGAAACAAGCTTTTGACTCCATTAATCACTCTTATCTCTTTGCTGTTCTTCGTCATTTTGGCTTTCCTACTCTTTTCTGTCAAGCTCTTATTAATCTTTACTCTCACTCTTCTTTCCGTATTCACACTTCCACATTCATGGCAGCTACCATCCCCTTTGACAACGGGATCCTGCAGGGTTGTCCCCTTTCGAGTCAACCTTTTACGCTTGCATTTGAACCTCTCTTAATTTGTCTGCGTTCTCGTTTGTTTTCTGTGATTCCTCGCAGTATTGTTCCTACTCGTCACCACCGCATAGTGTTGTCTGCATATGCTGATGACCTCACTCTCTTTCTTCGCACTGAACGTTCTTTCGGTGTTGTCCTTTCTGCTTATCGTGAGTATGCTTCAATTTCCGGTTCCGAACTTAATATGTCTAAATATGTCGGTCTGTGGGCCGGATCGTGGGTGGCACTCGGTGATCGCCCTTGGGGTGCTCGTTGGTCATCCTCGGTCATTAAACTTCTTGGTGTGTACGTTGGAAATCCCGTGGCGGTTGCTGATGCCACATGGATTCCTTTGGTTCAGCAGCTCAATCGCCGTCTTGCTCCTTTTTGCCGGTTCAAACCTTTTTTGTCCTTTTTTAGCAGAGCACATCTGGTTTCTTCCTTTCTTCTTCCCATTCTGACACATTCGTAGTTCGCTTATTTTCCCTCGCCCATGTTTCTCCAATACGCTCAACGTTTGATTACTGATTTCATCTGGAATAAAGTTCACTGGGTTCATCGTTCTACTCTCGTCCTTCCTCTGTCCTTTGGAGGTCTTGCCCAACCATATCTTTTTCAAAAATCTAATGCTATTCATCTTCAGACCTTTCTCCGTTCTTTTTTCTCATCCTCAGATTTCATCGATTTCTATTGTTGATACTTTACTTTTCCCTCGCAGTCCGTTTCTCACTCTCGCTACTTTCCTCCGTATGGATCTGCTCCCCCTCATTCCAGATCACTTTCCCGATACTTATCGCACCGTTTTTTTCCCTCTGGCATTCCTTATGTCCGGTCCGTCTCCCACCTACCTCAACTAATGATCTGCTTGCGGAACCTCTCTTTTACTCTTCTGCACTCCGTTCTCCCTCTTCTCCGTACGTGTGCTTCTCCACCTGGTTCGCCAGTGGCGTGGTACAGGTATCCCAACTTGTAGATGCTTCTCTCCGCTGGAAGTCTGTTTCCCAAATCGACCCCCTCTTGCTGACATTCCCTTACATCGCGCCCAGCTCCGGTGGCTTCATATTCAGCTTCGACGCCTTTACCCGTCCCTCGTGAATTCTTATGGGTTAATTGTTTCTTCTTCGGCTTCCCCTTGCCTTCCTTTTCTGGTTTATTTGAATGATGTTCCCTTTCTGGTGCATCAAGTTACTGCAAAACTCTTGTACCGCCACTTTCTTACTTATTTTAGAGCACCTCTCGCTATTCCTTTTGTGCCACCTGATGAAACCTCTCAGACATGGATCGATTCTCTCACTTCTCTAGCTTCCCCCAAAGTAACTGATATTCATTGGCTACATCTTCATCGTCGCTTGCTCACACCACGAACTCTTCATCGTTTTGGTCGCCTGTCTTCTCCCTTGTGTATTTTCTTTTCAACGCTCGGTGATGTTTATCACGCATATGACTCCTGTTTAGTTTTACAGCCTCTTTTTTCATTGATGTTTGCTCTTCTCTCCAAGGTCTGTCCTTCCTTTCACTCTGTTTCACATTACTATTTTCTTCGCCGTCATCATCCTCCGCTGATGTTCTTAATTTTGCAGGCCAAACTGACTATTTATTTATGCTATCATACCAGTGTTGATCTGCCTGCTCTTCGTCGATATCATCCTGCGAGAGTTTTTCTGTGCCGTAGGTTTCATTCCTCGATCAAGTCCGTCATCCAACTTGAGTACGAGGTAGCTCTGGCCCGGCAGGCAGTTCCTGCTTTCTTCTCGATCTGGTCCCCTCACCTCCCATGGTTTCGGGTTGAGCATCGGTTGATTCAATTCGTTTGATCAGTTTTTTTTTCTTGTTTTTGTTTTGGTGTACTGTTTTCTTCACTTTGTTTGTTTTTGCTTTTCCGGGTTGTTGTCTTGTTCTGTTTTTGATTGAGCTGCAGGTTTTTTTTCCCTCGTATTCATTCTTTTCCTCTGATCCTGTTGTTTTTCCTTTTAATTTTTTACCGTTTTCCTTTTTTTGTTTTTGATGGCCCTTTGTAATGTTGTACTGTTTTGCTTCCTTGAGATTCCGGTCTTTTTGTTGTTTTTTCCCCTGTGCTTTGTTAGCTCATTCTACTGGTCGGTATATTCTTTCTTGGATAGTGCTTTTCTATACTTTTCCTCTTACTAGCGGCCTCGGCCTCTTTGTCTGAATTTTCTTGCCATTTTGCGCTGTGATTGGATGTTTTACAGCTAGTTGCTTTGACTTTTTTTCTGTCCGGAGTCCGTGGGCATTTGTGTTCCTGTGTTCTCTGTGTATTTTTTTTCTGGTTCTTGGTGGTGCTCTGCAATCGGTTATTGTTTTTTTTTGTGTCGGCATTTTTGTTGACTTGTTTGTCTATGTATTATTGTGTGCTTGCTTTCTATGCTTTCGTCGGCCACAGTTGTTGGTCGACGCATTTCTTGTTGTGGTGTTTTGTTGTACTGGTTGGCCACCAATTGTTTGTGATCAGTGTTATTGTTTGGTATAGTGTGATGCTTGTTGGGTGTTGTTGTTTTCCGTTGGGCTAGTCTGTGTTGTCTAGTTTTGCAAAGTTTTTTTGGCGTGTTGTGTTTCTTTTGTGCTTGTTTCTTTGTTGTTGTTCCTGGTCTTCTTTTTTGTACTGTGTTTCCTGTATGTGGTATTCCCGTATATTTGTAATTGCTCTTGCTTTTTGCACGTGTTTTGTTTAGTTGTTCGGATGGCGGCTGTCCTACTCGCTCTCCTCCTGTGTGAGTTTCTTAATACTGTGATTGCATTTTACCTATACTGCTAATGTGATAGTCTTGTTTTTTACTTGTTTGTGCATGTTCTACTTTCGTGTTTCAGTTGGCTCCTCAGTTTAGGGAGCCTTTTTTCTCATGCCCTGTGTTTCATGTTCACTTGTTTTGCTTTGTTTTTTTTATGAACTTTGAATTACTTAGTGGGGCCCTGCTGGTCTCGTTGTGTTTTTTCATTGAGTACTCAGCCTTATCTCTCGTTTTCTATACAGCGTGCTTCTCGTGCGTATCTTGTCTGTTGGGTTACGTTGACCCAAGGAGTTGGTCAACGCACTATTTGCCTTGTGCTTTTTTTTACTGTGCCTCTTGTGTTTTTTTCTTGTTTGTATGTGACTACATGTGTAGTGAAGTAGTCAGTTGAGGCAGTTTTGTCTTTAATTATGTTTTAAGTGCACTTTTTGTGTTTTCGTTTTTGTGTTTCTTTGCACTCAAGCTAGGGTCCTACGTCTTGCTTCGTGTTTCTCCTGTCCGGGTTTTTCCTGTAATATTGTATTTTTCTCGGCACAGCCTTCTGTTGCCGTGCACGACTGGACGTACTTTGTGTTGTTTTCAATGTGTTATGATGCTATGCGATCTTGTTTCCGCGTGATTCTCTCTATAGCGCCACGTCGGCTTCAGGGGTTTGTCAACGCGCGACTTCTTGTTTTGAGTATGAAATTTGAATTGAGTGCGATTTTTTTTGTGAACCTCGTGTGCCTGTTTGGCTACATTTATTTTGTGTGATGCAGATGTTTTTCCCCTTATTATCGTGTATTCTTCTGTACAGTGTTCCTTCTGACATACATGCGTCACTTCGTATTTCGTTTTTAGTTATAGCGGTTGGTTAACACCCCTCTTTATGTGCACGGTTTTTTGTTTTTTATGTTCTTCTTGTACTAATGTTTTGGCCACTGCTGCATGTTTTCAGAAGTACAGTTTTGTTTCTCCTGTCGCTGTCTTGCAGTGTCAGTCAATTTGTGTTCTGTTGTATTGTTGTTGTGTTTTTTACCTGTCACTTTTGTGTTCGCGCTGCTATGTACTAGTCTTTGGAATGTGTTTTCTTCCCTCACTCTGGGGTTTGGGATTTGTAATGTGTGTGTTTTTTGTTTTTGTTTTCTGTGTTCCTTTTTTATCTGTATATATTTTAATCTTGTTCTGATGTTACCAGTTTTCTTTCCTCCTTTCTTTTGAGTTGAGACTTCTGGGCCTCGTCTTTTTTAATACAGTCTCATGTGACTGAAACGTATCACATGTACCTTGCTTTTAGACTAATAAAGGTTTATTTTGAAGGCAGTGGTCTAAGGCGCTGGCCTCTGATCATTCGTCCGTAAGGGGTCCGGGTTCGAATCCCGGTCAGGCATGGATGTTGGGTTTGTCTTACGGCACTGGCTCTCTCCCTTCCCTGGAACCAGTGACCCTAAATTAGGGACGGGCGACTGCTTATAGCCCATTGAGTTGCTCACGGTGGTCGTTAAACCTCCAATAAAAAAAAACAAAAAAAAAACACGAGTGAGTGCGAATTGCGAGCATGGACTGCATTCAGAAATGTGGTACACAACTTTTTGGGGAACACGAAGGCTTCAAATTACACCACTTTAGTCGAGGACATGCTGGAATCCTATGAACTGCTTGGTTGCAACATGAGCGTCAAAGTTCATTTTCTTCATGCTCATGTAAATTACTTTCCTAACAATCTTGGTCATTTTTCGGAAGAACATGGCGAGCGCTTCCATCAGGATGCTAAAGTGATGGAAAAGAGATACCAAGGAAAGTGAACTGTACATATGATGACCGACGGTTGTTGGATGTTGAACAGAGACTACACGGACGCACACCGAAGACAATCCAAAAAGAGGAAGTTTGAAGGGGAACCCAGTGGCGAATGCTAGGTATGTTAGCTTTTGAATATGTATTTATGTTTATCTAATCCTTAAACAATCATTCCGCCCCTCCAGAGAACATCTTCACACGTTACAAACGTTGCCATACAGCAATGTCATTAAAAAATAACGTTATTTTTAATTTTCACATTTCCGTCATTTTTGAAAAACCTGACGTGATACGGAATTTTGAAGGTCATTTTCGGAATCTGCGCAAAAACTCCATTCAGATACACCTATTCATTTGAAAACAACAAAAAAAAGTTGAAAAATTGCAAATCAGTGTAATACACGGCTGGCCACCCAAAATTCAACACCATGAAGGAAACATCCGTATGGCCTGAAATTCGCAGCATGCGTCGCCCGCGTGAGGACATGAAAACGATTAGCATTGCAGGGCATATGCATATCATGTGCGCCCGGCACGCCACCGAGAAGCACTATACGAAGGGTGCACAGAAGGCAGGGTGTAAGTAGTGGAAGTATGTTGTGCTGCCGGACTTGTCCGTAGGATCCTGATGTCTCGTCGCAGAATACGGCAGTCATGCCAGCACGTTTCGAAGTTCGACAGAGGACGAATAGTGGCTTATCGTGACAGCGGTTTATCGTACCGAGACATCGGTGCCCGTGTGGGAAGACATCCAGCCACAGTGAGGTGAGTATGGATTCGGTTGGTGCAGGAGGGACGGTCGGACCGACGTGAGGGATTGGCGCAGCCGCGGCACACCACCGAACGAGAGAACCGGCATGTTGTGCGGAGGGCATTGACGGCTCGCACCGCCACATCACGAACGTTAGCGCAGGAATTAGGGTGTGTTGCGCAACAACCTGTGTCAGCACGTACCGTTCGACGTTGTCTGCAGGAGAGGGGACTTGTCGCACTGCGCCCTTTGCTCCGATTACCATTGACGTTACACCACCGGAGAGTGCGGCGGCAGTGGGGCGTTGAACGCCGCACCTGGACAACGGAATGGCACGAAATTGTCTTCTCCGACAAATCCCGCTTCTGCCTGCAACACCACGATGGTCGGATCCGCGTGTGGCGGCACCGCGGCGAGAGACTGTATGACGCCTCCATTATGCATCGCCATACCGGTCCATCGCCTGGCGTTATGGTTTGGGGAGCAATTGGATATCCCATCTGTACCCCTCTTGTACGCATCGCCGGTACACTCAACAGCGACCGCTACATCTCCGACGTTTTTGAGCCTTTGGACCTCCCTTACCTGCAGGATCTGACAATGGCCACGTTTCAATAGGAAAATGCGCGCCCGCAGTGGCACGCATCATAGAACAATACTTCACGGCCAACCAGGTGTCACTGCTGCCGTGACCCTCCTGTTCTCCCGATAATATTACGTTATCTCAACGGGAGTTGATGTTCTGCACGCGCAGCTTTATATTGTTCTCCCGATATGTCGCCCATCGAACACGCCTGGTCGCTGATCGGCAAGCGAGTGGCCCGGCTACCACTACCCACGGCTACGCTTGATGAACTGTGGCAACGTGTGGAAGCAGCCTGGACCGACATACATACCCCAAGCCCACATCCAAAGCCTCTTTCGTTCGATGACGCGGCGTGTAGCGGCCGTTATTGCCAGCTATGGGGGCCACACGAACTATTCATGTCTGCGTGTTCCGCTAGTCACACGGGCCTGTAAGCTCAATCGTTTCATCCGTGTATTTGTTGTTATGTGTCCAGTAAATCTGGCTTTTCTATCTCGTCTCCTTCTTGGTGTTGCATTTTGGGTGGCCAGCAGTGTATTAATGGATATTGCATAATTTGTTTCAACAAAACAAGGGACGCGAGGAATATCAGAGGTAACAACTAAAGAAAACTGTTCTAAGCAAATGGTCATCGGATCGAAGGAAACTGTGGTGGATCAAAAAAAAAAAAAAGCTCCGCTGCCGTAGTTCCCAACGCTTTTTGTTCCTGAATATTTGCTTTCCAGCAGAGCACAGAAGCTGCCAGTATGTGGGGGCGCTGTTATCTCCTGTATTACGTTATCTCAACGGGAGTTGATGTTCTGCACGCGCAGCTTTATATTGTTTGCATTTTGTATGTAGCAGGATCATTTTTGCATTATTCCAGTCATCGAGAACTTTCATTGAGGCATCTAGTTCGAACTTGGCGGATATATTCTCTGTTTCTCCTCTGGGTTCCTGTACAGTGTTCCTCTTTAGGTGTTCACCGTTGCATGTTCTTAATTGCATGGTATGTGACAACATATACTGTAAAATGATCAAAAATGCACAGATTTAAAGAACAGTGAAGCAAGAATGCGAAATCCTTCAGCTGCCCAAACTGATATTTTTGAAAACCTATGCAATCATCTTCACTGTGTGCTGACGGAAAAGGATGTTTGAGTGAAGTCGTAATTTTATATGTTGAAACTGATGCCTTTTGAAATCAAAGACGCACATATGAAAGGAAAAGAAACAAAGTAGAAACGTACAATCTTTCACCTGCAGGAGCTGATAATTTTGGAAACGTGTGAGAAAATCAAAACATACTGTTGACATAAAATTCAAAAATCGGATCGGATCACTTATTTGTAGAACATAATACATAGTTTTCGAAGCCTATGAGAAAGTTAGATTTGACCAGAATAAAAAACAGTTAAAGACAGAAGATAAGTTGTATTATTTAGCGGAAGAAATCGCGCTTTTGGGTGGAAGCAGCTTATGGGATGACTAAACAAGAACACATGTAAGGAATACTTAGAGCAGAAAAATCAAAATCTCACATTATTTGTTCAGTACTAATAAGTCATTTGATTAGAAAAAACACGCTTTGTAAGTGAGATCTGAGATTCAGCAGATAATTATAAATGCAAAAAAATGTAATAAAGGAAACTCATTTTCTGGCATACGTATGGAAGAACAAAGATCATGCGTTAGAGGTATTACTCTGCTCTCAAAAAACTCTGCTTTCCAATAGAAACGTTTTTGCAACTAATCTCATTCTTGTGAATAATCGTTAAAAAGAATTTAGAAACTTTTCTAACTAAAGAAAGCGAAAACAAACTAGTGCATTGGATATTCCAACGGTAAGACAGTGCGTATTCATATCCTAATCAGTTGGGTGATCTTTAGAATGGGGGAAAAAATTGTGCAGAAGAAAATCCGGAGAAAAATATTGAATTTTCCATCAAATAGTAGTTCATAGCCCGTCCGACAAACATATATACAGTCTTTCGCAAAAGGTCGAAGAACAAAATAAAAATTGTATTTTCTTTCCATTCGTTTTTCTTGAGCCCTTATTTAATGAAAGTAGCTATCATGTACATCTAGGAAATCCTCTTTCGCGTGTTCTTCATTACGCGAGCTATCTAATTTCTAATTAGTTTGGATAATTAACTGTGAACTTCAATCAATCGATAAAAGCGGCTCTTCATGTTTTTTATTATGCACTTCCATACCGAAATACTAGATTCAAAAATATCTCGCAAAAGAATGACCGTGTTCATGCGACTTATTGTAGGCGGTATAGTTATCAAATTAAAAACAAGTGATAAGTTCTGATAAATTACTCCAAACGTACTTCATAAGTTTCAAGATATTATTTTTTTTATTTAAAATCTATCAAGAACTTGATTTTGTACTACAGAGAGGAAAAAGTTCGCACCAGAATTGTAAACCGATGAGCCATTACTTTATGACCACCCCCAGCCTAGAGAAATGAGCTAGCCTGGAGACCGAACGGTGGCGCAGGCGAAGTTCACAAAGCACTATATATATACAACCCGAGGACCGGCTTTCGGTTAGTAGAGTGTTCGGAGTCAGAATGGTAAAAACTGCCGATATATCGGAGTTTGATAAAAGACAAATTGTGATAGCACGGCGCCTCGGAACTACGATCTCGGAAAAACCGCGGCTTGTGGGTTGTTCACGTGCCGCTGTAGTGAGTACGTATTAAAAGTGGTGCATGGATGAACCAACGACGTACCGTTGTCCAGCCATGTGTCGTCCGCAGCTCATTGATGCCAGAGGTGAGAGTAAATTGTCGCGCATTGTTCACAGCGACCGCAGGGCCACAGTGCGACAAATCACCAGCAGCTACAACAGTAGTGGTGAGGGCAATGTGTCACCGCACACAGTTCATCGCTGCCGAAGATCCAGATGGGTCCCCATGCTCATTTAAGTTCATAACCAACAACGCATGAAATGGGCCCAAGATCATCGAGATTGGATCGTGAATGATTGGAAGAAAAAGCCATGGTCTGAGAAATCAAGATTCCTGCTGCATCACGTAGACGGCCGAGCGCGGATACGCCAATTACCAACGGAGGCTATGGCGCCTGGATGCACTGTTGAGCGGAAACATACCGGTGGCGGCGGTGTTATGCTGTGTGTGTGTGTGGGGGGGGGGGTTCTTGGGACACTTTAGGCCCCATTATCCCAATAGCACAATCCCTGACAGCTGTCAGGTAACTGAACATCGTTGTGGACCAAGTTCACCCATTCATGGCCGCTGTGTTCACTGCTATTGATGGCCATTACCAACAGAATAATGCGCCATGCTTCACTGCCAGAATCGTTAAGTAGTGGTTCGGCGAACACGCTGGTGACTTTCTGTTAATGTCCTGGCCTCAAAATTCACCTGTCATGAACGCAATCGAACATTTGTGGTTCGACTTGGAAAAGCGGTTTCGCGCTAAATCACCACTACCCTGAAAGGTTTGGGAAATGGAGGACCTGCTGTTGACATTATGGTATCAGATACCCAGGATACCTATCGCCACCTCGTGTCATCGATGCTTCGCCGAGTGGACGCTGCTATTCGGGCTAAAGGTAGTCCTACAGCTTATTAAGTAGGTGGTCATAATGTAATGATTCATCGATGAATATAACAAGGGAATACAAAGAAAATTTGTAAGAAAGCTTTTAGGAGCAAGCAAGTACACTGGCGGAAAAAAATCCAACACCACGAAAAAATAATTGTAGAGGAATGAAATGGCGGCAATACATTTGTGTAGGTAACATATTTAATCAATTGAGGTTTCAAGATCACAGCTTATTGTAAGCGCGAGAAGAGCCATTTTAAATGTGAAATGCTGGTACATTAATAACCGGTGTAACCGCCAGAATGTTGAATGCAAGAACGCAAACGTTCATGCATTGTGGCGTACAGGTGCTGGATGTCAGTTTGTGGGATGGAGTTCCATGCCTGTTGCACTTGGTCGGTCAATACAGGGACGGTTAATGCTGGTTAGGGATGACGCTGGAGTTGTCGTCCAATGATGTCCCATACGTGCTCGCTTGGTGAAAGATCTGGTGATCTAGCAGGCCACGGCAACATGTCGACACTCTATAGAGCGTGTTGGGTTACAACAGCGGTATGCGGGCGAGCGATATCCTGTTGGAAAACACCCCCTGGAATGCTGTTCATGAATGGCAGCACAACAGGTTGAATCACCAGACCGACGTACAACTGTGCCGTCAGGGTGAGTGGGATAACCACGAGAGTGCTCCTGCTGCCATAGGAAATTGCTCCCCAGACCATAACTCCAGGTGTAGGTTTAGTGTGTCTCGGCCGCCGACACGTTGATTGCAGGCGCTCACCTGGCCTCCTTCTAACCAACACACGGCCATCACTTGCACCCAGGCAGAACCGGCTTTCATCAGAAAACACAACAGATCTCCACTCCGTCCTCCAATGAGCTCTGGCTTGACACCATTGACGTCGCAAACGGCAGTGGTTTAGAGTAAGTGGAATGCACGCTACAGAGCGTCTGGCTCGGAGCTGTCCTTCAAGTAACCGATTTGTAACAGTTCTTTGTGTCACTGTGGTGGCAACTGCAGCTCGAATTGCTGCCGCAGACGCGGTACGATGCGCCACGACCATACGCCGTACACGGCGGTCTTTCCTCTCAGTAGTGCCACGTGACTGGCCGGAACCCAGTTTTCTTGAGGCAGTACCTTCCCTTGACCACCGCTGCCAACAATCATGCATAGTGGCTACATACCTGCCAAGTCGTTCTGCAATATTGCGGAACGAAAATCCACCTTCTCGTAGCCCTATTACACGACCTCGTTCAAACTCCGTGAGCTGTTGATAATGGCTTCTTCGTCTTCTTAAAGGCATTCTTGACTAACATCAACACCCTACGTCGAATCTCAACGATAACTAACGCTCACGAACGTTACAGCGCGTATTTACAGCAAACCTGCTTTGCATGTTCCGAGGTGCGCTACTAGCGCCACACGTAAGCGCCGAGCGCGAAATTTGCATAGACGTCATCTCACAGATGTACTCTCACCGCCTACCAACTGTTGTTTATCTAACACAACCCCTTCTTGGTGCTGGGATTTTTTTTTTCCGTCAGTGTACATTGGAGCCAGGGACGACGCCAAGGGAATGCGGGGGTGGGCTCCCACCCATTCTGAAATTCTTCTTGACCACCCAGTTTAAAATGTGCCATTTTTCAATTTTCTTAAACTTTAAAACATAATCTGGACTTTGCCAAGTAATAATGAGTCCCGTGTTTTTCGTCGTGTAGTTTTGCTTATTTTCCCCTAAGAAGTGCGTTGTTTACTTTCTTCGTGGGGATGTTATCAAAATAGTATCGACAGTGTCAGGAAAAATGTGATTGTTCACCACTCTACGAATTCCTTAGTTTAAGCCGTTTTTTTATATTTGTATGCACAGGGGCGAATGAGAAGGATGGATAGGAATTTACTGAAAGGGGGTCATTACTATTTGCTATGCTGTTTGTTCTCCTAAGTAGGGAATTTAACCACCGAAAGGGGAGTCTAAAGCTAAGCCATCACTGCCCCGGGTACAGGCCCGAAAGCTTGTAAACGAAAGAATGAGGGAGAGGGATGTGGCTGACGTCTGCTTTGGAGGAGGAATGCAAAACAAGGTCGCTGATTTAAAGGAAGAAAGTTAGAATTGGGGGTGTCTGTGTGTCACGACGTTAAAATGTGATTCAGGTAAACAAGTAGAACATTTTTTTTTAAATGTTCAAGTACAGTACTATCTTCATAAAAGCATAAAAATTATTAAAAAATATTTCTTTCAATGTTTCGTAAATTAAGTTATCAAACTTGCCCCAGCAAAAATATAACTCTCCCCACACCTTCGCCCACCCTGATTTCACAGTCTAGCGCCGACCCTGAGTGGAGCCTCGGTTATACGTTTTACACTTCCATACGGAATTCTGGGTTAGTCCTGATATCTTACTGTGACTTCTATCGCTTTTTCAATTCGGTTATACGTAATCGATTTACATGCTTTTTGGAATTATACGTTAAATTTTGAATATCAGATTATCAAAAATACACGGTTCTTGTACACGTAACTTGGTATGTCACAACTTCGAGAGTATCGAGAGAGCGTTGCTGCTTTTCTTCTTGGTGCAGCCAGATTTGAAACTTGATACCATCAGAGAAGGGTGTGTTATTTACCTATATTTTGAACGAAACATTGGTTTTGCATTATGCACTATATCAAAATTGAAAAATCTGTGGGATATACGTTAAATTTTGAATATCAGATTAATCAAAAATACACGGTTCTTGTAGTTCGACAATTTCGCGGTGTAGTAAAATGGAACCCCAGATATACCATTGGTGTTCATCCTTCTGGTTTCAAATGAATGAACGAGGATCCGCAAAAGAAAAAAATTATTTCATGAGTTGCATATTGAAGCACTGGTCTTGTGTTCTTAGTTGTGATGATTTCACTAAATCTACGTTGCATCAAAGTTTCCGTAAACAGATAAAGCTGTCAAAAGAAAAGTTTTATGGTTATATACTTTATGAATTTTGTAACACAATACTTTGTGAAACTTTTCTTTCTCGTAAAGCAGCTATGATTTTGTAGAATAATAGTTCTTTTGAAGGAATATGTTTATGGTCTGTAGCTACTATTATCCTAACGCTATGTTCTTGTTTTTTTTTTTTTTTTGTAAGGTACTAACTATGAACAGTAAGGTTTGCTTATCTCGTTTTAGTCGCAGAAGAATAATCATGACGTCACTGAATGACATCACCGTCCTGACACGTGAATCGTAGATCCGAACTGTAACTATGGAGGAAGATGTCAGCAGTTTTTATAACTCAAACACAGAGCAAAGCTTATGCAAAAGCATATTTACATTAAATACAGAAGAAATTCACAGACATTTGAATATTTTAGTAACGGAGATTTCAAAAATACCTCCTTCACACTTTTGCTACGTAAAGGGTGCGAAAACATTTTACTTTTAAATGTTAATTTAGTTACAAGGGAAATGTTTGCTGTTTTTATATAAATTTAGAAGGGAAAACGCACAGCAGAACATCTTATTGTCATTTAATAAAGAATTTCTTTATGATTAACAGGAAAAGAACGTTGGCAGGATTTTCCCAATTTTTTTAATTAAAAATAGAGAACATTATGCATTAAAAAATATGGTAGAATTTATGAAGATCATTCCAGCTAGTTTACGAATAATAACTCCGTCATGCTGATATACACGCTGATATAGTCTTACGACAGCAATTTAGACAGTGACGTCACAAAGCAATCACCGAAAGTGCAAGATGAGCATAACCTTGTGTGCTTTTTAGGGTTACATTCGCTTTTAGCTTCCCTGTACTTGTAATACTTGTTAAATCCTTATAGGTTAAATCATTAAGTGTAGTTGTAATTCTTAACTAAACATGAAAGAGCTAACAATACACTTCTGAGTAACGGCCAGGTTGCGCAAAATGAGGATGCCAATCGAAGATGTCAGATAAGGATAGTCCAACGTTAACAAGAGTTGTACGACGGAAGCACAAAGACGACGGCACCGCAAATAGCAACGGAGTTGAATACAAGTGGGAATGGTCCTACTTCTGTTAACAAAGATCATCGAGAACTTCATCGTGCAGGTATTTATGGCTGTGCTACAATCCACAAACCGAGGATTGCCAACAACAATAAAACAAAACGTGTGAAGTGGTGCAAAGCCCTTACAAACTGGAATCCTCAGAACTGGCAACGGGTGATCAGGTCGGATAAATAGTGCTTCGTATTCATTCCACCACTGGTAAAGTGTTCGCGTGGTGAAAACCTGCAGAGGCGTACCACCCCGACTGTTTGTTTTCGACTATGAAGCATGTAGGTGTATCTTTCATGTTATGGAGTGCCATATCATGGCACTCCTTAGGACCACTGGCTATTCTGCAGGGTTGTATCACATCTGCAACGTACGAATCAATTCCTGGAGACCACCTGAACCCAATAATGAAGGCATTGCTCCCAAATGACTGTTCCTGGATTCAAGCAGACAATGTACCACATACATAATGCGAAATGTGTCATGTTGTAGTGAGGTAGAGACACAACAACTACGGTGTTCACCTGAATCTGCAGATTTCAATATTACTTTACATTTGTGGGAATATCTGGAGAGAACGTTTAGATCACACTTTCCACCTGATCCCGAAGCCTCAGTTATTAAACCAATTAATAGTTTGCTGACGTGTGCTTCTGCGGATTCCGCGATTCAGTATACCATTCGAACGTACAATTGTCCTATCGGAGGTCCTGGGAATCTTTCTTTTGATTTAATGCCTCCAGAATATGTTGTTAAAACATCATATCAGACTTTGTTACACCTCTTCGAAGATGATGCTTCTATAGTCTCTCTACCATATGATAACAGGGGTGAAGCACATTTTTATATGGCTCTGGATCAGTCTTTTCAAGGCAAGATTTGCGCTAGTGGTGAATGTCAACTAGAGGAGTACATATATATATATATATATATATATATATATATATTTATTGGAGGTTTAAAAAAATGATTTATTGGACCTACATTCAGACATAAACAAGAGACAGAAATTACACAGCAACAAGTACAAATCATACATGGTTGACAGCATGCCAAATGATCAATTTACACAGATATAGACAGTGTTGATCATGTAACACATTGTGAACAAGTACAAATCATACATGGTTGACAGCATGCCAAATAATCAATTTACACAGATATAGACAGTGTTGATCATGTAACACATTATGAACAAGTACAAATCATACATGGTTGACAGCATGCCAAATGATCAATTTACACAGATATGGACAGTGTTGATCATGTAACACATTGTGAGCAAGTACAAATCATACATGGATGTTAGCATGCTAAATGATCAATTTACACAGATATAGACAGTGTTGATCAAGTAACACATTGGGAACAAGTATACATCAAACATGGATTTGACAGTATGCTAAATGACCAATGTACAGAGATAACCAGTGATGGACAAGTAGTACATTGAGAGCCAGTGCCGAAAGACAAACAGAAACATCCATGCCTCACCGGGATTCGAAACCGGACCCAACTAGGGAGAATCATCATAAGCCACCGCTTAGACTACTGCACCAAAGGGGCGGCCAATTTTCTTTGGAGGTCCGACTCGAGTTGAGTTCTTGATTATCTCCGTATATACACTGACGGGAAAAAAATCCCAACACTAAGAAGGGGTTGTGTTAGATAAACGACAGTTGGTAGGCGGTGAGAGTACATCTGTAAGATGATGTCTATGCAAATTTCGCGCTCGGCGCATACGTGTGGCGCTAGTAGCGCCCTCGGAACATGCAAAGCAGGTTTGCTGTAAATACTCGCTGTAACGTTCGTGAGCGTTAGTTATCGTTGAGATTCGACACAGTGTGTTGATGTTAGTCAAGAATGCCTTTAAGAAGACGAAGAAACCATTATCAACAGCTCACGGAGTTTGAACGAGGTCGTGTAATAGGGCTACGAGAAGGTGGATTTTCTTTCCGCAATATTGCAGAACGACTTCGTAGGAATGTAGCCACTGTGCATGATTGTTGGCAGCGGTGATCAAGGGAAGGTACTGCCTCAAGAAGACCGGGTTCCGGCGGGCTACGTGGCACTACTGAGAGGAAAGACCGCCGTGTACGGCGTATGGTCGTGGCGCATCGTACCGCGTCTGCGGTAGCAATTCGAGCTGCGGTTGCCCCCACAGTGACACAACGAACTGTTACAAATCGGTTACTTGAAGGACAGCTCCGAGCCAGACGTCCTGTAGCGTGCATTCCACTTACTCCAAACCACTGCCGTTTGCGACGTCAGTGGTGTCAAGCTATAGCTCATTGGAGGACGGAGTGGAGATCTGTTGTGTTTTTCGATGAAATCCGGTTCTGCCTGGGTGCCAGTGATGGCCGTGTGTTGGTTAGAAGGAGGCCAGGTGAGCGCCTGCCACCAACCTTTCTGCGGCCGAGACACACTGGACCTACACCTGGAGTTATGGTCTGGGGAGCAATTTCCTATGGCAGCAGGAGCACTCTCGTGGTTATCCCACTCACCCTGACGGCACAGTTGTACGTCGGTCTGGTGATTCAACCTGTTGTGCTGCCATTCATGAACAGCATTCCAGGGGGTGTTTTCCAACAGGATATCGCTCGCCCGCATACCGCTGTTGTAACTCAACATGCTCTGCAGAGTGTCGACATGTTGCCGTGCCCTGCTAGATCACCAGATCTTTCACCAATCGAGCACGTATGGGACATCATTGGACGACAACTCAAGCGTCGTCCCCCAACCAGCATTAACCGTCCCTGTATTGACCGACCAAGTGCAACAGGCATGGAACTCCATCCCACAAACTGACATCCAGCACCTGTACGCCACAATGCATGAACGTTTGCGTGCTTGCATTCAACATTCTGGCGGTTACACCGGTTATTAATGTACCAGCAATTCACAATTAAAATGGCTCTTCTCGCGCTTACATTAATCTGTGATCTTGAAACTTTAATCGATTAAATATGTTACCTAAACAAATGTATTGCCACCATTTCATTCCTCTACAACTATTTTTTCGTGGTTTTGGGATTTTTTTCCGTCAGTGTATTTTCATCCGTATCTAGATGATTGGAATTTTCTATATACTATGGATGAGACGCAAGGTGACGTTTATCAGACATTTTAGGAATTGGTAACTGCACATCGCACGCCTCGAAGGCACTACTTCTCGACATTGCCCTTTGATGCCGTTTGACTTCCTTCTTGACTGCGCTTGCCAAATAAGACGACTTTGCTAAGCTGTTGTTGTAGGTATCTGACTTCAGCTTGACAGCGGATTTACTTATACGACTGTGTGTTTGTCGAGTTATGATAACTGTGTTGTTTACTTCTCATTGTAATACTATATGTAGTATTTATTTTTACGACTTAGCGGATGCACATTTGTCGTTAACGGCTTTCTATGATTTTGTTGTTTAATTTATATGACGATGTTTTTTTTTTTTTTTTTTTTTTTGGTGGACGTGTTTTATGAAGAAATGTTAAATTTTGTCAATTTTATTTTATTTTCATTATTCTATTTACAATAAACCAGACGTTTGCCTGAGGAATGTTCACACCTCCAATATCACTGACAGAGTTGGGACATATTTTACAGGAAGAATGGTCTCAGATTCCACTATCGTATGTGCGTGACTTGTATAAGTCCATTACAAGTCGAATCGTTTTTGTTTTAAAAGCACTACTTATTAATGAAAATTTCTTTACAAAAAAGGAGTGTTTCCATTTTTTTATAAAACCTGTATTTTCCAACACAAGTTTCAAGCCTCCCCCAACACAATTCGTTAAACAGAGGTTTGTTAAATATAAGTTTCACAGTAACAATTTTTGCTGTAAACGTAAAAATTACATCACACTTCTTGTTCAAATGTTATGATTCAATGTTTTATTTCCTGACAACAATCCTTGGTAAAAACGTTCTTCATAGAAAATAACACTAAACGTTCTAACTCCACAGGCAAATAACTTCATTTAAACAAGAAAGAGGTATGAATGTATGCAAACGGTTTTACAAGGAGATACAAAACACAATCGTACTGACTTTAATATATAAGAACATTTGACCTACATTCTTCTGAAAAAGCGTTTTTTCGTAAGGTTTATCTCAGGCCTCAGTATTATGAAACCTTTATAAAATTTGTGTGCCTTAATTTGTGTATTTAACGCATATGCAATAGAAAACCGGATTACAGTATAATCTGTATTAAACAAAGTCGACGCAAAACTCTTTGAATCTGCCAGCCAAATTATCTTTAAAAGTGTCAGTAACCTTTCTCGGAAATTCGAATAAAGAGCATTTGTTTATGTGTTGCAAATCCTCTCAAAAATTGACAGTTCTCTAACACACACGTGTACTTTAAAACGTTCTCTAATTTGTATTACCATCGTGCAGTTTGAACGATCGCAGTCTACGTTCAACTTTTCTGCAGAAGCCACTAAATGCGTTTCCTCATTTATCTATTTTATTTCGAATAATAGAAAACTGCAAGATTATCTTCATACCTGTGTTTCTTCTAATATATTTCTCGTGTCACATTTTAGTGTTGTCTTCTGTACGTGTCTTATTACGAGCAGAGCCGGATTTAGGCCTAAGATAAATAAGCTACATCTTATTGTACCACAATCCGCAGGCGCATCAAACAATTTCAGAATTTCTTCGGCGGGCTTTTAAACTTTTATGTGTACTGAATATAAAGGGTGCTCCCGAATTCGTGCGACAAACGAAGAGGGGTGATAGTACACATAAAGGTGAATACCTTTTGCAATGGAACATAGGGTGGCACTTCGCTCCTAGTGCCCGAAAAACGTTTAAGTTCCATGTCCACGTTCATCCTCGAACAGTGGAAAAAGACAAAACTTACCTAAATTATGGGTTGCACTCTTGCGTTGGTGAACGCAGAGGCAGGAAAGGACTCAAAGGAGATGCTTGAAGTGGCGCCCGAGGGCGTCATTACATAGCCCACCCCGACGGATGAAGGACTGTCGCACTCTGTCGTAGATTTCCGCTGTGTCCTGGTTGACTGTGCTTGACGCAACGATCGTCACGACCAGCAGAGCTTTGCCGTCTACATCTATGCAGGTATCCTTGGTGATTGGCTGATGGGACCGTACGTCTTGCCACAACGTCTGACCGGCGCCATGTGCCGTGTGTTCCTGGAGCAAGTGCTTCCCGGTTTGTTGCAGAGTGTTCCGCCCAGTGCCCGTAAGGAAATGTGGTTCATGTATGATGGGGGCTCTGCACATTTTTCCACCGCGGTCCGAGACTTCTTGAATGCGACATATCCAGGCAGGTGGATTGGACGGAAAGCTTGGCCTTCACGTTCTCCGGACCTAAATCCGCTGGACTTCTTCTTCTGGAAACACCTGAAAACACTTTAAGCCTGTGGAGTCACACTGTTTTCAGGTGTCCCCAGAAGAAGTGACGCCTCTGGAATCACCGGAAGATCTCGTCGCGAGGATCGTTGTCTTTGCGATCCAGAGCAACATCACACCGGAAGTCTATGAGAGAGTGCGACAGTCCTTCATCCGTCAGTGTGGGCTGTGCAACGACGCCTTAGGGCACCACTTCGAGCACGTCCTTTGAGGCCTGCTCTGCCTTCACGTTCACCAAGAGAAGTATGCAACCTATAATTTAGGTGTGTTATATTTTTTTCCACTATTGTGGGATCAACGTGGACATGGAATTTAACGTTTTTCGGGCACTAGGAGTTGAGTGCAACCCTACGTTCCGTTGCAAAGGTTATTCGTCTTTATGTTTGTCGCACGAATTTGGAAACACCCTGTATAAAACAGACTTTTTTTTTCCACTTAATTGGCATTCCCTTAACATTTTCCGGCTCGCTAGTTTTGTCCCCAATCAGACAGGCCCGTAAAATCTACGTGTTGAAACACGGGCTCATCGCGGAAATCCTGAGTCATTTTTATTTTGCTTTTAGGAAATCAAGAAAGAAAATGTTTTGAAATGTGGGCCTAACGGATGTCATTTTTCTGATTTTGCAAACAAGTTCATTATTACTCGTGTTAATAAATGTAACCCTGATTACTTCTTTAGTCAGCATTTCGTATGTTAAAATTACTTTATTAATTGCATTTTAAGTATTGTTTCCAATTGGTATACTATTTTATAATCTATGATAGAGATCAAGGCAACCAAACGATAAATACACAATTAGTAAATGCATTCATTTGAAAATAAGTTGTATTTTTCACTTAAATGTCTTGCTATAAAATAATTAAAAGACATACCAGTATATGTTTTCAAGTTCCGTGATACTTTTTGGTGTAAGTTTTTAACAAGGGGCCTCCAAGCTTTATATATAGCTTAGGGTCATATCAATTATAAATCCGGCACTGATTACGAGTACGACTTCTTGTGTGCAATCAAGGTTTGTTACGTTACGTTTTGTTTCTTCATCCTTTTACCATTGGCGGCTCGTGGTAGGAAAAATAGGTGAAGTGCTACAAGAGCAAAATGAAAAGATATCTACTGTCTTCAATGAAAATCAGTTAATGAGAACTTACCTATTTTTTTATATATTAGATCAATTCTTCTTCCCTTTAAAGCTGGAAATTTGTCGATTATGTCGTCATAAAATGGCTGTTTCTTCGTGACATCAAGAAAATGTCTTTCTGAATTGAAATATTTGCCAAAGAACCAAGTTTATCTGGAGAAATAGTGTTTCTTGAGTACGTTTGTATTCTTTTAAGGCAAGAAAAACTTCTTTCCACTGAAACACTTGCAGATGCAATTGTTAAAATCCGGGAAACCATTTTATAAGCTTCTGTAAAAATGCCGTTATCTCCATGAAGCACTCGAAAAAGTTCACGAGTCGATATATTCCTTAATTTTTCATAAGCATATGCAAGACTCAGTTCATTTTTAAGGCTCTGGTGTTTAGTAAATATTTTTCCGTAAAAATGTTGTAGATTTTCAAAAGCGTGAGAGGGAAAGCGTAAATTAAATTGGTTGAATTTGGTTGTGTCAGCAAGACAGGGAAATTGAAGTTTAAGTTTCTCACTGTCGTGAAATATTATATCCATTTCCATAAGAATGTAGTACAAAATTTCAAAATACAATTGTTTATAATTTTTTTAAATCTTTTCTTGTGTAAAAGCAGCATATTCCCGTTTAGATCTGCTTATTTCTGTGATTTTGCTAGCTTTTCCAAACAGTGTTTCAAATACCTCATCATTCCTTTTATGACTCAAAATTTCATACGTTTTTTTTAATTTGAGTAACACAGTATATGTCTAGTTATTTTTTCTGCAAAATTTCGAATAATAGATCGGTGAACCAAATATTTCATTAAATACTATTCCCAAAAACGTAAATTTAAAAGTGCTCATATCATTTAAAAACCCTTGGGCAAGTTGAATTGATTTTTTGTCTGATTGGTCACTATTTGTGAGAAATTCGAATACTTCTTTCAATTTATCCCAATCTTCAACTATTACACTTATTAACTTTGAAGTGGAGGACCATCGAGTTTCTGTTATGGTTGGCATGCCTCTTGCGGTTGTTGATGTGAGTGTATTGTTTTTTCACCACTCAATGAAGCGATCGCTTCGCTGAGTGGTGAAAAAACAAAGGAAATACACTGAGGCTTGCAAAAAATATTCGACACTTAGAAATTTTAGAAAAACTTTGCTGTAATACAAGGTTCAAACGATGTACTAAGCAATAACAAAAGCAGATTGAGAAGCTTTATGCTTAATTTTTTCTGGAGCCCAGTCAAGTGTCCAGATATTACGTTGCCCCATCGTAACATTGTCCTATTGACTTGTGTTGATAATCACACTGTTCCAAAATTTTGTCTATCATTTTGTATAAAGCTTCTGACGTTCTATCTTCACTCACACCATGGAAACCCAAAAATCGCTCAACCAATGCACCTTCCAAATCAACAGATCTTATTATTAAAGAGCACTCGGAAGTCTGGTTATGTCTTCCCATCTACTTCAATATAAAAGCATTGAACTTCATTTATTTAATTTTTGACGTGACCGTTTATATATTCAGAAATACATTCAATTAATTCGTTTTGAATAGTTTTTGAGTCACCTGTGAAGACCTTTTTTAACGTTTCGTATTGATTTTGAATTTTAAAGGACTTCTTGATATCAACAGTGAAAGCAATTCCTTGAATTTCTGCGATTTATCGAGTCAATGCCTTCGTCATGGTCACGGAATGCTAGTTCTTGTTTACTCAAATACAGTACTGCATCAATCATTGTCTGCAGGAAAAGTCTATTTAAACGAACGCTTTTGTTAAAATGCATTTTGAAAAGCCTAGCATTCTCCCTCAGGGCATCGGCAATGGTGTTCTGATTCTTTTTCAAAATTATTTGGCATTAATTAGCATTTCAGGTGTTCGCTAGAATCACCACGTTTGTAAAGTGACCGTTTTATATTTAAGAAATCTGAAAATTGTTATTATTCCACGCCGAATTTTATTACTAAAATATACGCAGGGCCAACAACATAATTTTTGTAACACAGAAGGGCTACAAAGCCATTTATATTCAGTAAACCAACAATTTTAAAAATTAATATTGTAAGATTTATCGCTCTTCTTGATTTCTTTCTTGGCGAAAATTGTCAATGAATCCGTCGGTCGTCCTTGAAGAAAAATGTATCTTTTATTTTCAACTTTCCACCGATTGAACGGAGTTTGTAATAAATTACAGACAATGTTGTTCACAGGATACATACTGAAAACTAAAACTTTCACTATCATTTAAACTGTACACGAAACTAAAGTAACTAATGAAGTTTTTATCAAACAATCACAAAACACGAAAAAACATATATCTTTCAGAAAATACACAGTGCGTCAAAGAATTTTTAAGACTGGTGCTAGATTTCAGCCTACGGTGGCGCCACCAGTGTAATCGCGAATGCGTTATAAACCGTGACCATCTGCTTGCTTTCTGCCAAAAGCACTGCGCAGTTGTTAAAGTAACTCAAACGAAACGGGCGTTCATTAGAGAAGTAAAATTTTTTTCATGTTGAATTATTAAGATGGAACAAAGGGCTTTTATTAAATTCAACGCAAAACTTGGTAAAAGTGCCTCGGAAACGTACCAAATGATGAAACAAATTTACGGTGAATTTTGTTTAAGTAGATTAAATGTTTTCCTGTGACACAAACGTTTTTTGGACGGAAGAGAGACGCTAGAAGATGATAAGCATACCGGAAGACCAAGTTCACCTAGGACACCTGAGATTGATGAAAAAGTGCGTTATTTCGTGGAAAACAATCGATGTGCGTCACTAAGAATGATGGAAAAGTCTTGAAACATCAACAAAGATACGATTCGAACCATCCTGCATGAAGATTTGGACAAAACAAAAGTCTGTGCTGAATTTGTTCCACACACGTTAACCAATGAACAAAAATCAAGGAGAAGTGCACATTGCAGAGACATCATTTCAGCCTCTGAAAATGATCCAAACTTCTTAAAATCGATTGTTACTGGTGATGAAACATGTTGTTTTCAATATGATTCTAAAACAAAGTGACAAAGTGTGGAACGAAAGTAAAAAACTCGCCACAAGCCAAACAAAACAAGAAAAGTTCCATCGAAATCAAAACAATGCTCATTACGTTCTTCGATAGTAATCCACAAAGAATTTGTTCCAAGCGGACAAACAATTACTGGTGAGTTTTATTTAAATGTTTTGAGGCGTTTGATGGGCAGAAGTCGTCGCATTCGTCAAGAATATCGAGATGAAAACAGTTGGTGTTTGTTGCACGATAATGCACTCAGTCACACCTCACTTCTTGTTCGTAGATTTTTGGTGGAAAAATAACGTGTGTGTGTTGAATTATCCACCGTATTCGCCTGATTTAGAACCCTGCGACTTTTCTTTGTTCCCAAAACTTAAAATGACGTTGAAAGGGTGTTATTTTGATGATATTTCGACCATACAAACAGCTTCGACGCGTGCTTTGGAGGCAATTCCGCAAAGTGAACTGGAACAGGCATTCGAATGATTATTAAATCGCTGTAAAAAGTGTATTGAAGCCGGAGGGACTTACTTTGCATAACAAACCAAAACAAATTATAATTTTTTGTTTCTATTTCATTTTACAGACCCAGTCTTAAAAATTCTTTGACGCACTGTGTATGTACCAAAACACCGCAAGAAAAAGTCCCTAGTGGATTGCAAAGAACCCTTGGCAATCCGTCCCGTTCCACTGCGATCTTTTCGTAAGGTCACGACTCCAGGTGCAGCGCCTTGACGTCTCATGATAAAACACTTCACTTGCCCGGCAGATAGGGGAGGGTGACGTCACAGTTACCATGGCAACTCGGACGAAAACTGCAGACTTCCAAGCGTTCTCATTTCAGCTCTTCACTTGAACTGTTTTGCGTATAAGGACTTGTTTTCCGTATTGAACGCGCATTGTAAAGTGATATCTAATCAAAATTTTGGGTATTTTGGCACTCAATAAAGGCAAAAAAATAATATATTATACGAAACTATTAAATAAAATCTTATTTCAAATAAAATAGGTGAAGAGGCACTTCACCTACTTCACCTGAAAAGCCGCCAATGCCTTTTACGTGATGTAATGTCGCGTTTTGCTTACAACTTATATAGCTTAGGGCCTTATCAAGTTTAAAATTCGGCACTGATTACGAGTACGACTTCGTGTGTGCAATCAAGGTCTGTTACGTTACGTTTTATTTCTTTATCCTTTTACATAATGTAATGTCGCCTTTTACTTACAACTTTCACAATTGGAATCACTATCGTCCGACAGTTACGCATTCTTAATTTGCAAGGTTCAATTCCATGAATTTTCTCATGAGACTATTTTTTTTTTGAAAGATAACTTTTTTTTCTGTAGATTTTACCGACAAATCGGGACTGCTGCTCTTTTCATTCCTCTCGTTATCACGCACTTTTCGTCAAAGGAAAATGAACTACGCTTATTATTCCTGGCAACTGTATGATAGTGAACTATGCTCCTTACAAGAAAATGCTTTCACATTCTTTATAGGCTAGATCGCTTTCCATTCCTTAATCCTAGTCAAAGGAATTCCTAGAGCCTCGTTTTTCACTTGATCCCACCGCCATCCTTTCTTTCCCTCCTTTACTTTGTCTTTCTTATTTTCCATGGAACGTCTAATGGACCCTCTTGGGTTTTTTGTTCGATTTATCCTCTTCTTTATTTTTGCTTTCTGACTATAGTTTCTTTCACGAAGCCAACATTCGGACAAAATATAGCTCAAGATACTCTGACTCTTCTTCTTCCCAACAGAACCATCTAACGTTACTTTTTTTTTTCTTTTCTGGTGTCTTTCGCATTGAAGCACAACTGTAATAGGTTTAATGGCCTCATTTCTCCTCCTACCAATGCTTGCTGCGGCTCAGTCAAATCATCAGGTACTCCCGTCTTTCTTTTATTTATATTTTTTTTCCTTTTTTTCCCCTTCTGTCATCATTGTCTCATTTCGAAGGAAATTTCACTTGTTCTTTCCGCTATGTGCGTGTAAGTTTTCCAGGCGATGGGCAAAATAAATTTAATGTATTCCTCAAATTAGTCGGGACAAATGTTTTGGAAAGAGATTTCGAAAAACTTAGCGATCCGGAGATGTTAGTTTCTTTCGGATTTTTTTTTTAATAAATAAAAAAAAATTTAAATGAGAAATAAGTCCCATGATGGGAAAAATACTTAAAGGAGTTGAAATATTTTTGTTTCCTTACCTGGTTCATTTTGTCAGTCCAAGCCGAAAATTTTTGAAGCATTGTCTCGTGATAAATATTTAAATTAGATATTTCGCTGATAAAATCTCTTTGAAGTTTTTATGGCGCAGTTATTTAAATCCGGGCTTCTGACTGTTCATCTAAGTGGGCTTAGATTCAAATCCCGAATGCTAAATGGGTGGTGTCATTGTCTAACGGAGACTGCGGTGAACTCGCAGTCTCCGTTAGACAGTGATACCAACATTTAAAGTTCTCCTGGTGATCTGTAAGCACCGAAGCAAGCAAAAAATCTCCCGAAATACACATACACCTATTGAATTACAAACTTTTATTCAATACCATATTCCACTTTCTTTAACTTGAATTACATCGCGTATGCGGTTTGCATAAATTTCACAAGGTGTTGCAGTGCATCTATATCTACAGCGTACCAGTTGTTCACCAGACAGTTTTCTAACGGGCTCAGGTTTTACGGAAGATAACTTTGTTACCGGAACTGCTTCTTTAACACATTCTCATTGTCGCCCTGTTGGCGTAGTGTTCTAGGCGTTGGCTTGTGACTACTCCTCCGAGATGGGTCCGGGTTCGGATCCCGTTGAGGCATGGATGTTGTGCTTTTCTTAGGAAACTATCTCTCTCCCTTCCCTGGAACCAGTGACCCTATATTAGGGACGGGAAACTGCTTATATTGCATTGAGTTGCTCACGGTGGTCGTTAAAGCCACAATAAAATAAAATAAAATACATACATCCTCATTGGAGTTCAGATCCGTGCTTTGAGGCGGCCACGGAAGATGGTGGAAGTCGCTGCCATGCTCGCTTTACCAGTGTTGAACACATCTTGCGCAATGGACAGTAGCATTGTCATCCATGAAAGAGCTGCCACCTGCTGGATAAAAAGTCAGCACTTTAGGATGGCCTTTATTGGAAGCAATCCTCAGGTAATCCGTGAAGGGCACTCGATCTTCTGGCAATATCAGGGAACCAGTGTTGTAACAACAGAATGTGTCCCACACCAAGGCTACCACAAACTTCAGTTGTGTTTACAAGGCAAGATGGGTACATACTACATGGGGCTCCACCCAAACTGGGTCCATTACTTCATGGGGCTCCACCCAAACTCTCTGCCAACTGGGTCCATTACTTCATGGGGCTCCACCCAAACTCTCTGCCAACTGGGTCCATTACTTCATGCGGCTCCACCCAAACTGGGTCCATTACTTCATGCGGCTCCACCCAAACTGGGTCCATTACTTCATGCGGCTCCACCCAAACTGGGTCCATTACTTCATGCGGCTCCACCCAAACTGGGTCCATTACTTCATGCGGCTCCACCCAAACTGGGTCCATTACTTCATGCGGCTCCACCCAAACTGGTTCCATTACTTCATGCGGCTCCACCCAAACTAAGTCCATTACTTCATGCGGCTCCACCCAAACTGGGTCCATTACTTCATGGAGCTACAGCCAAACTCTATGCCAACTGTCGGTACAGAACAAGGTCTACCACGACTAGTCAGACCATATGACGTTTCTCCACTGTTCTGATGTGAGGTCACGGTGTTCCTAACACCACTGTAGATGAATTCTTCGTTTTTTTGCAGAAACCATTGGTTTTCCTATAAGCGTGAGAATGTCAATACCGATTCTCTTCAATTTTCTGCGCATAGTATGCTGAGATATGGGCCGGTAACGGCCTTGTTGTTGATTAAAGGTTCAACGACAGCAACTCAGTGGGCTATAAGGAGACGCCCGTCCCTAAGTTACAGCCACTCGCTCCATGGAATGGAGAGACCCAACAATGTAAAACAAACACGACATCCGTTCGTCACCGGGATTCAAACCCAGACCCAGCACGGACGAATGTTTTGTAGGTCATCACTCAGACCACTGCACCACCAGGACGGCAGGCAATGGCCTTCATTCAAGGCTTTGTTCGATTTCTGCAAACAAGAAGTGCTGTACCCTTGTACAAGCTTGGTGAGACGACGGCGATCTCATTACCAATAAATTGCCTTCGCACCCTAGTTACGCCTCTTAGACAAGCAAAATGGGTTATTTTCTGACTGTTTCCGGGATGACCTGAGAAATCTCACCTTTTGAGAAATCAGTCATTTTTTTAAATCGTTGCTCCAACCATAGGAGCACCCACAATAAGCCCCTTTATGGAACTCGGAAATATTCTTCTTTTCTCCCATTGATATCAACACTTCTGACGAATAATGAACAGCAGTCTTTAACATTTAATTATATCACGTGGTGGCGTACGGGACCACGAATTTTGCATATGTGCTTGTAAGTACCGGTTACATGTATTTGCATAAAGGTTTCAAATTCAGCGACGGCTGTGTGTAGATCTCTCTGGAAAATACACCGAAGTGTCAAAAAACAAAAAAAACCTGGGATACCTCTCTAATGCGTCACTGGTCCGCCTCGCGATCGGATAAGGACAGCATCGTGATGAAATATGAACTCCACAATCTCTCTGTAGTATTATGAAGATAGAGCACACCATGCTCGTCAAGAGCCTCCTACAATTCCGTAATATTCGCCGGTTGAAGATTCCTAGCAATGATACCACGTTGAACAGCATCTCAAATGTGTTCGACGGCGTTTAAATCCCGCAAAAGAGGGGGAGACGGCAAGTCAGCATGCCAAACTCCATGGAATGTTTCTCGAGTCATAATCGAGCGACGGTTGACATGGGCTGTAGAGCATTCTCATGTGGAAAGAGGTCGCATCCGTTGGAGTGGTTGCATTATATCATCATCATCATCATTGTCAACCATTATCAATCCCCTGCTGGACGAAGGTGTCCCCAAGTTTCCTCCACAACGGTCTGTCTTGTGCCTGTCTCCTCCATGTCACTCCTGCATACTTTCGAATTTCATCCACCCATCTCCCATGTGGTCTTCTTCTGGGTCTTTTCCTGTCCCTTGGAATCCAATCTAGAATTTCGGCTGTCCATCGATGGTCTGTCCTTCTGGCAGTAAGTCCAGCCCATTGCCATTTCAAGGATTTAACTCTGATCATGGTCTTCCACTCTTGTCATTTTTCGGATCCACGAGTTCCTCTTCTTATCTCTCCTGGTTACACCTAGCATGCACCTCTCCATGCTACTTTGAGTTGTCTGCAGCCTTTGTATGTCTCTTTTAGTTAAGGTCCACGTCTCTGCACCATACGTAAGCACTAGAAAGATGCATTGATCAAATAACTTTTCTTTTAAGACATAATGGCATATTGCTCTTGAAAATTATGCTGTTTCTTCCAAAAGCTCTCCAGGCCAGTTTTGTACGTCGATTAATTTCTTCATCAATGTGACCATCACTTGATATCTGCTGTCCAAGATAAACGTATGTGTCTGTTATTTCCAGCTTTTCTCCATCAATCGATAAATCTTCATTTCTTGAAAAAGCATTGAACATCACTTTTGTCTTCTGAAAGTTCATTTTTAATCCCACTTCTTATCATACTCTGCTGTTCTGTTGGGGTAGTTGCAAAAATGACTTCGTCATCAGCAAAACAAAGGTGAGTTAGATAATCTCCATTAATATTTATACCCTTGTTTTCCCAGCTCAGCGACTCAAAGACACCCTCCAATGTAGCATTAAAGTGCTTCGGAGTAATGGTGTCACCTTGTCTCACTCCCTTTCCAACTTGTATGTGTGTTGTATTTTCAAACAGCCGAATCTTTGCACTTGCATTTTCATAGATGTTATTAATAATATTAATGTATGCATCTTCAATACCGCAGGATTTCAGAGCCATTGCAACTGCTGATGGTTTCACCGAATCAAAGGCTTTTTCATAATCGATAAAAGCCATGCACTATGGAAGTTCATATTCCCTCGCTCTTTCAATTAGTTCTTTCAGTACGTGGATATGATCTATTGTGCTGTAACCGCTCCTGATAACAGCTTGTTCTCTCGGTTGAGCCATGTCCAGTGTCACCTTAAAGCGGTGTGAAAGAACTTTAGTGAAGATTTTATAAACCACTGATAGGAGGCTGATAGGTCTGTAGTTTGAGATCCTCAATGTCACCTTTCTTATGTGGCAGGATCATTGTAGCGTTATTCCAATCCTCAGGAATTTTCCCTTCATTAAGGCATCGAGTGAAAATTTGGGCGAGTACTGTTTCGATTTCTCCACTTGCTTCTTGTATGATGTCTACAGTAATTCCATCTTCTCCTGGAGCATTTCCCCGCTTCATGTTCTTGATTGCATGTGCAACTTCTGCTGGAAGGACGGGAAGAACTCTGGTACTGATACCCTTCATGATATATGGAGTACAAATATCATCCCTTTCATATAATTTCGAGTAGAAATCTTTCACTCTTGTCAAAATTTCGCCTCTATTTCTTGTTACAGAACCATCTTCTTTTCTCAGAGCCATAATCTGTTTTCTTCCCTTACTGAGATGTCACTTCGCTATCTTTAGGCTTTGGTTGTTTTCAATTGCTTTCCTCACTAGTTCACAGTTGAATTTCCTTACGTCTTCAGCGATACTTTTTCGTTATGTCTTGCATAGCTCTATATAGTCCACTTTGGAAGTCACATCTTCTTTAGTTGTCCTCCTCTCTCTTCTTTTTTGCATCAACATTTTGGTTTTTCCTGATAATTTGTTCACATGCAACTTGTTCTTAGACCCAGCTAATTTTGTTGCTGTTTCCATAAGAGCTTTGGTTACTTTTCTGGTAACTTCAGAAATATCAATTTCTTCCGATGTTAGGCCTTCTAAAGCAGAGAACCTGTTCTTCAGTTCCAACTTGAAGGTATTATGGTGTTTTTTAAGGTTGGTTATGTCAATACATTTTGTTTGTCTCATGAGCTTGTCACGTTCAAGTTTAGTGTTGAGGTGCATCTTACATCTCACCAATCTATGGTCACTACCTGTGTTGAACTTGTTTAGCACACTGCAGTCTTCTATGACGAATATATAAACGAGTACAAATAATCCCCAGGGATGGTTCCTTAGCCTCTAACGGTCAGAGCGGTTTCCAGTCGTATGAGGGCGCCTAATGAGTGCCAGCTGAACTGACCCCACACCATAACAATGCCATCCGCAGACTGTACTGTTCTTTGTAGTCATGCGAAATCCATTGCCTCATGGGGTTGTCGCTATACCAGGAATCGACCATCTGCTCGAAACAGTTGGTACTGCGTATCGTCGAAACAGGCTTCATTTTTCCGATCATCTTGCGTCTAATGGGGGTGTTGACAAGACCAGTCGAGGTGCACACCCTACTGTCGACGGGTCAAAAATGGCACCCAGGTGGGTCGTCGGCTCTGGAACCCCCGTAGGACCTAAAGAACGTTGCATTGTCCGAACCGAATGCTGATGCTACTACTGGACCCAGTATTGAATTGCGCTGTAATTTGTGTCGATGTTGTACGCCGACATTGTGATAGGTGACGAGACATGGGTGCTACATGACAGTGCCAGCACCCGGAAAGAGTAGTTGGGCACAAAGCAAAACAGTCCATGCCGACTTCAAAGCAAGTCCTGCTGTCTGTTTGGTGGGATATGCGGGGTGTCGTGTTTTTCTTTTTTTTAGATCCTGCCGGACAGCCCTGCTATCACCGCCGATGTGTTTCGAATATCTACATGTATCGCTCACTTCGAAACGACCAGCACTGCTGAACCGCAAGAAGGGCGTCCCCCTTCGGCAGGATGGAGCGAGACCTGACACAGCACTGGTTACCTATCACAAAATCAAGGAGCCAGCTATGAGCAGCCATGCAACAAGCGATTACCACCTTTTCCCGGTCGTTGAAGTATTTCCTGGACGTGCAGCAGTTCGCCAACTGGAACGATGTCCAGCACGCAATTACTTACTTCTTTACGTCCAAGCCGCAACAATTGCACGGGGACGGTGTCCAACAGCTGCCCAGACCATACTGTACGTCGTGGCAAACGATGGTGACTTCGTTTTTCAACTGATTTGCACTTTTACATACTTTAATTAGCACTTTTCTGTAGCCCTACATTAGCAGACATTACTTACTTTCCAATCCAGTACGAAGAGGAAAGCACGTATCAGTAAAATGAAAAGAGCTGAGGACCTCATGAAAAAGGCAAAGACTTCCTAGAGAGTATTGCTAGAAGAACTCACCGCCGTTGGACAACTGAAATACACTAGCGGAAAGTGAAAAAAGAACACCAAGAAGGAGACGTCTGATACAAACGAAATGTATACAGCATAATAATGGAATACAGAGGATAACGTGATCAAAACATTATGGCAAAATACAGCTGTATTTGCTGGTAAACTGAAAAATAACATTTCCATGTAACATGGTTAGTACGAGGTTGAACCGCCATGAACTGCGTCACACTGTGCAATTCTGGCATGGAGATGTTGGATGTAAGCTTGGGGTATTGATTTCCTAGCATCCTTAACCTGGACACGTAAATCGGGGATGGTCGTGACACACCGTGGAGACCGGATAAGTCGTTGTCCCATAAAATTCCGCACGTGCTGAATGTGGGACACATCCGGTGAAAGTGCAGGCCATGGAAGTTGTCTCACACCCTGAAGTGTATGTTGCGTTGCACGTGCCGTGTGTGGGTGTGGGTTATCTTGGTCGAAAACACCACGATGGACCGACCTTACAAATGGCACAACAACGGGCTGAATGATGTTGTTGATGTAGGAGGTGCTGTTTAACGTACCCGGTTAAAACACTAGTTGTGTACGGGAGTGATAGCTGATCGCTCCCCACACCAGGAGACCAGGTGTAGGCCCTGTGTGTTGCTGGCGGATGCTAGAAGGGTGGAGACGCTTCCCTCTGCGTCTGCGAACACGCATACAGCCATCGGAGGCTCTCAAGCAGAATCTGCTTTCATTGCTGAACACGACAGATCGCCATTGCGTTCTCCAGTGCAGACGTTGGCGACACCACTGCAGCCGTTCCTGACGGTGGGCTGGAGTCGGAGGCACACGTGCATGTAGTCCTGCATCCAGTACACGGTTGCGAATTGTTCGCACAGTCACCTCAGGTGCAACGTCAGCTCAGATTTGCGTCGCAGTGGATGTTCTGCTTGACAACGCCGCTCTTCTTATGCTTTGATCGGTCCGGTCAGCTCATCAGTCTGTCTGTGACTCCCGGTTCCACGTCTTCTCGTGTGGGAATGTTCCTCGGATAATCTACGCCATCATCGTACCACCACCGATACTTCCCGTCCAATTCGCTCCGCAATACGACGATACGACCACCCGGACTCGCGTAGTCCGACTAGACGACCTCGCTCAAGGTCCGATAACTGCTGAAATCGTACACGTCTTCCATGTCCAGGCATTGCAGCTTCTTCAGGGTCTTTGCACGTGTCCGTACGCCAACGACTGATCACATTCACTTCGCCGTACTCCTTAAATACCACCGACGATAATGTGCATATTATGCTGTGCTGTGGCGTAAGCACCTCACCGGTTGGTCTCGAAATTAACATCACACCTATGTAAACTCGACACCATTAGCATATGTAAATTTCATGATCGTTCGCCAATTCCTTCTTGGTGTTCTGTTTTCACTTTCCGCCAGTGTATTAGAATAGATACCAAGGTTTGGGAAAAGACCCAGAAGGCTATGTGAAAGATACATAGATAAAATTAGAAAGGTTGTGGAGAATATCTGAGGAGTCCTTCATGCAGCTGTAAATTGATAATGGTTGATGATGATAATATACACTGAGTGGCTAAATTGTTACGATCCCCTGGCCAGTATATTGTTGGACCAGCTTTAGCCGTTAATACTGCTTGAATTCGTCTCGGTACGGACTTTATTAAATGTCCGTACGCGGCTTCAGGTCTATTAGCCGAAATGTGATGAATTGCACCCTCCAGCTCTTGAAGATTTCATCGTAGCAGATCCAGCTGTGTAATGGCCCTTTTGACCTCATCCCATAAATGCTCCTTTGGATTGAGATATGATTGAGGAGGCCAATGTATCAGGTAAGAGTCTCTGTAATGCTCTTCAAAGCATTCTCCTGAAATGTGAGCACTATGACATTGAGCATTGTCCTGTTGAAAGTATCCATTTCCGTTTGGATAAACCATCAAGATAAGTGGGTGAACTTGGTAGGCAACGATATTTAAATGCCTTTGGGAGGTCAGACGTTGCTCCTCACTAAACAAAGGACCCAAACACTTTCACGAAAACATTCCACAAATCATAACGTTGCTTCCCACCAGCTTGAAGTTTAGTGACGATGCGAGATGCGTCAATGCCTTCGCGCAGCTGTCTCCATATTCTCAAATCCTCCATCTGCACAGTATAGTTCAAAACGGGATTCGTCGGACCATATTACCCTTTTTAACTCATTTACTGTTCAAGTCTTGTGTTCCTGATCAAACTGGGTGTGTTTTTTCTTGTTCGCTGCCGATAGCAGTAACTTACAGGCAGGTCGTCTGCTTCTGTAGCCCATACGACGTAATGTGCGGCGAACTGCACGTTGAGAGGCGGATCGGACTTGGTCCCTGATTCATAGTATCTTGTAATCTGACGAAGTATTGTCCATCTGTTGGGCTGAGCAAGTCTGCCTACTCTCCGCTCATCTCCAGTAGCCGTTGACGACCACACGCCTTTGCGCTCAGACCGGGATTTTTGACTGACGGTCAACTCTCTGCAAACTTTAACGGCTTCTGCTCTCGAACATTTCGCGAGTGTAACAATTTCGCTAACTCGCGAGCCAATGCTTCGAGCACCAGAGACAATTCCACGTTCAAATTCCGTCATATCGCGGCTTTTAAGAATTATTAATTGCGCAATGCACATCATTGGTCTCTAAATTCCTTCAGCGTTCCTTTTTTTATACTGATTCAGCCATCTTTCGTTTTCAGTGTCTGCGGAATAGATGCTTTTCATAAAATTGTCTTGTGGTTATACTAATTTGGCAGTCAGTATACACTATATTGACAAAAGTCACCGGACACCCTTTCAAAAGCAAATGAACGGATCCGCTGCGTTGGAAAGATGCGCGGTACAGCTGTAAACGGTATAAAAAACAAGCCTGCGGATTACCGTGATCATGTCGCACTGTGAGGTTGAATGAAAATGTGGCGGCGGAGCAGAACTGCCTTTGAGAAAGTAAACACTGTTAGGTGTCATATTAGTGGTTTGTCCAAAAGAGAAACTGAGATGCGTTTAAACATACCCAACCCAACTGTTTTGGATGTATTGAATGGAACATACAGTTTTCCCGAAGCAACAAAACGTACCGGCAGACCAAAGAAAATCAGTGATAGACGACATCGAAGCCTAAGGAGAGTCATTACAGCTAATCGACTTAGTACTGCACAAGACCTCAGTTAGCAAATGAGTAAAAATGCTGTAACCTCGGTATGTACACGTACCATTCGCAGAGAACTTCATTCCAGGAGTTACCGTGGTCGTGCGGCTGCTCAAATTCCTTTCATCTCCACTCGGAGTGCTACTCGTCGTTTAGCATGGTGTAAAAAACAATTTATCGTGGACCCTATATCAACGGAAACGTGACCTATGGACTGATGAATCCAGATATACAATCCATCAGCCTGATGGGCGTGTGTGGATTTGGTGGCAGCCAGAGGAACGCTATTTACCACAGTGTACTGTTCCTACGGTCAAGTTTGGAGCTGGCAATTGTACACGATTATTTTTTTATTGGAGGTTTAACGACCACCGTGAGCAACTCAATGGGCTATAAGCAATACCCCGTCCCTAATTTAGGGTCACTGGTTCCAAGGAAGGGAGAGAGCCAGTGCCGTAAGACAAACACAACATCCATGCCTGACCGGGATTCGAACCCGGACCCCTTACGGACGAAAGATCAGAGGCCATCGCCTTAGACCCCTGCGCCACCGGGGCGGCCAAGTGTACACGTGTTGGGGTGTTTTCGTGGTATGGTCCCGGCCATTGGTTTTTTTATGGTGGACAACCCTATTAACCAGCACGTCTACCTCGATATTCTGGACAATTATGCCCAACCAACTACGTATCAATAGTATGGATCCGAGCCTTGTTGGTACCAGCAGAATAATGCACCAAGCTATTGAGCAAGGACTGTTGCGGCGTGGTTTGACGATAATTCCGTATCGTGTGTGGACTGGCCAGCACAAAGCGCTGATCTTAATCACATAGAGCATTAGAGCGCCGCATAAGAAGTTTGAAACCATGGCCTACCACTAAACAACAGTTAGCGGCAGCATTATGTACTGAATGGAAGCGCATACCTATCGCTGTGTTCCAAAACCTTGTCGAAAGCATGTCTCGAAAGGTCAGTGCATGAATTGAGGCCAAAGGTGGACCGACACCGTACTAATGTATGTCAATAAATGCTATGCTGTGTTTCTCTTCTAGGTGTTCGGTGACTTTTGTCAATATGGTGTATCTGTTTACAGACAGACGGCCAGGCAGAATTATACGTGCTGTTTTTTCCAAGAGACTTCCTAACAAGTGAGCTTTTGTAGCCACGCCTTTTTTGATAAAAGTGAACTGATAAAATGTGGGTAAGGAGAGTTTAAAAACTAGTATTTTTTGTTAGACGAGAATCTTTAAAAATTATCTTTGGAAGGTATCAGTGGTTTTACTCTAGCATCAGGTCCAACTTTACTCTTTTTCATTAAGTTTTTCTTTTACATTTGTCTTACAAAATATTCTTTTCTCTCTCTGTGCACAAATACGCACGTATTTTTCAAAGGCTGCTTTGAAGGACCGTCGGACGTTCAGTTATTTTCCCAATTCATCCATCCACTTGTTTTCCGCTCAAGATAAGAAACTCTTGTCATTCTTCCGATACCACTATATTTCAGATGCATCGACATTCTCTTGTCAGCTTCTCATAGGTTCCATGCTTCGCACTTGTAAGTAGCTATTGGAAAAATAATTGAATCAATAATCCTTACTGAGTTTTCTTTCATGAAGGAGGTCTCGATCTTTCTAAAACTTAGTTATCTCAGTGACGAGGTTTTTAACAATACCTTGTCTCCTCTTCATGTGTTTTCAGCAACCACTTTTACTTATTCTTGATACAAAGTCGTTTTAACCTGCAGCAGTGCCAATTTTTTGTCCACTTATTATTTTTTTATGAGGAATTAACTTTATTTTTGCTTATTCATCTTCATGGTTGCGAATCTTCTTTTTCCAATCAGTTCTTTTTTTGTGTTATCTCAATTGTTAAAAAAATTGCTTAGGGTTTCTATTTTTATCTTACACGCAACCAAGCAGCATGATAAACATAGCATTCATAATGTGTGAGGATAACAAAATATCTGAGAACAAACTGGCATACGGCTTTAAAAACCGTTCCTGAAACAATGGAAAAGCGTAAGAGGTACATATACACTGGTGGGCAAAAATTAAGGAGTAAGAGGAGAAATTAGCGTAACAGGCAGAACGGACCGAAAGACCACTCAAGAGATTCACTAGGGTCCGGTACCGTAGGGCATCTGCATATATGCAGCATGACGTAGGGTTAGAGAGTGTCGGAAGGGTATAACGCACACAAGTGGTGTACGCTCAGCAATTCGGTGAAAGTTATTGCACGGTGTACATCGGCTTGAACGACGTCGAGTTGCTGCCACAGTGTGATATGGCCAACAGGCAATCCAGTAGGAGACATCTGGATGACTTTACCCGAGGTCGCGTCATTGAGAAGTTGGAGGAAGGTCGAAGTGTAACTAGTGTGGCCGACGAGTTCCGGATCGCTCACAGCATCGTTTCACGAGCTTGGAGAGCATTTCAAACGACAGGAACAGCTGTCCGACAGTTCAGCAGTGGTCGTCCTCGAGAAACCACGGCGGCGGACGACCGGTATATTGTCCTACAGGCGAGAAGAGACAGACGGTAGACAGCGGGAGAAATCGCAAGGCACATGCAACAGACAACTGGACGTCCATCATCGCGTTTTACCGTGGCCAGGAGGCTGCACAAAGGTGGTCTACTTGCACGACGACCAGTACGGTGTGTGCCATTAAAGCCTGCTCATCGGAGACGGCGTTTTACGTGGTGCCAGAAACAAAAGAACTGGACACATCAGCAATGGGTTCGAGTTCTCTTTACGGATGAGAGCCGATTAAGTCTGACAAGCGATTCTGGACGTATACACATCTGGAGAGAGCAGGGAACACGCAATCACACCTCCAACATCATCGAAAAGAACCGGTTTGGAGGTGGCGGAGTTCTCGTTTCGGCGGTATCATGCTTGGTAGCAATGCTGACCTCCACATCTTCCAAGGAGGTTCAGTCACTGGTGTCCGCTATTGTACCGAGGTTCTCCTGCCTCACGTGCGTCTGTTTAGAGGTGCTGTGGGTCCGGAGCTTTTCTTCGTGGACGACAACGCTACACCTCATCGTACAGTGACTGTCGTAGAGCTGTTGGAGAGTGAAGATATTCAACGCATGGATAGGCCCGCAAGGTTCCCGGACCTAAATCCAATCGAACACGTGTGGGACCTTCTCGGGAGACGCTTGGCAGCACGTCCCCAGCCGCCAGCAACGATTCCGCAGCTGCATTTGGTGCTACAAGAGGAATGGGCCGCGATGTCTCAACAGCTCCTTGACAACCTTGTCCTCTGCATGGACAGACGTTGTGAATCCTGCAACGCAGTCAGGGGTAATCATATCCCCTACTAAAGACTGGATTTTTCATGTCAGCCGCCTGTCACATGGACGTTTCTGTCTTCTGTCCAGTTGTGCTCGAAGCTACCTTTTCAATAAAGTGCCTTTGTATCCTTTGGATTCCTTGCTTGGACGGTTTTGCTCACTTGTTCCATATTCTTTCATCTTGGGTATCTTATGATATGATTTGAGTCGATGTTGAGCACTTCTGCACGACGTTACATTCGGAAAACCGTCTCGTCCTTAAATTTTGTACGCCAGTGTAGTAAGAGCATGGCAAGAAAGGAATCTACAAGGGGCTTGCTGAAAGTAATTCCTCCTTCTTAATAACTTTTGAAATTTTAAAGTGATTTTAATGAAAATGCACTGACATATAGTATGATATGTGACCAATGTGGGAACAAATGTTTTTCAGAATCGGAAATAAAGATCATGAGGGACAGAGAAAAGCAACGAGCCGTAATTGAATCCCTGGAAGAAGAGGGATGTGAGGCTCCAGAAATCCACAGAAGACTCCTAGCGGTCTATGGAGCTGCCACAATCGATATCAGTAATGTCCAAAGCTGGATGAAGGTGTTTCGAGAGAGAGAGAAAGTTCAGTGTCGGACAAACAACGGAGTGGAAGACCCGCAAATGCAGTGACAGATACCAACAGTGAGCGAGTGAAAGACCTCATCACAGCTGATCATCGTGTCACCATCCAGGAGTTGCAACAATAAAAAGTGCTCACTATGTGCAGACATTGAAGAAACTAAAGAAAGCTATCAGAAGGAAAAGACGTGACATTCCACTTTATAATGTTGTTTTACACCATGATAACGCACGTCCTCATACCTCAATGGGCACTTAATTAGCTATTGCCAGAATAGGACAGACGGTGATGCCCCAACACCTTGCAGTCCTGATTTGGCACCCTGAGACCTTTTTCTGTTTTCCCCTTTCAAAAACACCCTTCATGAGGAACGCTTCGACAATGGACAAACGTTAAACTGGCTGTCAACTTATGGGTGAAACGACCGCCTCAGGAATTTTTCCAAAAGGGATTTTACCTATGGGTTCAAAGATGGCGGAAAATGTATAGAACGTGATGAGCAATACTTTGAATAGGCTAGCATTATTAACAATATGTCCTAGTATTTTGCCACCAAGTTTCAGATTTTTGCTTCTACAAAGAAAAATCTTATGTGGGACGAGGCATTATTTTCAGGATGCCCTTTATATACCTCCCCATATAACTTTAAGGCTTAGCATGACTTAACTTCAATCTTACCTTGACTTCAATCCTACAGCTTTTCGCTTAACCCTGATTGCTTCTCAGTCGTTTATAGCAACTAAGAATCATAAGTGCACATACACTGAAGAACCAAAACATTATGACCAGCGCGTCTTTATGCAAATCGATGCATCTTCAAGTAAACGACGGCGCATGTGAAGGTCGTGTAACGATATGAATAACACCTGATACTGAGCTCCGTTAATCAGAGCTATTTTTAGTACGGCTTGTTGTAAAAAAAAAAAAAAAGATCGTGCTTATGTTATCGGTTTGTCCGTCCGTCCGTCTGTAGACACGATATCTCTGCAACTGATAGTTCAATTTGAAAAATTCTTTTTGCATTGGGAAGCTTGAAATCTGCGAATAATGATCCTTCATTTCATTTTTTTAACGATGCAAAATGTTTTCGCTAGGGGGCGTAAATGCAGATGATATCGAATTTTAAACCCATTCTTATCCATATATTTGCTTCTAAAAATCCAGTTCAAAAAATTATTCTACTATTCGATTCCATTCATGTCGCAAATTATTTTAGGCATAATCACTTTCCCAAGTTATGCATAGATTCTTCGTTAGGGGATTCTTCGTTAAAGTAAATTGCTTCCCCCCCCCCCCGATTTCTCTGCTTCTGAAACTCCGATTTTAAAACGTTTTCCTTCAGCGAATACAGCTCGTGATGGAAAATATTTTGCATATAATTTCTAATTTTTGGTATAGAATGGTTTGGCAACAAGGAGGAGTAAGTGTTGATTCCTGCTTCAGATGTATTTGCAGTAAAAACTGAGCTTCTAAAATTTCGATTGAAAAAATTATTTCGTCTACCAATACTACTCACGTAGACAAAGCTTTTCGGAATATCTTCTTAAAATAATGCACGGATTCTCCGCCAGGGGGCGTAAATATATATCCTGTTTTTGTCAATATCTCTACTTCTAATGGTCCTATTTGAAAAATTTCTTCTTTGTTGGACAGAGTTTCCGGTCAGACATGTTTCTAATATAACTTCCAAATTTTCCAGTAGTTCATTGATTTTTCCCTAAGAGGAGTAAAGAAGAATTCCGCTTTCCCCGCTTCTAAAACTCCGATTTGAAAAATTCTTCCAGCACCGGATACAACTCCTGGTGGGAAATTTTTGTTGTGATTTCTAATTTTTTTTTATAAAATATGGTTTGGCCTCCAGTGGGCGTCAGCGAGAAATTTCTGCTTCGTAGGTATTTGCAGCAAAATCTCAGCTTCTAAAACCCGACTGGAAAAATTCTTTCGTGCACCGATACTAATCACATCGAAAAACCTTTTGAAAATACTTTTTTGATAAAATAATGCATGGTTTTCCCACCAGGTGGCATGGATGCATATCTTATATCTGTTGATATCTTTGCTTCTAAGAGTCCTATTTGAAAATCTCTTTCTTTGTTTGAGAGCGTTTTCGCTGCGAAACGTTTCTCATTCATGTAATTTCAAATTGTTCTTAACGCACAAGTCTACAACCAGAGGGCGTAAGCTGTCGTTTTCGTTTACAGGAATGTCTGCGGAATTAAAAACCCGATTGAAAAATTTCTTTCTTCGGTCAGATACTACTGTTTTCCACACCGGTTCCATTGACTTTGAATAGCTTTGATAAATTTAATTCGCATCAGAACGGATTCAAAACACGTGCTCATTACACCGGAAAATTCGGTGTCATCTTTCTTGTTGCTCTTCATATGCAAAAGGCGGCGGTCTTAAGCGAGTATGACAAAATCTCAATTGTAATGGCCAGATGACAGGGAAAGAGTACTTTTGAGGCGGCAAAGCTTGCGGCGGGATCACGATCAGCTGTAGTTAGAACATTCAAAAGTGGTCTGAGGGAGGAAAAAACACGAGACGCCAGTAAGGTTTACGTCAATCACGGTTTACTGATGCTAGAGAGGAGCCAAGACTATAAAGTAGAAGAGACACTGTAGCGCAACTGACAGAGAATTTGAATGCTGGTGACGAGAGTAATGTGTCACAACACACAATATATCGAACATTGATGAAAATGCGGCTCAGTAGCTTCAGGCTACTCCGAGTAGCCATGCTAACCTCTGTTCACTGTCGAAAGCGCCTACAGTAGGCACTCGGGCGTTAAAACTATACCTTGAATGCTTCAAAGAAGGTCGTCTGGTCTGATGAATCTCGTTTCCTATTGCATCATGCTGATGACATGGTACGTGTACATCATTTACCTGGGAAATTATTGGCACCACGATGCCCCGTGGTAAATGCGGCTCCGTAGCTTCAGGTCACTCCGAGTAGCCATGCTAACCTCTGTTCACTGTCGAAAGCGCCTACAGTAGGTACTCGGGCGTTAAAACTATACCTTGAATGCTTGAAAGAGGGTCGTCTAGTCTGATGAATCTCGTAGCTTCTAAAATGCGGCTCCGTAGCTTCAGGCCACTCCGAGTAGCCATGCTAACCTCTGTTCACTTTCGAAAGCGCCTACAGTAGGCATTCGGGCGTTAAAACTATACCTCGAATGCTTGAAAGAGGGTCGTCTGGTCTGATGAATCTCGTAGCTTCTAAAATGCGGCTCCGTAGCTTCAGGCCACTCCGAGTAGCCATGCTAACCTCTGTTCACTGTCGAAAGCGCCTACAGTAGGCACTCGGGCGTTAAAACTATACTTTGAATGCTTGAAAGAGGGTCGTCTAGTCTGATGAATCTCGTTTCCTATTGCATCATGCTGATGACATGGTATGTGTACGTCATTTATCTGGGAAATTATTGGCACCACCATGCCCCGTGTTACAAAAGCAAGCCAGCGGAAGAAGTGTAATGCTTTGGGCAATGTTCTGCTAGGAAACCCTCGATCCAGTCATTCATGCTCAGGAAACTATGACGTCTACTGCGTATCTGAACATCATTACGGATCAGGTATGTCCTTTCATAGGAAAAATATCCCTCTTTATTAGTGCCTTCTTTCAGCTGGGTAATGCTCCATGCAGTAGCTGACTGGCCAGCTTGCCGGACGGCAAGTGGTCCCCTGATGAAGTGTGCCCCCTTAAACATTAGACAATATGTGGAAATCATTGCTGTATCTTCTAGCGAATGTGAAAGACGTTGTACTGAGACGAATTTCAGAATCACTTCAGTTAGGTCTTCCGTGTCAATCACAGCAATAACCTCATTATTATTCTTAATAATTGTTATGCCTTCCCTACCCCAGTTTGGTCCTACAAAACACTCTTCTCGATCGTGGCTCATTTGAGGTCACCATTCGGTAGTGGATACGAAAAGCAAGGAGCGGACGAGAACAGTAGAAATATCTCAAGAGTTAAAAATCATCTTAATAATACACAGTGCGTCAAAGAATTTTTAAGACTGGGTCTGTAAAATGAAATAGAAACAAGAAATTATAATTTGTTTTGGTTTGTTATTCAAAATAAGTCTCTCCGGCTTCAATACACTTGTTACAGCGATTGAATAATGATTCGAATGCCTGTTCCAGTTCACTTTGCGGAATTGCCTCCAACGCGCGCGTCGCAGGTGTTTGTATGGTCGAAATATCATAAAAAAACACCCTTTTAACAACATTATAAGTTTTGGGAACAAAGAAAAGTCGCAGGGTGCTAAATAAGGCAAATACGGTGGAGGATTCAACACACAGACGTTATTTTTCGCCAAAAATCTACGAACAAGAAGTGAGGTGTGACTGGGTGCATTATCGTGCAACAAACACCAACTGTTTTCATCTCGATATTCTGGACGAATGCGACGAATTCTGCCCATCAAACGCCTCAAAACATTTAAACAAAACTCACCAGCAATTGTTTGTCCACTTAGAACAAATTTTTTGTGGATGATACCCTTACTATAGAAGAATGTAATGAGCATTGTTTTGATTTTTGATGGAACTTTTCTTGGTATTTTAGCTTGTGGCGAGTTTTTTGACTTCCATTCCGCACTTTGTCGCTTTGTTTTAGGATCATATTGAAAACACCATTTTTTAATATGATCCTAAAACAAAGTTTGGATCATTTTCAGCGGCTGAAATGATGTCTCTGAAATGTGCACTTCTTGATTTTTGTTCATTGGTTAACGTGTGTGGAACAAATTTAGCAAAGACTTTTGTTTTGCCCAAATCTTCATGAAGGATGGTTCGAATCGTTTCTTTGTTGATGTTTAAAGACTCTTCCATCATTCTTAGTGACGCACATTGATTGTTTGCCCCGAATCACGCACTTTTTCAATAATCTCATGTGTCCTAGATGAACTTGGTCTTCCGGTATGCTTATCATCTTCTAGCGTCTCTCTTCCGTCCAAAAAACGTTTGTGCCACAGGAAAACATTTGATCTAATTAAACAAAACTCACCGTAAACTTGTTTCATCATTTGGTACGTTTCCGAGGCACTTTTACCAAGTTTTGCGTTAAATTCAATAACTGCCCTTTGTTCCATCTTAATAATTCAACATGAAAAAAATTTTACTTCCCTAATGAACGGCCGTTCCGTTTGAGTTACTTTAACAACTGCGCAGTACTTTTGGCAGAAAGCAATCAGATGGTCACGGTTTATAACGCATTCACGATTACACTGGTGGCGCCATCGTAGGCTGAAATCTAGCGCCAGTCTTAAAAATTATTTGACGCACTGTGTATATAGAACGTATTTTTCCTATAACTTAGCGTCAGCCATAGATTACTAAAACTTAAAGTTAATATATTCAAAAAAAACAAAATTTTAATGACCCATTAATACACACAATTGACGTGGATTAGGAGCATCAAACAGAAAGCAACGCTCTTTCCACGTTTATAAGTGAGTCACGGAAAAATTCGCATTGACCGCCACCGGGAATCGAACCCAGAGTCTTCCAGTTACGCGCCGGACATGCTACCACTGCACCACGGCGGCCTAAAATTCTCCAGACCCACATACGACTAACTGCTAAGCCACATAGCAGGTTGCTTCTTGGAGCTCCGTACAATGGTGGGGATTCACTAAAGATGGTAAGCAACAACTGAACAAATAACTAGGAGGCGAATGAATAATTAATACACACAACTGACGTGGACTAGGAACATCAAACAGAAGTCATCGCTCTTTCCACTTTTATAAGTGAGTCACAGAAAACTTCTCATTGTGGCGCAGTGGTAGCATGGCTGGCGCGTGACTGGAAGACCCTGGGTTCGATTAACGGTGGCGGCAGATGATAATTTTTCCGTGACTCACTTATAAACGTGGAAAGAGCGATGAATTCTGTTTGATGTTAATGACCATTTAGTAGCTTCAAAATATAATAAAAGTTCCAATATTATTACTGTATGCAAAAATATTGGAGCTTTACTATATTGTACACTTTACTGCCAGCAATATATAAAACATATGAACACTATAATTATTAAAAAATATAAATTTATTTCGCAAAAATTTTAATTGTACCTTTTCCCCACTTATGTATTTTTTTGAAAATTTTATTTATTTATTTTAAAAATTCAATGATAGATTTATAGTTATGGGTGGGGCCCTCTTTGTCTTCTGTCAACCAATATTTTTAGGCAGAGTCCGCTACTGGCTCCATGCCACATTGCCGGGATTGGTCGACATTGGTTCTTGAAGCATTAGGAAGATTCCGAGATATGGCCTTGGCCTCTAAACCCCTTAGATATCAATCCGATATAGCCTCTGTGGTTTGTGTTGAAACAGCAAATCCGATCTGCAGCGACTCAACCACGTGACATGCGACAATTAAAAGATATGCTGATAACGTGTTGGTACGAGATACGACAAAACACCTTTAGAAATGTTGTAAGATCTATGCCTCAACAGATAAGAGCTGAATTGGCTGCACTTGGAGGACCAAGATCATATTAGGCAGATGGTGATATTGTTTTAGCCCTTCGGAGTACAAGGTATTGCAATAATATACCCAGGATTCAAAGTGACAACAAAAGTCTGTGACATATACACTCATTTAATATTCCTTTTAAGTTTCTTTCTCTATCTAAATTTGAGTTCGTTCTCCTTCGCGTTTCTCAAACTTAACGTGATATCTTCTCTCTCGCAAGAGTATTGTTGGCAACACCTTGAGGTCAGAACGTATGATGTGTTATAAAGTACAAGTTTGTCCGCGCCGGACATCGAATCTGGGTCCCCTCACTCCGGAGTAAACTAAGCTACACAGACATGTGCTCTCACTGCTATCTGCCTCTTATCTCATGAGCGTCCTGCGGTGCAGGCACGTCACAGTCACAGTGTGTACACCGATGAGTCATTGCATTATGAACGCCTACCTAATGAGCTGTAAGGCGCCATTTAGCCCGATAAACAGCTGTCACTTGGCAAGCCATCGATTCGATAAGGTGGCGATAGGCATCCTCGGGTATTTGGTACCATAATGCCAACAACAGGTCCTCAAGTTCATGTACATTTCGGGGTGGTGGTGATTTAGCGCGAACCCGCTTTTCCAAGTCGAACCACGAATGTTCGATTGGGTTCATGTCAAGTGAATTTGGAGGCCAGCGCATTAACAGAAAATCACCAGCATGTTCCTATAACCACTCGTTGGGAATTCTGACAGTTTGGCATGCCGCCATTACCAGCAGGAAACGCATGAATGAGTGAACGTGGTCCCCAACGATGTCCGGATACCTGACAGCTATCAGGGATTGTGCTACTGGGATAATGGGACCTAAAGTTTCCCAAAAAAGTATCGCCCACAGCATAACGCCTCCTCCACAGGCATCTTTCAGCCCAACAGTGAATCCAGGTGTCATAACCTCCGCTGGTAATCGGAGTATCCGCACTCAGCCGTCTACATGATGCACAAAGAATCTTGATTCGTCAGACCAGTCCCCTTTCTTCCAATCATCTACTGTCCAATCTACATGATTGTGGGCCCATTTCATGCATTGTTGGCAATGACGTGCAGTTTTCCACATCCGTATGACGAGAAACTGCTGGGTCTTTGGCAAAGCAGGCCCATGAGCAGCAGGTTGCGATGAACTGTGTGCTGTAACACATTGCTCTTATCACCACTATTGTTGCTACGGAAGATTTGTCGCACTGTTGCCCTGATCTCTCTGTGAACAATGAGCGACACTCTCCGCTCTTCGTTCGCATTAGTGACCTGCGAACGATACACGGCTGGACGACGGTTCGTCGTTTGGCCATCTGTGCACCAATTTTGATACACACTCACTAAAGTGGAACGTGAACAACCCACAAGCCGCATTGTTTGCGAGATCGTAGTTACGAGGCACTGAACCATCAAAATTTGTCATTTATCAAATTCCGATAAATCGGCAGCTTTTCCCATTCTGACTCCGAACACTGTATTAACCGAAAGCCAGTCCTCGGGTTTTATATATAATGGGCTATGAACTTCACCTGCGCCACCGTTCGGTCTCTAGGCGCGAAGCGCTCATTTCTCTAGGGTGGAAGTGGTCATAATGCAATGGCTCATCGATGTATGTGTCAGATGAGAACTGCACGATATATTATGTTTGAGCAGCAGCAGTATGTGAAGTTGTCGGTAGTATAAGGATATAACAGTTGCGAAATTGAGTTACTTGTATTTCTGATCTTTTGAGGTCTGCGTATTAAATATTTAGTGTTGATGTTGTTGTGTTTTCTTTCGCTAAACATTCCCTCACCAGTAAATTGGATTAGTTGACTAATATTGTTGAAGACTGAGTTGTGCTAAAGGATATTTAGTTGAATAAAAACTAATCGTGAGTAACATTTTCTGAAGTACTTGAATGACTCATGTTTCACTGTAAGAGAAGTTGTGAGACTGATCTATGTAGTGTTCAAGTTGTGAGACTGATCTGTGTAGTGTTCAAGTTGTGAGACTGATCTGTGTAGTGTTCAAGTTGTAAGACTAATATGTGTAGTGTTCAAGTTGTGAGACTGATTTGTGTAGTGTTAAAGTTGTGAGACTGAACTGTGTAGTGTTTAAGTTGTGAGACTGATCTGTGTAGTGTTCAGGTTGTGAGACTGTGAAGTTGTGAGACTGATCTGTGAAGTGTTCAAGTTGGGAGACGGTGAAGTTGTGAGACTGATATGTGTAGTGTTCAAGTTGGGAGACTGTGAAGTTGTGAGACTGATCTCTGTAGTGTTTAAGTTGTGAGACTGATTTGTGTAGTGTTAAAGTTGTGAGACTGAACTGTGTAGTGTTTAAGTTGTGAGACTGATCTGTGTAGTGTTCAAGTTGTGAGACTGTGAAGTTGTGAGACTGATCTGTGTAGTGTTCAAGTTGTGAGACTGATCTGTGTAGTGTTCAAGTTGTGAAACTGATCTGTGTAGGGTTCGGACAGCCATATTTCCACGAATAATACAAGTCTGCTTACGAGAATGCAAATGAAATACAGTGTACGCAAAGAAGAAATAAAGATTTCGTAAAATTTTTGACAAAATTCTGAACTGAAAATGTAAATATAAAAAATCTAGGCCTGTCAGCTTAACAGGAAGTAATAAAGAGATTACAGCTTTAAGTATATCATCGGTCTCAGACGTTGAAATGAGTATGAAAGAAGAACACCTGATGAATCCCTACCATGGATGATTAATGTATTAGTCGAGTGTAACAGTTACATTGAGTGGATCTTCCTCGGGTGAACGTAAGCACTTTTCAAGACAGATTGTACGTTCACTTCAGACGACGTAAGGCTTATATTTGATTTTTTTAAGCCAAATCTCTCACTGTGGGTGAAACAGTAAAGGTATGACACAGGAAAATCATATGTTCTCCTGAAAGACGACAGCTAATTGTATGGTATAATATTAATATGCACTATATTGACAAAAATCACCGGGCACCCCTTCAAAAGAAAAGGAACAGACACGCTATGTTGGTAAGATGCACGGTACAGCTGTAAACGGTATAAAAACAAGCCTGCAGCTAACCACGATCATATCTCACTGTGAGGTTGAATGAAAATGTCGCGGAGGGAGAGAACTTACATTGAGAAAAGAAAGATCGTTGCGTGTTATATCAGTGGGTTGCCCATAAGAGAATCCAAGAGGCGTTTAAACATACCCAAGTCAACTGTTTTGGATGTACTGAATAACTGGAAGACACATGGCGTGCCAGAAGCAACCAAACGTACCGGCAACTTCACATACTGCTGCTGCTCAAACATAATATACTAATGGAAATCAGTGATAGAGGACGTCGAACCCTCAAGAGAGTCGTTACAGCTAATCGACGCAGTACTGCACAAGACCTCAGTGTACAGGTGAGTAAAAATGCTGGAACCTCGGTACATACACATACCATTCGCCGAGAACTTCATTCAACGGGTTACCGTGGTCGTGCGGCTGCTCATAAGCCTTTCATCTCCACTCGTAATGCTACTCGTTGTTTAGCATGGTGTAAAGAACATTTATCGTGGACCGTAGATCAATCGAAACGGGTTCTATGGACTGATGAATCCAGATACACGATCCATCAGCCTGATGGCCGTGTGTAGGTATGGCGGCATCCGGGGGAACTATTTACCAGAGTGTACTGTTCCTACGGTCAAGTTTGGAGCTGGCAGTATACTCGTGTGAGGTGTTTTTCGTGGTATGGCCCGGCCTATTGGCTATCGTGGACAAACCTGTTAACCAGCACGTCTACCTCGATATTCTGGGCAATTATGTTCTGCCAACCCTGTGGCAATACTATGGAAACCGAGTCTTGTTGGTATCAACAGGATAATGCACCGAGCCATAAAGAAAGGGCCGTTACGGCGTGGTTTGTCGATAATTCCGTATCGTGTGTGGACTGGCCAGCACAGAGCCTTGATCTTAATTCCATAGAGCACCTATGGGATGAATTAGAGCACCAGATAAGAAGTTTGGAACCAAGACCTACTACTAAACAACAGTTAGCGGCAGCATTATTTACTGAATGGAAGGGTATACCTATCGCTGTGTTCCGAAACCTTGTCGAAATCATGTCTCGAAGGGTCAGATCATGCATTGAGGCAAAGGTGGACTGACACCGTACTAATGTATGTCGATACATGCTATGTTGTGTTTCTGTTCAAGGAATCTGGTGACTTTCGTCAATGTAGTGTATACGCATTTTGCGGTTTTCTAATTAACACAACATCGTTTTGAAAATAGGTTGCTTAAATGTGTGAATGTAGTGTCAAAGGCGTGGCATATTGTATCAAGTGACGTCGTTGGCATGAAGCCTAACATTGGATCACTGATTTAAAGCAGCTGAAAGCGCATTCAAGCTAAATATGTTGTACAGAATATTAGACATACAGAGTTTCGACAAAATAACGTGAAACCCTGGGAAAAGTGACAATATGACTTCATTAATATGGTGTTGGACAACCATTTGCATTTAATTTAGATTCCAACCTTCTTGGAATAGATTCATTCAAGTTTTGAAAAATCTACATTGGAAAGCTGTACCATTGATTGAACGTCAGCCGATTGCTTGAGAAATGCTGGATGATGAGCGTCAGCCAATTGCTTGAGAGGCTGCGTGATGACCGCATTATTATCTTGAAAAATGGCATCACTCTTGGAAACAATATTTGGACCGTAGGATGCACCTGATAACCTAGAATGCCCAAGTACTCGATCGCAGTAACTTGACCATGTAGTGTAATGATGAGGCCAACCGAGTACCAAGAAATGGCATCACTCTTGGAAACAACATTTGGACCATAGGATGCACCTGATTACCTAGAATGTCCAAATTTTCGCTGACAGTAACTGAACCATATAGGGTAATGATCGAGTCAGCCGAATATTAAGATATGTCCGTCCAAATCATTGGAGATTCACCCCCATGTTCAGCAGTTGGAACCAGACATTCAGAATTGTACCCTTCCTGGGGTACAATTAGGAATGTCTGGTTCCAACTCCATTCATACGCGTTCGGGTCACAATATGGTGACCACCACCTACTTTTGACGTCAACAACGCGTAGCCAGTGAATGAAGACACTTGTTGTGAGATGGCTTGGAGGGTATATAAGGTGTGCTGCAGGCATTATGGAAACATATCACTCGTTGCTGTTACGGATAAGAAGAACTATTTTTATCAGATTTGCAAAAACCATGATTATCGGCTTTCGGGACAAGGGTGGTAGTATTTCTCAAACAGCGCAGTTTGTGTGCTGCTGTGGTTAAAGGGTATCGTGATTGGAGAAATGGCACCACTGCAAATAAGCGACGTAGAAACTGCGGCGCACCACGAGCCATTGATGTGAGATGTGAACGTCGGCTTCGAAGGTGCTTGAAGACCGATCGACACGCTACAGTGGAGCAACACACTGGCCGTATGAACCAGGGAGTTACCGGAAGTGTGTCTAAAATGACAGTTTAGCGAACCCTGCTCAAAATAGGGCTCCGATGCAGACGGATGGTCACTCTACCTATGCTAACAAAGGTGCATCGGCAGAAAAGGCTTACATTTGCACGTCACTATCGTATTTGGACCTCCGCTGATCGACAAAAGATTGCCTTCTCCGATGAATCGCGTTTTCTGCTTCATCTAACCGATGGACGTTGGCGTATAAGGCGAGAAACATCGGAGAACAAACACTCTTCAACCTTTGCTGGAAGAACGCTAGCTGGTGTGGGCAGCGTTATGGTCTGGAGAATATTTTCTTATCATTCTCTGGGTCCAGTGATAACTATGGAAGACACTATGGACAGAATTCCTTATGAATGCGGGTGGGAGCTTCCAGCACGACAATGCGACGTGTCACACAGCTAGAAATGTCCGAGAGTGGTGGAAGAGCATTCAAAGTACTTCCCTGGCCGCCTAATTACCCAGACATAAACCCAATTGAGCATCTGTGGGAGCAGCTCGATCGTGTAGTTCACTCTAGGGATCCTCTGCCACGCATTCTCCCGCAGCTGTCAGATGCACTGCAGTCAGCCTCGGTCCACATCCCTGTGAACACATTTCAGCACCTTGCTGAGCCACTCTCAGGCCATCTAGCAGCTGTCCGCGCTGCACACGACGGTAACTCTGGATATGAGTTGGTGGTCACAATGATAAAACTCGACCATGTATAACTGACGTACTGTTGGAAATAATGTAAAAGAGGACTCATTGAACCGTATCGCACGCTTCCAGTCATTCGCTGTCCAGGTTTTATGCTCATGACACCATCCGTTTTGCAGTTTAGTGTTGGTCTCTGTGATCAAAAGTTTAGAAATTGCACCTCGTTAATGGATGTTGGCTTTGTGAAGTTTTCTGCAGACGGTTTTCATGGAAACAGGCTCTTCGAGATGGATACTGAGTTCCGCTGTTACGTATTCTACAGTAGTTCTGTGCTCTTTGGACACAATCGGTTTTAGTGTTTGACGGTCCCTCTCATTCACTTTCAGTTTTCGCCAACTATTCATCTCCGCCAATGGAGAATTGTCATGCTTTCTGCACGCAGTCGTAGCCGTGGAAACTCTTGCTTTTGAAACATCAAACAGTTTGGCTGTTAGGATTACAGGCGCTCCTGCTAAATGGGTTCCCACGATTTGTCATCTTTGGAAGTCTGACAAGTCACAAATTCAACTGACCTCTCGTATTAACTGCTGTTGAATGCAACCTGTACTACACAGGCATACAACCTGGAGCAGTGGCGTACTCAGGGGAGGGATGCAAAGGACCATATGCACCTCCCAACATAATTTTGCCTAGTATTAAACATTGAAAAAAATTGTCCTCGACGTTATTTTGCTAGTCGCTAATCTGGTATTCCTTAAATTGCTCTTAGTTACTTCTTTATTTGGAATGGTCACACGAGGTCACATATGCCTATTATGCCGCCCCGGTGGCGCAGTGGTCTAAGGCGCTGGCCTCTAATCATTCGTCCGTAAGGGGTCCGGGTTCGAATCCCGGTGAGGCATGGATGTTGTGTTTGTCTTACGGCACTGGCTCTCTCCCTTCCCTGGAACCAGTGACCCTAAATTAGGGACGGGCGACTGCTTATAGCCCATTGAGTTGCTCACGGTGGTCGTTAAACCTCCAATCAAAAAAAAAAAAAAAAAAAAATGCCTATTATTAATGCCTATCCCACCTGTGCGCATTTCCCACTCGTATGCCACCAAAGAAAGAAAGGAGCGAATTCGCGAAATGGTGTTGTGTGTTGTAGTCGTCAGAGCGTCAGTTTAATGTATAGTGGGGAGGATGGGGGGGGGGGAGCCTGGGAGATTGAGGGAGGGGGGGCTAACCCTTTTAATTTAAGTACATGCCATACAAATATAAAAATGTCTTTTCTCATGCACATTTTTTTCGCCACTTTTAGAAATTAATGATATCGTAGCTGCAGTGATAAAACCAAGAATGTGAGAATTTTTCGATTGTTGACTTTATATAAAATTTTATTCACTGATGCATAATACAGATGGAACTTGATGTAAATGTTATGTATAGTGCTTGAACAGTCTGATGTAATTGCAGAAGTGATTCTTTGGTGAAATTTAATTTTCAAATAGCGAAAATTCAAACTACACATATTTCGCATTTGTGGTTTTGACATTGCGGCGACGATATACAACCCCCAAAATTAATTTCTGGGTACGCCACTGACCTGGAGAATATATACGAAGAAAAGATACACAAAAGATAATCACAATGCTTGAGGTTTTCAGTATAGCCTACAGGAATAACATTAACCCCTATAATCATGCCGTTCATATTATTTTGTTTAACTCCTCCATGCACTGTGTAAAATAAGAGGTGCGAATTCACGGAAAATTTCTGAAAAAAACGTGCAGCAAAGCTGCTGGTAAATGTTAGTCTTTTTCAGTAATTTCCATTTCTAAAAGTGCCTGTTTTTTTTTAGCTTCCGTATTTTCATATTTTCCGTAGTCAGAAATTCCGTTCATTTCAGATTTTTCCGTATGTAAACTGAAATTCCGCAAAATCGACGAACCTGTATTTTTCAGACCGTACAGCAGTTATTCCTTCCGCTGCAGTCAGGATCGAACCCCCGTTGTTTGGGTTGGTTTAACAGTACCTTGCCGCCCCGGTGGCGCAGTGGTCTAAGCGATGGCCTCTGATCATTCGTACGAGTTGGGTCCGGGTTCGAATCCCGGTGAGGCATGGATGTTGTGTTTGTCTTACGGCACTGGCTCTCTCCCTTCCCTGGAACCAGTGACCCTAAATTAGGGACGGGCGACTGCTTATATCCCATTGAGTTGCTCACGGTGGTCGTTAAACCTCCAATCAAAAAAAAAAAAAAAAAAAAACAGGTACCGCACGCCTTGAACCACAAACGCTCGGAAATCCAAATCACGTACACCATAAAACAAATTGCGCGACGCTTAATTTATTTATTTATTTTTTTGTTTTTGATGCGAGTGATTTAGTCATTTTATTTCATGTAGTAGCTTATTATTTTTCTGAATAGGTTTGTAATAATGTTTTTTTCTGTAGGACTTTTCAGAAATTAAGCTCTTCATCGTGATTTTTCTAAGCAACAAAATGGTTTGCAACTTGATTTTTTTAAACTGACAATGACTTTTAGTTATCTTTTAAAAAGGGGAAATGTACTTTTTTTAGTATTATTTCACAAAAAAAACCCTTCTAAATATATAATTTGCTCTTGATAGCTATAATAGCTTTTGTCTTAAGTGGTATAAAGGCTGACACATAGACATCGTATAATGATCTGTAGAATAAGTTAAGCACCCGGTTTCTTAAAGTAAAGAAATATACTGTATAATAAATTGCTTGTGCACAAAATAGGAAAGAGGAGAAGAAATATCCTGTACCACAAGAAACAAAATTCATGCAATATGCTATCCACAATATCCGATTATGCTACGGAACTTCAAAATTCAACAGATGATGAGAATTTAAAGTTTAATCAGACCTCAAATATTCTCACCAATCACTTTCATTACCGGCAGTTTCTCATCATACGGATACGGAAAAAGTGAGAACGGAGTTTTTCTGTTAATATATAAAAGACATTGCGGAAAAGCTTCTGAAAACTTAGAATTATCCGTTAATATATCTCTAAAACGGTAATTTACTGTCAAATAAGAGAGAAACTTAGGAAAGGTTTCTGAAAATTCAGAATTTTCCCGTGGTACGAAAAATCCGTGAAATTCAGGTTTCTTTCCGTCATTTCACGGAAAAAATTGTACCAAAAATATGCTTCTTTGATTCACGAAAAAAATTACGGAAAGTGGGTCGTGAATTTCAGAAAATATGTACGGTGTGTGTAACATAAATTAAAGTAAGAATTATCCATATTCAAAACTTTTTCAATAATTTTGCAATTTTGGAGCTTCAAAAAATGCTTACACTGACGAAAAGTGTTATTATAAAATGTACAGTTACTTCATGAAAAATGTATAATGAAGGCATGCGTAAAATTTCTTCATTCAGCTTTTGTAAATATGTTCGAACAACTCTATGAAAGAAGAAATTAAATCGATAACTTCCATAAAAGAACTCCAGAATTGCAGTTCACAGAGCAGTATACACTGAGTGGCCACTTTATTATGGCCACCCCCTCAGTACTTCGTTGGGTCACCTTTTGCCTTTAATACTGCGTAGATTCGTCGTGGCATGGACTCCACGGGATGTTGATAGGTGGTTCGTGGAATCTGAGACCATGCTTGATGAATAGCACTTTCCAGGAGTGTGAGATTGCAGGGTTGCCGATCCAGCTGTCTGATGGCTCATTCAACTTCATCCCACAAATTCTCAATGGGGTTGATATCTGGAGATTGTGGGGGCCACCTAAGCAAAGTAAACTCCCCGGCATGTTCCTCAAACCAATCATGTACAATACGAGCACTAGGGCTGGACGCATTATCTTGTTGGAAGTAGCCATCGCCATTGGGATAAACCATCCACATGGCAGGATGCACTTGGTCTGCAACGATGCTTAGATATGATGTGTCAGTCAAACGTTGATCAACACCAATTAAAGGGTCCAAAGCCTGCCAGTAAAACATTCCCCAAACCATAACGCTGCCTCCTCCAGCTTGAAGGTTGTAGGTACATGCTTTCGTGCTCTTTCCGCCAAATTCTCACTCGGCCATCGACACGGTGCAACTGAAAACGTGATTCATGAGACCACATAATTTGTTTCCAATTATCGACTGTCCAATCCTTGTGATTCCTGTGGGAACTGGAGGCGTTTCCTCTTGTTAACTACAGACAGCGAAGGTGTTCGAACAGGCCTTCGGCTGCCATATCCTATCCGATGCAGTGTACGGTGAACAATAAGTACAGAGATAATTTGAGGGGATCCTTGATTAAGATGGTCTGTAATTTGCTGCACTGTTGCCCTTCTGTTGTCTGTTACCAGTCTGAATACTCTCCGTTCCGCCCGAACAGTCACTAGTCGATGACGACCACACGTTACACGTAGAGACCCAGTTTTTTGGCTGACAGTCCAGTCTTTAAACACTTTAACAACATCTGTCTGGAACATTTCACGAATGCGGAGGTTTCGGTGATACTCGCTCCATGGCTCCGAGCTCCTACAATCATCCCACGTTGAAAGTCCGTCAAATCGCATTTTTTACCCATCTCGTCATCCCAAAATCACTACTACTACTGTCGCAAGCACTAAGCTTTCCCTTTTTATACTAGCCTCGCCTTTTGGCGGCAACAGCGTGCAGCCATAGCTCATTTGCTTAAAACTGTCAGGTGGTCATAATAAAGGGGCAACTCAGTGTACATACAATCCGACAATCGGCTTTTGGTTAGTAGTATTCGGGGTCAGAATGGGAAAGTTGCCTTGTGGCAAAGTTGCCTAAGCGCTGGCTTCTGACCATTCCTCCGAGATGGGCCGCCCTTGTGGCAAAATTACCTAAGTGGTGGCTTCTGACCATTCCTCCGAGGTGGGCCGCCCTTGTGGCAAAGTTGCCTAAGCGCTGGCTTCTGACCAATCCTCCGAGATGGGCCGCCTATGTGGCAAAGTTGCCTAAGCGCTGGCTTCTGACCATTCCTCCGAGTTGGACCTCTCTTGTGGCAAAGTTGCCTAAGCGCTGGCTTCTGGCCATTCCTCCGAGATGGGCCGCCTATGTGACAAAGTTGCCTAAGCGCTGGTTTCTGACCAGTCCTTCGAGATGGGCCGCCCTTGTAACAAAGTTGCCTAAGCGCTGGCTTCTGACCATTCCTCCGAGATGGGCCGCCTTTATGGTAAAGTTGCCTAAGTGCTGGTTTCTGACCATTCCTCCGAGATGGGCCGCTCTTGTGGCAAAGTTGCCCATGTGCTGGCTTCTGACTAATCCTCCAAGATGGGCCGCCTATGTGGCAAAGTTGTCTAAGCGCTGGCTTCTGTCCATTCCTCTGAGATGGGCCGTCCTTGTGACAAAGTTACCTAAGCGCTGGCTTCTGGCCATTCCTCTGAGATGGGCCGCCCTTGTGGCAAAGTGGCTTAAGCGGTGGCTTGTGACCATTCCTCCGAGATGGACCGCCCTTGTGGCAAAGTTGCCTAAGCGCTGGCTTCTGGCCATTCCTCTGAGATGGGCCGCCCTTGTGACAAAGTTACCTAAGCGCTGGTTTCTGACCATTCCACCAAGATGGGCCACCCTTGTGGCAAAGTGACCGACCTTAATCCCACAGAACACTTGTGGGACTATTTGGATCTACAGGTTCGACCCACGACCTCGTCATCTCGAAGACCTACGTGCCCTGCTGCAGTATGAATGAGCAGGTGTGTCTCGGGCAACCTTCCATGGCCTCATTGTTTCCATGCCACGCCGTTTCGCCACTGTCACCTGGACCAAGGGTGGTTATATTATTATGATACGATAGTCTATAGCTGCCTATGTACGTAAAATAATGCACTGAAAATCGGCGAATATACGAATTTCACTACGCGGAATACCCTCCCGCATTAACTTTTGCTTCAGATAAGCTGGAATATTCAAATTAGGATTGCTTTAAAATAAAACGCGCGGGTCTACTCACATTTTCTTGCTGGTATAGGCAGCACTTGCTCTCACTTCAGAGGCACGTCAAGCTGATTATGTCGCGAAGTCATCGTATGAATGATCTTCGGCGAGGGGGAGAGCGCACTGGTAGACAGAATATTCTAGAGCATTTAATGTTTCATAAAATGTCCTGTCAAGACTGTGGAGACAGTTTCAGCAGAAAGGAGATGTTCGTCGTCGACGAGGACTAACCCATTCCAGAGACACAAGAACTACTGGCAGTATCTGTATAACTCCGAATGCCAGACGGAGAAGAGAGTTGTTCGCCAGGCAACTCTCTTTGGAGATTGAAGCATCCACAGGAATCATTGTTCGAAACATCATGTTTTTAGCCTTTTTTTTTTTTTTGATTGGAGGTTTGACGACCACCGTGAGCACCTCAACGGGTTATAAGCAGTCGCCCGTACCTAATTAAGGTCACTGGCTCCAAGGAAGCGAGAGTGTCGGTGCCGTAAGACCAATACAGCATCCATGCCTTGCCGGGATTCGAACATAGACCCATCTAGGAAGGATTTGATTTTTGGAATCTGCGTTTAATGACCACCGTAGCAACTCAATAGGCTACAGTATAAGCACTCTCCAATTTATTTCCAATGGTTGCAGGGAAGGGAGAGAGCCTGTGCCGTAAGAAAAACGAAATATGCATGTCACACCGGGATTCGAAACCGGAGTCATCCCAGACGGGCGATTGCAAGCCATCGCTTGCAATCGCCCGTCTGGGATGGCTCCACCAACAAGGATGCCCATCTCCTAGGAATGGTCAGAAGCCAGCGCTTAGACCACTATACCACCCTGACTGGCCATCTAGGAGGAATGGTCAGAAGTCAGCGATTAGGCAACTTTGCCACAAGGGCGGCCTATTTCGGAGGAATGGTCAGAAGCCAGCACTCAGGCAACTTTGTCACAAGGGCGGCCCATCTCGGAGGAATAGTCGGAAGCCAGCGGCTATGATGGACCAGTGGTACCAGCGGTAACAGGTCATACAAGAAAACATTCCCCAGACATGCGCACTGCGACCGTTGGCCTGTATTTGACAGACGAGCGTGTCCGGGTGTTTGTTCTCGTGTGTCTGAATCTGCCACCGTTCGTCACTTCTGTGTAGTAGAAACCTCTATTCGTCGGAGAAGGCAACCTTTCTTCACTCTTCCACTGTGTAATGACGGTAGTCTCATGCGAACTGCAGGTGTCGTTACAGATGGACCTTGGTTAACATGGACGCCTTGACGCAGCGCCGACTCCGGAAACCCATGCGTAACAGGGTTCGCTCTAATGTTATCGGGGACATGTACCTATATTCTCCAGCGTTCATTTCGATGGTCAATTGCTGCACTGTTGCGCGTCGATTTCCTTTCAGCAGTCCGAATATGGCTGCTAAAGAGCAGTCGACGGGCAACGGATTTGTGAAGTCAGATGCTGACAGATAAACACACATAGCGCCGCGTATTGTTGGCCCCCGTAGGGTGAGGAGAACACACTCGGCTAGTTATCGAGATATCTGGGGTACGATCCCAGAGGTGTCTAAGTACAATTTCTCGGTTGCTGTGTGTTATTTCAAGAAAAACGTGGAAAGAGCGATGACTTTGTCCATTTAGATTGTCTCCACGTATTTGGAAGATTTCCACCTTCAGCAGTCGAGGGATGCGACGTCTCCTCTGGAGTCGATGGCCTTTGGGGCTACACTGTTATGACGTCATGAGGTACTCGGTGTGTCAGCGGTCCATTCTTGGTACACTCTTACTACAGCACCTGGAGAACAGCCTACGAAGTCTGCTATTTCGGGTAGCAGACGGTCATTCCTTTTTGAACGTCCGTCAAATCACTATCTCTGACCGTTGTCCTCACGTCGAGCACTATGGCTCATCTGTCCTCAACGGCCGCTTATATCTCCATGACGACATACTTGTCCCGTCCACTCTGACACGCCTGGGCGGGTTCACTGTGATTCCGGGGGTGGTCATATTATTCTGATACGACCGTTATTTTCCTTTGTTTTTGATCACCAGTGTATGTAGACAGATTTTATCAAGATTCCGACAAAAAGAAGTCTGACCTTTTAGATGTGTAAATATCATCAAAAAATATATATAATAAGCTTACTCCACCCTAACGGGAGAGCGAAAATATATATAATAAGCTTACTCCACCCTAACGGGAGAGCGATGTATCACATAATTTCTATAGTGCATGAATCGTTTATTATTATCACGAATGAGAGGCAGAAAGGAGTTTCTGAATCCTACTTATCGATTCAAATGTGTCATGCATTAAAGGATCGGAAAATGTGAACTATTTGTATACCTTTTTCCTTTTTTTTTTTTTTTTTCGAAGGACGTACTAAATCTGGAATGAAAAGGAAATTATAGGAGCAAAAACACAAAACAAGAAAAGAAATAAACTATTTCCACTTGCATTTCTGATAACTTACTGCCTCGGTTTCTCTTGTTGCTACGTACTTCATGACATACAGAATTTTAATAAATTGATTTTGGCACATCTATACTTCTGATTGATTCTGAGCGCATGTGTCCTTCGTGAAGGTTTCCGCTACTGCTCTTCTTTTTCTTCTCAAACATGCGGGTTTTGTAATCGTAGGCCATCGGAAAACGTTTTCACTAGAACCGGTGCTGTTGTTTGCCCCTTTTATTTATCGTTTCCTTCTTTCGATTTGATTTTAGTTGATCGATTTTCCCTCCGTTGTCCTCTGCTGCACTTTTACACAATTCATGAAGACACGAAATGCTGATCGTATCACTAAATTCTTTATGGCAAGCTTATTTTGCTGGTGCTCTCTCTCTCTCTCTCTCTCTCTCTGTCTTCGAGAAGTACAAGAATAGAAAAATCTTATAAATCTTCTGAATCATAAATTTGGAAACATTTCTAATCAATATAAACGCTGTGATTAGATGTTTCAGAATATAATAATTCAGCTTTCCGAGAAAAATAGTCTTCTGGTAGTTTTACAGGAAACAAAACATGAATAGCTTATTGGCACGAGATATTTTATAGCTAAAATGTATATTTTGCACCAGATCTAGCTCAGACAGGCTATTTAATGCGAAGCTGTAAAAGTTTCAAACATTTATGTGTGATAGCACTAATAATTCAATAATAAATTTGGAATTGTCTCCATGGGAGAAGTTTCATATGACTAACTTCTGGATATTTGAAAGGTTTTCCCCATTTTTTTCTCCCTTTGGATATATTAGCTATAATTAAATGGCTTGTGCTGTTAAGATCCGACAGATCGAGACGTCTTCTTTGCTGAACCCATCCCTACGGATTTGTGAAATTAGATGCTGACAGATAAACACGCATAGCGCTTTCGATTGTTAGCACCGTAGCGTAAAGCGAACGCATTCGGCTACTTATCGAGAGATCTGGGGTTCGATCCCAGCGGTGTCGAATAACAATTTTTGGGCTGCTGTGTGTTGGTTTAAGAAAAACGTGGAAAGAGCGATGACTTTTTCTGTTAACTCTGAATCGTTTTACAAGTAATTTTCTTTTCCTTACGTCGTTTGACATGCATCTAATCTAAACCAAAACAGAAAAAAAAACTATCTTACAGTGTTAGTTAGTCTGCTTTTAGTAAGTTGATTCATTGCCCCCGTTTCTGTAAGAACTGGTGACGTCCACTTGCTCCGCCAGAAGACTGGCTCCGCAAGTATAACTGGAACTCACTCGGATGTTTTATTTTGAAGGCGCTGTGAAAGCACCCCTGCCAGACTTCGACCCGAAGGCCGGAGCACTTTGCCAAAGTCACAGCTGACTACTGGTACACCCGTGGGACTATCACCGAATTCCTGCAGCCCCAGTCCCGTTGTCTGACGTGCGATTGGGCGAAAGGCCGAGTTGTGAAACCGACTGGAAGAGTTGTTCTGCCTCACGAGCATTTTTTCCCTCGGGACCGATTTGCCGTTTATTACTCACACACCAGCACAGTTACAACATCTGATAACAAACATCAAAATGGAACTTTCCCCTACGGGATTAGAAAGGGTAATTATGCATTTTTACATGGTGAGATGATAATGATTAATTTCAATGATAGGAATATGTACACATTTTCTTCCTCGTCTAGGATCCAGGGATAAAGTGCCGATCTTCATCTGTGCCCCTTTCTTCATAGGAGCCTTCTTGTGTCTCTTCATCTGTATCTTTGTGAAGATGACGTCCTCTGAAGCGATTATTTTCCGTACCATTTCGATGAGACCTTGCCTTGCCTTTGTTGACCTCAGACAAACTAATGTGTTTTCAATCTTCTCCGCCTCTGGTATCAGAATATTCCTCTTGCCTGAAAGAGAAGTGCAGTGAAGAACTAAATGTGCTATGTCGGCGGTCTTTGCTCTGCAGATCCACGCTGTAGTCTTAACTCCAAACCAGCAGAAATAATTCCGGGCAGATGCCATGGCCCAAACAGGGCCGTAACCACCGGGAGGGCAGGGAGGGCGGTTGACCTCCCAGAATGGTTATTCCGGGGGCGTACATTCCTGCTCTGGGGGATGCAAGAAATAGAAATTGTAACTAAAAAAGAAAGGTACACCCTTCAGCATTGACTTGGGTTAGTCTCATACAGTATTCTATGCAGTTAACTAAGGTAAAGAGAAAGGAGGGATGAACATCTCATATCCGTGAAGGGAATTTTCCAAAAGAGTGAATTGTATTCATAGGAAACAATATGCTGATATACCTAATCTCCATGACCTTTCCGACCATATCATTGGGATGAAGAATTAATTAATCATCTGTGCATTATCGTACAGTTCTCTAAGCGTCTAACTTATCGTTACATGTAAAGCTCCTTCCTCATTCTTATGTTCACTATTCGTTACTCATTCGTTCTGCGTTGGTTTATTTTTTGTTCTGCATTTCTGCGGAGTGTTGTATTGTCGGCATTCACGTAACGTTTACGCTTTACTTGGAATTTACAACGTGTGGTTCTTGGGTATTTACCTAGTTTTTACATTTTTTATAAACTTACGTCAAAAACCTGAAATGCGATTTTTGAACGATCATAATAATCTCCTATAACGGTGATGTGTGAGAAAGTAAAAACCACGTATTATTTGATTGGAACTCGAAGAGGTATAAAAATACATCTTCGAGTTGTTCAAAATTACGCCCCAAAAATAGCATAAAAAAGAGTTCAAAATTACGCCCCCTTCGAGTTCAGGGTAGTATAATTTTGAACTCGAATGAGCGTGATTTCAAGTCTCGTCCTCGTAGATAAGAATAGGTTGCAACAGCTCCTGGCCCGAGAATATTTGGTTAAGGAAACCGTTACATTGCGAGTCCACCTGGCGCAATCACTTTTGCTTTCAATGGGTGTAACCATTACCAAAGTTTTTCATGCAATTATTAAACGTTTCCGGGATCACAATCTTCCATTTATATGGCGTAATTGGGTTAATCTTTGGGGAGTGTGAGAGACATTTTAGCGCTTTGAGCACAATATAGTGCTCCTGGAAATACTGCGTTACGATCGAAGTCTTGTGACATGGCGCATTAACCGGGTGGAAGTAATCGTCTCCAGCAGGAAACACAATGTTACTGCAGTGGCGTATATTCGAGGCCAGCTAGGCTAGTTGTGGAACCCATCTCAGCAAAAACGGTCTTGCTGGACCTTTGCTGGCAGCCAGCACTATGTTGCCGCTGCCGAACCGTCAATAAAATGTCCGGGCGGCCAACAGAAGGGCCAGTAGTTCAGGTCAGCAACTGGCCTACAGTTTCCACCCCGTCAGTTGTCATATGCCACAACAGGGCCATCAGTTATCCATCATAGGCAGTAGCTGCCACAAGTGGTCCTTCAGCGGCCCTGCAAGCACGTGCCACGAATGATGGCTAGCCTAATGTGGTCCGCTAGTTTCCCGGCGGTGGCAGCCGACAATCACGCGACGTAACTGATGGCTTGCCGAATATTGTCTGCCGATTCCCCAGTAGTAACCATAAAAAACAAAATAATTAAGTATAACCGCAGTTTCCCAAAGTCACAACTACGTACTTTTTATTTCTCCTTATAAAACTTCCGAACCATAGCACCAGACTGGGGAATTTTTCTTAACATGTCCGGAAAAACGCCCGTTTAGATCTAGTTGGAAACGAACCAAGGACTGTCTGCATGGGAAGCGGACGGTCTACCAACCGAACTGATTTGGCACGCACGAGCGTGGCTTAAAGCTCACCCTCTTTGATGCAGAATGTGTAACAAATGGTTCTGTATTTAATTTTACAGTATTGCGAAGTATTTTTCATAAATGTCAGTTTCATGTAATTCATAAATTTATTTTTTCAAGGTACGATTGTTTTTTTCTACCTTAATGGAACTTCACTTTTTCAACGAATGTACCAACTGAAAGTCGCTTTCCAAAGTTTCGAGCTGTACTTTTTGTCTTGAAAGGCGATTGTTGAATTAATATATTTACCCGTCCATGTCACATTCTGTTACATTTTAAACGTTGTATCTTTCCTTTCCGCTGTCCGAAGCTACATTTGTTTTAAAGTGGAAATATATTTTATTTTACTTCTCATTATTTTTAGAAGTGAATTCCTCCAGTCTTGTGTATTCAACCCATGGATGAGCACATTATATCCACATAGCGTTGCTTTTCTTTTTCGTTAAGTAATTGCTAAGTTTTGTACGCGCTTTTTTTAACATAACGCTTTTTAAATGTTTTTCCAGGACTTTCGTTTCAAGCAGTTTACTGAATGTTAAAACGAAAGATTACACAGAAATTATTTCTTGTTATTCATAGGAATGGAGTGGGTGTTTTTCATGGCTGTAATCTAGTATTTCATGGCTTAATCTGATTCTTTCGTAGAGCTGGCATTTCATTAGGAAATTAATTCGACTCTCTGCATATGTTTTTTTTTTCTTAACATCCACTGAAATAACACAGTGGTGATAGCGTCGTCTTCAACTAACTGATACCACTAGAGACACAGCACGTGTTGCTTATGCGCATGCGCAGTTCCATTGCTTCCACCTGGTGTTGGAGTTTCATTGGTTGCTGACGACGGGCCACTAGTGGCACTTGCTTGGTGGCCCGCAATTCCCGGCGATGCTGCAGGGCCATCAATGGCTTCCAACTGATGGCGCTGCCACCAACGGACCGCTACCGGGCCGTGAGCGGCAGATCTCAGCCATCAGTGTCCCATCACTGCCAGCTGGTGGCCAGAAGTTTTCCAACATTTGCGTTTTTGCTGGGATAGAATGCACAAATAAAAGTCAATTAAATATGCACAAGCAAAAGCCAATTATCAACGGTATTAAGATATACCGATGCTTTCTCTGCGAAAAGAACACGTACTGATTCGCTTCTTTTGACTAAGAGAATCAGCCTGGCGAGCGAAGACCAACGGGTGTCCCAGTGGCGCGATGGTGTCATCATAACGCAAACACCAGTCAGTATTCGCTGTTCTGATCCGAAGAGCTTCGATACAATCGCCAGCTAGCATTTCCATGACAGCATGAAGCAAATGAAAGGGAAAGCTTTGGCAACGGTTCTTTCAGAAAAGAGAAGACTTGGGCTACATTAATCATTCGCCTACTCCCTCCGGTAACAGTATGGGTTTCGCGAGAGTTGTTTCAGCTTGTGTGAAGTGTCAATGAAATAAAAACAGTGATATTGTATCTTAAATTCGCTGCTTTGTTGCATTCGAACTGTTTTGATAAATTTTGTGAAAGCTTTCCTGAACATCTATTGTCAGAACTTCTAACTGGACGTAGTCAGAAAGTAACCCAAGTCTCGGACCCAAATACGCCACTGTGTTACTGTACGTATATGCATGGTTGCATGGTCCTCTGTGACGATATGATACTACGTGGCATCCGAAAGCTTTTTCAGGGTTATTAAACAGCCCAATGCTCGAAATGCTAATAGATCCCACACCATTGCATAGCCTCCACTGGCTTTTAGACTTAACACTAGGTCTTTGAATCCGTCGATTCGTGACTTTGACACCATATTCGGGCTAGTTCATTGATCTGACCCATTGGGCCCTTTTCAGTTCTCAAGAGTCTTGCTGGTTATATTAACTGATGTTGACTGAAAGCGAGATTCATCTATTTTAACGCGACGGAGTTTGTCTTGTGCCCTATGTACAAGGAGCACAAAAACTGAATTGGCATCTCTGGTTGTTATTGGGCGTTCCAAATTATTTGCTACTTCAATGTACACTGATATGCCAAAAAAACTGGATACCTCTCTAAAATTGCGTTCATCCTCCCAGCGATCGTATAACGTCAGCAACATGACGGGACATGGACTCTACGAGCTCCCTGTAGAATTCTACAGACAGGTCATACCGTGCCTCCTAAAGAGCATCCCACAATTCCGTAATACTCGCCGGTGAAGGATTCCTGTCATTGACGACACGTTGAACAGCATCTCAAATGTGTTCGATGGAGTTTAGCTCTGGCAAACGCGGGGGCCAAGTCAGGATGTCAGACTCCGTAGAATGTTCTTCCAGCCATAATGGGGCGACTGTGGACGTGTGCGGTGGACATTGTCGTGATGAAGGAGGTCGCACCAGTAGGACTGGCTGCAGGACAATGGGTGCAATTGACCCCCAAGGGTGGTTACGTAGCCGCTCACTGGTCAGACATCTCTGAAGACATATGAGGAGTCCTAATGCGTGCCAGATGAAAACGCTCCATATTATAACAAAGGCGCCGCAGGCCTTCACTCTCCCTTGCAAGCATGAGGGATCCACTGCCTAGTGGGGTTTTCGCCACACCCGGAGCCTGAAACAGTTGGTATCGCCTGAAACTATTTTCACCCGGAGCCTGAAACAGTTAGTATCGCCTGAAACTAATTTCACCCGGAGCCTGAAACAGTTGGTATTGCCTGAAACTATGTTCACCCGGAGCCTGAAACAGTTGGTATTGCCTGAAACTATGTTCACCCGGTGCCTGAAACATTTGGTATCGCCTGAAACTATTTTCACCCGGAGCCTGAAACAGTTGCTATCGCCTGGAACTATTTTCATCCGGAGCCTGAAACAGTTGCTATCGCCTGAAACTATTTTCACCCGGAGCCGGAAACAGTTGTTATCGCCTGAAACTATTTTCACCCGGAGCCTGAAACAGTTGCTATCGCCTGAAAACTATTTTCACCCGGAGCCTGAAACAGTTGGTATCGCCTGAAACTATTTTCACCCGGAGCCTGAAACAGTTGGTATTGCCTGAAACTATGTTCACCCGGAGCCTGAAACAGTTGGTATCGCCTGAAACTATTTTCACCCGGAGCCTGAAACAGTTGCTATCGCCTGAAATTATTTTCACCCGGAGCCTGAAACATTTGCTATCGCCTGAAACTATTTTCACCCGGAGCCGGAAACAGTTGCTATCGCCTGAAATTATTTTCACCCGGGGCCTGAAACAGTTGCTATCGCCTGAAACTATTTTCACCCGGAGCCTGTAACAGTTGTTTTCGCCTGAAACTATTTACATCCGGAACCTGAAACAGTTGGTATCGCCTGAAACTATTTTCACCCGGAGCCTGAAACAGTTGGTATCGCGATTCGTCGGACCAGGTACACGTTTCCACTAATCTTCTGTCCAATGGCTGTGTTCCCAAGCTCAGGAGAGAGTCACAGCCTTACGTCGTAGCATCGGCAACTGCACCCGGTTGGACCGTCGGCTCCGGAAAACATAGAACACCAAGAACGTTGCATTGTTAGAACGCTGATGCTACTTCTGGTTTCAGCATTGAATTTCGATCGTAACATCATGGCCTATGCATTGATGTTACGATGCGTGTCAGCCTCCGCTGTCCATAATTGCGGAGAACATTTTACTGCCACAACGATCTTAAACTCTAGATTTTGTCACTGAGTTTGCTTAGTCAAAACACACACTTGAAATTGTTGACCGTGTAAATCCAAATCTCGTAGTAATTTCCGAGATAGAGTGACCCATCTCCCGGGTACATGCTATCATATCACGTTCGAAATTGCTTAAAGCCTGATAAGTTGCCTTCTGAGCTGCGAATGTTACTCCTTGAGCTTGCGAAGATATCTGCCTATACATATACCTTTTACCGCATGGTTGTGGTAGTATGAGACCGAAATGGTAGCGCCCTTGCCAGTCGTTTTTTTTTTTCGGGGGGGGACCTCAGTGTACATGAACAGCACTTCTCGAAATTGGCAGATTCAGGCCTAGAAAAATGTGTCACGGTACTCTCTATTCCTTTTGCAAGTATGTAATTCCCCACGTCGTCTGTTTTTTTATTGGTTGTCCATAACGAAATGTCCGATTTTTGATATCTCGTGTTATGACAATGTGTTGTGTTCAATATAGTGAATATGTATGCAACTGTAATATATCATTGGAAAGCTTCCATTCTGCAGTTTGTAACCTTTTGGTTCACTTTATTAACACATAATATTTCCAACTCTATATTTCCGTTTCAGTGAAAGATGAATAATCATGATTTTCGGGTAATTTTCCTCAACGAGTTCAAATTGTGCCATAACGCAGCGCAAGCGAAAAGAAACATTGTTGGTGCCTTTGGGCAGGATACGGCTAACGAGAGTACGGTGCGCAGATGGTTCGCAAAATTCAAGGCTGGCGACACGATTCTCAACAATGAAGAACGTGGACGACAGAGTACCGTCATCGATGACGACGCATTGAAGGCGCTTGTTGGTTCAAATCCGCGCAACACTGTTCGTGAGCTTGTGGAAGAACAGGGAGTTAGCAAATCTGATGTTTCCGTGCACTTCAGCCAATTTGGAAAGCCCAAGAAGCTCGACAAAAAGGTGCCACATGAACTGAAAGATAATTAACAAAATCGTCGTTTGGAAGTCTCGTCGGGGCTGCCTTTGCGCAACAAACCCAATCCTTTTCTTGATCGCATCGTGAGGTGCGACGAAACGTGGATCCTGTACGACAATCGTCGGCGTTCCGAGTCGTGGTTGAACCACGACGCAGCTCCTCAACACTTCCCCAAACCAAAACTCTATCAAAAAGAAGGTCATGGTGACTCTTTGGTGGTCTTCAACCGGTTTAATCCACTACAGTTTCCTGAATGTGGACAAAACGATTACCCCGGCAAAGTACTGTCAGAAAATTGACGAAATACACCGCAAATTACAAAGCATTCGCCCATCATTAGTCAACAGAAAGGACCCAATACTTCTGCACAACAACGCGAGACCGCAAGTCGCGCGTATCACTCTTCAAAGGTTGAACGAATTGGGCTGTGAGACTCAACCTCATCCACCATATCCACCAGACCTTTCGCCAACCGACTACGATTTAAAGCACCTGAACCAATTTTTGGAGGGAAAAGTTTTCCACAACCAAGCTGATGCTCAAACTCTTTTCAAGCTTTCCAGAACTCCTGATTTTTATACTACCGGAATACACAACCTTGTTTCTCATTAGCAAAAATGTGTTGAATGGAATGGTTCTTATTTCGATTAATCTTATTTATTCTGAGCTGAGATATGTGTGATTGACGAACAGTGTACAAATCGGGCATTTCATTATGGACAACCTAAAGATAGTTCAGAACAAGATTTGGGGATAATGTGAAGATGTCCTTAGAGTTTTCCTTTGTACAAGATTGCCATTCTTGGTAACGCAACATTGTTATGCGCTGGGGTTGGACAAAATAATGCGAACACCTGAGAAATAGGCGATATGTCTTAATTATTAAGGTGTTTGAGAACCATACAGCTTCCAACTATCTTGGAATAAATTCGTACAGGTTTTGAATTGTCTCCAGTGGAATGTTGTATCATCGACGATCAGAACGTCAACCAATTGCTTCAGATGTGTTGGAGGAGGGAATCTGCTCCTCACTCTGCTCTCTAAAATTGCTCACAATGGCTCGACGATATTCACGTCAGGTGATTGAGCTGACCAGAACGGATATTGCAGTTCATCCTGGTGCTCCACAAACTAAGACGGAACTGCTCTAACTGTGTGTGTAGGGGCGTATTATCATCTTGAATAAAAAAAGTGACGCCGAATTTTCGGTTGTAATGAGCACGTCTTTTGAATCGTTTCCGACGCGAATAAAACTTATCAAAGTAATTCATAGTTAGTGAAGCCGGTTAGAAAACAAAGAGAAGAAACATCCAGAAATACAATCGATAAAACATCCAGAAATCGAAACAGCTAATTACTTCCACCAGCGGAAGAAAATTATGTAGTGAAATTAACAAATGAAACACAATACGTTTCTCATAGCTGAAGGTATCAGAGACAAAGAGGTTTTCAAGTCGAACCGTTAAAAGGAGAAATATACAGGGTGTTTCACTGTGTAGTCGCCCCTATGAACCAACTATTGTTGTTTTTTTTTCACTTTACATAGAAACACGATGTTTGATTTTCAAGTAACCACGAACTTCGAGAAATGCGCGGGAGTGATTTTCCTGACTCATTGTGACGTTACCCCACCAGATGTCCGGGCACATGGATTTTGTCCGAAGGCAATCTCCGTGTTTTACTGTATCGTTGAAAGCCGTTCAGGATGGTGGTGTATACCGTTGTGAAGCGGATGTTTATTGGGAAAAGTTATTGGATAACAAAGTCTATAAAGGTAACATAGGGCGAATTCCTGGAGATGTTTGATAGCATCGCCAGGTTAGCGAAGAAATTCATAATATGTAGCGTCGCGCTCGAGTGTGTTTGGATGTCGGTGGAGGAACATTTCTAGTATTTATTGTAAATGGAGCTACATTCCCATGAACTTAGGTACGTTGCAAACCACATGCAATATTTCTAAGTAGAGTGTGTTACGAAATATGACTGATTCTTTGGGGGGATAACTAGTGAAACAGCCTGTATCCCTCGTATCAGCACCTGCTCGTCGAAACATTGTAAACCACATGTCATGTTTCTGAGTAGAGCGTGTTGCAAAATATGACTGATTCTTTGGGGAATACCTAGTGAAACAGCATGTATCTCTCATATCAGCACCTGTTCGTCGAAACATTGTAAACCACATCTCATGTTTCTAAATAGTGTATTGCAAAATATAAATGATTCTTTGGGGAGGAATACTTAGTGAAACAACCTGTGTCTTCCGTATCAGCACCATGTTCGTCAAGACATTGTGAACCACATTTCATGTTTCTAAGTAGAGTGTGTTGCAAAATATGACTGATTCTTTGGGTGGGACTACCTAGTGAAACCACCTGTATCCCTGTTATCAGCACCGTGTTCGTTTTAACATGGTACCCACATGCCATGTTCATAAGCAGAGTGTGTTGCAAACTATGACTGACTCTTTGGGGGTGCTACCTTGTGAAACACCCTGTAGAAAGAAACTCAATGCAATTTTACGTCTTCTAGAGGAAGAATTTTGCATAATGGAGAAAAGTTGAAAATAAGCGAAAAATATTCCTTATGGAAAAAACTATGCTGAGGAAAAAGAAGTTTTTAGACACGTCTTCCTGAAGCAGGGGTAGCGAGAAAAATTGTTTCAATCTTTATACGCTTTAGCGAGAAGTCTGTGCATTTTTTTAAAAAGATAATGCTCCCCATATTAATCGTAGCGAATGGCACACAGTAAATAAGAAATTCCTGAATATGGTTTTTAGAAGGGGAGTTACAGCTGCAAACAGAAGTACAGAATGCAAGAAGATTTCTTCGAAATGAACTGCGCCGGCAAGGTTTACCTCTACAGTTTGCTGTTTTCCCTCATACATCACCTCAGCGGTACGTCACACACTTACAGATGGATAAAGTGTTATTACGGGAGGTGCTGATACATCTTTGGCTTTTAAAGAAAACAAAAAGCTACGGAATTGAAATACTCTACATATTCCCTCCCGAGCTTCACCACTCATAACTTCGTTCTTCTAACTTTTTTAAACCTTCAAAAAAATGTTTCGTATTGTGCTGCAAACTACTCCTCCGCAGCTACTGCGGCCTCCTCAGTGCCTGAAACGTTTTTCCCTTGAGGTGTTTTTTTTTCAGGTTAAGGTAGAGGTGGTAGTCCGAAGGAGCCAAATCAAGTGAGTAGGCCGGGTGTTTTAGAATTTCAAAGTCAATGTCAGCCAATTTCTTCTCTGTAATGGGAGCTTTATGAGGAGAGGCATTGTCTTGGAGATACAAGATCCCTTTCGAAAGTTTGCCTCGACGTTTGGAGACCAGTTGCTGCTTCAGTTTGTCGACAAGTGCAGCTTAGTTCCTTACCGTGATGGTTTCACGATCCTAATATATAATTTGCTAGAGCCCACCTCCTCCTCCGTGCCACTTTTTAAGTCGTCATAGCAACAACCGAGAAACAAATGTTTGTGATGTCATGCTTAGCTTTTCGTGTAGGTGACGTCATCACCTACACGCGCACAGTCCATGCGTATTTGTTTTGCCGTTATAGCAACAAAGAACACAGCTGCTGGTGTGACGTCATCTAATCCAAATCATTCTCACATAACGTCAGAGATGCGTTACGTCACACGATCAACTGTTTAAAGATGCGAAAACTTTACATCAGGAATTTTGGTTCACTGCCTGAACCGGTGTTTAGCCATCTGTATGTGACAACGTCAGGAGTACGACGATCTGACGACATCAAGATAAAAATAGTTCACGGAAAAGAACAGGGGAAATTGATAAAAGGTTCACAGTCAGTGTATCCGAAAAATGTTGTGTACAAGGAAGTGTTAACGAAATAGGGACTAAAGGTTTTACAAAACCCATAACAAACAGACAGACCGTTGTATCAAATTCCATAACCGACTGCACGGGAAACTTTCAGAAAGCTGTGAGCCAACGTCGCTATCTATTGACGTGGAACTCAAAAACTCAATAAATAAATGTCAATAATTTCTGCCTCATAAATTTTATTTTTCCCCGTCATTATTGACGGGCTTTCATCTATAGTTTTCTAGATAATCTACAAGCGACATTCCATCTTTGTCCAAGAAGACAGATGCCAACACCTTGCTTGTTAACTTCTGTGTCCTAACAGGGAACCACTGTGTCACCATTCTTTTGATTGTTCTTTGGTCTCTGGATCATACATATGTATTCACGTTTCATCCACAGTTACGAGATGGTTAATGTCACAAGATCCTGCCGAAATCAGTCCAAAATGGCTTGTGAAGCGATCAATAGATCACGCTTCAAGTCAGCATCCGGGAACTCATTTGGCCGAGAGCTTTCTCATGTCTACAATCTCGTGAATAATATAGCCTACTCTTTCTCGGGATGTCGCCAGGGTTTGTGCTATTTTTTTAGTGGATATTCTTCGATCATCCAGGATCATGGAATGAATAGAATCGTCATTTTTTGGAATTGTCACTTTAGTTTGTCTCCCAGAATGTTCTTCGTCTTCGGTGCTCAAATGTCCTGTTCTAAAACTAGCAACCCAGTTCTTGTCTGTGAAGTAGGAAGGACACTTATTACCTTATGTCACCGACATTTCATCATGAATTCGTTTGGACGAGTTCCCTTTTAAGAAAAGATATTTCATCACTGCCGCACACTCTTTTGCAGAGAAATCTGGGCTGTTTTGCGTCATTTCTATTCAGACCTGTAAAAACAGGTTAAATAATCAGGCTACAATTATTATATTTGGTCACACACACACATACATAAAAGCAGGTTTGGTACGACAAAAGTATTATCAGTCTAAGAGTATATGAAATGGAAAAAGCCAAATACTTATCAGCACTCGTATGTACGAGGAGGTTCACTTCCTTTCTAATGTGAACATTTTGTCTAAATGAAAAATATACAACCCCAGAATTCATATTTTCAAAGAGTTCTTACTGGACGCAACCAGAAACTAAAGCGGAAACGTAGCCACAACAGTTTTCATAGAAGCTATCTTACAGTCTCGTAATTTTTTGTTTTGCCTAAGTCACAAAAGAAAGCGGAGGACGCCATGTTCTGATTCCAGATCTTAGAGACTTTATTCTTCTTTTATAAATGTCACTTCAAAGTACCACAGAGACAAAATAGTTAACAAATAAAGGATCTCATTTGTATGCTGCATTTTTTCCTGTAAAGCTTCTAAAAATGATTCCAACTTCGGCGCTTCTTTTACAGATAAACGACATTTGGTAATCTATTTAAATTTGTAATGGAACAGAAAGACTGAGAACAAAATACTGAAAAAGGTGCTAAGCAAATTTAATTTTCTATTTTCTTCGTTTCATACTTTTTTTTTCTGTGTGAATAATAAACAATGGTAATCAAGTAAAAAAGTATACATAAAAGTTAAGAAAGAGCAGGAATTTTTTCACATTTTTGGTAGCATGTTAAATGCCTCTTTAACTTACTCAGACTGATTAAATTAAGTTCCAGACAGAAAACCGTTAGACAAAGGGATTACGTGTCAGGATTGAAAAAGAAGTCACTACAATTCGCTGCACAAGTTTCTCGCGGTGGCATGTTTGAAGGCTTCGTTTTGCCTTGATTCTGTGAGGGGCAGCAAATACACCGATGAGTCATTGCATTATAACCACCCCCAGACTAGAGAAATGAGCTCGCCTGGAGACCGAACGGTGGCGCAGGTGAAGTTCAGAGAACAGTATATATAGAACCCGTGAACCGGCTTTCGGTTTGTACAGTGTTCGGAGTCAGAATGGGAAGAGCTGCGGACAAATTGTGATTGCACTGAGCCTCGGAACTACGATCTCGGAAACGACGCGGATTGTGGGTTGTTCACGTGCCGCTGTAGTGAGAACGTATCAAAAGTGGTGCACAGATGGCCAAACGATGAAACGCCACCCAGCCGTGTGTTGTCCGCAGCTCATTGATGCCAGAGGGGAGCGGAGACTGTCGCGCATTGTTCACAGCGACCGCAGAGCCACAATGCGATAAATCACCCGCAACAACAACAGTGGTGATCAGGGCAATGTACCACAGCACGCATTTCATCGCAGCCTTGTGCGCATGGGCCTGCGTAGCCGAAGACCCAGCCGGGTCCCCATGCTCACTCAATGTCATCGCCAACAACGCATGAAATGGGCCCAAGATCATCGAGATTGGACGGTGGTTGATTAGAAAAAAGTGGCCTGGTCTGACGAACCAAGATTCCTGGTGCATCACGTAGACGGCAGAGCGTGGATACGCCGATTATCAACGGAGGTTATGTTACCTGGATGCACTGTTGGGCGGAAACAGGCCGGCGGTGGCGGTGTTATGCTGTGAACGATGTTTTATTCGGACACTTTAGGCCCCATTAGCCCGATAACACAATCCCTGACATATGTTAGGAACATCGTTGCTGACCAACTTCACCCATTCATGGCAACTGTGTTCCCTGCTGGTGATGGCAACAGGATAATGTTGCATGCCACACTACCAGAATAATCAAGGAGTGGTTCGAGGAACATCCTGGTGACTTTCTGTTAATGCCCTGGCTTCCAATTTCACCTGACATGAACCCAATCGAACATTTGAGGTTCGACTTGGAAAAGCGGGTTCGCGCTGTATCACCACCACCCCGAAATGTACGGGAACTGGAGGACCTGCTGTTGACATTATAGCACCAGATACCCCAGGATACCTATCGCCACCTCATCGAATCGGTGCTCGGCGAGTGGCGGCTGTTTTGCGGGCTAAAGCGGGTCCTACAGCTTATTAGGTAGGTGGTCATAATGTAATGGCTTATCGTTGTACGTTTTCAGCTTTCAGATTTAATTCGCTAGTTAAGTAACCATGCGCAAAACTTCAGCTTAGCAAATCGGAAGGATTACGGAATGGTAAAAGGAACTACACTTCTACGTGGAGTATTATACCAGGAAGAAAATTTTCGTAAACAAGTTAATTACCGAAGCGATAATTCGCGCAAAGAATGACTTCCACTCTACTAAGACGAGAACTTCAGCTGGAATCTGGGATTGCGCACTTAGGTCCGTATTTTGGTAGGCATGATAGTCGTCCCGCCAAATGGCAATTGAAGGTCAATCATACAGCAGTAGTCATCTTGGAATTCTTTTGTACCTAAATGACAAACTAGCCTAATTGTCTGTCTTCGAATTATCCCATTTCGCTATAGTATTCCAAGATGAGATACGGGTGAGGAGCTTACCCAAAAGCCGTGGCTCTCCTTTCCGCCTGGAACTGGTAGCCCAAAATAGACGGGCGAATCCGCACAGTCCTAGAGGCTCACGATAGCTGACAAACCTTCGGCAGGCTGGCACGAGTTAACTCGGGGTTATATAAATGGGCTGGGATCAGCTCGAGTGAATATATTCGCAAACTAAGAAGTGGGGCCGACGCGACTGGAACGAGTGAAATTGAGCATCAGAAAGCGTTGCTTTCCCTCTAACTATGTCATTCAAAATGGTCATTTAGGGGACGATTGAAACTAATTGTTTCTGAATGATTTCCTGCTATTAGCAATTCTGACGTACTACAGAGGTAAAGCACGTGTCAAGACAACATGTTTGCAGCTATATATTCCGTCCGTGTAGCTCAGTTGGGAGAGCAACTTACTCCGGAGTGAGAGGGAGCGGACAAATTTGTGTTTTTACATTGGCGCCCGATTGTGGAAAATTGATATACTGGCCGTTGAGTTCTTCGAAAAATATGTGATGTTTGTTCCACACATCGGCCAGAATTATTGAAAATTCGTTCTGCGCTTCAAAAATATATATATATATATTAAGAGGGAGATGCTGTGACATACTGCAGAGGTAAAACGCACATGTCAAGATGATAAATGTGCAGTGATACATTCCGTCCGTGTAACTCATTTGGGAGAGCAACTTACTCCGGAGTGAGGGGGTCGCGGATCCTCGTCCGTGATCTGAGACCTGAGCTACTCCCCCTCACACACACAGTACTGTTTTTTTTTTTTTACTGCGAAGTTTATTTTTTAATTATTAAGTAATAGAAGTAACATTTTTTTCTAAATTTTAGGTACATGCTATTGCTAACATGATGCCAAATAATTATGACGATTAGGATTTGAACATTTATTTGTACATGAACTCCATTCTTCTTTCTTTTTGTGTGAACTTGATTGTTACGTCTTCACAAAAATGTTTCTCCCGAGTACTTTTTCATATTTAAAAAGAATATTTTTCTCTATTGACAAACCAGCCAAGTTGCTGGAATGCGCATGTCCTTGTGTTGCTCTAAGATATATCTTGATTCTTTTTAATACGGAAAAACTTCTTACAGCAGTTGCAGTTGTTGATGAACAATTTAATATTGATCTGCCAATTTGTGAACCTCAATAAACACTATGTCCAATTATTCAACTTTATGTAACAAGTAATGTCTCTTACTGATTTGTTTTGTATTCATCTAGGGAATAAAACACCTTCAGTTCATTTTTTAGTCGAGCTGTATCAAAATTTGAAGCATAGAGTTCTTTAAGCTCTGATAGTAAATGTTCAGGGAAGCTTTCACAAAATTTATCAAAAAATTTCAAATCCAACAAAGCCACGAATTTAAGATATAAATAATATCACTGAATTTAATTCATTGACACTTCATACAAACTGAAGCAACTCTCGCGAAACACGCGCTGGAAGCATGGAGGAACTGAGGTAATCCGAAGTCTTCGTTTTTTCGGAGCGAACCCTAGGCCAAAGCAATAGCCACTCACGAGTTCCGTAGCTCATTCAGGTTGTCATGGAAACGCTAGCAGGTAATAGTATTGAAGCTCTTCGCATCAGAACAGCGAAGTCTCTGGAAGACCTACTTGCGTTACGTTGATGCCGTTGATCATCGCTCGCCAGACTGATTCTCATAATCGAAAGAAGCGAATTTTTTTTTTTTTTTTCACCGAAAGCATTGACATATAGTTTTTCATTTATTGAAATAGTCATAAATAAAACTGCGATATTTTGATGAGAGAAAAAAGGCATTTTCACTCTTTTTAAAGGATACGCAAATGAGGTGTGTTCCACAAAAATGTAACTCAAAATTGATGACTGGCTTTGGCCGAAACCAGTCGTTGGGGAGTCGTCAGAAGGTCATGGCTTAATATCCCCACCCTAGCGTATCAGTCAAACGTGTGTGTCTCTGGCTTCCTTAATGTCTTAACGCGTGCGTCACGTTTTGCCGTAAGGGGTTTGTGCGGCCCTGTTAGAGCACGGCTATATAAACTCACGTTTATTTGCACAAATGGAGGAGTCTAAATTCTTTTCTCTATATCATCATCATTGTCAACCATTATCAATCCACTGCTGGACGAAGGTCTCCCCAAGTTTCCTCCACAACGGTCTGTCTTGTGCCAGTCTCCTCCATGTCACTCCCGCATATTTACGAATTTCATCCACCCATCTCCCATGTGGTCTTTTTCTGGGTCTTTTCCTGTCCCTTGGAATCCAATCTAAAATTTCGGCTGTCCATCTATGGTCTGTCCTTCTGGCAGTATGTCCAGCCCATTGACATTTCAGGGATTTAACTCTGATCATGATGTCTTCCACTCTCGTCATTTTTCAGATCCACGAGTTCCTCTTCTTATCTCTCCTGGTTATACCAAGCATGCACCTCTCCAGGCTTCTTCTTTGAGTTGTCTGCAGCCTTTGTATGTCTCGTTTAGTTAAGGTCCACGTCTCTGCACCATACGTAAGCACTGGAAGGATGCATTGATCAAACACTTTTCTTTTAAGACATAACGGCATATTGCTCTTGAAAATTATGCTGTTTCTTCCAAATGCTCTCCAGGCAAGTTTTGTACGCCGATTAATTTCTTCATCAATGTGACCCTCACTTGATATCTGCTGTCCAAGATAAACATACGTATCTGTTATCTTCAGTTTTTCTCCATCAATCGATAAATCTTCATTTCTTGTAAAAGCATTGAACATCACTTTTGTCTTCTGAAAGTTCATTTTTAATCCCACTTCTTTACTCTTGTCAGCAAGTTCCTGGATCATACTCTGCAGCTCCGATGGGGTAGTTGCAAAAATGACTACGTCATCAGCAAAACGAAGGTGGGTTAGATAATCTCCATTAATCTTTATCCCTTTGTTTTCCCAGTTCAGTGATTGAAAGACATTTTCCAATGTGGCATTAAAGAGCTTCGGAGATATGGTGTCACCTTGTCTCACTCCCTTTCCAATTTTTATGTGTGTTGTATTTTCAAACAGCCGAATCTTTGCACTTGCATTTTCATAGATGTTATTAATAATATTAATGTATGCATCTTCAATACCGCAGGATTTCAGAGCTGTGGTAACTGCTGATGGTTTCACCGAATCAAAGGCTTTTTCATAATCGATAAAAGCCATGCACAATGGAAGTTCATATTCCCTCGCTCTTTCAATTAGTTCTCTCAGTACGTGGATATGATCTATTGTGCTGTAGCCACTCCTGAATCCAGCTTGTTCTCTCGGTTGAGCCATGTCCAGTGTTACCTTCAAGCGGTGTGAAAGAACTTTAGTGAAGATTTTATAAACCACTGATAGGAGGCTGATAGGTCTGTAGTTCCTGAGATCCTCAATGTCACCTTTTTTATGTAGCAGGATCATTGTAGCATTGTTCCAATCCTCAGGAATCTTCCCTTCATTAAGGCATCGAGTGAAAATTTGGGCGAGTACTGTTTCAATTTCTCCACTTGCTTCTTGTATGATGTCTATAGTAATTCCATCTTCTCCTGGAGCTTTCCCCCGCTTCATGTTCTTGATTGCATGAGCAACTTCTGCTGGGAGGACTGGAAGAACTCTGGTACCTTTCATGATGTCTGGAGTACATGTATCATCCCTTTCATATAGTTTGGAGTAGAAATCTTTCACTCTTGTCAAAATTTCGCCTCTATTTCTTGTTATAGAACCATCTTCTTTTCTCAGAGCCATAATCTGTTTTCTTCCCTTACTGAGATGTCCCTTTGCTATCTTTAGGCTTTGGTTGTTTTCAATTGCTTTCCTTACTAGTTCACAGTTGAATTTTCTTACGTCTTCAGTGATACTTTTTCTTACTGTCTTGCATAGCTCTATATATTCCACTTTGGAAGTCACATCTTCTTTAGTTGTCCTCATCTCTCTTCTTTTTTGCATCAACATTTTGGTTTTTCCTGATAATTTGTTTACATGCAACTTGTTCTTAGACCCAGCTAATTTTGTTGCTGTTTCCATAAGAGCTTTGGTTACTTTTCTGTTAACTTCAGAAATATCCACTTCTTCCGATGTTAGGCCTTCTAAAGCAGAGAATCTGTTCTTCAGTTCCAACTTGAAAGTATTATGGTGTTTTTTAAGGTTGGTTATGTCAATACATTTTGTTTGTCTTATGAGCTTGCCACGTTCCAGTTTAGTGTTGAGGTGCATCTTACATCTCACCAATCTATGGTCACTACCTGTGTTGAACTTGTTTAGCACACTGCAGTCTTCGATGACGAATTTTTTGTTACACATAATAAAATCAATTTCACTTGTCGTCCCAATTGGATGTCTCCATGTCCATTTCCTGTGTGGCTTTTTCTTGAAAAAGGAATTCAAGATGAAAAATCCTTCTGCCTCTGCAAACTCAACGAGAGTATTTCCACGCTGGTTTCTGTTGCCGTGACCGAATTTACCTACTGAAGTTTCATTCTGTTGCCGGTGCCCTATTTTTGCATTGAAATCTCTCATAATTATCTTCAAGTGCTGCTTACCTTTATTATTTAGATGACGAATTTCCTCATAAAATTCTTCAATTTCTTCTTCAGGATGACTTGTGGTGGGTGCATAAGTTTGAATAATCTGAGCCTGGTATCTTCTCGATAGTTGGATAACGAGTCGTGCAGCTCTGTCAGAGGAACTTTCAACTTCTACCACTTTATCCTTCAGTTTCTTGTTTATTATAAATCCAACACCACTAGTTCTGCCAGTATCTGTCCCACGATAATAGAAGAGATGTCCACTTTTCAGTTCAATGAGATCTTCTCCTTTTCTCCTTACCTCACTCAGCCCGACGATGTCCCACTTGATCCTTTGTAGTTCCTCTTCCAATTCAAGAAGCCTTGAATCAGAAGATAGGGAGCGTCCGTTGTAGGTAGCCAAGGTCAGCATCAAATGGCAGCCTAGTCCGGTCCTCCGGGCATTCTTAGCACCCTCTGCCTTCATGTCGCACTGGCCGCTGCCTTGGCCAGGTACATTCCAGCTGCAGGAGACTGAGGGCCAAGATTTAAGTTGTAGAGTCATTTTGGAGGTGTTTGGCCATAACTCACCACGCTGGCCAAGCGGGTTGGTGAGTGTGGGATAGCATTTGCTCTCTGATCCCGATGGTATAGTTATACCGCTATTTGCGGTCGTCAGAGCCCCTTTAGTGGGAACAGGATGCACCACGAGAAGGCGGGGTTGACATTTGTCAAGGAGAGGCTCTATATAATGTATGCGATTTCCAATTAAGGGCGCCACAGAGACACACGTTTGAATGACACGTTTAAGTGTCAGATCAGCTAATGGAGGAGTTTTGTGTCTGAGGCGGCATGTAGCGTGGAGTGAAGAGGATTTTACGCAGGTGTTGAATAGCTTCACTTCTGCTTCACTCCACGCTACATGCCGCTTCAGGCACAGATCTGATCAGATCATATGTAGAGGATTTTAGGAAGGGAGAGTCTGATTCCAGGTCTTAAACAACCCTTAGATTTGGGCTAGAGTGCCCGATAGGAAAGGGACACGGAAGCGAGGTAGAAAGGGGGAGGAAGACACCCTTATTTATTACCGGGGGGCCAGTAACCTGGGTTCGACGGCTTAACGTGCCCATCCGATGCACGACGGACATTTAGTGGTTCGATCGCTCGTACCTTCTGGGATCGAAACCTAGGTCTTCTCCGTGGCAGTCACGAACATTGACCACTAGGCCACCCGCGGCACAAACTCATCACCCCCTTATAACTGCAGGCCAGCGCACCGGACTGTGACGTCACTAGGTTAGTCCGCGCAGTGAATGCGTCTTTACGTACACCAAATAAACAAGACACGCGTTTTATGTACAACTTACTATTTAGATCCAGAAAAAAAGATTTCTTTTCATCTGGAAAAATACTTTCTAAAATAATTATTGGAATGGAGTTACTGAAATTTTATTTTAAAGAAGCGTTCAAGAACTGTGCTGTATGTCACAAACACAATTTAATTATTTGTCCGTTAGCTGTTCGTTGAAAGCTCTTCAAAGAGAAATTTCCAAAAAAATCGGAAACCTTTCCCAAAATAAGAATTTTTTCCAGATAAGAATTTTTTTTTTTTTTTTTTTCGAGAACCTGACAAACATACATACTGTTGTTGTACCGAATAAATCTAAACTATTGTTTTGGTACTACAGATTTTATTTAAGATGCACGTGTCTCATTATAAATTGAATAACTTGATGTACCTTTTCCGCAGAAACTACGTTTAAAAAGCAATAGTATAAAATACTGAGCAAGCGTTTTGTCATTACTAAAGCTGTTGAAAGGATTGTTTTTTTGTTTTTCTTTCTCTGGTTTTGCGTCCAAAATAAATTTTATGAAGAGTTGGAAGATTTTATCCCCACGCAAACATATTTGGAAGCACTTTCCAGTAGTTATCGGGTAATATAATATACTCTATGTTATTTAAAGTTTTTATAGCTGTAGTTGGTGAAGAAAAGTTCAGATGAACGAAAAAAAACATTGATCTCTTCACTTAAGCAGATATTTTCCAAAAGAGATAAAATTGTATTTTAAAAATCTTGTTTATTTAGAAACAATAATAGGTTCCACAATATATCGATGTATGTACATTCACTAATATGAATCAATATTTCCAAAATAATATTGACTCATGCACATCCAGGTACCTCTTTCCTGTTAAGAATAGCAATCTATAGATTTATGAAATTTTTAGAAGGAGAAGATAAGCATTCATCTTTTGAAGAATTCATGACACTGAGCAGCTGCTTTCACTATGCAAAGTGTGAAATGTGTGAAATTACTTACTAATTAAAACAACTACTTGCGCAGTTTAAAACTTCAACTTGATTTCCTTTTGTAGCTATTTATTTAAGAAATATTACTTTATGAGAACCAACAGACGACAAACTTAGTTTACAACGACAGCCATGCACATTCACAGTGACGCTTGTACACCCTGCAAACTACACCACCCACCACACAAACCATCAAGGACGACCAGAATGCTCTCTCCTGAGTCACACTGTTTCCGATATTTGGTGCGCTAGTCTGCAGCTATAAGGGGTGAAGCGAGAGTGTCTCATTTGCTTGTGATACACTCAAACGCGTCATTCAAACATGTGCGCCTGTGGTGGTCTTTAAAGAAGATCACTCATGGAAACGACGCAAATCCACATTAAAGGTTGAGTGCAGATTGAGTATTTATTCAACGTGTCGGTATATTTTTCCCAACATGGTGTGTATAGCCTGTACTTCATTGCCCTATTCCATGAAGTTTTACACAAATTAAGTAAATACTTATTGAACTGCTTCCATTTTCTTTCATCATGCCCTGAGAAAAAACGTTTTGTTAATTCAGCAAAAACATTGTTGAATCAACCAAACAATTTTGTCTCTATGCAGTCAACAAAAATGTTTGTTAAATTTAAAAATGTATTTTGCTGAAAATTATTGTTGATTCAACAAAATGTATTGTTATGATGACAAAACGTTTTGATCATTTAACAAAATACCTAGGTCGATTTTTGGGGAATTTGTTTGATCCAACAATATGTATTGTTGTCGTGATAAAACGTTTTGTCGCTGCAACCAAACATATTGTTATCGTGACAGTAATTTCTTGCTCCAACAAAATTTAGAGTTACGTAATTCAGCCACTTTGTCCCTAAACTTTTTTTCCGATGACAACACTTTGCCAGTGCCCATGACCCTGGGTGTCCGCCATTTTTCACTGCCATGTCTCTATGAGAGTTGACAGCTCCCAGGCTTCTGACAATGCGCTCACTTCGCAGTCAGCCATAATTCAAAACGAAATGTCATAAGCGCAAAACGAGATTCTTCTGGTCAGTGGTAGTCCGGTAGTGCCCGTATGGAGTAACTAGTAATCACGTGCGCTTTGGCGTAAGGTCGATGCCACTTCCATATACACTGTTGGACACCCAAAATGCAACATCAAGAAGGAAGCGTCCGATTCGCCTGAAATTCGCAGCATGCGTCGCCCGCGAGAGGACATGCAAACAATTAGCATTGCAGGGCATATGCAAATCGTGTGCGCCCAGCACGCCACCGAGAAGCACTATAAGAAGGGTGCAGAGAAAGTTGGGTGTAAGTAGTGGAAGTGTGTTGTGCTGCCGGACCTGTGCGTGGGAAACTTCTTGATGCCTCGTCGCAGAACACGGCAGTCATTCCAGCACGTTTCGGAGTTCGACAAAAGACGAATAGTGGCTTATCGCGACAGCGGTTTATCGTACCGAGACATCGGCGCTCGTATGGGAGACATCCATCTACAGTGAGGCAATTATGGATTCGGTGGGTGCAGAAGGGACTATCGGACCGACGTGAGCGATTGCCGCAGCCGCGGCACACCACCGATCGAGAGGACCGGCATGTTGTGCGGCGGGCATTGACTGCTCGCACAGGCCCATCACGAACGTTAGCGCAGGATTTAGGGAGTGTTGCGCAACACCCTGTGTCAGCACATACCGTTCGAAGTCTTTTGCAGCAGCGGGGACTTACCACACGACACCCATTGCTCCGATTACCATTGACGTTACACCACTGGCGAGTGCGGCGGCAGTGGGCCGTTGAACGCCGCACCTGGACTACGGAATGTCACGACATTGTCTTCTACGACGAATCCCGCTTCTGCCTGCAACACCACGATGGTCGGATCCGCGTGTGGCGGCACCGCGGCGAGAGACTGCGTGACTCCTGCATTATGCATCGCCATACCGGTCCGTCGCCTGGCGTCATGGTTTGGGGCGCAATTGCATAGGAAACCCACACCCCTCTGGTACGTATCGCCGGTACACACAACAGCCACCGCTACATCTCCGACGTTTTGGAGCCTGTAGTCCTCTCTTACCTGCAGGTCCAGCCAGCGGCCACGTTTCAACAGGACAATGCGTGCCAGCACGTGGCACGCATCATGCAACAATTCTTCACGGCCCACTAGGTGTCACTGCTGCCGTGACCCACCTGTTCTAACGATATGTCGCCCATCGAACACGTCTGGTCGCTGATCGGCAACCGAGTGGCCCGGCGCAAGCCCCACCCGCGGCTACGCCTGTTGAACTGTGGCCACGTGTGAAATCAGCCTGGACCGACATACTCCAAGCCCACATCCAAAGCCTCTTTCGTTCGATGCCGCGCCGTGTAGTGGCCGTTATTGCCAGCCATGGGAGCCACACGAACTATTGATGGCTGCGTGTTCCGCAAGTCGCACGGGCCTCTAAGCTCAATTGTTTCATCTTTGTATGTGTTGTTATGTGTCCAGTAAATCTGGCTTTGTTATCTCGTGTCTTTCTTGGTGTTGCATTTTGTGTGGCCAGCAGTGTAGTTGAATTAACAAAATATAGCCAACAAAATAATTTTGTCTTGCCAACAAAACAATTCCGATTGTGTTTGGCTGAAGGAACAAAATAAATCGGCAAAACAGCTGAACAAAACTATTTTATTGTTTCAAACAAACTTTTTTTTCAGTGTGCTTAGTTTTCCTCTGGCAGTGTGTTTTTATTGTGAGTTGGAAAATTCAAGAGCAGGGTAATAATACTGACGCTTGTGCTTCCGAAGAAGATGAAGAATCCTCGATCATCTTAAATAAAATAAACCCCTGATTTATTTATTTTTTTCAACAACACTCCTCACGTAGCTCATCTTTGAATTAGAAAATTTGTATGTCGCCTCTGTACTAAAAGACTGAAGTTTGCACACTTGAGCTCCTTATTTTTGTTTCTGTTTGGGAACCCGTATTTTCTTTTCGCATATAAACTAGATTTTAAGTATTCGAAATTAATTGAACTGTTCGTATCTTGTCAACATTTCCCGAAATTTTGTTTCTCCACATTTCGCGTCGCTCTATGGATAAATTATTCCTGGAGTTTATAACATTTTCGGATGGAAATGAAAACAGAAAGATGACAAACAATCTGACTCCGTCTCGTAGGTTGAAGAAAAAATTGTAACATTTTAAAAACAAATCTGAATAAAAGATGACAGTAACAAATAGTTGATATGGTAAACCGACGTAAGAATTTAAATATGTAAATTCCATTACAAATATTCCTTCGCGTTATGCGTTCTTCTTTCCGATTTAGAGGGAAAGACTCTTTTCGAATACATGCATCTCAAAGCAGGGATGTGTTCCGCATTAGGAATCCCATTTTTAAGCACACACACAAAAATAATGTCATCTCTCTCTCTCTCTCCTGCTTAGGAACATTTGGAGAATATCGGAGAGAGGGAGTCGCAGAGGGAAATATGGGAAGACGAAGCTGCTTTTCTTGAAGAAGTCTGTCGGTGGTCATTATTTCGCCATCCATCATAGGGATCGACAAGAGAGTTCCCAAGTGGTGATTGGCACAAACACTAAATGACGTCGATCATTGCATCACGGACTTCCGTTAACAAGGATTCTTCGAGATCTCTCACTTTTATTCCTGCAAACAACCCGAGCATGCTTCAAACGATGAAGTTATTTTCATACATCACAAGTGAAATATTTCTTTTTTTCCTTTTTCTCTCCCTGCAATATACGACATTGGGAGACGAAATCTAAAGTATGCTTACAACAGAAATGTAAGTCATTAAAAGTACACTACTCTTTATGAAAATATTAACACGCCGCCCCAGGTGACACAGTGGTCTAAGCGATGGTTTCTGATCATTCTTCCGAGATGGGTTCGGGTTCGAATTTCGGTGAGTCATGGATGTCGTGTTTTTTTTACATCGCTGGCTCTCTCCCATTCCTGGTTGGTTGGTTGGTTGATGGGGTTTTTTTTTTTTTTTTTTTTGGCGCAAGGGCCAAATTTAGCCAAAGAGCGCCAGACACGAGATCAACAAATCAAAGACGTTAAACCCATTCCTGGAGTCAGTGGCCCTAAATAAGGGACGGCCGACTGCTTATAGCCCACTCAGTTGTTCATAGTGGTACTAAACCCTTTAACGACCGTAACGCCCAAAACGCCCGTACGTACAAACGGCCATAGCCACCCGAAACCCCTGTCTAGAGTGAATCAGATTTCCTACTCTTACGTGTTCTTTAAATTTGCACGACCTGTGAGGGATCATCAGGAGTCACAGTCAGTCACCATTGTTGTTACTAAACAAAAAAGTGATACAAAAGACAGTTTCGGGCGTTATGGTATTTAGAGTGGTACCAGATTTTAGAAACATGGTCGTTAAAGGGTTAAACCTTCACACACACACACACACACACACACACGCACAAAGCAACTCCATGAAAGATTCCCGGCCGCACCGGTGATGCAGTCGTTTAAGCGATGGCTTCTGATCATTCGTCCGAAAGGGGTCCGGGTTCGAATCCTGGATGTTGTGTTTGTCTTACGGCACCGGCTGTCTCCCTTTCCTGGAACCAGTGGCCATAAATTAGGGACGGGCGACTGCTTATAGCCCATTGCGTTGCTCACGACGGTCGTTAAACCTCCAATTAAAAAAAAAAAGAATCCCGTTGTACAAATGAAATTTATATCACACATTCCTTATGTTACAAGTGCTAACTGATTTCATTTGTAGAGCTATACAAGGTTCTACACGGCGTGCTTTGAATAGAAGAGGTTTTTGATATCGTCCTGGTTAATTGTCTACCAGGCTGCTTCTATGTGAGACCAGAGTTCATTTGTGGTGACTGGCTGAGGCGCATTACGTGACAGGCGCTTAGCTACCACGTCCCAGACATCTCCGATCTGGGACATATCCGGCGAATGTGTAGGCCAGGGAAGAAGGGTTATCTGCCGTTCATGGAAGAGGTCTTAGGCATTCCAAGCCACATGTGGCAGATCATTGTCCTGCTGGAGTACATTGCTAGGGCAACGCAGCAGGAAAGATATCACCTCTGCCTCTAAAACATCCTTGATGTATCTCTGACTGTTGAGGGTTCCCTCAATCCGAATCAGGCAAGATTGCGGATTGAAGCCAATTGCGCCCCGATTCATGACGCTTGGCGTTGAGCCGGAATGGCGCTGCAAGACGCAGTTCACCAAGACGTCTTCAAACACTTATGTGACCATCACGGTGCATCAAATTCAATCGTGACTCCTCAGAAAGCACGACTCGTTGCCAATCAGTGCTCCAGTGTATGTGTTCGAGACCCAATTGCAGCCTGAAGAGTGTGTCGTTGAGGGTGAGAGGAGTGAGCAGCAATGGGCTGCTTGCGACCTGTCCTGTGTCAAGCAGACGACATCGAACTGCGATGCTCCATTGCTGCGCTAACACCATGGATGTCGCTGTGCGATCGGTCACTGTCATGCGGTTCAGGTGTCGGTCATCCCGTGTAGTCGAGCGATTTTGAAGTTCATTTCCTGGATTTCTATGCGTTCGAGCCTCACCTCTCCATCGACACTATAGTGTCGTTCGTATCTACTGGCGTTTTGTACGTACGAGTGGGGATTTGGCGGTTGGAAAATCCAGTTTTTTTCATCCCAGCAATCTTTCCTCGCTCACAGTCCATCAGGTGTTCATAATGCGACCTTCTTCGGCAACGGGGCATAGTGATACATGCCCTTTCCACTCAGTATCGGCTCTTCACTGATTGTGATACCTCATTTGAGCCAGCTCTTTATACCCAAGATCCGACAGTTCGGAGGGCATTGCTCTGAAACCGCATGCGAATTTTCACTTATATTTTAATCATTTGCATGTCCAAATCTGTTGTTCATATCCTATATGTTTCAGGTTAATACCAGTAGTCCTTCACTGTGTTGCAAATTTTTCAAATAGTAGTGTATTTTATGTTGTTCATTTGAATGAGTGGCTTAATAGCACAAGTCGGCACAGCTGACATATCTTACTACATTATTTAGAAATTGGACATTAGCTACTGCAAATAGTAGAAATAAAAGTACAGTTCTTAGCAACACAAGAAAACACATCAAGTGTGTGTAAAAACGTTCAGTCGCTTTGTGACGTACCTGCCAGCAGGACGCACATGACATAAAGGCAGATAGGAATCAGAATAAAACGTCTGCGTAGCTCAGTTGGTAGAGCGACTTGTTCCGGAATAAGCGTACTCGGGTTCGAATCCCGGCGTAGACCAAAAATGACGGAGAAATTTACTTCGTTATAATGGCGCCCGAACTACCCGGATGACCCGACCGTTCAAAAATCTCGCATTGGTGTGATGTTATTCCCACACCGCGAGATAGGAAAAATCAGAGAATCCCTTCTCCAGTGCTTCGAAAAATAAATGTGTGTGACGTTGCATTCCACACACCAGATTGACTGGGAGTTCTCAAGTGCACGTTCTACAGTGGTTGTCTGCCTGCAGCGATTCATGGTCACGGCTGATCCGTGGGCCATGCCCCCGGCCCTCTTTCGGGAGGGGGAGATGTGACGTACCTGCCAGCAGGACGCACATGACATAAAGGCAGATAGGAATCAGAATACATGTCCGCGTAGCTTAATTGGTAGAGCAACTTATTCCGGAATGAGTGGACCCGGGTTCGAACCCCGGCGCGGATAAAAATGACGGAGAAATTCACTTCGTTATAGCTCTTTTAAGCTTTCCAACCGTAGGTTGAAGAAGCATATATGCTCCAGCTTTGCCCTTCTGCCCGTCCGCCTGATAACTCGCGCAGAAATAGTTCGATTTCGCTGACATTTTAGTATGTGGTAGGGGACCACCTAGGGACGAACGCTTCTGAAAATGGACGAAATGGGATCAAAGGTCACGACATAGGAGCGGGATCCATTCCATTGCTCTTATTCGTCATAACTTGCGTAAAAATGGTTAGTTTTCGATGACATTTTAGTATATACCCGAGGACGAAACTTATTAAAAATGGTAGAAATAGCGTCAAAGGTCAGGACGAACGATCGGGATACATTCCATCGCCCTTATGCGTAATAACTTAAATAAAAATGCTTCTTTTACGACAAAACTTTAGTATGTTGTTCCGGAGGTACACTGAACCGGTTCTGTAGAATTTAATCGAAATGGGGTCAAAGGTCCGGGCACAGGAGCGAGATTTATTCTAACCCCTTTTTCTCATAACTTGACTAAAATGCTTCTATTGCGACAAAACTTTAGTATGTTCTTCCGAAGGTATACTGAACCAATTCTCTTTAATATAATCGAAATGGGATCAAAAGTCAGGACACAGGATCGAGATTTATTCCACAGCCATTATCCTCATAACTTGAGTAATGATTTCTGGTATTTTGGAAAGCGTATCATAAAAGCTTAAATAAGTTAGTAAAATCGTGCAATGCATGATTTTACTAACTTGTTTAAGCTTTCCAACCGTAGGATGAAGAAGTGTATATGCTCCATCTTTGTCCGTCTGTCCGTCCGCACGATAACTCGCGTAAAAATAGTTCGATTTCGATGAAATTTTCGTGTGTTGTAGGGGACCACCTGGGGACGAACTCTATTGAAAATCGGCGAAATGGGGTCAAAGGTCAGGGCACAGGAGCGAGATTTATTCCACAGCCATTATCCTCATAACTCGAGTGATAACTTGAGTAATGATTTCTGGTATGTTGGAAAGTGTATCGTAATCAATGCATTGCATCATTTTACTAACTTGTTAACTTTTTTACCTGCCGGGTAGGAACAGGTTAACTAGGAATTCGAAAAAGGGCTGAAATTAGCTCGGATGAATATATTCGCTGTCTAAAAAGCGGGCCGAAAGCAGATGGAATGAGTGAACCTGAGCATCATAAAACGCTGCTTTCCCTTGAGCTTTTTCGTTCAAAGTGGTCGTTTAGGGAGATGACTAATTGCCTACTAAAAGTTTTACAACAATGGCGCGACGGACATGAGAAAAGAAATATAACACGTTTCTAATAGTTGTTTTTACCCAGCGATTTGATGTTCGTGTCAGGGGGACTACTAGCCCTTCCTTATCACACCTGGGCCACGCAGCAGAGAATAACGGGGCAGCCTTCCGACTTCCGACTCTTCAGGTAACTCCGTGCATCGTTTTGCTTCGTTTATATGAACCCTGTGAACACACAGGGTAAGGAAACAAGTGCATCACAGGGTAAAGAAACAAGTGCCGTCGCTACATTTCGTGAGAAATCATTTTCGGAATTAGAATAATATCTACGGAAATGATTCTGTCAGAAAAAAATTGTTTTGTACAAATTAAATGTTAAAGTATAAATATCACAGCGCTGTTTTTCTTATTTTATTTATTCTTTTCTGAGTTTTTTTATCTGAAAATATTTTTTTTTTCTTTTTCGTGACTTGTTAACGAACGTTATTTAGTGCACATAGTTCAAGAAATGATTCCAGAAACATGAAAGTAAGCTGCAAAATATGTTATTTTCCGTATAAAAGTTATCCGATTCGTGTGCGGGAAGGGGTGGTTATGGTTTGTGTAAAGTTTTTTGAGGTTTTCAGGGGAACGTATTTTGTTCTTTTTGGTTACTGGTTGTTAACGAACGTTATTTCCCAGCAAAAACACAAATGTTGGGAAACTGTTGGCCAACAGGTGGCAGTGATGGGTCACTGATGGCTGAAATCTGCCGCTCACGGCCCGGTAACGGTCCGTTAGTGGCAGCATCATCAGTTGGCAGCCATTGATGGCATTGCAGCATCGCCGTGAATTGCGGGCCTCCAAGCAAGGGCCACTAGTGGCCCGTACCTGGCAACCGATGGAACCCCAACACCAGGTAGAAGCAACGGACTGCGCATGCGCAGAAGCAACACGTTATGTTCTCTCGTGGTACCAGTTAGTTGAAGACGACACTATCGCCATCGTGTTATTTTAGTGGATGTTAAGAAAAAGCCATTTGTAGAGAAGCGAATTAATTTCCTAATGAAATGCCACGTCGACGATGATATCATATTAAGCCATGAAATACGCCCACTCCATTCCCATGAATAACAACAAATAATTTCTGTGTAATCTTTCGTTTTAACATACACTAAATAAACCGCTTGAAACAACAGTCCTGGAAAAACACTAAAAACACGTTTGTTAGAAAAAAAAAAAAAAAAAAAAAGAAATATACGCGGACAAAATTTATCAATTATTTGAAAGAAAACAAATAAAACAACGCTATATGGATAAAATGTAATCATCCATGGGTTGAATACACAAGACTGGAGGAATTCGCTTCTAAACATATCGAGAAGTAAATTAAAATATTTTTCCACTGTAAAACAAATGTAGCTTCGGACAGCGGAAAGGAAAGATACAACGTTAAAAATGTAATAGAACGTGACATGAACGGTTAAATATATTAGTTCAACGATCGCCTTTGAAGACGGCAAGGACAGCACAAAACTTTGGAATGCGCCTTTAAGTTGGTACCATCCTTGAAAATGAGTGATGTTCCCTTAAGGTAAAAAAACTATCGTTAAGTTGAAAAAATAAATTTATGAATTATATGAAAATGAAAAATACCTCACAATATTGTAAAATTAGAGAGAGAACTATTCGTTTACACATTCCGCAGGAAAAAGATTCAGCTTCAAGCAAACGGTTGGGCGTTTCAAATCAGTCCAGGTGGTAGAGCGCGTGATTCCCACGTAGACAGTCCTTATTTCGTTTCCAACTAAATCCGAACGGGCCTTTTTCCGGACCTATTGAGAAAATTTCCCCAGCGCCGTGCTGTAATTCAGACGTTTCGTAAGAAGAAAAAAAGTAGTTGTAGCTTTCGAAAAATTCGGTTATCCTATGTTTATTTTTATGGCTGCTACTGGGGAATTGACGGACAAGATTCGGCAAGCCATCACTTACGACACGTGATTGCCCGCTGCTGTTGACGGGAAACTTACAGACCACATTAGGCTAGCCATCATTTATTGCACGTGCTTGCAGGGCCGCTGAAGGGCCACTTGTGGCAGCTACTGCCTGCGGTGGATAACTAATGGCCCTGTTGTGGCATATGACAACTGATAGGGGTGGCAACTGTTGATCAGCTGCAGGCCCTTCTGTTGGCCGCCCGGACATTTTATTGACGGTTCGGCAGTAGCAACATAGTGCTGAGCCACTGCTGGCCCAGCAAGTCTGTTTTTGCTGGGTTAGTACACATAGTTCAAGAAATGATTCGTGAAACATGAAAGTAAGCTGAAAATATGTTATTATCTGTTAAAAAGATAATAACATATATGTGTGTGTGTGTGGAATGGGGCAGTTATGGTCGCGGTTATAGTTTTTCTAACCTATTTTCAGCCGCCCCGGTGGCGCAGTGGTCTAGGGCGTTGGCCTCTGATCATTCGTCCGTAAGGGGTCCGGGTTCGAATCCCGGTCAGGCATGGATGCTGTGTTTGTCTTACGGCACTGGCTCTCTCCCTTCCCTGGAACCAGTGACCCTAAATTAGGGACGGGCGACTGCTTATAGCCTATTGAGTTGCTCACGGTGGTCGTTAAACCTCCAATCAAAAAAAAAAAAAAAAAACCACCTATGCGCTGCTTCAGGTTGTTACGGGAATCGATTTTTTTACGCTTCTTTTTTTTTTTTTTTTTTTGGAGGTTTAACGACCACCGTGAGCACCTCAATGGGCTATAAGCAGTCGCCCGTCCCTAATTTAAGGTCACTGGTTCCAGGGAAGGAAGAGAGCCGGTGCCGTAAGACAAACACAACACCCATGCCTCACCGAGATTCGAACCCGGACCCGTTCGGACGAATGATCAGAGGCCATCGTTTAGACAACTGCGCCACCGGGCGGCTTTTTTTTTTTCACGCTTCCCAACCGTAGGTTGAAGAAGCGCATATGCTCCAGCTATGTCCGTCTGTCTGTCTGTCAGACTGTCCGCACGATAACTCTCGCAAAAATGGTCCGATTTCTATGAAATATTACTATGTGGTAGAGAACCACCTGGGGACAAACACTATTGAAAACGGGCGAAATGTGGTCAAAGATCAGGACATAGGAGCGGGATCCATTCCATTACCATTATGCGTCAGAACGTGCGTACAAATGGTTCAATTTCGATCAACCTTTAGTATCTAGTAGGGGACTATCTAGGGATGAACCTCGTTGAAAATGGCAGAAATGGCGTCAAAGTTCAGTACATACGAGCAGGATCTATTCCACTGCCCTTATGCGTCATAACGTGCGTACAATTGGTTCTTTTTCGATGAAATTTTAGTATCTGGTACAGGATCATCTAGGGACGAACCCTATTAAAAATGGGCGAAATGGGGTCAAAGGTCAGGACATAGGAGCGGGATCCATTCCACTGTTCTTACGCGTCATAACTTGCGTAAAAATGGTTCAAGTTCGATTAAATTTTAATATGTGGTAGAGAACTACCTAGGAACAAATCCTGTTGAAAATGGGAGAAATGGGGTCTACCTGGGAACAAATAAACCTTTAATAGGATCCACACACAATGCGTGGCGTAATGAGACAGATGGCGTGACCGCGAGACAGCATCTCAAGCGCGAGACTGTGACGTCATAAGATCGTCCCCAGGTGGTCCCCTACCACATAATAAAATTTCATCGAAATCGAACCATTTTTACGCACGTTATGACGCATAGAAGCAATGGAATGCATCCCGCTCCTGTGACCTAACCTTTGACCCCACTTTACCCATTTTCAATAAGGTTCATTCCCAGGTGGTCCCCTGCAATATACTAAACTTTCATCGACATCGATCCATATTTGCGTAAGTTATGACGCATAAGGGCAATGGAATGGATCCCGCTCCTATGCTGTGATCTTTGACTCCACTTTACCCATTTTCAATAGGGTTCATCCCAAGGTGGTCCCCTACAATATGCTGAAATTTCATCGACATCGAACCATATTTACGCAAATTATGATGTATAAGGGCAATGAAATGGATCCCGCTCCTATGCAGTGACCTTTGACTCCATTTAATCCATTTTCAATAGGGTTTGACCCCAGTTAGTCCCCTACCACATACTAAAATTTCATCGAAATCGAACCATTTTTTCGTGAGTTATCGTACGGAAAGACGGACGGACAAAGCTGGAGCATATATGCTTCTTCAACCTACGGTTGGAAAGCGTAAAAAAGGAAATGGTTATTCTGGCTACCGCCATAAAACTTCTGTAGTTGTTCCATGTAATTGGGTAGAATATTTCTTCCACAGTCCTCACGGTGTTATTAAAATTTTGACGATACCTGTCCGCCATAATGGTTTGACTCGGTTCTAATGAGTAGTGGATTACGCCAGCTGCGGACCACAAAACACTGCCCATCGTCTTCCTGGGAAGAAGTATGGGTTTCCGTGTGTGTTTCCGTGTTCCACTGCTGTCGAGCCTTTGCGTCAAAGTCGGCAATTTTCACAACACATCCATTTCTCATTACACATGGCGAGACTCATCGAAATGTCGTTCGTTTGGTTCCGGATAAGCACAGAAGAGATCAAATCGTCGTGTTATGTGTTGTTCCCTCAACTCATGTGCTACTCATTTATTCATCGTTTTTCTTTGCCTACGATCGTTTAATGTCGGGAATCACATCCATAGCGCACTCCAAGTTTCTAGCCAGACTCTCCTATCGTTTGACGTGAATCGGGTACAAACTAGTCACCCTACTCCGCATTATCTGTAGCTCCTTCTGGTTTACCGCGTGGTTCACTTTCTGGACTCATTACATCGGAACGGAATTTAGCAAATTAACGTTGCGTCCAGCGTTCAGAAACGGCGCCAACCTCAAATGCTGTAGTGATGTGGCGAGCTGCCTACGGTACGATGCACGGTGTTCACGTTTAAACTCACGTAAGAAAATGACTCGTATTTGGCTCTGATCTATGGTCAGCGTTAATGTATCACAATACCCATGGAACTAATGCCACTGAAGAAATGACCAGTGCTTTTTTTAGGCAGCAGCCATATGCTTTATGTTTGCATAAAACAAGCAACATAGGGGGATATGTTAATTTATAAATTATAAGCCAGCTGCGCGAGACTGCAGAATCCGACATTTTGTCTTCAAAAACTTAATAGTTGACAAATGCTATGTAATCCTCTATGAACCATTGAAAAAAAAGTTTGGAAATGGGTGAAAGACCAGTAGCAAACACTACATTTCGAGAGGGACGTCAATTGGTCGCCACCAAAACTGGGACCACCGCTAGGATAACAATGTCCAAGTAAGGTAACTTGTTTTGTTTCTCTTGGTGAAACGTAGCAGGAACATTTTCGCCACTTGTAGTATACTAGAGACGAGCGCTTATCAGTAATGACAGGTTTATAGTCGGTACTGCTGAGATGAGGGGGAATGAAATGTTTTGCCGTAACTTTCGCGAAAACCCAACTTCTATATTAGCATTTCTGTTCTGGGAGCGTAGAAAATTTGGGGCACTATTTTGTTCAGACGCATCGGCCGGATAATGGGTTAAATTACACTACCTGACAGAGAAAATGCAACACCACAAAGACGTGAACGCCATGCAAATTATAGGGTGGGTGCACACGTGCAAGTTATGCAAATGATTGCATTTGCAGGCCAATCGCACGAACGGCGCGTGGAATATAAGTGGACAACCAGCCCGTCAGACAATCAGTCGAGACGTTGTCACGGCCGCGAGAAGTGAGTAGTTCTGCTGTAACCGTTACTGGAGAACGAACACGGCGTGCCAGTGCCATCAAGATTCCGTCGTACGCGATTTCCTCAAACAGATGAGTTCACGAGAAGTGTCACCGTATGCCTTCGTACCGCTGGATGGTCCTTCCGTCGTATTGCGGAAGAAACGCAACGTGATGCCACAACCGTCGGTCGCATTTGGAAACAGTCGTTCCAGGAAAGATCTGTGCAACGTCGTAGGGGGACCGGAGCACGGAGACGGACGTCCGAGTCCCCCGATCGCCGCATCCGACTTCATGCCGTAGCTGACACACAAGTCACTACGGGCGATATTTTGCGGAGTGTACGAAGAGGCTTGGATGCTCCGATATCAACGCGGACAATGTCGCGCCGACTGGCTGCGTCTGGGTTGCTGTCCAGATGGCCGTTGCGAAGGCTACCCTTAACAGCGAGTCATGGTCGTCACAGCCTGGCGTGGTGAAGCTCCAGAGCTGCGTGGGGTGCCGAATGGAATGGAACTGTGTGTGTTCAGCGACGAATCACGGTTCTGTCTCACCACGGATGATCGCCGTGTGAGAGTCTAGAGGCGACGTGGCCAATGGGCGGATTCGTCCGCCATTGTGGAGCGCCACACGGCCCGACAACGGGGAAACATCATGTTGGGTGCTATCAGCGCCAATAGCCGTTCACCGCTGGTACGCATTATGGGCACATTGACGGCACGTCGCTATGTTGACGAGGCGCTGGGGCCCATGGTACTACCGTATCTGCAGGGCATCCCAAACGCCGTTTTTCAACAGGATAACGCCCGCCCGCGTACCGCTCGTATCAGCCTGAATGCTTTACACGGTGTGCGGATGCTTCTGTGGCAAGAACAATCGCCCTACCTCTTGCCCATCGAGCATCTGTGCGACACGATTGGACGTCGGTGAGTACCCTTCCACCCCCTCTAAATAAAGATGAACTGTGGACTCTGATCAATACCTCATGGTCCACGATACCCCAGGACCCTATTCGGACTCTCATTGCCTCGATACCACTTCGGATTCAACGCTGTATCGCCCAAAATGAGGGCCACACTATTTATTGATCATCCTATATATTTGTCCATTGGAGCGTAGTATGTATGTGACAATTAAATCATTTGTTCAGGACCTACTTGGCTATCTGTGTGTGCAGTTTGGTCTGGTTTCGAGCATTCCCTCTAGGTGTGTCATTTTCTGTGTCAGACAGTGTATTAGATGTGTGCAAAGGTTCTGCTCGTTTTTCGCGATGCGAGTTCCAAGTAAAACATTTAGGTAACAAGTTCAACAACAGATGGCACATATGATAACCAGAATGCTTCGAGGAGGAGGCTATAAAATAACATCAAGTATGCGGACACCTCATTAGTGAACAAATCACACAAGTATTAATGGATTAATATACGAAGCTATAAGGATCACTTTAGGTATTGTTTACTTTATGTGTTCGACAAAGGCAGCAATGTAGCTGAAATCTGCCGCAACATTTAGAAGTTGCATGGCGAAGATGCTACAGACTAAAGCACATGTCGACGTTGGTTTCGGAAATTCCGTGAAGGAGACAGAAGCTGCAGAAGTCAACCACGTTCTGAACGCCCATCAGAGGTTTCTGAAGAGGATCTCAACCAAGCCATATCAAATGGTCATCATCTGTCAGTTGAAGAATTATCAGAGAGGCTTTCCGTACACAAAATAAGTTAGTAAGATCATGCAATACATTGATTGTGATACGCTTTCCAACATACCAGAAATCATTACTCAAGTTATTACTCAAGTTATGAGGATAATTGCTGTAGAATAAATCTCGCTCCTATGCCGTGACCTTTGATCCCATTTCTATGATATTCAACAGAACCGGTTAAGTGTACTCCTGCCGCCCCGGTGGCGCAGTGGTCTAAGCGATGGCCTCTGATCATTCGTCCGAACGGGGTCCGGGTTCGAATCCCGGTGAGGCATGGATGTTTTGTTTGTCTTACGGCACTGGCTCTCTCCCTTCCCTGGAACCAGTGACCCTAAATTAGGAACGGGCGACTGCTTATAGCCCATTGAGTTGCTCACGGTGGTCGTTAAACCTTCAATAAAAAACAAAAAGTGTACTCCCAAAACAAACTGATAAGGTTTTGTCTCAATCGAAGCATTTCTACATAAGTTATAACGCATAAATGTTATTGAATGGATCCCGCTCCTATGTCTTGACCTTTGACCCCATTTCACTCATTTTCAACGAGGTTCGTCCGCAAGTGGTCCCCTACCACATACTAAAATTTCATCGCAATCGAACCATTTGTACGCAAGTTATGACGCAGAAGGGCAGTAGAATGGATCCTGCTTCTATGTCCTGACCTTTGACCCTATTTCGCCCATTTTCAATAACGTATAAAATACTAAAATTTCATCGAGTTATCCTGCGGACGGGCAAAGCTGGAGCATATACACTTCTTCAACCTGCGGTTGGAAAGCATAAATAACAGCAGAAAAAAAGGTGCATGCGTTTGGGTTTATCACGAGGTCAGATCGGTGGGTACCACATGACTTATTCACAAGAAATCGATCGTACAGAATGACCACCTGTCTTTGTTCGCTCGTCACAAAAATGAGCATTTCCTGGAGCAATTAGTTACGGGTGAGGAAACGTGGGTCCTTTACAGAAATGTAAAGCGTCAAAGGACTACATGCCGAGTTATAGAGCATATTCCATCGACTTCAAGAGGAGGACTGCATCCGAGAAAGGACTTGTTAAGTGTATGGTGGGATGTCAAGGGAGTATGCCGCTGAGAGTTTCTTACACCTAACCAAACGATAAATGCTGACCTGTACTGCCAGCGCTTACAGAGGGTGAGTCGAAAGTTTTGCAATATTTGGATCTCTTTATGTCTTCATGCGTACCTATACGACAAAAGCTGACTAGCATTCAAAGTACTTGCCATCGTGATGCACCCTCTTTAGCAATCTGTCGGCCAGCTCTTCGATTCCGCAGCTGTATCGGTTCTTCTTCTTCGAGGGGAAGAACTCCTTCACTCCAGCTGCCTCCTCCTCCTCCTGGTTGTTGAAGTGCCACCTGCGAAGGAAGTGGGCTATGGATGAGATCAGGTAATAATCCGACGAGGCAAGGTCCTGACTATACATGCTGGATGCGGCATAAGTTCGATGCCCTCAAGGTCCTGGAGATGGTCGTTCGCGAGGTATCTGTTCACTAGTGACGGGTACTTCCCCTCCAAAACGGCATACATCCGCTCCAGCTGTTCAGAGTAGAGTATGGCATTGATGGTCCGATCGTCTGAAACCAATTCGTAATGGATTATCCTCTCGAAATTCCACCAGATGCCTGAGCATCACCTTGTGATCGAAGCGCCCACGTTTGGCAACAGGTTCAGGAAGATGGCCTGGGCTCAACCACTGTTGTTGTTGTGTGTTAGGATTACGGAAATAGACCCACTTTTCACGGCACGTGACAATTCTCTTGACGAAAAGTACATCGCGCGAGTTTTCTAGGAAGTTTTGTGAACACTTCCACTCGGCTGTTTGCTTCAGCTGGCGTCAATTCGTGAGGGACAATGCGGCAACTCCTGTGGACCTTGAAGAGGTCCTGAAGGTAACGAGCCTCGATGGTCTGTGATACGCCTAGCTCGACTGATAATCTCCGAGTGATGGTTGTCGGATTTGCCTTTACGGGCAGGAGCACAGCCTCCGAATCCATGGTTCGCGGCATAACTGATCTTGGCTGATCGTCAAGTTTTCCGGCACCTCAACGAAATTCCTTGAACCATCTGGTTGCGGTGCTGTCGTCCACGAAACCTCCTCCTTTCGAATGAGAAATGTTTCGTGTTGCTTGAGCAGCATTATGGCTGAGTTCAAACACGTAAAGCAAAAGTTCATTAATTATCAGTTGTGGCTCTTCACCTTTAGGTGCCCCAGCCGCAGACAGAACGACGACATGCAATGCTGTTCACAGCAACGACTTCCATTTTATATCCCTTTCGACTAACTGCAGTGCGCGACTTGAACTAGCTTAAACACGTAACATACCCGCCGCAGCACATGCGTCTATGTAAATATTGCAAAACTTTTGAACTACCCTCTGTAGGAAGGCTGAAAGAAAAATTGACACCTAAGCGTCCTTTGGTTAATCGTAAAGGCGTCATCTTGCAACATGACAACGCAAGCTCCATATAGCTTTAGCCACTCAGAGAAAATTGCTGGACATGGGAAAATTGCGCACCTTTTTCAATCTTTTCAGAACAACTTCACAGCAAAAAACTTCGATGAAGTTGAGGATATTGAAACTGCATTGCAACAGTTTTTGACTCTAAAACGGAGGAGTTCTACGCATAAAGGGAATTCAATTACTACCAGAAAGTTGACAAGGTATTATAGATAATACTGGCAATTATGCGAAAGAATAAAGATGTTATGTACTCAGAATAATTTTTCTTCTCAACTTAAAATAAGGGTAGAACTTTTGCACACACCTAATATAAAATATTAGAATAAACCCTGTATAATAGGCTACGTCTGTCCCTAACGCTCTGACGCCATTCAGTGTTCAGTACTTGCAGCGTCATCTGCTCTTATCCGGTGGTCGAAATTGGAACAAAGCTCACCGCTATCGCACGATACGTAAAATCAAAGAGAAATACCGGATAATAAGATAAAGTTAGTAAGACAAACGACTTCACCTGTGGCAACACGCACGTGCTCGAACAACTGTCTGTGGCACTTGTTCTGTTATGTAGGTGTTATGTCGTGTTTTATTTCATTTTCTTCGCATTGCAGAGTAATTTCATAAAAAGGAATAAAATTGCGGAGTAATTTCATAAAAAGGAGTCAGCGTTATTTTATTTCATAAAACGGAATTTATAAGAAGGAATCAGCGTTATTTCATTTCATAAAAAGAATTCATAGAAAGGAATCAGCGTTATTTTATTTCATAAAACGGAATTCATAAAAAGGAATCAGCGTTATTTTATTTTATAGAAAGGAAATTTTATAAAAAGGAATCGGCGTCATGATTCGTGTTATAAAAATTTCAGTCACAGCTTTTTCACCCGTTCATAGCACCCGTTATAAAAAAATAATAACTTAATTTAAAATAATAAATGACCATCTTTTGTGTGTGTGTGCACAACTAACAGATCAATTAAAATTTAGGTTCTACTTACTGCAGATTCGTAATACAGCAACATGGCCCTTTATAAACATATATGTATCCATGTATACAAATAGTGAGATGCGTTTAATTAAATAACACTTAATGAAAGATCATTGCCCTTGACGATGCCAAAGCAAGAATTCTTTGTCTGTCCTTAGCATGTTGCGCAATGTAAACACGGGTGTTTTACATGTGACACATTTATTAACAAAGAGCGTTATGTTCCGAAAAATAGCGTACATAAGAACTGTTGTGTATGCAACTTAAAGAGTTTTAATAATTAGCTAAAATACCTGCTTGGGCATGGCATTTTTATAAAATACCGGGAAGGATGAATCCAAAAGAAACTGCAACATAATCCACGTACGTCAGACCAATTTTTCTTCTCTCGCTCGTTAGATTGTTTTATTACACGCCAAGCTTTCAACTTTTACTTCGGCTCTTGTTTTCAAAAGCTTGTAAATTTTACGCTCTATTTTGGAGGAATATAAAACCTTCTTAATCAATTCTACTCGTTTTTGTGATGTTTACTTTTTCTATCTCGTAACTTTACTTCTGCACGCCGCAGTTCAGAGATGCCTTCCACAAATAGATTGAGAGCATAAAAACATCTCTTACGGGTATTAAAGAAATTTTATCTACGATCAAGGGTTTCCTTGTTTATAATGTCAAAGCAATTTTATGTTTCCAGCTCTCCCAGATACTTTGAGGCACTCAGTTTCAACGGGGAATGTTGAAAATGTTCCAGCGGAAGAGCATCAGATTAACAACAAGATCAAAACTGACAGTAGTTTCGGAAATGTTTACAGTTATCTGATTTTGTTTAAGAAGCATTTGTACCCCACTATTTCTTTTTTAAGAGATAGCAATTCAAGAAATTCCATCACTATGTTTTATTTCCTTTTTTTACGAGATACCAAGCTTTTGTGAGCATTCTCGTGCTATAAACTTTTGAGAAATTTATGTTAAGGAGTACAATTTTGGAGTTAACAGAGAATGTTTTTGTCCTCAGGGAAACGAGATGTGTGTGCGACTATGTATTTTTTGACCGCGAAATTAATTTTCTCTTGGTTGATATAAGTGAAATTCAAGTGCACTGTTACAAAGTCTCAGGAAAATGTAGAGTTATGATAAGTTATCTTTACTCTTCTTTTTATTCTTTTTTCATCAGAGTTGGGCAAAATCGTAACTGAATTAATCGGTAATAGTAATTACCATTACGCATTACAGCGTAATGGTAATGGGAACAAGAACTTAGCGTTACCATTACATGGTAATGGTGAACTGGTCATTAGAATTACATGGTAATTGTAATGACATGCAGCAGTTACCCATTATAATCGTAATGGTTAATAGTTAACTATATGTTGGCAATCAACCAATAACTTATGGGTAACAATACGTGAATAAACCAGCAACCCGTACACCCTTACACGTTGTGCAGGTTATTTGACAATTGTTTCACCCCTCGGACTTCAAATGCGTGTATTTAAGTATTGGAGATTGGTTGTACGTGCATGACATGAGTATTTGCTCCGTTTTCTCCGCAAGGAAAGTGATTTGAACGAAACAATACATATTACGTAAGTAGGAATGGGATGTTTATTTCTGTTAGAGATACTAATTTCGTCCATTTCCAGTACAATATTCTCGTCCATTACATAATTTCACTGTCCAAAAGAATTACCCCACTATAGCCACAAGCACATACAGTATTAGCACTACACTCACAGTTCAGCAACTCAGGGTGCACTGCCGAATATTGCAAAAAATTGCGAACTCTTGACATTTTTGCCGTACGTCTCAAGTGTTATTGTTCATTACTTGTCCGATACGAACACTGGACTAGCGAGCGACTCCTTTATAAATAAATTTTGAAGATGACAATCCGATTTTTGGTGTAAATGTGACAAGGATGGTAAGTCAGATAATATCCGAAAACTTGAACATTTTCATTGTCCTGGAGAGGGACTCGAACACGCGTCTCCCAGATAGCGCCCGGGTATGTTAACCACTACACGGGCGCTATCTGGGTGACGCGCATTCGAGTCACGCTCCAGGACGATGAAAATGTTTAATTTTTCGGATATTATCTCACTTACCATCCTTGTTACATTTACACTAAAATCGGATTGTCATCTTCAAAATTGTATTATATGGTGTAATCCCGTATTTCTTTCATCCTTTACATATACTTCACGACAGGACTTAGACCTTCTGGAATATTCTTGATTTACATAAAGCTCTCCAACTTCCCACTGTGCGATCCTTCTGGAACACTCTACAAACGTCTAACCCATTCTTGCCGCTTCTAGAACATTCTACACGACACTTCGGTCTCTGTCAGCTATGTTACATGTTCGACTTTTGGCGTACGCACATTATAAACTATTAGTATGTAATTATTATTTGCAAATCGTGCAATTTCGTTACCAAATAATTCCATTGCGTTTGAGTGGCATTATTAAATAATTAAATTATATCCTCTTCATTGTAATGCATTACACGTTAATTCCAGTACCTTGTGCAAACCATACTTGGGATTGCCTTGTAATGCATTACCTGTTACTGCATTACCTTGTAATGCATTACACGTTAATTGTAATCTGTACTTAAATTACTTTTGTAATGCATTACACGTTAATTGTAATCTGTACTTAAATTACTTTTGTAATGCATTCTTGCCGAACTCTGCTTTTTATCTACACATATTGTGTCTTTTCACCATTTCACAATCAGCTTTTCATCTTCCCATATTGTGTCTTTTCACCATTTCATTACAAGCTTTTTATCTACTTCCCATATTGTGTATTTTCACCATTTCATTATAAGCTTTTCATCTACACATATTGTGTATTTTCACCATTTCATTATAAGCCGTTCATCTACTCATATTGTGTTTTTTCACCATTTCATTATAAGCTTTTTATCTACACATATTGTGTATTTTCACCATTTCATTATAAGCCGTTCATCTACTCATATTGTGTCTTTTCACCATTTCATTATAAGCTTTCCATCTACTCATATTGTGTCTTTTCACCATTTCATTATAAGCTTTTCATCTACCCATATTGTGTTATTTCACCATTTCATCATAAGCTTTTCATCTACCTATATTGCGTTTTCTCACCATTTGATTATAAGCATTTTATCTACACATATTGTGTCTTTTCACCATTTCACTTAAGCTTTTCATCTTCCCATATTGTGTCTTTTCTCCCTTTCATTACAAGCTTTTTATCAACTTATATTGTGTATTTTAACCATTTCATTATAATATGTTTATGTACCCATATTGTGTCTTTTCACCATTTCATTATAAGCTTTTCATCTACCCATATTGTGTCTTTTCTTCATTTCATTATAAGCTTTTCATCGACCCATATAGTGTGTTTTCACCATTTCATTATAAGTTTTTCATCTTCCCATATTGTCTCTTTTCACCATTTCATTATAAGCTTTTCATCTACCCATATTGTGTTATTTCACCATTTCATCATAAGCTTTTCATCTACTTATATTGCGTTTTCTCACCATTTGATTATAAGCATTTTATCTACACATATTGTGTCTTTTCACCATTTCATTTAAGCTTTTCATCTTCTCATATTGTGTCTTTTCACCATTTCATTTAAGCTTTTCATCTTCCCATATTGTGTCTTTTCTCCATTTCATTACAAGCTTTTTATCTACTTATATTGTGTATTTTCACCATTTCATTATAAGCCGCTCATCTACACATATTGTGTATTTTCACCATTTCATTATAAGCCGTTCATCTACTCATATTGTGTTTTTTCACCATTTCATTATAAGCTTTTTATCTACACATATTGTGTATTTTCACCATTTCATTATAAGCCGTTCATCTACTCATATTGTGTCTTTTCACCATTTCATTATAAGCTTTCCATCTACTCATATTGTGTCTTTTCACCATTTCATTATAAGCTTTTCATCTACCCATATTGTGTTATTTCACCATTTCATCATAAGCTTTTCATCTACCTATATTGCGTTTTCTCACCATTTGATTATAAGCATTTTATCTACACATATTGTGTCTTTTCACCATTTCACTTAAGCTTTTCATCTTCCCATATTGTGTCTTTTCTCCCTTTCATTACAAGCTTTTTATCAACTTATATTGTGTATTTTAACCATTTCATTATAATATGTTTATGTACCCATATTGTGTCTTTTCACCATTTCATTATAAGCTTTTCATCTACCCATATTGTGTCTTTTCACCATTTCATTATAAGCTTTTCATCTACCCATATTGTGTCTTTTCTTCATTTCATTATAAGCTTTTCATCGACCCATATAGTGTGTTTTCACCATTTCATTATAAGTTTTTCATCTTCCCATATTGTCTCTTTTCACCATTTCATTATAAGCTTTTCATCTACCCATATTGTGTTATTTCACCATTTCATCATAAGCTTTTCATCTACTTATATTGCGTTTTCTCACCATTTGATTATAAGCATTTTATCTACACATATTGTGTCTTTTCACCATTTCATTTAAGCTTTTCATCTTCTCATATTGTGTCTTTTCACCATTTCATTTAAGCTTTTCATCTTCCCATATTGTGTCTTTTCTCCATTTCATTACAAGCTTTTTATCTACTTATATTGTGTATTTTCACCATTTCATTATAAGCCGCTCATCTACACATATTGTGTATTTTCACCATTTCATTATAAGCCGTTCATCTACTCATATTGTGTTTTTTCACCATTTCATTATAAGCTTTTTATCTACACATATTGTGTATTTTCACCATTTCATTATAAGCCGTTCATCTACTCATATTGTGTCTTTTCACCATTTCATTATAAGCTTTCCATCTTCCCATATTGTCTCTTTTCACCATTTCATTATAAGCTTTTCATCTACCCATATTGTGTTATTTCACCATTTCATCATAAGCTTTTCATCTACCTATATTGCGTTTTCTCACCATTTGATTATAAGCATTTTATCTACACATATTGTGTCTTTTCACCATTTCATTTAAGCTTTTCATCTTCCCATATTGTGTCTTTTCTCCATTTCATTACAAGCTTTTTATCTACTTATATTGTGTATTTTAACCATTTCATTATAAGCTTTTTATGTACCCATATTGTGTCTTTTCACCATTTCATTATAAGCTTTTCATCTACCCATATTGTGTCTTTTCCCCATTTCATTATAAGCTTTTCATCTACCCATATAGTGTGTTTTCACCATTTCGTTATAAACTTTTCATCACCCATATTGTATTTTTAACCTTTTCATTATAAGTTTTTCATCTTCCCATATTGTGTCTTTTTACCATTTCATTATAAGTTTTTCAGCTATACATATTGTGTCTTTTCACCATTTCATTATAAGCTTTCCATCTACTCATATTGTGTCTTTTCACCATTTCATTATAAGCTTTCCATCTACTCATATTGTGTCTTTTCACCATTTCATTATAAGCTTTTCATCTACCCATATTGTGTTTTTTCACCATTTCATTATAAGCTTTTCATCTACACATATTGTGTATTTTCACCATTTCATTATAAGCCGTGCATCTACACATATTGTGTATTTTCACCATTTCATTATAAGCCGTTCATCTACTCATATTGTGTCTTTTCACCATTTCATTATAAGCTTTCCATCTACTTATATTGTGTCTTTTCACCATTTCATTATAAGCTTTTCATCTACCCATATTGTGTTTTTTCACGATTTCATTATAAGCTTTTTATCTACACATATTGTGTATTTTCACCATTTCATTATAAGCCGTTCATCTACTCATATTGTGTATTTTCACCATTTCATTATAAGCTTTCCATCTACTCATATTGTGTCTTTTCACCATTTCATTATAAACTTTTTATCTACCCATATTGTGTCTTTTCACCATTTCATTATTATTAGATCTATCTACCCCAATTGCCGCTTACGGGGCAATTAGGTAGGTTAGATAGATCTTTTTAAGCTCAACAAACTTTCTGAATAAAAATTTCGGTATTTTTATCTCTCAAAATTACTGTGTATACAATTTCAGAAAATAGGTATTTATTTTTATATTATTTATTTATTTAATATATATTAATTTTATACAATATACAAGAATATTTGTTGTGTAAATATGACTATTAATAATATGTATTGTCATATTTACAAAAATGTATTTATTTTTGTATTATTTATTTATATTATATATATTTATTTTATATAATATACAATAATATTTGTTGTGTAAATATGACAATATGAGTCGTATTTAAACCAAAGAACAAAATCTAATCTTCAAATATTGTATGGTGTAATCCTGTATTTCGTTCATTTCGTAGTTCACCGTTGGAAATTATACGGCGCTGTCTCGCATGCGCATACGATGTGATTTAAAAATTAAACCTTATCGCATGAGCGTTCTGAATTAAGAGCACTTAATAAAGAAAAACGTGTCCATTACTGTCAGTGGCTCTTAGAGACGGTTTCTGAATAACTACTCTATTGGTTGTATGTTTATCATGTGTGATATACATAAAACAGAATGTTTATCTATCTGCACTTTGGTCGTTGTTGATGTCTTCGGAATACTAGAAGCCCAATGCTCCAATGGCGAACTTGAAACTTGGGTAAAGAAAAATTATTGCATGCATGCGAATAAACTCATCTTGAATAAGGATACCATTGAAGAAGAAGAAATTATTCAATTAAATTTAATCAATATACATAGAACATGTTGAACAAACGAAGATTCGCATTGATTTAATAGATGTTCACTTGCAGCTTGCTTAACGTTGCAGCTGATAAAACTGACAGCTCCTCAGCACGGTCGCCACCTAGCTTGTGTGAGTTCACGTGATGTGGCAAGCGCTGAATGCATGGGGAATTTCTAAACAACGGTTTCCTCCCTTGCACGTGTGGATTTTTACCCTTGGTACTACTGTGAAGCGCGCTTCATGTGTCCTTGAGTTTCCAACATGCTCGGCCCATTTCTCTTCATTTCAACAGACGAGGCTTGGTTCCACCTTTCGGGGTATGTCAATTATCAGGACACACGACAATGGGTTAATGGAAACTCACACGTTCTTCAACAGAAACCACTCCGTGATTTAAAAGTCTGTGTTTGGTTTAGAGAATCAGGCCAACGCATCAACGGACTAATTTTTTTTTCGAGGAAAAGGTGAATACAGATGTTTATCTACGGATTTACGAAGAGTTTGTTAGTTAGTTGACTCCACATGAACTCGCTTGTGCCTTCTTCCAGCAAGACGGAGCGACTTGCCATACCTCTGAGATCTTCCTCATTTCCGTCTGCGAATTGCTGGGCGTTTTCCTCACTATCATCGTCCAGGTGAAAAGGCACGGTTTTTTTGTGGGTTTTTTTTATTGGAGGATTAACGACCACCGTGAGCAACTCAGTCTCCTGTCACTAATTTAGGGCCACTGGTTCCATTATTAGAGCCACTGGTTCCATTATTAGGGCCACTGATTTAGAGATTGCCAGTGCCGTAAGACAATAATTTATCCACTGGTTTTTAGAGAGACAGTGCCGGAAGACAAACACAACATCCATGCCTCACCAGTATTCGAAACCGGACCCCTTTCAGACGAATGATCAGAAGCCATCGCTTAGACCACTGCGCCACCGTGGCGGCCTGAGCATGCTTCAGCGAGTGGGAAAATGCATCGAGGTAAGTGACGACCACTTCCAGCAAAGTCTTTGAAAAGGTACGCAAAGCCGACCGCGGTGCCACAGTGGTTAAAGCGATGGCTTCTGATCATTCGTCCGGAAAGGGTCCAGGTTCGAATCCCGGTGAGGCATGGATGTTGTATTTGTCCTACGGCACTGGAACCATTGGCCTTAAATTAGGGATGGGCGACGGCTTTTAGCCCATTGAGTTGCTCACGGTGGTCACAAAACCTCCAATCAAAAAAAAAAAAAAAGTGTGCAAAAATACTGATAAACGTGTCTGTTGTTAACATTGCAGTTGTTGTTTTTTTTTGTTAAGTTAAAAATGCCGTTTATTTTCCATACCCAATGTAAGGAGCGGTAATGCCTGGGTGACGTCATTGTAAATCCTGCAATCGCATGATTACCTTTATCAGTGGATATTCATCATGGTGCTACGTACCGCTGGTTGTAGCCCCATGATGAATATCCACTGATGGAGTAATTGTTATCTGCTTCCACTGAACTGCGGCGGAAACAAATAGGGATACGACAATTACCGGCCGATTGTGAAGGCTGAGATTGGAGGAAGGTAACGTGCGCCACCATACGGGGAGCTGGCGCACTTAGGAGGACGGCAGTTGCCGAGGTATACAAGCAGCTATGGACATTCCTGTACTGTCACGGAATGTGAATCGCTGATTGGGCGAAGTAGGTTTGCGCTCTCGCCAGGCATTGCGACGACTGCCACGCACCGCAACACAATGTCGCGCAAGGCTTGTACTGTTGCTGTACCAGACATGCGTGACAGGATGAATGCAACCATGTCGTTTCAGAGACAAATCCCGCACTTGTGTCTCAGTGCAAACGATCGCCGATTGAGAGTGTGGAGCCGCCCCCGGTGGCGCAGTAGTCTAAGCGATGGCCTCTGATCATTCGTCCAAAAGGAGTCCGGGTTCGAATCCCGGTGAGGTATGGATGTTGTGTTTGTCGTACGGCACTGGCTCTTTCGCTTCCCTGGAGCCAGTGACCCTAAATTAGGGACGGGCGACTGCTTATAGCCCATTGAGTTGCTCACGGTGGTCGTTAAACCTCCAATCAAAAAAAAAAAAAAAAAATTAGTATGGAGATGGCCGGGTCATCGGGCTTGCAGTACCTTGCTTCCATCCGTAAGCGTAATGCAGTTCCTCAACCTGATGTCATAGCTTGGGGCAGCCGCCCCGATAGCTCAGTGGTCTAAGCGACGGCTTATGACCAATCGTCTGAGATATGTCTGTATTCGAGTCCCTGTGAGGCATGGATGTTGCGTTTGTTTGACTCTCCCCTTTACCTGGAACAGTTTCTCTAAATTAGGGAAAGGCGACTGCTTATAAATATGGTAGTAATTTTCTCGCTGGAAAAATAGGCAAAATTCTCGGGACGGTAGCGGGGTGAATCCCGAATTTCCGCGAAATACTGAATTTCCTCAAAAGTTCGGCTTTCAGGCTCTTTCTCCGCGCTTTGTATATGTAAGATGTGTTCACTCCTAAAAACTGGTACTTAGAAATAAGCAAAATGTACTCGTGTTTTATTACATTCTGGGCTTATAATAGCTCCGAGTACTTGTGTTTCATTTTTGGAAAAGGCACGTACGCATTTTTGAGTACATTCAGGGCAGTGACGTGGATTATCTCCTCCCTCTCCCAGTACTGTTTTTTTTATTGGGAAGTTTAATTTTTAATTATTAAGTCATAGAAATAACTTTTTTTCTAAATTTTAGGTACATGCCATTGCTAAAATGATACCAAATAATTCTGAGGATTAGGATTTGAACACTTAGTTAAACATGAACTCCTTCTTCTTCTGAATACTTTATTTGTACATGAACTCCAATTCTTCTCCTTTTGTGTGAACTTGAGTGCTACTGTGACGTACCTGTCAGCAGGACGCACACGACATAAAGGCAGATAGGAATCAGAACAAATATCTGCGTAGCTCAGTTGGTAGAGCGACTTGTTCCGGAATAAGCGGCCTCGGGTTCGAATCCCGGCGTAGACCAAAAATGACGGAGAAATTTACTTCGTTATAATGGCGCCCGAACTATCCGGATGACCCGGCCGTTCAAAATCTCGCATTGGTGTGATGTTATTTCCACACCGCGAGACAGGAAAAATCAGAGAATTCCTTCTCCAGCGCTTCGAAAAATAAAAATGTGTGATGTTGCATTCCACACAGCAGATTGACTTGGAGTTCTCAAGTGCATGTTCTACAGTGGATGGCTGCCTGCAACGATTCATGGTCACGGCTGACCCGTGGGCCATGCCCCCGGCCCTCTTTCGGGGGGAGATGTGACGTACCTGCCAGCAGGACGCACACGACATAAAGGCAGATAGGAATCAGAACAAATGTCTGCGTAGCTCAGTTGGTGGAGCGACTTGTTCCGGAATAAGCGGCCTCGGGTTCGAATCCCGGCATAGACTAAAAATGACGGAGAAATTTACTTCGTTATACTACGTTTTCAAACAATGTTTCTTCCGAGTACTTTTTCATTTATAAAAATCATGTTTTTCTCTATTGACAAAACAGCCAAGTTTTTCGAATGTGCATGGTTTTGTGCGGCTCTAAGATCTTGATTCTTTATAATGCTGAAAAACTTCTTTCGGCAGTTGCAGTTGTTGATGGAAAGTTTAATATGAGGTCTGCTAATTTGTACACCTCACTAAACACTATGTCCAATTTATTCAACTTTACGTAACACGAAATTTCTCTTACTGATTTGTTTTTGTATTCTTCACAGGAATAAAACACCTTCAGTTCATTTTCTCGTCAAGCTGGCAGTAGATGTTCAGGGAAGCTTTCACAAACTTTATCAAAACAGTTCGAATCCAACAAAGCCACGATTTTAAATTATAATATCTCTGATTTTAATTAATTGACACTTCACAAAAACTGAAACAACTCTTGCGAAACACTCTTATGGGCGGGAGTATGCGAGTGACAGAGACAGCCTGTTTTCTTTTTTTTTCTCAGCAAACCCTTGCCCATTCCCCTCTACCAGCTGATTCATGTTGTCATGGAAACGCTAGTAGGCGATTGTACGTAAGGTTTTCGCATCAGAACTGCGAAGATTCTGGAACAGCTGGTTGCGTTATGCAGTTGGTTTTCGCTCGTCAGATTGAGTCAAAGAAGCGAATCCGCACGAGGTTTTTTTCGCATTGAAAGCATCGGCATATTAATTTAATACCGTTGATAATTTACTTTTATTTGTGTATATTTAATTCAGTTTTATTTGTGCATTCCTGGGCTTCGCAGCTAGACTAGCTAGCTGCGAATATACGCCACTCATTCAAGGAATCAATTATGAGTATACTGTATGTGGTATTTCTAATTTCAAATATATGTACTCAAACAATTCCATATATTTCAAGTATATGTGCTCTAGCTTCATTCAGTTTATGTGCCCTTTCGGGCAGGGCACAGAAACTCAAGGAAGTTAGAGCGAATCTGGCAGGACCGTTTGTAAGAGAGAGAGCACACTAGATGGCGCCACCGTACGATTTCGCACATAGAAGGTAGAGAGAAATTAGGGAGGGGGGGGGGCTTAGGAACTTAAACCGGGGTATTCCTACCTGGGGGCCGTCACTTAACCTGCTCGCCCGGTGCACGGCGGATATTCAGCGATTGTTAGAAATTCACACTGCAAGGCTAGGTCTGAACCTAATCTCTCTCCAGCAGTAATCTGAATCTCTAACCACTAACCATCCGCGGCTCGATTTCAAATTTGGAATACGGGTACTCCATTCACACTCATTTATTCATCGAATCAAATGGAACTATATTATTCGATTGCACATCTGGGATAATAAATATACTCCTTGTCTCATGCTGGGCAAATGGACAGCACAATTTTATGACAAATATAGTGATGAAGCGACAATATATTATTTATGACATTGACACAAATATAGCTAATGTAAAAACGTACACAAAGATACTTTATGCATAGTTAAATTACTTGTGACTTTGTTGTACTAAATATTTATGTGTGTCACTTTACACATTTATTAAACAATTTCTCTTGAAATCTATTATATCTAAAATGAAGTAATACGTGATTATACACTATCTACCAACAAGTAATTGAACACCCTGCAATCGACGATATCTGCGGTCCTGATACACGTCACGGCCGCCGCCGTTAATTATCGTGTGGGAAACAACAACGCAACCAGTTGCACGCAAGATGCCACGCAGTTCGGAACTCTCTGATTTCGAGAAAGGTGTAATCGCCGGGTATCACAGAAATGGCCGATCCATACGTGACATATCCAAAGAGTTGAAGTACCCAAAATCGACAGTGGCCTACGTGATTGACTAGTGGAAGATGAGAGGTGACTGTCGGAATGTGCCCTAACCCGGAAGACCCACAAAACTGGGAGTTAGAGACCGACGGGTGCTGGCCAGAGAAATTCGGAAGAACCGCACCAAATCGATGGGCCACATCCGTGAGGAGTTTTAACGGGCATCCGGGAGTGTTCTTTGATGCATACCATCCGTTAGGAAGCCCATCTGCTCGGTCAAAGACGTGCTGCCGCCCACAAGCCATTGATCACCAAGTCCAATAGCGCTGCTCGGCTAACGTGGTGCAAAGAACGTCGACAGTGGACCGTTGAACAGTGGAAACAAGTTCTCTGGAGCGACGAATCAAGGTTCACCCTCTACCGTTCGGATGGCAGGGTCTGGGTTTGGCGTCTGCCTGGAGAACGCCTCCTGCCGGAATGTGTTGTGCCAACTGTGAAGTTCGGCGGCGGTGGATTTATGTTATGGGGGTGTTTTTCCTGGTATGGCATGGGACCCTTGGTCGCAATTACTGGTAGACCCAACGCCGAGACTTACTGCACCATTTTGGATGACAATGCGCTTCCTACGTTGCGGCAGTTTTACGGGGTGGACCCATGTTACTTTCAGGATGACAGTGCCACCTGTCATGTTGCGAGGTCCACCATGGCTTGGTGTGGTGGCAATGGGGTTAATCGAATGGACTGGCCTGCGCAGAGCCCGGACCTTAACCCTATCGAGCACCCTGGGACGAATTGGAGCGTCGACTTAAGCGGTGCCCCCACCGTCCGAAATCGGTGAAGGAACTGACCTGTCTTCTTCAAGCCGAGTGGAAGAAAATACCGCTAGCCGTGGTACAACGCCTGGTTCAGAGTATGCCCCGCAGGGTCGCAGCTGTAATCGCGGCTCGTGGAGGCTCCACCAACTATTGAAGGTGAATAAACTTCGTTTTCCTTTGCTATTACAGGTGTCCAATTACTTGTTGGTTGATAGTGTATTTATATATATTTATTGACGCAGTTATTTGTAAGTACGTATGGTTACTTATATTTGTGCATGTCATGTACTCGTTTACGATACGATTGTTCTTTAAAAAACCGAGTATGTTCAGGTTTTTATTTTTAAGTTTATTTTTTTGACAGTGTTGTTTGTCACAAAAACGGTTGTATTCGCAAAGGTATTTCGTATTTATTAACGCACTGAGGCATTGCCTCGCTGACTGCTTTAAAATCTACGGATTGCAAAGTTATGCACCTGAGGAAGATTGTATTCAAAGATGTTTCAACATTACAGCTTTCAACATTTGTTTCAGCTTATGGAACAGCAAGAATTCAAAATGTGCCAATCTTCTGAATCAGTTGTTTCTTCAGCTATGATGCTTACACCAGATTCTGATTTTTAAAAAAATATTTCACTTGTTGCTTGTGAATATCATATACTTTCGGCAAATAACATTTCCGCATCCAATTTCATTTGGAATAACATCAATATTTTTCAACGAATTTTCCAAGTAATTGTTTAATGCAGAGTTCTCCAGTTTGGGAAGTGGGATGTTAGCTGCATAAAAAGCAACAGTTAATTTCGAAAGTTCAGTTGAGCGTGTTGCTTTTCTTGTTTAGTTCTTTCCTCAATTAATAATTCACCAATACATTTCTGCATTATTATCGGTTGACTGTTCGGACTCAAAATCTTTTGTGCCGCTTGCTTGCTAAATGCTTTTCACAACTGTCCTTTCATGAAAAATCCGCTGGTATATTGCAACACGAACAGAACAACAAATTGTTACTTGCATCTTTCAGATGCACTCATTTCACTCACGTGGTCATTCTCAGAATTAACAAACAATACATAGGAACATAATAAACTAAATACTAACACAAAAGCAAAAAAAAAAAAAGAATTCTAAGTTAAGCGTCTGCGAAACTCAAACACTCTTTTCTGTGAGCTGCTTTTTCCAGCTAAAGCCACTAAAAAAATTGACGACATCCGGTCTACTGTTTACTAATGCGACGAGTCGCCAAGGTCATTCAACAGTAGCGGGGAAGGGGGTTAATCACCAAAAACGACACCTGCATTCTACAGCAGAGCGCATGTAGCCTGGAATTACTCGTCAAGCTTGTTCGATAAGAGTCTCTTCGGAAAGAACAACCTTGAGGGTCAATTCAAGGTTTAAAGTTCTGGTTTGGACTTTAGAGCTCTGGACAAAAAAAATAGATAAAAAAATATGTGTGGTATTTTTTTGCGTGAATTCTAATGCACGCAGTAATGAAATTATTTGCATATGAGAAACAATCTAAACATTATAATAGAAATTCGGCAAAAATAGGGGGGAAATCCGAAATTCGCGGTTGTATTTGAAATTCGCGAAGTTACAGAAAAACTCCTAAAATTCACGAAACAAAATCACGGAAATTCGCGCTGACTAACAGCTACTAGCCTACTTATAACCTAGTTACTCACGGTGATCGTTAAATCCCCAAACAAATAAAATATGGTTTGCGGCGCTATCGGTTTTAACAGCCGTTCACCGTTCGCACGCATATTAGATACAACGACAGCTCCACAATGCGTCGATGAACTGCTGTAGCCCATTTTGTTGTACATCTCCTTGGTGATGTTTCTGATGCAGGGTTTCAACATGACAACTCCCACTCGCACATTGCCAATTTTCAGAAGACAGTGCCTACAACGTGACCAGCTGCTGTTCTGGTCAGCCCAATCCCCAGATTTCTCCCCAATAGCGAACGTGCCGAAAGTCATTAGCAGACGAATTAAAGGCCGCCTCTGCACGACCTCCGCACAATATCGATGAATTTTGAACACAGATCAAAGACGCAAGGTCAGCGATACCTCAGGTAATCATCAAGAGGACTTTTCAACTCGAAGCCACGCCATGTTACCGAATGGATAGCTCAACACAGGGGTCATACGACCTACTCACCCAAGTCTTCTCTCCGATCGTATTCATGTAATCCAACTGAAATTGAATGACTTCTTTCCCTTTTACTTCTACTAGGGCCATCCAGAAAATTACAAGTTAGTAAAATCATGCGATGCATTGATTATGATACGGTTTCCAGCATACCAAATCTAGTTGCTCAAGTTATGAAGATAATGGCTGTGGAATAAATATCGTTCCTGTGCCCCTACCTTTGACCCCATTTCGATGATATTCAACAGAACCGGTTCTGTATACCTACGGAACAACATGATAACGTTTTGTCGCAATCTAAACATTTTTGCGTACGTTTTGACTCATAAGGGCAATGGAATGGATCCCGTTCCTCGCCCTGACCTTTGACTCCATTTCGCCCATTTTTAATAGGGTGGTCCCCTACCACATACATAAAATTTCACTAAAATCGAAATATACTGACGGAAAAAAAATTCCCAACACCACGAAAAAATAGTTGTAGAGGAATGAAATGGCGGCAATACATTTGTATAGGTAACATATTTAATCGATTAAGGTTTCAAGATCACAGCTCAATGTAAGCGCGAGAAGAGCCATTTTAAATGTGAGATGTTGGTACATTAATAACCGGTGTAACCACCAGAATGTTGAATGCAAGCACGCAAACGTTCATGCATTGTGTCGTACAGGTGCTGAATGTCAGTTTGCGGGATGGAGTTCCATGCCTGTTGCAGTTGCTCGGTCAATACAGGGACGGTTAATGCTGGTTGGGGGTGACGCTGGAGTTGTTGTCCATTGATGTCCCATACGTGCTCGATTGGTGACAGATCTGGTGATCTAGCAGGCCACGGCAACATGTCGACACTCTGTAGAGCATGTTGGGTTACAACAGCGGTATGCGGGCGAGCGTTGTCCTGTTGGAAAACACCCCTGGAATGATGTTCATGAATGGCAGCACAAGAGGTTGAATCACCAGACCGACGTACAACTGGGCCATCAGGGTGCGTTGGGATAACCACGAGAGTGCTCCTGCTGTCATAATAAATTGCTCGCCAAACCATAACTCCAGGTGTAGGTAAAGCGTGTCTCGGGCGCAGAATGGTTGGTTGCAGGCGCTCACCTGGCCTCTTTCTAACCAACACACGGCCATCACTGGCACATAGGCAGAACCGGCTTTCACCAGAAAACACAACAGATCTCCACTCCGTCCTCCAATGAGCTCTAGCTTTACACCACTGACGTCGCAAACGGCAGTGGTTTGGAGTAAGTGTAATGCACGCTACAGGGCGTCTGGCTCGGAGCTATCCTTCAACTAACCGTCTTGTAACAGTTCGTTGTGTCACTGTAGTAGCAACTGCAGCTCAAATTGCTGCCGTAGACGCAGTATGATGCGTCACGGCCATACGCTGTACACGGCGGTCTTCTCTCTCAGTAGTGCCACGTGGCCTGCCGGAACCCGGTCTTCTTGAGGCAGTACTTTCCCTTGACCACCGCTGCCAACAATCATGCACAGTGGCTACATTACTGCCAAGTCGTTCTGCAATATTGCGGGACGAAAATCCACCTTCTCGTAGCCCTATTACACGACCTCGTTCAAACTCCGTGAGCTGTTGATAATGGCTTCTTCGTCTTCTTAAAGGCATTCTTGACTAACATCAACACACTACGTCGAATCTCAACGATAACTAACGCTCACGAACGTTACAGCGCGTATTTACAGCAAACCTGCTTTGCATGTTCCAAGGGGCGGTACTTCCGCCACACGTATGCGCCGAGCGCGAAATTTTCATAGACGTCATCTTACAGATGTACTCTCACCGCCTACCAACTGTCGTTTATCTAACACAACCCCTTCTTGGTGTTGGGATTTTTTTCCGTCAGTGTATGTTTACGCGAGTTATCGTGCGGACGGACAAAGCTGGAGCATATACGCTTCTTCAACCTACGGTTGGAAAGCGTAAAAAACTGTTCGCGTATCAGTCTCCTGCAACTATGTGCTTCGCTGCCCCGGGAACGCAGTGGTCTAAGCGATGGCCTCTTATCATTCGTCCGAACGGGGTCCGGGTTCGAATTCCGGTGAGACATGGATGTTGTGTTTTTCTCACGGCACTGGCTCTCTCCCTTCTCTGGAACCAGTGACCCTAAATTAGTGACGGGCGACTGCTTATAGCCCATTGAGTTGCTGACGGTGGTCGTTAAACCTCCAACAAACAAAAAAACAAAAAACTATGCGCTGCTTCAGAGTTACGCGTGCCCAGTTGTGTTGCTTCGTCCACTAGCCATTCCTTGACGCCATTTTGTGAGGTTGTGCTTATGTTAAAGGTTTCTGCTGTGTGGTAATAATATATATAAGTTAGCAGAGCGTCCCGCCGACTGCGAAATTCGACTTGTGATAAGGTTTATTAATGGGAGACGTGTCTAACCAAGTGCAAAACGTTAGGGAGAACCGTCGTTTTACAATTTCTGATCTTTCAGAACGTTTCCCAGAAGTTTCGAAATCCTTGCAGAAAAACTTCAGTACTTCAAAGTGTGTGTACGATGGGCGCCAAAGATGTTGATCGGAAAGCCCAAAAAGAAGCACAAAGGGTATACTTTGGAATTTTGGGGGTGATACGCAGAGTAAGGCAATGATTTTTTAAGCCGCGTAGTGACATGAGGTTCTGGTCTCTCACATCACACCTGAATCGAAACGGCAGTCCTTGCAACGGAAAAGTACGGGATTGCCTACTGCCAAAAAAAGTTCACGCAGACGATATCAACGAGAAAGATCACGTGCAGTGTCTTTTACTACAGGAAAGCAATTGTGTTGGTGCAATTCCTGCCTATAGGCAGAACAGTGTGTCTGTTTATTGCGAGACACTGCAAAATTTTGGTCGTGCAATTCAAAACAAACGGAGTGGCATGCTGAGCAAGGGAGTTTTTCTTATTTATGGCAACGCAAGGCCTTATGCCGCGAATGTGACGCAAAACCTGGTCACCGCATTTGGATTGGTGAAGCTGGTGCACTCTCCGTACAGCCCAGACTTGGAGCTCGGGGTCTGTCATTTGTTTCTCCACATGAATCGATTTGTTTCCAGTTAGTAGTTCCATGTCGGCGATGGAGTGATATTGATGTTTTCTCAAAACCCAGGCGGCAGACTTCTATGAGGAGGGTATCCAGAAATAGTGCCTCGATATGACAAATGCCTTACGATTCACAGGGATTACGTTGAAAAATAGATTCGGATATGTAGAATTCATTAGATTTTAACCCCTTAAGCGGCCGATGTTTCTGAATCAAATAGTGCCCGAATTTTTCTAAGTTTCCCAAACAGAAATTGTTCACATAGCGACTTGATTCTACGAGAGCTACGAAAAAACAATACCTATACCAACCCTACGACAGCAGTACCGAACATAAACTTGTCGCTAGTGATAAGATATCGCTACTGAAGTCCTCTGTTCTCTGCTCTATGACCCTAGACATGACGGGGAAGGGCTTTTCCCGTGTCAGGGACAAGATCCTACTGGGTAGAAACAAGTGCCTCAAACATCTTCTCTCTTTTATATTAAGGTATGTTGTCACAAATATTTACTTTTTCAAGTCAACCATGGTTTCGCTGGGTATTGGCCTAGCTTCATCAGGACGAATGGCACATAAATTGTATATGATATCATGAATGGTGATTACAGTCACGGGGTTTAGTTAGTTGCTTCCGCTCGCTTGATAGAAATGGGGTGGATGCCATGTCATTAACAAGTTGCGAAGACTTCTGATATTATATGGAAAGCGTCCAAACTATTAAGTTTGGTGGTAGAATCTGGTTTGTCAATTAGTTTTGCTTCTTCAAAGAGAAATTTATGGTCCTTTTCGTAACAGTGTTTGGCTATCGATGACTTCTTTAGGTCACAGTTCCGAATGCAGATCTTGTGCTCCTTCAATCGAAAATGCAAGGCTCTACTGGTCTGTCGTACATACGAAGCGCCACATTCACACGGAATTTGATAAATTCCCCATGAGGTTTTGTCTTCGACATAGTCCCTTTCATCCTAAAAAGTTCAATTTGTTTATTGGTTTAAAAATCACTTTAAAATTAAAGGTTTTAAGAATTTTTGAAATTTTGAAGGAAATGTCACGGGAAAATTGAATAATGGCAAAATTCTCTCGCAATGGGCGCATCACGTGGAGACAGGCTTCAGTTTCCGGAATTTTGTCTTGTCTATAATGGAAGGGATAAAGACAGTTTGGGAAAAGACAGTTTGAAAACAAAAATTTTCAGCCTTGTCCATAATGGAAGGGATAAAGGCAGTTTGGAAAAATAACTTTATTTCCTTAAACGTGTTGCAGTACAGCGAAGATACAACTCTTCCATTATAGACAACTCTCTAACAAAATTCCGGAAACCGAAGCCTATCTGCGCGTTAACTCCTGTGATGCGCCCATTGCGAGAGAATTTTGCCATTATTCCATTTTCCCGTGACATTTCCTTCAAAATTTCAAAAATTCTCAAAACCTTTAATTTTAAAGTGATTTTTAAACCGTTATACAAAATGAACTTTTTAGGATCAAAGGACTATGTTGAAGACAAAACCTCATGGGGAATTTATCAAATTCCGTGTGAATGTGGCGCTTCGTATATACGACAAACCCGTAGAGCCTTGCGTTTTCGATTGAAGTAGCACAAGATCTAATTTCAAAACTGTGACCTAAAGAAGTCATCGATGTTACGAAAAGGACCATAAATTTCTCTTTGAAGAAGCAAAACTAATTGACATCAGATTGAACCACCAAACTTGATATTTTGGAAACTTTCCATATATATCAGAAGTATTTGGAACTTGTTAATGACATGGCATCCACCCCATTTCTATCAAGCGTGTGGAAGCAACAAATCAAAACCCGTGACTGTAAACATCATTTATGATATCATATGCAATTTGAATATTTACGTGCCATTCGTCCTGATGAAGCTAGGTCAATACCCAGATAAGCTATGGTCGACTTGAAAAAATAATAAATATTTGGGACAAACTATGCTGTATTATCTTAATATGCAGGGTGATTCATAAAGAAATATACAGTTTCCAGATGCTGTAAAACAGCAACAGTTGAAGACACGGACCACAACTGCAAACCGTTAGGTTGATGTACTCATAAAGTTTGTGTCCCGCTACTGAGGGAAGTGACGTTGGCGTTAGCGCGCGTGTCACGTGACTAGTCAGCCGAAATGGCAGCCTCTGCAGTGGATACGGCGTTTTGTGCTCTTGAATTGAGCAAAACGGAATCTGTAACTATTGTGTAACAGCATTTTCGATCACGATTCGGAAAAGAACCTCCAACAAGAAAATCTATCTACGATTGGCATAGAAAATTTGAAACTACGGGCTGTTTGTGCAAACTTAAAAGTCCTGGACGACCGCGTGTACCGGAAGAAGTCGTCGATAGTTTTTGCACCGCCATTCAACGAAGCCTGGGAAAATCAACGCGGAGTGTGAGTCGTGAAAGTGCATATTTCACAGCCCACTGTCAGGAAAAGTTTGAGAAAGAAGCTGAAAATGATTCCATACAAGATGATCACTGAAAATGATCACAGCCACTATCACTGCACTTGCTTCGGATATCGTACCTCGCGTTGGGGCGGAAATGGGCTACCGTCTCGATGTGTTTCGTGTGACTAAGGATGCACACATAGAACATCTGTGACTGTCTCTAAAAACACTTGAAACGCTCCCCTACAACTCTGTTACAGGTAACATAAAATATATTACATTGTTCTTGTTTTATAGTGCGTGGAAACTGTATACTTCTTTATGAATTACCTTGTATATAATCGTCACAAGATTGTAGTCTTTGAGATCAAGAATCTTCTCTCTTTCTTTTGTTAGGTTAGTCGACATTATTATAGCCCTTTTAGAAGAAAAATCAGTTAGAAAGGATTAGTGTCAACCGTCCTCTTAAATGGCCAATTTGAAACAACAAAGTGGTCCTTTAGGGGTGGTCATTTAGTGTCAGTCATTCCCCTAAACGACTACTTTGAGAAGCTAAGGATAAGTCATCGATCTCTGACGAGTGAGTTCACTCATTTGAGACACGTCCGGCACACTTTTTAGGCGGCGAATATATTCGTTCCAGCTGATTGTAGCCCAATTTTGCTAATCCCGAGTTAATTCGTTCCATCCGGTTAAAGGGTTAAGAAATAGTTATCAGTACTTTTTTTTTTCGTTTTATCTTCAAGCGGAACTTACTTTTTAGATGGCCCTCCCACATGTGGGGTAAGTGTCATCTCATTTTATGCCTTTTTTTATGGTATCTATTTCTTTTTTCAAGCAGTGTATGTTTATGTGCAGACGTCCGGACGGACAAGTGATGCACGTACTTTTTATTTTTAAAAGACTTCTTTAAACTACCCCTCTGATCCTGAGTGATTAAAACCATATTAATAAGTAAAGCCCGGAAGTTGAGGCAGTAAAATTGCTGAAAATAGGCAGGCAAATAAGCGAAATAAAGCGTCAAAATAGGCATCAAAAATAGGCATTTATAGAAGTGGTCGAAAAATTCTGAATTATACACAGGTGTTAAGCTGAATTGGCAAAATTATTTATCAGATTATCACTTACTTATTTTTGCGGTTACACATAAGTACTAGGTGTGTTTTTAAATGTTCGAACGTGAAACTCTGCCTTCTGTCACTTAGGATATGTTTTAGAAGCGAAAACGATCTTCAACTTCTACGGAGGTAATGAGAGCATATTTAAAACATGAGGCAGTTGTAGGATCCATTTCAATAGAAGTTGAACTGTCACCTTGGAGTGATTCAGCGATGACTTTGATTTCCTCCAAGTCATTATTTGCTGAAAGAACTCGTTGATATTTTTCACTCACGATTTGACCCTTTCTCCCGGGAACACATTTAATTGTACTAACTACATCATTTAATATTTACAAGGCATTCACTAACGTTTCGTTCCTTTTTTTCCAGCAAAGTAATCATATCGGGCAACTGTGAAAAGTGTGTTTGAATAAAACTTAAATCGTTACGAATGGAGTCTTTAGCTAGTATCTGTTGAGCATTGCGTATTGCGCAGGATTCATCCTCTTGAAAACTGTTAACAATTTCAGCAATCTTGTTCAAATTATTTGCGTAATATACAGCGGCTGATATCCATGTTCCCCATCTTGTCAAAATCCATTAAGGCGGTAAAGCAAGATTTGCTTCCATCTCTTTGAATAAGTGAACTCGATGAGGAGCTATAAGGAAAATTTTCTTCACATTACTCACTAACGCATCAATATCCAGAAATAACCCACGTACTTCCTCCGCTACTCTGTGGAGAGCATGAACCAAACAAGTTAAATGAAGCATTTTTGGAAAGAGAACTTTCAGGCTGTGGGCAGCCCTTTTCATATAAGAAGCTGCGTCTGTTAAAAGCAATATTACATTTTTATACTTTATTCCGCCAGACCAAAGAAGACCTAATGAAGATACAAAAAGCTGAGAAATCGTGCTACTATTTGTTTTTGGAAGTTGGTTTGATGTAAGTAAGTGGATAGTTGAGGGTTGAGCAGGTTCCATGGTATATATAACAACATTTGCCACATAGCTTCTCGTGGCGTCTGTTGTCTCATCGATACTGATCCAGATATTTTTATCCCCGACATATTCTCGTATTTCTTTCGTTATACCGACGTAGCAGGAATCTAAGTATGTTTTCCGCAAAGTTGCTTCGCACGGAATATTTTCCTTTGTATATTTCTCCAAAAAATTTTCAGTGAATTATTTTCCAGCTTCCACAAAGGTATTCCAGCATCTATAAAAGCATGGCACAAATCACTTGAAAACTGTGACTACTTGCTCGAAGTAGAAGCGAATAACGAAATCAAACATGTCTTTTTTTCACCAATCTTCCGAATAACAGCAGCTTTTTTGTTTAGCTGTTGCCAAATGTTGTGAAAAGAAGAATTTCCTTTCGTAATTCAGTTTCGTATCACATATTTTACAAAACAACACCATTCCATCAGTGTACAAGATATCACTTCCATACTCTTGAACATACCGACTTAATTTAGCACTGGTTGAAGAAGCAGTTTTCGGCATTATTGTTTCGCTTGGACGCAATGCGAGATCTATTAGGGGTAGCGAACTAACAGAATCTTCCTCCCTTGTTTTGCACTTACGTTCAAGGTCTTACGTGTGCACGTGCATTCTTTGGCATTCACGCTAGCTTGATTGGTTACAATGTTATCTGACTGGATTCGGCTACTTCCGCCATGCGCTGAAACTATCATCTAGGATTCTAGGACAGCAAACCATAAAATGAGATGCCGACCATCGCAGACTCTGCGCATGCGTCTGCCACCGCTGCTTAAATTGGAGCACCTCGTTTTGAATGTACCGATTGTACTCGTGTTTACTTTCAGATGTCTGCCGACTGTGATTTCGTTTTAGAGAAAATGTCACCTACCTTATGGTTTGTACACCTATACCCTAAAAAAGAGTTTTTAAAAGAAATGAATAACTTAAAAAAAAATTACGTTGTTTACCATGAACACTACGACTGCACGCTAGATTGTTATCAAAACTTTGATTTTATCTCTTTCTTAAGAAGAAATCATTTTTAATAGTGCATTTGTTGAGTATAGGTAAAAAAAGGCATTAAAAACATGAAAAGGCATTTTCTTCAAATATGAGCCGAAAAGGCAAAAAAAGCATTTTAAGGCATTTTCTTCGAATATGAGCCGAAAAGGCAAAGAAAAAGCATTTTAAGGCATTTTCTTCAAATATGAGCCTAAAAGGCAAAAAAAAAGCATTTTAAGGCATTTTCTTCAAATATGAGCCGAAAGGCAAAAAAGCATTTTAAGGCATTTTGCCTCAACTTCCGGGCTTTATTAATAAGGGTATTGCGTTATACTGCAAATGCGTGGTCTCAAACAAGAGCCTTTCATTCTGATGAACGTGTTCTTAAGATTTCAAATTCGACAGCGTATCTAATTTCCAGATTGTAAAGAAAATTATTTGCCGGGCTCTTGGAATATTTGCATCACATTTGCTATAAAAAGGAGTGACGCATGTAGTTAGTGGCGCATTTATATTCACAAGTATCTTTTATAGACACATAAAGAAAAATATATTGGAAAATGCATTCGCAAAATTTAATATATTCAGTTCCAGTCGCATTAATAGCCTTCGAATCGAAGCAGCTCTCGAAAATGTTATAAATACGACATTCTTCATGACCCTCAAAATATATGTATTAAAGTGACATCTCTGCTATTAGCACAACAATAGTCTTCTGTTTTTACAACTCTGTTTATCTCCCCCGGAGACAATAACGTGTCATCTAAATGAAAAATATATATCATTAACTCAGTTTTCTTAAAGAAAAAGAAAACTCCATTTCCTTTCAGAGGAATTCACATTTAACTCGTTATCTGAAGAATAAAATGAAGTAACGATACCATATCGACATTTCTTTTATCTTCTTTAGCGAAAGTCTAAAGTAATATTTTATCAGTCTCTGAATTTTCAATTTTCATTATGTTTGGAGCAATGAATTTGAAACGTAAAACTTGCCGCTGAATTTTCATTCTCTGTAAAAAAAAAAAAAGATAATTGAAACTGAGGAAAGACAGAAATTTCCTCTGCCCGGTGAAATACTTGAAACTCAGCTCCTACTTCTGAGGAAATATTTCCTCGTTATTCATTAATCTCATGATGTAAATTCAGTCATATTCTGAATCTATAATTCCATTTCTAATTCAACTCATAGAATGTCTTACGGATTTGTTTTTATATCAAAGGATTTTGCATGTTGATGTCATCGAATCTTATGTTGACGCACTCGGCAGCTGATACTGAGTTCGAAACTACCGATGCTATGCATCAGACAAAGTTAAATAGAAAGGTATATTTTAAATAGTGATATTTCCGTTCTCCATGAGTGGTTCAGTGATCAGAAATTAAAATTTCATTGATGCAGTTAGACTCTCCGAGGACGCTAACACTCCACTGATGAAAGCCCACTCACTGGCGACGTTGCCATTCCATTGATGCAGCCCTACTTACCACCGACATTGACGTTCTACTGATGCAGTCATACTCACCGGCGACTTTAACATTCCATTGATGCAGTCCTACTCACAGCGACGTTGACATTACACTGATGCATTCCCACTCAACGGCGACGTTGGCATTCCATTGATGTATTCCTACTACTGGCGCCTCTGACATTCCACTGAAGCAGTAATACTCACCTGCGACGTTGGTATTCCATTGATAAAGTACTACTCGCCGACGGCATTGATACTCTATTGCTGCAGTCTCACTCCCCGACGTCCTTTACATTCCATTGATGCATTCCTACTCATTGGCGCCGCTGACATTCTTCTGATGCAGCCCTACTCACCAGCGACATTGACATTCCATTGATGAAGTACTTCTCACCGGGGAGTTTTGCATTTCATTGATGCAGTACTACTTACCGGCGAATTTGATACTCCATTGATGCAGTCCTACGCACCGGCGACTTTCACATTTCATTGATGCATTCCTACTCACCGGCGATGTTGACATTGCATTGATACATTCCCACTCATCGGCGACGGTGGCATTCCATTGATGCGGTACATTCCATTGAAGCAGTTGTGCGACTCTGACATTCCACTGATGCATTCTTACCCACCTGCGATGTTGACACTCCGTGGAAGCATTCCCACTCACCGGCGACGTTGGCATTCCATTGAACAGTCCTACTCACTGGCGACGATGACGTTCCATTGATTCATTCCCACTCCTAGACGAAATTAACATTCCATTAATGCAGTCTTACTCTCTGACAACGTTGCCATTCCAATGATGAAGTTAGATTGGTCGATCTTATCGTTCTGTTCCATTTACTTCCATTGATGCTACTAACTGGCGACGCGTCGCCAGTTTGTTCACATTCCGACGTTCACATTCCGATGATGCAGTACTGTTCCAACTAGAAACTTTGCAATTCCGTAGTGATGACCAACCATTGAGCTACGATAGCTTCACTGATGTAGTTCTGCTTCAAGCAGTAGCCGTTGGCAATCAACCAAACGGCAGCTGCTGGTTATATCCATGGTGCAGTGCTACTTCAAACACCAACTGACAATAATTCTACTTACGGAATTATGAGCCAGCTATAGGCTTTTGAACATTTCACTCAGAAGCATGGTCTGACCAGAAGTATTTGCAAATTCTAGTAATGCAATCAAATGGCATCAGTTGGAAATTCCACTAACTGATGCACCAACAACCGCTGACAATTCTATTTTATAGAGTCTCATTTCAGCCTGAATCATTTGACAATTTCACTGATTCAGTTCTGGTGTGACTGGCATCCATTGTAAAAGAAATTCGTGTAATTCAGCTCCAACCGGCAACCCATAGCAATTCCACTCATGGCATCCAACTCCAGCAGCAGCAACCCGTTCATGTAGTTTCTGTGTATGCAGTACTTCTGATCAGTGTCCATTGACATTTCCATTAATCCTTAAACGACTATTACCTCCGAAATGCCCTTAAATCTAAACTGCCACTACTTCCGTAAAACGCCCGTCTAGGGTGAATAGTATTTCTTACATCTCACCTATCCTTTGAAGTTCAGCGGCATATACGGGATTAGCAGCAGTCATTCTCAATCAGCACTATCAATGAACAAATAAGTAAAGCACTCGTTGGTTTCTCTGGAAGCGATATTGTGTACCCACACGACATCACAAGCCTTTTTCATGGTAAAATCCAGAGATCATCCCCCGGGAAACGTCTGAAAGTCAGTGCGTTAATAGGTCAATGCCCTAGTCGTTAAAGGGTTAATGGAGTCTTGGTCTAACCAGCAACTATTAGCAATTTCACTGTTGCTACCCTTTGTCCTTTCTTCAAGCGACAAGTAGTCTCCACGGAACTCAGGGGTTAAAAGTCCCAGAGATATGAGATCAATCCAAAGCAAGCTGGATGCATGTTTTTCACTTAATACCTGGTCTCAGATCATAACTCACAACGTAATTGATATTGTAAACGTTCGTGGAAATGATTTTAGAATTTCGGATAGTCTGTCCTACGGTAAATATTATTCAGCTGTGGTTTTGTGCCCAAGCTCACTGGCTCTGCCGCAAAGTGGAAATAGTTCCAAAAAGCTTAAAGTGAAATTTGTGTGTGTACACTGCAAAACTTTTAATACTCTTTGATTTTATTTTTATAATTCGGTCGATGTAATTCAAAGGATATACAGCGAATATTTTTATTATTTCTCAAAATCAACACATTGTGTACTTTTATTTATGTACATCATAACAAAGTACATTTTATTCATTTAAAGCTCCGCTTTCATTCATTTTGTTTAATGTTTCCTGTGCACAGCCGGGCTCTTCAGCCTTTCCTGAATCGCGGACCACATGACAAAATGGAAAGGACTGACCGGTCACATCCCAAAATAGAATAGGTCTAACCGGTCACATGTCAAAATCGAATAGGACTGACGGGCCACTTGCCAAAATGGCATAGGACGACTGATGGTCCACACATCAAAATGGAATAGGACTGACAGGCCACATGCCGAAATGGAATAGGACTGACGGGCCACATGTCAAAATGGAATAGGACTGACGGGCCACATGGCAAAGTAAAAAGGACTGACCTGCTACATGCCGAAATGGAGTAGGACTGACGGGCAACATGCCAAAATGGAATAGGACTAATGGTCCACATGTCAAAATGGAACAGGACTGAAGGATCACATGCTGAAATGGAATAGGACTGACGGGCCACATGTCAAAACGGAATAGGACTGACGAGCAACATGCCAAAATGGAATAGGACTGACGGGCCACTAGTCAAAATGGAATAGGACTGACGGGCCACATGCCGAAATGGAATAGAACTGATGGGCGACATGCCGAAATGGAAGGGGGCTGACGAGACACATGCCAAAATAGGATAGGACTGAGGACACATGCTAAAATGTAATAGGACTGACGAGCCACATGCCAAAATGGAGTAGAACTGGTGTTCCGCATGAAAGAAAAGAAAAGAAAATGCATGTTCGTTATGAATATCGGTTATTTCAGAAACGTTTTGAATCCTAAAACTTAATTCTCGGAAAAAGGAGCGATGTAATCACCATGATACGTATGTTACAAAGAAGTCATAAGTAGATACTTATTGTGCTTACATTTTTGCCACTCTTTAAAAACTTTAAATGTATAATGTATCGCAGCATAGCCCATTGTAGGTTTGAAAATTTATAGTCCTTGAATCTAAGGTACCTACTCAAATAACCATCCTTAAAATTGAACAGCTATATAAAATAATAACTCTTTAAATGTGCGGAATACAGATGAAATAATATACAGCGTGTTCCTAAATTCATGCGACAAAAAGGAAGGAGTGATAATACACATAAAGACGAATAACTTTTGCAAAGGAACATATGATGGCACTCCGCTCCTACTGCCTAATAAACGCTAAGTTCCATGTCCACGTTGATCCTCCAAAAAAGTACCACTTACCTAAATTATGGGTTGCACACTTGCGTTGGTGAACGTAGAGGCAGAGCAGGGCTCAAAGGAGGGGCCTGATTGGCGCCCGAGGGCGTCGTTGCACAGCCCGCAACGACGGATGAAGGACTATCGCACTCTCTCGTAGACTTCCGGTGTGTTCGGGCTGACTGTGCGTTGCGCAACGAGCGTCTCGACCATCATGCACTGGGGTATTCGCCACGGGTTCATGGGAACGGATTAATCAGCATTACTGAATTACCATAAGACGACGGGACGCAGCGGAGCAGTCGTGCACATAGGGGACTACTCATACGAGGAATTGGCGGATATGCATCTGATGTATGGGCGAGCACGTGGCAATGGACGTGCGGCAGCGAGGATCTACCGCGAGCGATTCCCGAATCACCGCATGCCTCATCATGCGACATACGCCAGAGTTGATCGATGCCTGCGATAGACTGGCTCATTCTAGATCTCCAGGTGTGGTGTGGGGCGTCCGAGGTCTGTGCGGACACCGGAAATGGAAGAGTCCGTCTGCAACTATTCGCAGCAGCCCTGTCCAAACGTACACTAGACGTGGTGGCGGAAATGGGTGTTCCTCACAGTAAGGTGTGGAAAGTACCGCATGAGCAACGCATGTATCCCTTCCACGTGTAGAAGGTTATGGCGAAGTAAATTTCTCCATCATCTTTGTCCGCGCCGAGGGGAGATCTGACGTACCTACACCGCAGGACGCACATGAGATACAGACAGATAGCAGCGAGAGCATGCGTCCGCGTAGCTCAGTTGGGAGAGTGACTTACTCCGGGATGAGGGGACCCAGACTCGGTATCCGGCGTGGACAAAGATGATGGATTAATTTACTTCGTCATATTGGCGCCCGATCTTCCCGGATGACCCGGCTGTTAGATTTCTCCCAATGGTCTTTCATTTCCTCCTATCTCGCGGTGCTCTTTCCACACCGCGAGATAGCAGAAATGAGAATCCCTTCTTCAGCGCTTCGTAAAATGAATGTGTGTTTTGTTACGTTCCATAAACCAAAGTGACTGAGATTTCTCCATGCACGTCCTTCAAGGGATGACTGCCTACAGCAGCACATGGTCCCGGCTGACCCTCTTTCGGGGGGTAGGGGGGAGATGTGACGTGTCTGCACCGTGGGACGCACGTGAGATAAAGGCAGATAGCACCGAGAGCATACGTACGCGTAGCTCAGATGGGAGAGTGACTTACTCCGGAGTGAGGGGATTCGATGTCCAAGCTTTTGCCGGAGATGACAACGCCCGGCGGGTACAATTCGTCAAGTGGTTGTTTCATATGAACACTGCTAATGCATACTTTCCCGCCTTAGTGTTATTTAGTGGTGAGGAGATGTTTGCGCGGGAAGGCATTATCAACAGTCACAACCAGCACATTTGGGCTAATGATAATCTGCACGCCACTGCCACTCATCTCCACCAGCATAGGTTTGCCGGCAACATCGGAGCAGATATCCTTGTTGATTGGCTGGTGAGGCCGTACATCTTGCCACAACGTCCGGCCGGCGCCATGTACCGTATGTTCCTGGAGCAAGTGCTTCCCGGTTTGTAGCAAAGTGTTCCGCACAATGCTAGAGAGACATGATGCGGGCCCCATCACATTTTCCCACCGCAGTTCGGGACTTCCTGAATGCGACGAATCTCGGCAGGTGGATTGGACGGGGCGGACCTGTAGCTTGGCCTCCACGCTGTCCAGACCTGAATCCACTGTACTTCTTCTTCTGTGGACACCTGAAACCACTGTTGTACAAGACGCCTGTGAAGTTACCGGATGATATCATCGTGATGATCTTTGTCGCTGAGGACCAGATCAACACTACACCGGGGATGTACGAGAGACTGCGACAATTTATCCGTCCGTGTGGGTTGGGCAACGACGACCTCGGGCGCCCTTCAAGCACCTCCTTTGGGTCCTGATCTGCCTCTACATTCACAAACGCAAGTGTGCAACCCATAATTTAGGCAAGTTGTGTTTTTTCCCACTGTTGGGCGATCCACGTGGACATGGAACTTAACGTTTTTCGGGCACTGGGAGCGGAGTGTCACCTACGTTCCCTTGCAAAAGTTATTCGTCCTTATGTGTGCTACCACACCTCTTTGTTTATCGTACGAATTTCGGAACAGTAGAAATGTGTGATTTATTTAATCAAAGTGTAACGGAAATTAATGTAAAACTTCAAGCTACTAGAAAATGAAACGAATGAAAAAAAATAACAATTGTTTTTGTTTTATATTCAAATTTCTTATATTCGAAAGATCTAGTGGGCCACTGGAAACATCTCCGATTTAAACTAATGGCCCGCGGGACACGAGCTGAAGCCACATGGTGAAGAGTAAATCCATATAGAAGTCACATACGTACTGTATCCAATGGAAATCATAGTCTTATGAATTTCTGTAGCAAAAACGAATTTTATTCAGACTCTTTTAACCTGCGGAGGTGCCCTGTTCCTGCAATGCATTTGAGATGTCAGGTAATTAATTTCCACATGTAACACTAAGCAATCTGAACAAAACCAGAGTTTGAACCTGAACCAGAGTTTGAACCAACATAGTTTGAACAAAACCAGAGTTTGAACCTAAACGCTGGCTTCTGACCATTCGTCCGAGAAAGGTCCTGGTTCGAATCGCAGTGAGGCATGGATGTCGTGTTTGCCTTACGGCACAGGCTCTCTCCCTTCCCTGAAACCAATGACCGTAAATTAGCAATGGGTGACTGCATATTGCCCAATGAGCTGTTCACGTTGGTCGTTAAACCTTCAATCACAAGAAAACAAAAAGAATCTATTTTGAAAGATTTTATTCTGTTTAAAAAGCATTAAGCTCAGTAAAGTAATTCACCGATGCTGTCACACGTACGGTCATTCACAAACATAATTTTAAAATTGTAGGTCAAGATTAAAAACACTTTATTTACAATTAAAAACTAATATTTACACGCGAGATCTTTCGGGGCTGAACATAGCACCCATCATCAGGCTCAAGCGCCACGAAACACAGGAGAAGACATTATATACTGTTAAACACGACCCTCAGCCCCGAAAGATCTCGCGTGTAAATATTAGTTTTTAATTGTAAATAAAGTGTTTTTAATCTTGACCTACAATTTGAAAATTATATTTGTGAATGACCGTACGTGTGACAGCATCGGTGAATTACTTTAGTGACCTTTCGTACGATAGACTTTTAGCATTTATTAAACTCAGTTTGTCGAGAAGAAGGCAATCAACCTACATTGGAACATCGTGATCTTATTATTGTTGCGTATGTTAATAATCTACACTGTTGGCCTCCCAAAATGTAACACCAAGAAGGAAGCATCCGATTGGCCTGAAATTCGCAGCATGCGTCGCCCGTGAGAACACATGCAAACGATTAGCATTGCAGGACATATGCAAATCATGTGCTCCCGGCACGCCACCTAGAAACACTATACGAAGGGTGCACAGAAGGCGGGGTGTAAGTAGTGGAAGTGTGTTGTACTGCCGGACCTGTGCGTGGGAAGCTTCCTGATGCCTCGTCGCAGAATACGGCTGCCATTCCAGCACGTTTCGGAGTTCGACAGAGGACGAATAGTGGCTTATCGCGACAGCGGTTTATCGTACCGAGACATCGGCGCCCGTGTCGGACGACATTCAGCCACAGGGAGGCGAGTATGGATTCGGTGGGTGCAGGAGGGACGGATGGACCGACGTGAGCGATTCCCGCTGCTGCGGCGCACCACAGAACGAGAGGACCGGAATGTTGGGCGGCGGGTATTGACGGCTCGCACCGCTACGTCACGAACGTTAGCGCAGGAATTTAGGTATGTTGCGAAACAACCTGTGTCAGCACATACCGTTCGACGTCGGCTGCAGGAGCGGGGACTTGTCGCCCGCGCCCATTGCTCCGATTACCATGGACGTTACACCACCGGCGAGTGCGGCGGCAGTGGCCGTTTAACGCCGCACCTGGACTACAGAACGGCACGACATTGTCTTATCCGACTAATCCCGCTTCTTCCTGCAACACCACGATGGTCGGATCCGCGTGTGGCGGCACAGTGGCGAGAGACTGTATGACGCCTGCTTTATGCATCGCCATACAGGTCCGTCGCCTGGCGTTATGGTTTGAGGTGCAGTTGGATATGACCCCCCCCCCCCACCCTTCTAGTACGCATCGCCGGTACACTCAACAGCCACCGCTATATCTCCGACTTTTTGGAGCCTGTAGTCCTCCCTTACCTGCAGGACCTGCTAGCTACTACGTTTCAACAGGACAAAGTGCGCCCGCACGTGGCTAGCATCGTGCAACAATTTTTCACGGCCCACCATGTGTCACTGCTGAAAAAGGCGCCCCTGTTCTCCCGATATCTCGCCCATCGAACACGTCTGGTCGCTGATCGGCTACCGAGTGGCCCGGCAAGCACCACCCGCGGCTGCGCCTGATGAACTGTGGCAACATGTTAAAGCAGCCTGGACCGACATACCCCAAGCCCACATCCAAAGCCTCTTTCGTTCGATGCCGCGTCGTGTAACGGCCGTTATTGCCCGCCATGCGGGGGTGGGGGCGCACGAACTGCTGATGTCTGCGTGTTCCGCAAGTCGCACGTGCTTGAAAGCTCGATCGTTTCATCTTTGTATCTGTTGTTATGTGTCCAGTAAATCTGGCTTTGCTATCTCGTGTCCTTCTTGGTGTTGCATTTTGGGTGGCCAGCAGTGTAGATGGTTTGATGAAAATGCTTGAACAGCGTCTAATAGTACCACTGTATGAATGAATTAGCAATCTTTTCGTAGTCTCCGTCTTTCCCTCTGTTTTTACGTATTCCAACCGTAGGTTGAAGAAGCGTATATGCTCCAGCTTTGTTCGTCTGTCTGTCTGTGCGCACGATAACTCGCGTTAAAATGGTTCAATTTTGATGAAATTTTGGTATGTGGTAGGAAACAACCTGCGAATGAAACCTATTGAAAATTAACGAAATGGAATCAAAGGTCAGGACATAGGAGTGGGATTCATTCATTCGCCCTGTAACGTACCAGGAGATGTGACGTACCTGCCAGAAGGACGCACACGACATAAAGGCAGATAGTAATCAGACGAAACGTCCGCGTAGCTCAATTGGTAGAGTGACTTATTCCGGAATGAGGGGACCCGGATTCGATTCCTGGCGCGGACAGAAATGACGGAGAAATTTACTTCGTTATAATGGCGCCCGAACTATCCGGATGACCCGACCGTTCAAAATATCGCATTGGTGTGATATTCTTTCCACACCGCGAGATAGGAAAAATCAGAGAATCCCATCTCCAGCACTTCGAAAAAAAAAAAAAAAAAAAAAAATAAGGTGGAGATGATGTAACGTACCAGGAGATGTGACGTACCTGCCAGAAGGACGCACACGACATAAAGGCAGATAGTAATCAGACGAAACGTCCGCGTAGCTCAATTGGTAGAGTGACTTATTCCGGAATGAGGAGACCCGGCTTCGAATCCTGGCGCGGACAGAAATGACGGAGAAATTTACTTCGTTATAGCCCTTATGCGTCATAACTTAGCAAACAATGCTTCGATTGCGACAAAACGTTATCTTGTTTTTCCGGAAATATATTGAACCGGTTCCGTTGAACATCATCGAAATGGGTTCAAAAGGTCAGGGCACAGGAGTGAGATTTATCATACAGCCACTATCCTCATAACTGGATTAAAAATGCTTCTATTGCGACAAAACGTGTTCCGGAGGTACATTGAAAAAAATTCTGTTTAACATAATCAAAATTGAGTCAAATGTCAGGGCACAGGAGCGATATTAATTACACAGCCATTATCCTCATAACTTGAGTAATGATTTCTGGTATGTTGGAAAGCGTATCATAATCAATGAATTGCATGATTTTACTAACTTTATTCTCTAAAGTTGTAACCACCACCACTCCTTCCCACGAACCGAGGAAAGCTTCTGGGCATTTCACTGTCTGTATGAATTCAATACGCGTTCAAACGTATGTAGTGTGTTCAATAAGTTCTAAGCCTAACATATAAAAACGGTCATTTTAAGGTGGACGTCAAGTAATTCTGCTTCCAATACTTCCAATGGAAAAACTTCTGTACACATTTTCTTCAAAATTAATGCGTTCCCGAGGATGAAAATTTGAACATCGATTAAAATAGCTTCATTTTATAACTTGGAATACTTACTGTTTCCTAAAACATAACCATAATTATGCAATCCAACATTTGTTTGTCAACTGACGTTATCAAAATAAAGGTCGCATCATCTTTTTCTGGTTTCAACAATACCAAAGGAAAAGTTATTGATTTTTAATATAATTATGGTTAATAATAATAATAATAATAATAATAATAATAATAATAATAACTTTCACCTAATTATGGTTATGTTTTAGGAAATATTAAGTATTCCAAGTTATAAAATGAAGCTATTTTAATCGATGTTCAAATTTTCATACTTGGGAACGCATTAATTGTGAAGAAAATGTGTGCAGAAGTTTTTACATTGGAAGTATAGGAAGCAAAATTACTTGAAGTCCACCTTAAGGTTAAAATAAAAATAGCCGCCCCGGTGGCGCAGTGGTCTAAGCGATGGCCTCTGATCATTCGTCCGAACAGGGTCCGGGTTCGAATCCAGGTGAGGCATGGATGTTGTGTTTGTCTTACGGCACTGGCTCTCTCCCTTCCCTGGAACCAGTGACCCTAAATTAGGGACGGACGACTGCTTACAGCCCATTGAGTTGCTCACGGTGATCGTTAAACCTCCAATCAAAAAAAAAAATTAATAAACTACGAACAAAAACGTAAAAGGATTTGTTTGTCAAAACTTGGATTCACACAAAATGCTGCACTTAATGGCCTAAAAGGCCGCAGGTTCCCCACACCTGCCTAAGCGACGGCTTCTGATCATTCGTCCCACATGGGCTTGGGTTCGAATCCCGCTGAGGCATGGCTTTTGTGTTTGTCTTTGGCGCTGGCTCTCTCCCTTTCCTGGTACCAGTGTCCCTAAATTAAGGACGAGCAAGTTCCTATAGCCAACTGAGTTGCTCACGATGGTCGTTAAACCTCCAATTAAAAAAAATTGCAGCATTGTCTTGGAGAGGCAGAATACCCCGTCGCAATTTCCCTCGCCGTTTTCTCTTATGGTTTCAGGCAATTGCCGAAATAGCGCGGAATCATTGGAAACATTCATAGTCCTTTTACGAGTCGAGCAATCAATTAACAGCAAATCTTTTGAGTCTCGAAAAGTGGTGGCCATAATCTTCCGAGGACATGGTTGTGTGTTGAACATTTTTGATGGTGATGATCCATGTTGGCCGCCACGGTGGCGCAGTGGTTGAAGAGCTGGCTTCTGACCATTCGTCCGAGATGGATCCAGGTTCGTTTGAGGCATGAATGTTGTGCTTGTCTTTCGGCACTGGCTCTCGCACTTCCCTGGAACCAGTGATCCTAAATTAGGAATGGGCGACTGCTTATATTTCACTGAGTTGCTCATGGTGGTACGCGAACAGTTCACAAACTGCGTTGTTTCAGAAATACTGTCACCCTTGGCCCGAAAGCCGATAATCATCCCTTTTTGCAAATCTGACAAATCGCTCCTTTTATCCATGACAGCAACGAGTGATATGTTTTCAGATTGCCTACAGCACACCTTATATACCCTCCAATCCAGCTCACGACACGAGCCTTCTTTCATTGGCTACGCGCTGTTGACATCAAAAGTAGGAGGTGGTCACAGTAATGTGACTCGACTGTGTATATGTGACCTACTACGGACGTGAAGCAAGAGTCAAAACGGCAAGCTGAAGTGATAAGCCAAAGTCGATGTATTTCAGTTGGGAGAGTAAGTTGCTCCGGAGCGAGGAGACGTGGGTTCGAATCTAATTACGGGCAAAAAGGGCTTAATTTTCACAGGCAAGTCTTGCGAGACACAGATGCTTGCTGAAATAACACACATCCCAGAGAGGAAAAGAAGATAAAAGTAAAAACATCTATGGTACATCCTTTGACGGTGGTGGGATTCGAAACCACGTTTTTCTACTACACAGCCGCTGTTCTCTCAACTAAACTAAGGCGGCATGCTTATCGTTATAACACTGGCGATTTGATTCATAAGTCACCGCAGTAGTACATCTTATCAAATAATATATTGCATCATCCCGTTCCCTATTCAGAAAAGCCAGGACGCAAAACCGCCGGTTTTGGGGTCAGCCGGAAACCATGCTCAAAGAACCATGTCACTGTAGAAAAATTAATTTTTATTAATAATATGCGAGGAAACTCACACAATATTTTTCAAATCGAACGGCTAAGAGATACCCTTTCGTTCGGTCATATGACCTTTTTTGGCGGTGGTAGCATTCGAACCCATGTCTACCTAATCGGAAGTTGCTGTTCTCTAAACTGAACTACCACAGCAGGTTGGAGATGGATCATTTTCTCCGTGTTCATTTCGTTCACGTTCACTTGGTCCAGTTAATTTCGTCCAGCGTTCACTTTTTCCGCTGTTCATTTCGTCCAGCGTTCACTTTGTCCGCTGTTCATTTCGTCCAGCGTTCAGTTTGTCCGCTGTTCATTTCGTCCACCGTTTATTTTGTCTACATTCATTTCGTCCTCAGAATGGATGAAATACCGTGGAAATTTTCTGTTTGGATGGAATGTTTGTTACTGAACAGAACAAAAGGTCAGCAGACATTGCTTGCATGCGATATTTTTTTCTGTTCAAATTTTCTATTAAAATACAACAATTTTAAATGCCATTTAAAGTAAAACGAGGAACTGAACTTTGAAAAGTATTTTAACTCTTTCGTGTGGCACGATATCAATCGCTATGAAATAAATCGAAGCTTTACAAAGGTTTGGAAATGCGTCTTGTATAAGGGTCGCCAAAATGAAACTGAGACTGCAGGGTTTCTTTGCTGTAAGGGTTTATAGGTTGGAATGTGTGAACATAACCATAATTATGCAATCCAACATTTGTTTGTCAACTGACGTTATCAAAATAAAGGTCGCATCATCTTTTTTCTGGTTTCAACAATACCAAAGGAAAAGTTATTGATTTTTAATATAATTATGGTTATTATTATTATTATTATTAATAATAATAATAATAATAATAATAATAATAACTTTCACCTAATTATGGTTATGTTTTAGGAAATATTAAGTATTCCAAGTTATAAAATGAAGCTATTTTAATCGATGTTCAAATTTTCATACTTGGGAACGCATTAATTGTGAAGAAAATGTGTGCAGAAGTTTTTACATTGGAAGTATAGGAAGCAAAATTACTTGAAGTCCACCTTAAGGTTAAAATAAAAATAGCCGCCCCGGTGGCGCAGTGGTCTAAGCGATGGCCTCTGATCATTCGTCCGAACAGGGTCCGGGTTCGAATCCAGTGAGGCATGGATGTTGTGTTTGTCTTACGGCACTGGCTCTCTCCCTTCCCTGGAACCAGTGACCCTAAATTAGGGACGGACGACTGCTTACAGCCCATTGAGTTGCTCACGGTGATCGTTAAACCTCCAATCAAAAAAAAAATTAATAAACTACGAACAAAAACGTAAAAGGATTTGTTTGTCAAAACTTGGATTCACACAAAATGCTGCACTTAATGGCCTAAAAGGCCGCAGGTTCCCCACACCTGCCTAAGCGACGGCTTCTGATCATTCGTCCCACATGGGCTTGGGTTCGAATCCCGCTGAGGCATGGCTTTTGTGTTTGTCTTTTGGCGCTGGCTCTCTCCCTTTCCTGGTACCAGTGTCCCTAAATTAAGGACGAGCAAGTTCCTATAGCCAACTGAGTTGCTCACGATGGTCGTTAAACCTCCAATTAAAAAAAATTGCAGCATTGTCTTGGAGAGGCAGAATACCCCGTCGCAATTTCCCTCGCCGTTTTCTCTTATGGTTTCAGGCAATTGCCGAAATAGCGCGGAATCATTGGAAACATTCATAGTCCTTTTACGAGTCGAGCAATCAATTAACAGCAAATCTTTTGAGTCTCGAAAAGTGGTGGCCATAATCTTCCGAGGACATGGTTGTGTGTTGAACATTTTTGATGGTGATGATCCATGTTGGCCGCCACGGTGGCGCAGTGGTTGAAGAGCTGGCTTCTGACCATTCGTCCGAGATGGATCCAGGTTCGTTTGAGGCATGAATGTTGTGCTTGTCTTTCGGCACTGGCTCTCGCACTTCCCTGGAACCAGTGATCCTAAATTAGGAATGGGCGACTGCTTATATTTCACTGAGTTGCTCATGGTGGTACGCGAACAGTTCACAAACTGCGTTGTTTCAGAAATACTGTCACCCTTGGCCCGAAAGCCGATAATCATCCCTTTTTGCAAATCTGACAAATCGCTCCTTTTATCCATGACAGCAACGAGTGATATGTTTTCAGATTGCCTACAGCACACCTTATATACCCTCCAATCCAGCTCACGACACGAGCCTTCTTTCATTGGCTACGCGCTGTTGACATCAAAAGTAGGAGGTGGTCACAGTAATGTGACTCGACTGTGTATATGTGACCTACTACGGACGTGAAGCAAGAGTCAAAACGGCAAGCTGAAGTGATAAGCCAAAGTCGATGTATTTCAGTTGGGAGAGTAAGTTGCTCCGGAGCGAGGAGACGTGGGTTCGAATCTAATTACGGGCAAAAAGGGCTTAATTTTCACAGGCAAGTCTTGCGAGACACAGATGCTTGCTGAAATAACACACATCCCAGAGAGGAAAAGAAGATAAAAGTAAAAACATCTATGGTACATCCTTTGACGGTGGTGGGATTCGAAACCACGTTTTTCTACTACACAGCCGCTGTTCTCTCAACTAAACTAAGGCGGCATGCTTATCGTTATAACACTGGCGATTTGATTCATAAGTCACCGCAGTAGTACATCTTATCAAATAATATATTGCATCATCCCGTTCCCTATTCAGAAAAGCCAGGACGCAAAACCGCCGGTTTTGGGGTCAGCCGGAAACCATGCTCAAAGAACCATGTCACTGTAGAAAAATTAATTTTTATTAATAATATGCGAGGAAACTCACACAATATTTTTCAAATCGAACGGCTAAGAGATACCCTTTCGTTCGGTCATATGACCTTTTTGGCGGTGGTAGCATTCGAACCCATGTCTACCTAATCGGAAGTTGCTGTTCTCTAAACTGAACTACCACAGCAGGTTGGAGATGGATCATTTTCTCCGTGTTCATTTCGTTCACGTTCACTTGGTCCAGTTAATTTCGTCCAGCGTTCACTTTTTCCGCTGTTCATTTCGTCCAGCGTTCACTTTGTCCGCTGTTCATTTCGTCCAGCGTTCAGTTTGTCCGCTGTTCATTTCGTCCACCGTTTATTTTGTCTACATTCATTTCGTCCTCAGAATGGATGAAATACCGTGGAAATTTTCTGTTTGGATGGAATGTTTGTTACTGAACAGAACAAAAGGTCAGCAGACATTGCTTGCATGCGATATTTTTTTCTGTTCAAATTTTCTATTAAAATACAACAATTTTAAATGCCATTTAAAGTAAAACGAGGAACTGAACTTTGAAAAGTATTTTAACTCTTTCGTGTGGCACGATATCAATCGCTATGAAATAAATCGAAGCTTTACAAAGGTTTGGAAATGCGTCTTGTATAAGGGTCGCCAAAATGAAACTGAGACTGCAGGGTTTCTTTGCTGTAAGGGTTTATAGGTTGGAATATGTGAACATACAGGAAGTAAGAGTGGTACATGGGCTACATACCCGCTACACATAGTCGCCTTGTCTGTTCAAGCAAGTGCCCCAGCGCGGCGTGGGATTGTGGATACCCTGAGCGAAGAACGTCCGTGATTGGCTGTGGAACCAGTCTTCAACGGCGTCCCGAACCTCAGCGTTGTTAGCGAACCGGCTGCCCTTGAGAGCTTTTTTCAGTGGACCAAAGATGTAGTACTTGCAGGGCGACAGATCGGGGCTATAGGGGGGATGGTCGAGGACCTCCCAGCGGTAGCTCCGCAGCAAATCTTAGCATACTGTCGCCACATGCGGGAGTGTGTTCTCCTGCAGCAGAATAACACCATTTGACAACATACCGGGTCGCTTACGCTTAATGGCCGTTTTGAGGTCACGTAACGTATCGCAGTATGTGGGTGCCTTGACCGTACTGCCTGCGTTCAGCTAATCCAACAGAAATGGGCCACTCTCATCGAAGAAAAACGTGAGCATCACTTTTCCAACTCTTAAGGAGGACTGAGCTTTTTTGGGTGTGAAGAATTGGGAAGCCACTATTCCATACTCATCCGTTTTGTGGCCGGATCGAAGTGGTGGCACCAAATTTCATCTGCGGCCCCAATCTTGGAAAGAAACTGTCCCCTCTCGGCGTGGTAACGATGCAGATGCTCCAGGCAAGCAGGTATTCGCCGAGTCTCCAGATCTTCCTATAGATGCTTGGGAACCCATTGTGCGTAAGCCTGGCTATATCCCAATCGGCGATGGAGAATGGTGTTAACAGTTCCCTTACTCACGGACAATGTTGCCACAAGCTCGCTGGTGCTGATTCGGCGATTCTCCTTCACAAGGTTGTCCATGGCAGCAATTGATTCCATGGTGATGGGCACGTGTGCTTGCTCAGGTCTCGGCACGTCCACCGTGCTCACACGTCCATTACGAAATTCACCACGCCAGTGGAGCACTGTAAACCGTGACTGACACTCATTCCCGTACATATCCTTCATACGACGATAAATTTTCCTCTTCGGTCCAACACATTTATCTTTATTGAAATAAACTTTCATTAATGTGATAGTGATTGACATCGTACTACATAAAACAAGAAAGATGACACCAAATTTTCGGGTGTAATAATAAGCACGTCTTTTGAATCCGTTCTGACGTCAGTTAAATTTATCAAAGCTATTCAAAGTCAATGGAACCTGTATGGAAAACATTGGATCTGACGAAAGAAAGAAGATTTTCAATCGGGTTTTTAATCCCTCAGATATTGCTGCAAACGGAATCGTGAGCTTACGAACTCTTAGAAACAGAGATCTCGACAAAATAAAATGTGACTTTACTTCCCCTGGTGGTAAAACCATGCATTATTTTGGGAAGAAGGTATTCTCACAAGGTTTATCCATATAAACGGTATCGGTCCAAGAAAAAAAAAATTAGTCGAGCTTCCAGGAGCCAGATTTTGCAACAAATACTTCAGAAGAAATTAATACTTATGACACCTGGTGGCTAAACCATTCTTTATTAAACATTAGAAATTATGTGAAAAATATTTTCCATCAGGTCTTGTATGCGATACAGGAAGAATTTTTAAAATCACAGCTTTAGGAGCAGAAATAACGCAGAAAACGCAATTTACTTTTGCGCCCCACAGCGAAAAGTCTATGATTTACTTGAAAATTTTGAATTTGTAGGAAAAACATTTCGCATCAGAAATATTATCCAACAAGGAAGGAATTTTTTAAATCGTACCCTTAGAAGTAAAGATATTGACAAAAAGAAGATATACATCTACGACCCCTGGCGTAGAAATCATGCATTATTTCAAGAAGAAAATTTTCCTAAAAGGTTTGTCGACATCAGTAGTATCGGTCAACAAAAGTCCTTTTTTTCAATCGAGATTTAGAAGCTTATATTTCGCTGCAAATACAACAGAAGCGGAAAGTAAGACTTACGCCACCTCGTGCTCAAACCATTTCTTACAAAAATTATAAATTATGTGCAAACGATTTCCCATCAAGAGCTGTATGCGGTGCAGAAAGAAGTTTTCAAATCAAAGATTCCGAAGCAGAGATATAGGGGGAAACGCAATTTACATTTACGCCCCCTAGCGGAAAGTCTATGAATTACTTGAAAATTTTGAAAATATATGAACCACATGTCACAATAGAAACACTATCCAACAAAAAAGGAATTTTTCAAATCGGACTCCTAGAAGTAGAGATATTGACAAAAATAAGATATACATCTACGCCCCCTGGGGTAGAAACCATGCACTATTTTAAGAAAATGTTTCTAAAAGATTTTTCGACATGACTAGTATCGGTCAACAAACGACGTTTTTTTCAGTCGAGAATTTAGAAGCTCATATTTTGCTGCAAATACAACAGAAGCGGAAATTAAGATTTACTCTCCCTGGTGGCCAAACTATTTTTTTTTACAAAAATTAGAAATTATGTGCAAACGATTTTCCATCAGGAACTGTATCTGGTGCAGAAAGAATTTTTCAAATCGGAGATTTAGAAGCAGAGATATAGGGGAAACGCAATTTACCGTTACGCCCTCTAGCGGAAAGTCTATGAATTACTTGAAAATTTTGAAATTATATGAAGCACATGTCATACTGGAAACATTATCCAACAAAAAAGGAATATTTCAAATCGAACCCCTAGAAGTAGAGATATTGGCAAAAAATCTGATATACATCCACGACCCCTGGAGGAGTAACAATGCAATATTTTAAGACGAAAATATTCCGAAAAGGTTTATCGATGTGAGTGGCATCAGTCCACGAAAGATTTTTTCAATCGATATTTTAAAAGCTCCGATTTTATGGCAAATGCTTCAGAAGCAAAAATTAACACTTTCGCCCCCTGGTGGCAAAGCATTCCTTACCAAAAATTTGAAATTACATGCAAAAGATTTTCCATCAAGAGATGTATCCGCTGAAGAAAAAAGTTTCCAAATCGGAGTTTTAGAAGAAGAGTTATCGGAAAAATGTAATTTACTTCTACGCCCCCTAGCGGAAAATCTATGCGTAATCTGGAAAAGTACCTATATCTAAAATACTTTTCGACATAAATGGAATTGAAAGATAAAAAAAAATTCAATCGGAGCAAATATGTGGAATAAAACGTATTTTTGAATTCGACATCATCTGCATTTACGCCCTCTACCGGCGAAACTGTACATTGTAAAAAAAAAAACGAAATAAAGGATCAACATCTGCATTTTTCAAGCTTCCGAATGCAAAAAGAATTTTTCAAATCGGACTAATAGTTGCAGAGAAATCGTGGGTACAGACGGACGGACAAACCGATAACAGAAGCACGATCTTTTTTTACAAAAGACGTGCTAAGAAATAGGGGTAGGCTGTGTCCGGGGCACACCAGCAGTTTTTATTTACGTGGATACGTGTTCGACAGTAAGGGTTTTTAGGTAAAAGTAATTTGATAAATGAAAGAAGAATGCAGTTAGACTATAATTTTATTTATTAAAGGGCGATGATATGAGAAATAGCAAACATATGGCATACAATTCACATCTATGTTTCGTACAAAGGTTAAGTCGATACAAGTATTGCCTAATGTAGTTAGTGGAGAATTTATATAAGTCAAGCCGAAATTGTTCATGAACTTCAGTAAGTTGGTGTACTGTTGCACATCAATGTTAAAGTCACCAGTGTGAATGATAGGCACTTGGGTAACCCGTACCATACTTGGTATGATTTTCTTGATGTTTTCAGAGTAATCGCATAGCATCCGAAACATGAAGACCTCTAGTGATGTTTGTGAAACGTTGGGATGAATGTAAACCGAACCAAGTATGAAGCGAGTTTGAGCAGACAGTGTCACTTCAACTAGAGGCATGTCCGCACATAGTTATCTTCAATTCTCAATCTGTTGTTGACTGAGACATTTACGGGTTGGCAATCTGTTAGACTATTGATGTTTCTACAAATGGCAATTCCCCCCGCAGTTCGTTTTGTGGGCAAAGTAGTACGTTTCGAAGTTGATGGTTTGTTTTGGGCTATTGCCCTACTTCTTTTCGCTTTCAATTCGAAACCTGGCAAATGTATGGGACTAGAATCATCCATCCAATTTTCTCTGACGGCCAAGTAGTCCATTGGTTCACATGTAATAGCTGCAGAAGTGCTTGGTTGTGACTTCACGCGTTTTTCGCAGCTTCGACTTTCTTCTTCTGTTCATAAGAGCTACATCGCTCTGCATTAGTCGTTTTGGGCTTATTCAATTCTTTCTGAGTTCTTCTTTCTTCTGATATACGTTTGTAGTATTTTGAGTCGGACTTTTGTTTCAAATATTTAGACATTTCGATTTTCTCACAAATACTTTTTTCGCGTATCACTTATAACTTATAAAGTGCTTATTAAATGTACATAAAATTGGTTTTGGGGCAGATCTCATCCAGACGAATCGTTTGAGACCAATATCACGATTTTACATCAACGCGATCTCGAGTTATACTGATTTCAAGGCGCTTGACTCAGCGTATTCGACCCAAAAATGGTGGCCGCCCTTCCTTCTAACCATGCATGCGCATGACCTTGAAGTTTATAATATTAGAATCATTGGTTGTTACTCTTTGTATGTCAGTTATTAGAGTTTAACTGTTTGTTATAATTTAGAAATTATAAGCATTTGATCAGTCGGAAAAATTATGTCGGTCAACTTTTCCATGAGGGTACCCCCATAGTACCGATTTTAAAGTCGTATTCACATCAGTCCAGTTTCTCGTTTTACTTTAAATAACATTTAAAATCGTTATATTGCCGCCCCGGTGGCGCAGTGGTCTCAGGCGATGGCCTCTGATCATTCGTCCGAAAGGGGTCCAGGTTCGAATCCCGGTGAGGCATGGATGTTGTGTTTGTCTTACGGCACTGGTTCTCTCCCTTCCCTGGAACCAGTGACCCTAAATTAGGGACGGGCGACTACTTATAGCCCATTGAGTTGCTCACGGTGGTCGTTAAACCTCCAATGGAAAAAAAAAATCGTTATATTTTAATCGAAAAACTTAAACAGGAAAAAAATCGCATGTAAGCAATGTCTACTGACCTTTTTCTCTGACTAGTAAGAGAAATTCCATTAAAATAGGAGAAAATCTCCGCGGTATTCCATTTATGCTGAAGACGAAATGAATGCAGACAAAGTGAACGGTGGACGAAATGAACATGGACAAAATAACAGGAAACCGGCAGGTTTATTGCAACAATACTGCCGTTTTGACACCTACGCAGTAGTACGTCATCTATTCATACAAGAGGCATCCTAAAAGTAATGCCAATACCTCAATAACTTTTGAAATTTTGAAATACTTTTAATGAAACCGCACTGACATTTACTAATGTTACCAATGTAGGAAAAAATTGTTTTCAGAATCGGAAGCAAAGATCATGAATGATAAAGAACAGCAGCGAGCCGTAATTGAATTCCTGGAAAAAGAAGGATGTAAGGCTCAAAAAATCCACAAAAGACTCCTGGCGATGTATGGACCTGCCACAATCGATATCAGTAATGTCCAAAGATGGACGAAGAGGTTTCGAGAGGGAGAAAGTTCAGTGTCGGACAAACAACGGAGTGGAAGACCCGCAACTACAGTGACAGATGTCAACAGGCTACCAGTGAAAGACCTCAACACAGCTGATCGTCGTGTCACCTTCCAGGAGTTGCAACAATAAACAGTGCTCACCATGTGCAGACATCGAAGAAGCAAAAGGAAGCTATCAGAAGGAAAAGACATGATATTCCACTTCATAGTGTTGCTTTACACCATGATAACGCACGTCCCCACACCTCAAGGGAGACTTCACAGGCTATTGCCAAAATGGGGCTGACGGTGATGCCCAACCCCCTTACAGCCCTGATTTGGCTCCCTCTGACTTTTCCAGTTTTCCCTTTTGAAACACACCCTTCGTAAGGAACGTTTAGATGATGAGTCAGACGTTAAACTGGCTGTGAACTCATGGGTGAAACGACAATAATTTTTCTAAATTAGATTTTACCAATGAGTTCAAAGATGGCGGAAATGCATAGAAAGTGATGGACAATACTTTGAATAGGTTAGCATTATTAACAATATGTCCAAGTATTTTGTCACCAAGTTTCACATTTTTGTTGCTACAAATAAAAATCTTATGAGGGACGAGGCATTACTTTCAGGATGCCCTTTGTACGTCACTGCACGCGGTACGTTACACATCTATCAATTTAGCAGACACGATATGTATGATTTCTGAAAACGAGCAACTTTCTGTAAAGGCATGCAAATGCTTAGAGAATTGTTTTACATACATACATACATACATACATAACCTCTGCTATTCAGAGGTTAACTCCTCAAAGAAAGACCATCTGACAAATAAACATTTAACAGATAACACAAACCACCAGATAAATGTTAACTGATTATTTACTTATTGTTGCCATATCAAACTTCTCCATTTACGGCGATCTTGACATACAACACGAGCTTCAGTGACATCCATCCCACGACGTACACAAGACCTTCTATACTTCATACTCATAATCTTTTTCTCATTTAGGCACTCCTGAATCTGATCCTCCCATGAATTCCTTGGCCTTCCTCTGCTTTTCTTTCCTGCCACTTAGGTCGAAAACATTTTCTCAGTAAGAATCTCATCACTCATTCTTTCAACATGGCCAAACCAGCGAAGCAGATTAGTCTCTACCTTGCTAACAATATTTAGCTTCACATTACCCAACTGCAACACATCTTCATTGCTCACATGATCTGAACGTGTCTTCCCACAAAGTAACATTTTCTTCCCACAAAGTAACGCATTTCTCCGGCACACAAACTACAAAATGTCTCACCCCAAAATAACATTTTCTCCCCACAAGGTAACGCGTTTCTCTGGCACACAAACTACAAAGTGTCTTCCTACAAAGTAACGCATTTCTCCGGAACACAAACTACTCCTTTTTCTACTACAAAGTGTCTTCCCACAAAGTAACGCATTTCTCCGGCACACAAACGACTCCTACGTCTCTCCTGTAGTACTCACGTTTCACTGCCATACATCAGAGTAGGAACAATGACACTTTCATGCACAGCCATTCAGGACTCTTTTTAGAATCCATCATTCCTGTGAAAACTTCCTAAAGCAGCAATGACTTTCAATGAAATATTCACTTGCCATCTAATCTGTTCTCTCTGTCAAACAAGCTTCCTAAATATACAAACTCATTCACCTGGTCAATCACAGTGCCATTTAAACTTATACACTGCTGGACAATTGCTAAGGACGGATCATGAACGGCTATATAGCGCTTAAAAAGTAAGTGTGGTTGGATGCCAAGTGAAATAAAATAATGTCAGAATGCCAGGACATTACAAGAAAGACAATTTATTGTGCTCCGAAATCCAGAAGGCTTTGGAACGTGTTCATGGGGCAAACAGGCCATTTTGTGCAGAATACGTAAACGTGAAAAAAATGCAATTACCGTCCGCAGGCGTTCCGGCGTAAGATGTCAATACGGGATATGGCCACCATGGAGGGCGATGCAAGATTCCACACGTCGCGTCATGCTTTGCACAACATTATCAAGCAGCTGTTGGGGTAATTTATCCCATTCTTCTGTCAGTGCACGGATGAGGGTGTCCTTGTTTATTGGAGGGCATTGGCGACCAGCAAGACTCCTCCCCAAAGCATCCCACACATTTTCAATGGGATTCAGATCTGGAGAACGTGCTGGCCATACGAGGCGTTGAATATCCTCGCTCTCAAGACACTCCTGGACAGCGACTGTTCGATGACATGTTGCGTTGTCGTCCATGAAAATGAATATATCACCGACAGCACCACGGAACATGCGAACATGATGTAGCAGAACATCATTAATGTATCGTTGGCCAGTCAAAGTTCCAGTTGGAAGCACATAGAGGGATGTACGGCTATTGATCATGATGCCAGCCCATACCATGACACTACATGTCGGATATCGGTCCCTTTCCTGTATGTTTGCTGGACAATATGCAGTACCACTATCACGCCAGATCAGTTGTCGTTGACAATCAGACGATGGACTGTATCTACTCTCATCTGAGAAGAGGACAGCAGACTAGTCGTTATCAGTCCAATTGCGATGTTGATGGCACCATTGCAAACGGGCGGTACGGTGACGTCTGGACAATGGGATGCACACAACAGGACGGCGGGCGTATAGTCCTCCTTCATGCAAACGTCTGGCGACAGTTTTTCGGGAGATCCGCTTGCCAGTAGCAGCAATAAACTGATTTGCTACCTCACTAGCTGTGCTGCGCCGATGTTTTTTTGTTGATAGCACTATGTACCGATCTTCTGCAGGTGTAGTGCTGCGAACACGACCTCTCCCGTGACATTTACTACACTCTCCATTTGTTTGAAATGATTTCCAAAGCCTTGAAACAACACTGTGGCTGACGTCGAACTCCCTGGCAACATCTGTTATTTTTCGCCCTTCTTCAATCTTGCCAATAATGAGGCCACGCGTAAAATCATCTAGGTGATGTCGGGAAGACATACTGAAAATTTCAAGTTCGTCAATGGATTCTTTCCCTTTCAACTTTGCGTTTGAACAACAAATGTCAATACGCCTCAAATCCTTTATATCTCTTATCAGCGCTATGACGTCACGAACAAGTTCGGCAATCCAAAATTTGCATACGCACAACACGTCTTACTGTATCCCGCACTTATGCTAATTTCCACATTTTCCTGCCTTCCATTTTGTGGTTGCTATCGTTGCTATTGTCATCCGTCCTTAGCAATTGTCCGGCAGTGTATTACATTTAGTACTACCAGTTCCTCTCTCAAAAACCATAACTTTGGTTTTTCCCTTATTTATACTCAGTTTGAATTTCATACAAACTTTGTACATCCGGGATAACATGCTCTGGAATTCACCTTTGCTCTCTACCAACAGGACTAGAGAGCGAAAATTGTTTTCTCTGTTTTAAATACAATAATTGGAATTCCTTTTAATACCAGTGGCTCCCAAGAGTTGAGAAATTTAGAATGTTTGGGCACCTGATAAACAGGTATAGGTACTAAATGTTTGGCAAATACGATGGATGATTTTTGAAAACAATGCCCTAATTACAAATCTTTCGTCAGTGCTTGAGTATTTACGTAGCGTTTCTGTTTTGCCTTACCCTTCACCTACTTAGACATGCTTAATGATGGAACTCAGGAAAACTTTCATTCCTTAGCGAGTCGGAGTACGCAAAGATCATCAGCGCACTTTGCTTGCGATGTTTTCAAAAGCGGAATCGGCTTTCATTTCACGTGCCCTAGTTGTCTTCAGCGAACGAGTGTCTCGAAAGTCAGTGTGACACCTACACGGCCTACATGATCAGATTTTAATCAACATTGATTGATGATATCATTATTCTCCGCTCTGGCTGACGCCGCCATCTCTTCTAATAAAGTATTCAATCTTTCTAAATCTCACCGGCATCGCGGAATAAACTTGAGATTTTGTAAGCAAAAGTCTTCTTCAATTTTGGTACGAATCGCCTTTAAAACAAATCCGTGCTGTGCTGATGACATTTGAGACAGATAATTAGGAAACAGTGCTGTACCCATGAGAAACTTCCTTTCGTAGGAAACTGGGGAAGATGTGTTGAACGCAAAACATCTTTCAGAAAGCAAACTTCTGTTATGCAAAAATTGAAAATTGAGTTAACGTACTTGAATTTATGAGTGCGCAAATTCTACTTATATCAAGATCAGTGGCGTAACTACCACCTCCGCAGACCCAGCAGCTGCGGGGAGGACGCAGGTAACGAAGGAGGTACTGCAGCTGCCAGTTATAGTTTTATGAAAAAATTCGAACACGCACAATAATTAACCCAAAGATTCATATTTTGCTTTAAGATATATTTAGCTTTGCCTAAATAAATGCCTAGTTTCACTTTTAAAACACAATGTCTTGCAGATTGAAAGTGTTCGGCTCTTTGACTTTTGGTTGTAATACGATTGCTCTGCAATGGGTTGTAAATAATACGATCGCTCTCCAATCGCCCTCTCTCTGCGCTGCTGAGGAAAAGCTCGAGGCCACAGTGGGATTCCCTTTGGAGAATGTGGGAAAACAGTCTATTACCTAAGATTACGTGCACGACAGGCGTCAACATTTATTCACAGCAGCCGCAGATCTGCTATGTGTAAGAGGGTGATTTCTTCAAGTGATTTATTTTAGTTTGGGACAAAGCAGTTACACATATTGTCAAATCTGGTACCTAAAACGTTAAGACTACAGGGCTTTAGGTACCACCATTACTTTGCTGACAGTCTCCCTGGCTTCCTAACCCGCCCCCTCCCCAACCACCACACAAACACACACACCGCAAAAAATGCATCCTCCCTCGTGTTCGAAATCCTGGGAAAATAACTGTGCTTAGGGGTGCTGAAGTAAATCTCGCGGGGGGCACACGTTGTGCTAGTTACGCTATTAATCAAGATGCGCCGCCCCGGTGGCGCAGTGGTCTAAGCGATGGCTTCTGATCATTCGTCCGGAAGGGGTCCGGGTTCGAATCCCGGTGAGGCATGGATGTTGTGTTTGTCTTACGGCACTGGCTCTCTCCCTTCCCTGGAACCAGTGACCCTAAATTAGGGACGGGCGACTGCTTATAGCCCATTGAGTTGCTCACGGTGGTCGTTAAACCTCCAATCAAAAAAAAAAAAAAAAATCAAGATGCAAATCAGCACGGAAGTTTGCCATAATAGTTCCTGTGAAACGTCCCCAATAGTGAAAAAAATGTGCGTATACAACAAGGGTTTTTTTATTTGGAAGGGGGGGTAAACGACCACCGTGAGCAACTCGATGGGCTATAAGCAGTCGCCCGTCTCTAATTTAGGGCCATTGGCTCCATTGAATGGAGTAGAGCCAGTGCCGCAATACAAACACAACATCCATCCCAGCAAAAACAGTCAGCACTATGTTGCCGCTGCCGAATCGCCAATAAAATGTCCGGGCGGCCAACAGAAAGGCCAGAAGTTCAGGCTAACAGCTGGCCAACATTTGGCACCCATCAGTTGTCATATGCCACAACAGGGCCATCAGTTGTCCATCACAGGCAGTAGCTGCCATAAGTGGCCCTTCAGCGGCCCTGCAAGCATGTGCCAGAAATGATGGCTAGCCTAATGTGGTCCGCAAGTTTGCCGGCAGCCAGCAACCACGTGTCGTAGCCGGTGGCTTGCCGAATCTTGTCCGCCAATTTCCCAGTAGTAGCCATAAAAAAAACCTAAGGATATCAGAAGTTTCCCAAAGCTAAAAACTTTTTTTTTCTACCTTACGAAACTTGTGAATTACAGAACTGCGCTGGGGAAACTTTCTCAACAGACCAGAAAAACGCCCATTTGGATCTGAGCCAGGGCCGTCGGCGTGGGATCTGAGTTCTCTACTAACCGGACTAATATGCCTCGAACGAGCGGATGCTTGAAGCTGTCTGTTTTGTCCGGAATGGGTATTCGAATGGTTCCCTCTTTCATTTTACAATATTGCGAGGTATTTTTCATAAAAGTCAGTTTCATATAATTGATAAATTTATTTTTTCAACCTAACGACAGTTTTTTTTACCTTAAGGGAACTTCACTCATTTTCAAGAAGTGTACATACTTAGAATTGCTTTCCAAAGTTTTGCACTCTCCTTTTCGTCTTGAAAGGAGATTGTTGAATTAATATATATTTACCCGGGTTCGTGTCACATTCTGTTACATTTTTAACGTTGTATCTTTCTTTTCCGTTGTCCGTAGCTACATTTGTTTTAAAGAGGAAAGATATTTTTAAAAGCGAATTCCTCCCAGTCTTGTGTATTCAACCCATGGATGAGTACATTATATCCACATAGCGTTGCTTTTTTTTATTTGCTTTCAAATAATTAATAAATTTTGTACGCGTATAATTCTTTTTTTTTCAACAAACGTTTTTTTAATAGTTTTCCAGGACATTCGTTTCAAGCGGTTTCAAATTTTTTCTTATTATTCACCCACTCCATTCCATGAATTGTTTATTTCATGGCTGTAATCTAGTATTTCATAGTTAATCTGATATCTTCGTCGGCGTGGAATTTCATTAGGAAATTAATTCGCCTCTCTACATATGGATTTTTTCTTAACATCTACTGAAATAACACGATGGCGATAGCGTCGTCTTCAACTAACTGGTACCATGAGTTGCTTCTGCGCATGCGCAGTCCCGTTGCTTCCACCTGCTGTTGGGGGGTTGCATTGGTTGCCAGCAACAGGCCACTAGTGGCACTTGCTTGGAGGCCCACAATTCACGGTGATGCTGCAGGGCCATCAATGGCTCGCCAACTGATAGGGCTGCCACCAGCGGACCGCTACCGGGCCGTGAGCGGCAGATTTCAGCCAGCAGTGACTAGATGCAGTCTCTTTTTCAAGTAATGACAGATTTTTTGCTTCGGGTCAAAAACTTAAACAACGTTTTCCCCGATGTCTCTGTTTCTAAATGTCCGATCCAAAAAATTCTACCTGCATCGGACACAGCTCATGATGGGAAACGTTTTTCATATAATTTCAAATTTTTCTTAATGCACAAGTGTGCCACTAGAAGGCGTAATTCACATTTCCGTTTACAGGGATATTTGCGGGACAAAAAATCCGAATGTAAAAAAAAATCTTCATCGGTCAGATACTACCGTACTATGAAAATTTCATTGTATTTTCTTCCTAGAATAATGCACAGTTTCGCCACTAGGGACGCAAATGTCTAATATGTTTTTCTCAATATATCTACTTCTAAATGTACAATTTAAAAAAAAAAAAACACCGGGGAACACTTTACGATGGGATGCTGAAAAAGTCTCGGCCTAACCCACTTCCTGTAATTGTAGCATTGCTTTGTCACTGCAGTTTTTTTTTTTTTTGTAAGGTGCCAATTTTCAGACTAATAGCTCTTCTTTGCAGACGTTTGACGTCCTGAACTGCATCATGTCAAAGCAAAGTGTTGAATTTTCGAATGTGGAACTCCGAGCTGTCATGAAATTTCTGTTCCTGCAGAAGAAAACTGCAAAGGAAATCTATGAGCGCATAACGGAAACATTAAGGACAAGTTCCCTTCATATTCCACTGTGAAGAAATGGTGTGACAACTTTCAGCGTGGAGACCTTGAGACTGAAGATGAGGCAAGGCCGCCCCGGTGGCGCAGTGGTCTAAGGCGCTGGCCTCTGATCATTCGTCCGAACGGGGTCCGGGTTCGAACCCCGGTGAGACATGGATGTTGTGTTTGTCTCACGGCACTGGCTCTCTCCCTTCCCTGGAACCAGTTACCCTAAATTAGGGACGGGCGACTGCTTATAGCCCATTGAGTTGCTCACGGTGGTCGTTAAACCTCCAATCAAAAAAAAAAAAAAAAAAAAAAAAAAAAGATGAAGCAAGATCTGGGAGGTCTTCAACAGTGACGACACCCGAAATTGTTGATCGTGTTCATGACTTGAATTTGTCAGATCGGCGAATCTCGGCTAAAACAATAACTGAGAAACTAGAGATATCCAGGGAACGTATTGGGTTCATATTTCATGAGCACTTGGATATGCAGAAGATTTCAGCAAAGTGGCTACCCAAATGTTTGAACGCCGATGAGAAACGAAAACGAGTGGAACTTCCAAATCGGTTTTGCAGCATTTTGAACGATCTGGTGATAATATTTTGCAGCAACTTGTCACTGTTCATGAAACGTGGTTACATCACTACGATCCAGAGACGAAACAGCAGTCCCTGCAGTGGTGGGGCACTCGGGTTCTCCACTGCCAAAGAATTCAAGACTCAAAGGTCAACAGGAAAGGTCATGGCAACGGTTTTTGTGGGATCCGAAAGGCGTTTTACTAACTGCCTATCTCCTGATGAGCCAAACAATAAATGCCGAATACTATTCCAGCTTATTGTGCCGATTAAAAGAGCCGTTGAAGGGGAAAAGGCGAAGAAAACTGCGGAAAGATGTTTTCTCTTTGCAGGACAATGCGCCGGCAAACAAAGGCTAGCAAGACAATGGATGCTTTGAGGGATCTGGGTTAAAGTGAATAGATCATCCTACCTACTCACCAGACCTTGCTCCATCGGATTATTTCCTGCTCCCAAACCTTGCAAAAAGTTTGAAAGGGAAGCATTTTTTGAATAATTCGGAGGTGATGTCAGCAGTAGAGAATCAGACTTCAGAATTTTTTTTTTTTTTTTTTTTTTAAATGATCACACTTCAGAAATTTTTTGGAAGAGTTAAAGAAACTCCAGAAACGTTGTTCCAAGTGTGTTGAACTTCGGGGTGAATATGTGGAATATTCTGGAAGTTTCATGGCTCTAGCCCATTTTCTTCTTAGTGAGGCACAGAACTTATCAGCAATCCCTCCTAGGTTTGTATTTGAGGAGTTTTGTAGTTCGCAGTTCGGTCGCTAGATGGTGTTAGTGTACTTCTGTTTGCAGCTGTATCTCCGCTTGTAAAAACCCTATTGGAAAATTTCTGTTTTAACTGTATGCCATTTGCCACAATAAAGATGGGGAGCATTATTATCTTTAAATAAGCACAGCTTTCCCGCTAGGAGGCGTAAAGGTCAAAACCTTTTTCTCGCTGTCTCTGCTTCCGGGAGACGTATTTGAAAAGTTTTTTTTCTTTCCTTAGCACAGCTTTTGCCATTTAGAATCATATAATAAGTAAAATTAGTTGCCGTCTTTGCACGATGATCAATTGATGAAAAGGAACACATTTTTTTTTTCAAATTACATTTATTAGATAAAAGCATAGTTAAAACTACATAAGATCTTTTGGACATTAAAGTCCATCATCAGATGTTAAAACCGATGTGACCGATACATTAATTGTTATAAGTTAAAGCACAAGCTAACGGGAAGTGCAGTATTGTTACCAGCCAATCACCAGGTATCCAATCAGTTGTCACAATGCCGATAATATAGTCATGTCTAAGGACATGTGTCCATTTGAACGGTTTCGTCAGAATTCTCTGGAGTCAGTTTAGGAATAACAGATTTCCAAGGCAGTGGGATGAGCAGAGGTAAAACATCATTGCATGCCATCTTCCCAAATTTAAAAATGATGAGACTATCAGATCAGATATGATTAATCTGCACGAAGATTTTTAACTATTATTCTTTGCCATGAAGAATGCATTTCGCCTGTTTTCAAATTTTTCCATTATGCAAACTTCTTCTGCTAGAGGGCGTAGATTTATATCACGTTTTCTTCTATATTTTTTCTTATAACGGTTCGATTTGAAAGTCTCTTTGTCTCTGATATTCCTTCTGCTATGAAACAAATTTTGGGCGCCATTTGTTAATTTTTGTAACACATTTCTTAGCTGCTGTTGGAAGTAAGTAGCTGTTTCTATTTCTGGATGTTTTTATCGACTTCAGAAATCAGGTTGATTTTTTTTCTAACCAGTTCCATTGACTTTGAATAACTTTTTATGCATTGTATACACTCATCGTCAAAAACATAGTTGCACTCAGAAGAAAGCAACCGATAGGAATGAAACTTGTTGGGTAGGATTTGCATCGTGAGACATGCAGATGATTCCAGTATCAGGCTTGACCGCGCGTGTGTCGCAAGCAAGGAGTGTTCGTAACGCTGTTCCTGACCGGCTATACAAGGTCGTTCCGTTGCGCACGCTTGCCATTCTGACTCGTGTAGTTGTGCTGGTTGCATCCTTTGCAAGTGAATTATACCTCGGAGAAAAGTTCGGAAGCAATTCAAGCAGTTGGAGGAGAGCGAGAGGGGCCGCGTCATTGGGCTCCGGGAAGTGGGATGGTCTTATCGCTGTATTGTGCGCCATACCGGTAGTGCGGATATCACCATGGCACCCTGTTGGCGGCAGAGGATAGAGCACGGTACGTAGCAGTGACAGGAAAGGTCTGGGAGACCTACAGGAACCACGGAGAGAGACGACCGACTGGTAGTCCTACATGCGCGGAGTGACCCAACAGCCGCGATTGCGGATATTCAGCAAGCAGTGGTGCTCTCCATGCATCGTCCGATTAGTTTCAGCACCATTGGCAGACGGCTGTACTACGTAGGACTACACGCAGGCAGACCGCTACGACGACTGTCCTTAACACCATTGCATCGTCTCAATGGTGTCGTGCTGGACTGTCATTGAGCCACTCAGAATGGCAGCGGGTGATCTTCAGCAACGAATCCCGCTTCTGTCTTGGAGGAGATGTCCAAGGAATCCGTGTGTGGTGGCACCGTGGTCAGCGCCAAGATGAACGCTTTGTTGTCGAGCGCCACACGTCCAGAAGGCCTGATGCCATGATGTGGGGTACAATTGCCTACGTGTAGTTGGTATTCATTACAGGAACTTTGACAACCCAATGCGACACTAATGAGGTCCGGAAACTAATGGCCCTACCTTTTCTGAACGCTCACTCCGGTGCGATTTTCCAACAGGACAACGCTCGCCCGCATATTTCTGCTGTCTCGAGAGCTTTCCGTCAAGGTACTGACACTCAGCCATGGCCAGCCTCATCGCCAGACCTATTGCCGACTGAAAATGTGTGAGATGCTATTGGACGCGCTATCCACCTCTACCCCTACCGCACAATTTGCAGGAACTGCGTGAGAAGATTTAAGCTGCATGGGATGGCTTAACGCAGAACATCATTAGGATCCTGTTCAACTCCATGCCGATACGCCAGGCATGCTGTGTGAGCAACCATTACTGTCCGACGTGATACTGAGAGACACTAGTGACTTATTGGTGTGTAGCTCAATAAACATTGCCCATATCAGTCTCAATGTTTCAGCATTTATTGTTCCTGGTAGCCTTCACCTTCCTTTCGAATAGCATTGCAGTCGAACACATTCTTCTGGGTGCAACTACTTTTTTGACCATGAGTGTATTTATTCGCGTCGGGAAGGATTCAAAACACGTGCTCATTACAACCGAAGATTCAGCTTCGTCTTTCTTATTTATTTGCTCTTACGCAATGCCAGTTTTTCTTGCAAATAAAATTGTGAATGAGCTTCTGCACTACAAAACAAAATACATGCTAACATCATCACATCTATTTAACTTGCTGACCCTATGTACATTTTTCCAGTCCTGAGATAACCTCCTTCGGGACGACGTTTGCCGTGTCCACAGGATCCTTTGTTAAGATCAGCTTCCTCAGTTGCCTAAAGGTCTCGCAAACAGATTACCGGATTATCGTATTGTCCGATAGTAACTACGTAATGCTCTGTATGGCGAAATCCATTGCATGGAAACGGAAATGCGATAGAAATCTAGGAAGAGAAAACAAACAACAATTGGGCTCGTTTCTTTTATTTCGTGTGTATAAAGCATGTGATTTGAGACTATAATGTTATACATCTGGTACACAGGGTGACTATAAATGTCTACATTGATTTACACGTGTTATAACTTTTACATGAACACTGATGATTAGACACAGTTTCAAAGAGAAGTGAACAAACTTACAAAGTTTTGTTACATGGTTAATGAGCTTAATAAACTTCCACACATGCACCTCTAGTGGCACTTAATAGGTCTGAACCAGAGTTGGAGAGCAATACATTACAAAATAATGGAAGTACAGATTACAATTACCGTGCAATTCATTACAATGTAATGCAGTAACAGGTAATGCATTAAAAGGCAATCCCAAGTATGGTTTGCACAAAGTAATGGAATTAATCTGTAATGCATTACAATGAAGAGGATATAATTCAATTATTTAATAATGCCATTCCAACGCAATGGAATTATTTGGTAGTGAAATTACACAATTTGCAAATAATAATTACATACTAATAGTTTATAGAAATGTACGTGTGCTAAAATCTATGTTTAGAAACGTCGGCCATGTAACATAGCAGACGAGACCGAAGCGTCGTGTAGAATGTTCTAGAAGCGACAAGAATAGGTTAGTCGTTTGTAGAATGTTCCAAAATGATCGCGCAGTGGGACGTTGGACAGCTTTATGTAAATCAAGAATATTCCAGAAGGTGCAGGTCCTGTCGTGAAGTATATACGAAGGAATCATTCGCTCGCTAGTCCAGTGTTCGTGTCGGACAAGTAATGGATAACAACACTTGAGTAGTACGGCAAAAATGTTAAGAGATTGCAAATTTTTGTAATATTCGGCAGTGTATCCTGAGTTGCTGAACTGTGAATGTAGTGCTATAGTGGGGTAAATATTTGCTGAACTGTGAGTATAGTGCTATAGTATGGTAATTATTTTGGACAGTGAAACATATGTAATGGACGAGAATACTGTACTGGAGATGGACGAAATGAGTATCTCTAACGGAAATAAACATCCCGTGCCTACTTACTTCATATGTATTGTTTCGTTCAAATAACTTTACTTGCGGCGAAGACGGGGCAACTACTCATTTCATACAGGTACAACTGCAATACCTACATACACGCATTTGAGGTCCGAAGGGTGGAACAATTCTCAAATAGCCTACACAAGGTGTAAGGGTGTACTGGTTGCTGGTTTATTCACGTTGTATTGTTACCCATAAGTTATTGGTTAATTACCAACATATAGTTAACCATTAATCGTTCCGATTATAATGGGTAAATGCTACATGTCACTACAACTGCCATGTAATTCTAATGACCCGTTCACCATTACCATGTAATGGTAATGCTAAGTTCTTGTTCACATTACCATTACGCTGTAATGCATTACCGATTAATTCAATTACGATTTTGCCCAACACGGGTTTCAACAATATACCCACTCGCGCCACATATTTACAACATTTGTGGAGAAACTGTTATTGTTTCATATTAGTGCATTCTCGCAAAATTTCTTGTTTCTGTCACAAATGTTATTTATACCACATCTTTAACAAAACCTCGCAGAAATAAATCAAGCGGGCTAAGTTCTGAAGATTCTGGAGGCCATGGGATTGATCCGTTCCTGCCAGTCCATCGATTTGGAAATGTTACATGAGAGTTTCTTTAACATGTCCCCAGTGAGCTGGTGCCCCATCTTGTTGGAAGTGACATCGGCTGTCTCTCCGGCAGCATAGGAATGACGTAGTTGATGAGCATATCGAGGTACTTATTTGCGAAAACAGTTTTCTCAGCGAAGAAGAAAGGACCTGCTATCAGGTCATGCGTTAGCCCACACCAGACACTGATCTTCGGATTGTCTGGAGAGATTTTGAGCCATGTCATCTGACCAGCTGCCCAAAGTTCATTGATATTTATAGGTGCAGTTGGGTGCGAATGGGCCTTCCCACCACATCCCATAGGTGCACTATTGGGTTCATGTCGGGCAAACGTGGTGGCCACATGATCCGCTGGAACTGTCCAGAATGCTCCTCCAAAGAATTTTGGATTACTTGGGCCCGATGACATGGTGCATTTTCCTCCTGAAAAGTCCCATGGTTGTTGGGATACATGAAGTCCACGAAGGTCACCCAGCAGAGCAACAATGACGTGTTTACGAGAACCAGAGGACTCACACCGGGCCACGTAAAGACACCCCACACATGCAGGAAGCACCACCACCTTGCATAGTGCCTTGTTGATAGCTTGGGTATATGGCCTCATGTGGTCTGTACTACACCCAAACGCTACAATCAGCTCGTAACAACTGGTAGCGTGCTAATCGGAGCTACGTCACATGTTGCCAGTCTTCCAGGGTCCAATTACCGTGTTCACGAGCCCAAGTGAGGCGCTGTGTCCGATGTCGTGGTGTTAACAAAGGCACTCTTGTGGGTCTTCTGTGCCCATACCCCATGGACGCCAAATTACGCTGCACTGACCTGACGGATATGTCTCTGGTACCTCCTGCATTGAATGTGGATGTTATTTGAGCCAGTGTCGCTCGTCCGTTAGCATAGACATTCCTGGTCATATGCCGCTGGTCACGGTCTCTCAGCACCCTTAGTCCCCCACTGCGCTGTCCACGGTCACTCAGCACCCGTAGTCCCCCACTGCGCTGTCCACGGTCACTCAGCATCCGTAGTCCCCCACTGCGCTGTCCACGGTCACTCAGCACCCGTAATCCCCCACTGCGCTGTCCACGGTCACTCAGCACCCGTAGTCCCCTACTGCGCTGTCCACGGTCACTCAGCTCCCGGAGTCCCCCACTGCGCTGTCCATGGTCACTCAGCACCCGTAGTCCCCCACTGCACTGTCCACGGTCACTCAGCACCCGTAGTCCCCCACTGCGCTTTCCACGGTCACTCAGCATCCGTAGTACCCCACTGCGCTGTCCACGGTCACTCAGCACCTGGAGTCCCCCACTGCGCTGTCCACGGTCAATCAGCACCCGTAGTCCCCCACTGGGCTGTCCACGGTCACTCAGCACCCGTAGTCCCCCACTGCGCTGTCCATGGTCACTCAGCACCCGTAGTCCCCCACTGCGCTGTCCACGGTCACTCAGCACCCGTAGTCCCCCACTGCGCTGTCCACGGTCACTCAGCACCCGTAGTCCCCCACTGCGCTTTCCACGGTCACTCAGCATCCGTAGTACCCCACTGCGCTGTCCACGGTCACTCAGCACCTGGAGTCCCCCACTGCGCTGTCCACGGTCAATCAGAACCCGTAATCCCCCACTGGGCTGTCCACGGTCACTCAGCACCCGTAGTCTCCCACTGCGCTGTCCATGGTGGATGGTAATGCCATCCATGAAGTATTCTGGGTACACACGTGACACCATGGAACGAGGAATGTTGAATGTTCGCACAACTTCGGAAATTGAATGTCCCATTCGTCTGGCTCCCGCCACCATGCCTCGTTCAAACTCTGGTAACTTACGTCGGCTTGTCGTAAACCTACTGGCGGTTGTTCAATCTGTCTCACGAGATTACACCTCGCAATTGATAAAAATCGTGGCGCACGTCGAAGTCTTTATATGTACGACGGCAACGGCAGTAAAAAAATTTCACTCATCTATCTCATGAGTTTTGATACTTCGGTGTATGTACACTGAAGAGCAATAGAATTAGAGACAGCTGGCGTTATGCAAATATGGCGCTGTGGGCGGCCCTGTAAACGGAAACGACATGACGTATGCAGCGATCCGACAATATAAGGAGTGATGCGACGGGAATCAGTAAGAGTCAAACGCAGTATGGGTAAGACGAAGGATCTAAGCGCATTTGAACGTGGGCAAATCGTCGGAGCCCGACGAATGGGTTACTCCATCTCGGAAGTCATGCAGGCACTGGGATTTTCACGAGCGACTGTGTCACGGGTACACCGTGAGTTCATCGAATCCGGTAAAACCATCCCTGCAAGGGTCAACTGCCGTGGAAAACAGCGTGTAGATCAGCAGGGTAATCGTCGGCTAGCTCGCATTTTAATAGCTGATAGACGGGCCACAGTGCAAGAAATCACTCGGCAATTTAACGCTGGTGCACAAAAACGTGTACGCAGCCACACCATCCAGAACCATCTCCTCGCTATGGGGTACAGAAGCCATCGTCCTACGAGGGTACTGCTGCTGACCACACATCACAGGGTGCAAAGATTAGCATGGGCGTGGGAACATCGCCACTCGACCCAAAACATGTGGGAAAATGTTGCCTGGACTGATGAATCGAGATTCACGTTGGTGCATGCGGATAGCAGGATACGAGTACGGCGCAAACCACATGTAGCGATGGATCCTTGTTGCCAGCAGGGTACTCTTCAAGCTCGTGAGGGTGGCATTCTCGTCTGGAGACTGTTTGCGTACACTGAAAAGGTACCCCTGGTACGTGTCACATCGTCCCTCACAGGTCAACGTACACGGGATATCCTGCACGACCATTTGATCCCGTTTGTGTGTCTTCAACATCCCACTGGGGACCTCATACTGCAACGTGCTATCGCTCCCGAATTGTATCCGAATGGTTGGATGAACACTCCGCAGACGTGACTTCGCTTCCTTGGCCAGCTAGGTCACCTGACCTCAATCCCATCGAGCACATCTGGCATGCTATCGAGAGAGATGTTCGAGGCTCTGACCCCTTCCATCAAATCTTCGTGAACTGTATGAGCTTGTTCAGGAGTCGTGGATCCGTATGGCTTCCCAACGCTTCCGGTGTCTTGTCGCGTCCATGCCGAGACGAATCGCAGCGGTCATCAGGGCGAAAGGTGGCGCTACACGTTACTAGACAGGTATATCTAATGCAATTGCTCTTAAGTGAATAACGAGGTTACTGTTATTTTAGTTTGACTGTAAAACACAGAAGTATTAGAGCTAATTAAGTTTATCGTACCGTAACTTTCGTCGACAAGGATAGCTTAAACGTAATAGCTGAAGAGTTCTTAACTAGACATGAAAAAGATAACTATGCACTTCTGGATAATATTAGGGGTATGAAAAAGTTTCTGCCGCCTACGCTAGCAGGCACTGTAGGAGTCTAACCGGTCGGCGACGCTTGATGTCAGTTCGAACGTGAAGCAACGCATGGCGGTCGATAAAGTTCATTTGCGGAACTGTTGATTATTCATGTTTAATTTAGGTTCAATACGTCAGGCGTGTGGGGAAACGTTTATGAGTGAGCGGATGTGTCGAGAATGGTTTGCCAGGTTTAAGAAAGGTGATATATTCTTGGAAGACAAGTCACGTGTAGGGCGTCCGCAGGAACTCGCAGACGAGGAGCTGGAATCGCTTTTGCAGGAGAATGCCACATAATTAACAATGGAACTGGCGAAACTTTTGAAAGTAGTACGGCGAAGGTGGCACGGCGTCTACAAGCCTTGGGAAAGATCCAGAAGATTGGTAAGTGGGTTCCGCATGCTTTTATGAAGCGTGATATTGGTCAACGATTAAGCATCTGCATATCGTTGCTGAAGAGGTTTCAAGGGAAGAATTTCTCGTGGAAGGTTGTCACCGGGGATGCAAAATGGGTCTATTGCGACAACCCCATACGCAAGCAATCCTGGGTCGACCCAGGCTAGCCATCAGCATCCATTGCAAAACAGGATATCCATAGGAAAAGGGTGCTGTTGTGTGTGTGTGTGTGGTGGGATATGCATGGAGTGCTGTACTTCCAACTGTTGAAACCGAAAGAAACACACTACAAAACGATATAGCGATCGGTTGATGAAACTAAACGCCTCAGTCGAGCAAAAACGCCCATGGACAGGTAAACGACGCCTTCCAGTCATCCTGTTACACGGTAATGCCAGATCACTCTTGAACAGTTGCACTGGAAGGTTTTACCGCGCCCGGCGTACCCACCAGACATTGCACCCTCAGACTTTCATCTGTTTTGCTCTGTGCAACATGCCCTAGACCAACAGCGGTTCAATACAGTTCCAGAGGTGGAAAAGTTTCGACGCGCGTTCTTCAGCTCAAAACCCGAGTCCTCCTATCAAAGGGGCTTTCATTTGTTGCCTGAAAAATGGCAAAGCTCATTGATGCTAACGGCCAATATTTTGTTGAATAAATGTGAACTGGTTTTCCGATTGTTCTGGTCTCCTTTCTCCTTAAAACGACGGAAACTTTTGCATAACTCCAATAGTTAGGTTGAGAAAAAAGTCTCAATTACAACAGAATTTATTTGAATCCAGTAGGAACCTCAGCACGCAGTCTTCCCACAAAATAACTTAGCTTCTACAGTTAAACACAGTTGAAACAAGGCTGTACGTTGTTGTAAACAAGAAAGCACTTCCAGGTAAGAATACATTTTAAAAATAGAATGTTCGCTACATTAAAGGAGACTATACTTTTATAACGTCTGCTAAATAAAAATGCCTCCGATAACTTAAGTAACATAGCTGTTGAAAAGACAGCCTCTCATAGACTGAATATAGCATTGCCCTTCGGAGACTCAACACACGATCTATGCACCCTGATCTGTTGTCAGGATTGCCAAAAGCAAATTCGCCGCGAGAAGAGAAATGTGGAGTTCAGATGAAAAATCGTTTAACAAGAATAAACCAAATTTATATAAGAAGACAGCAACTAAAGAGCAAGGTTGAATTTGAGTATACGTGTAATGTATACTCGAATTTCACATTTGGTATTTTGCCTGAAGCTGTTTGAAAGTTAATTTATACATCCAATAAGTTGGAAAGCATGAAATTCAATTCCTAATTCTTTGTATTTTTTCAAGCATTAAAAGAAACGTATTGTAACTTAATTTTGCATTTCAATATATTATTGCAGATGATTTGTCAATAGGCTCTAAGTAAAAAAACTCTAATTGAAAACTGGAACGGAAAATCGTTAACGCAAAGTAATCAGTCTAACAGGAACGTCAGAAGAGTAGACTTTAATATATTCGTTAGAGAGCGTAGGGTATGCTTACACTGCATCTCTGGCCACTACACAATTAAGAGCCTCATATAAAGTATGTAAAATAAAGCATTAAATTAGAAAAAAAGGGATTTGTCATTTTATCATCTTTCAAATTTAATGAAATATAATTAAATGAAAACAATTTTGGAAGAAGACTTTTTTCTTATTTAATTTTATTGACTATGTTCCATGCATTTAGAACTCAGCACTGTAAGTATATTATACACATAATAATGGATGTATTAAAATCTATTATTTGTTTGCTCCTGTTAGATATACATATTTAATTGACAAATTTAGTATTACGAGATATCAAATAAAATTAAATGGAGACATTTGAGCATTTATTTGTGTTCATACTTAAAGAATATTTCGTTAACATAAAAGTTGTAATTAAACTGTGTAATTTCATGTATGTTCAACTCCTATATAACCCAGACTTCTTACCTTGCATGTACGAGAATGAAGTCAAATTCAGCAAGTATAACTCGGAGTGAGGACACAAGTGTGAAAGATATACAGTGTAACTTGTCTAATTCGAACGTTTTTAATTCGAATTCTTGGTTAATTCATATTTTCTATTTGGTTTCTTGAATTTTATATACTGTATAAATAATGTTTAAAAAACCTTTAATTCGACCTTTTTTTTGTTTAATTCGAAGAAAACCCCGTTTTCGTAATCTCGCATTTTCAAGAATTACCTTTTAAAATAGGTATGTACTGTTCTGGATGAAATTCCGAGTTCTGGATGAAGCAATAAGTTAAACCTGAAACTATAGCCAACTCCTTCAGAAAAGCAGGCTTGCAGCACCCCGATGATGAGTCTCAACTTGATCAAGGTAATGATGGCGAGGAGATCGTACACAATGTGGAGTACTGGGAAGACGTATTCCGTGATGTACAATATGAGGCTTTTGTGAGAGTTGATGACAATTTAGCTGTTTGTGCTGAGCTCAGAGGCGATGAGATCTTAGCTGATATTATGGATAAGAAGACTTGCTGCGTATCTTCATATGAAAAACTGGAACAGCCAGAATTTCCTAAGGAGTGTCTTCTAAATTCAGTAGAGACTTTGGTTCACCTCCAAGAATTAAGAAAGTTTCTTGAGGGACAGCAGAATGTAAGTGACCCTCTATTTCTTTCACTCGATAAACTTGAGGAATATACACTTACCCATAACATAAATTCTAAGAAGCAGACCAAAATATCACGTTTTTTTTACAAAAAAAATGTAAATTCACCGTACTGTGCTTTTCTTTTGTATGTTATGGATAAATATGTTGTTTTTTACTGTACTTGAACGTGCCCATATTCAAACTTGCCTAATTCGAATTTGTCGATAATTCGAATTATTTTTATGGTCCCTTCAGCTTCGAATGATCCAAGTTACACTGCATATATAAATCTTACCTCTTGCCTTGCATGTACGAGATTCAAACTGATTTAAGCAAGTGTTGCTGGACATCATCATTATCATTGCCAATCATTATCAAACCACAGCTCGATGAAGCTCTGCTCAAGTTTCTTCCACAACGATCTATCTTGGGCTAGTCTCCTCCTTGTCTCTCCAGCGTACTTTCGAATTTGATCCACCCATCTCCCACATGGTTCTCCTTTGGGTCTTTTCCAGTGTCTTGGAATCGAATCTAAAATTTCGGTTGTCCATCGGTGATCCGTTCTCCCGGCAATATGTCCAGACAATTGCCATTTCAGGGATTTTACTCTGATCATGATGCCTTTCACTCTTGTCATTTTTCTCTTCCACAAGTTCCTCTTCATATCGTTCTTGGTTACACCAAACATGCGTCACTTCCGGCTTCTTTCATTTGGTCTGTAGTCTGCGTATATTTTTTTTAGTTAAGGTCCACGTCTCTCCTCCGTACGTAAGCACTGGAAGAATGCATTTATGAAATACTTTTCTTTTAAGACATAATGGCATATTGCCTTTGAAAATTATACTGTTTCTTCCAAAAGCTCTCCACGCAAGTTCTCTACGCCGATTAATTTCTTCATCAATGTGACCCTCACTTGATATCTTCTGTCCAAGATAAAAGCAGGTATTGGTTATCTCCAGCTTTTCCCCATCAATTGATAAATCTTCATTTCTTGAAAAAGCATTGTACATCACTTTTGTCTTCTGAAAGTTCATTTTTAATCCCAGTTCTTTATTCTTGTCACCAAGTTCCTGGATCATACTCTGCAGCTCTGATGGGGTAATTGCAAAAATGACTACACGTCATCCCCAAAACGAAGGTGAGTTAGATAATCTCCATTAACCTTTATCCCTTTGTTTTCCCAGTTCAGTGATTGAAGGACATTTTCCAAATTGGCATTAAAGAGTTTGGGAGATATAGTGTCACTTTGTCTCACTCCCTTTCCAATGTTTATGGGTGCTGTATTGCACTTGTATTTTCATAGATGTTGTTAATAATATTAATGTATGCATCTTCAATACCGTAGGATTTCAAAGATACACTGCTGGCCACCCAAAATGCAACACCAAGAAGGACACGAGATAGCAAAACCAGATTTACTGGGCACGTAACAACAGATACAAAGATGAAACGATTGAGCTTACAGGCCCGTGTGACTTGCGGAACACGCAGACATCAATAGTTCGTGTGGCCCTGATGGCTGGCAATAACGGCCGCTACACGCCGCGGCATCGAACGAAAGAGGCTTTGGATGTGGGCTTGGGGTATGTCGGTCCAGGCTGCTTCCACACGTTGCCACAGTTCATCAGGCGTAGCCGCGGGTGGTGCTTGCCGGGTCACTCGGTTGCCGATCAGAGACCATACGTGTTCGATGGGCGACATATCGGGAGAACAGGCGGGCCACGGCAGCAGTGACACCTGGTGGGTCGTGAAGAATTGTTGCACGATGCGTGCCACGAGCGGGCGCGCATTGTCTTGTTCAAAACGTGGCTGCTGGCAGGTCCTGCAGGTAAGGGAGGACAACAGGCTCCAAAATGTCGGAGATGTAGCGTCGGCTGTTGAATGTACCGGCGATGCGTACCAGAGGGGTGCGGGTGTCATATCCAATTGCGCCCCAAACCATAACTCCAGGTGACGGAGCGGTATGGCGATGCATAATGCAGGCGTCATACAGTCTCTCGGTATGGTGCTGCCACACGCGGATCCGACCAACGTGGTTTTGCAGGCAGAAGCGGGATTCGTCGGAAAAGACAATATCGTGCCATTCCGTAGTCCAGGAGCGGCGTTCAACGGCGCACTGCCGCCGCACTCGCCGGAGGTGTAACGTCAATGGTAATCGGAGCAATGAGCGCCGTGCGACATGTCCCCGCTCCTGCAGACGACGTCGAACGGTACGTGCTGACACAGGTTGTTGCGCAGCACACCCCAATTCTTGCGCTAACGTTCGTGATGTGGCGGTGCGAGCCTTCAATGCCCGCCGCACAATATGCCGGTCCTCTCGTTCAGTGGTGTGCCGCCGCTGCGGCAATCTCTCACGTCGGTCCGTCCGTCCCTCCTGCACCCACCGAATTCTCCCTGTGGCTGGATGTCTTCTCACACGGGCGCCGATGTCTCGGTACGATAAACCGCTGTCGCGATAAGCCACTATTTGTCCTCTGTCGAACTCCGAAACGTGCTGGAATGACTGCCGTATTCTGCGAAGAGGCATCAGGAAGCTTTCCACGCACAGGTCCGGCAGCACAACACACTTCCACTAGTTACACTCCGCCTTCTGTGCATATATATTAATATGAGATGAGTGTTAGTGGGTTCGTTTCAGAGGAGTGGCTCCAGTTGAATGCAGAAATAATTTCCTGTGTAACAACTAAAATAATATTTCATTGAGTAAACAGTTATACAGGCGTCATTCAATTTAAGGCACTGAAATATAAACGAACATCATCTTAGGCACTCATCCTGTAACTCGCGCACACAACAACTTTCAACTTCATCTCTCTTCGTCTGATCTCCGGCTGAATTGGATCACATGCTCTTCATCGGCTCTCCGGCTGAACTGAAACATCTTCCAGTCTTCGTAGGAAAAGAAAGGCGAGCTGCTCTTCGGGTGTTATCGCTGCGACATCTATCGGCAACAGTTCAAAGAAAGTTCCAAAAGTCAAAACGTTAATAGGCCATTCTGACGGTCAGTCCGTCCTCGGATGACATCCCCATAGAACATGTCCTGGGAATAACCTCAATGAAAAATTGTAACATACTTACCTTTAGGACTTCATCGCATCGTCTATATCCCTTCGTCTGTCAATTCTCATTGTTAACATTAACAGGCGTCGTCGACCCACTTTTTCATTTGATCAGCTGAAGACAATGTTGTGCAGGGACCTTCGTGCTGTACAATCTTAACAACATCATAACGATCACGAGGTCTCACACGGGTTACTTGATACGGTCTTAGAGACTTGGAATGTAAATTTAGTGCAGCTCCAAACTGTGTTCGCTTGATGGCAACTAGTTCCCCTTTCTTGTTATTGTAAGGTCTCTTCCTTTTCTTATTGAATGTTCTCCGATTTTCCTCTTGAATCTTCTGTATGTTCTTCTTAGCGTCCTTCCTAATTTCCTCTCGATTTTCCATCACATAACTCGCCCCTTCTTCAAGAATCTTTTTTATATATATAATATATCTTTCTTACTTCAAGGTCTTCTTTGTTCCTCATTTTCACTCCTACTAGCAATTCAAACGGCGATCACTTTGTGCTACGAGGAAATGTACTATTTATTCTCCTTTGCACTGAATCCATATACTTAAACAATTTAGTTGGATCATCAAGTGATAATTTGGATAAGTTCACACAACAACTCCGACACAATAAATAGCAATATCCTCACTACTAAGCCGCTAACCACAACCTCTATGTGGAACCCCTGAAATGTACTCTCTCGAAACACATCCCGCCACCACATCACTACCACAAAAAAAAGACAAAGCCAATAAACCATATTCTCAAAATAGTATAACTATACTAAAAATCCGAAAATTTCTTGGCGTAGAAAAAAATCAAAATTTCTAAGCTTTTGCACATCAACCAGATGGCTGTCTTAGATACAGTTTGCAGTATATTATCCAGTTTGCAGTTAGCTATCTATCTTCCTTGAGAAAGCCGTCTGGTTAATGTGCGAAAGCTTGGAAATTTTTTAATTTTATTCTACGCCAAGAGATGTTCGAATTTTTGGTATAGTTATACGATTTTAAGTATACTTTGGTGTACAGTTTCTACTTTTTAAACCATATTCCCCTAAAACATCCTTTTGCTCACTCCTACAACTCTTTTTATGGATTCTTTCGACTTGGCCGTTCCCACGGGGAACACCAGTAGTGATTTGAAGATGCTTAATGCTCTCTTCAAGACAATAAGCATTAACCTCTTTTGATAACAAGGCACTACCTCTATCGATGATTATTCTGGTTGGATTTCCAAAGGTTTTCTGCTGCAATTTCAACTTGTCCAACGCGCCTTTAGCTGTAGTAGACTTCACTGGGTACAACCATGTAAACTTTGTAAAAGCGTCGACAACAGTAACAAGAAAGATGACACCGAATTTTCGGGTGTAATAAGCACGTCTTTTGAATCCGTTCTGATGCAAATTAAATTAATCAAAGCTATTCAAAGTCAATGGAACCGGTATGGAAAACAATAGAGCTGACGAAAGAAAGAAGATTTTCAATCGGGTTTTTAATCCCTCAGATATTTCTGTAAACGGAATCGTGAGCTTACGACTCTTAGAAACAGAAATATCGACAAAAAAAAGATGTGATTTTACGTCCCCTGGTGGAAAAACCATGCATTATTTTAGGAAGAAAGTATTCTCAAAAGGTTTATCCATATAAGCGGTATCGGTCGAAGAAAAAAAATTAGTCGAGTTTTCAGGAGCCCAGATTTTTCAACAAATACTTCAAAAGAAGAAATTAACACTTATAGCCCCTGGTGGCTAAAGCATTTTTTACCAAACATTAGAAATTATGTGAAAAATATTTTCCATCAGGTCTTGTATGTGATACAGGAAGATTTCTTCAAATCAGAGCTTTAGGAGCAGAAATAACGCAGAAAACGAAATTTACCTTTGTGCCCGCTAGCGGAAAGTCTATGATTTACTTGAAAACTTTGAATTGATAGGAAAAACATTTCGCATCCGAAAACACTATCCAACAAAGAAGGCATTTTTCAAATCGTACTCTTAGAAGTAGAGATATTGACAAAAATAAGATATACATCTACGCCCCTGGCGTAGAAACCATGCATTTTTTCAAAAAGAAATTTTTCCTAAAAGATTTGTCGACATGAGTAGTACCGGTCAACAAACGACATTTTTTTTCAATCGAGATTTTAGAAGTTCATATTTTGCTGCAAATACAACAGAAGCGGAAATTAAGATTTACGCCCCCTGGTGTCCAAACTATTTTTTAACAAAAATAAGAAATTACGTGCAAACGATTTCCGATTAGGAGCTGTATCCGGTGCAGAAAGTATTTTTCAAATCGGAGATTTAGAAGCAGAGATATAGAGGGAAACGCAATTTGCCGTTACGCCGCCTAGCGGAAAGTCTATGAATTACTTGAAAATTTTTGAATTATATGAAAAACATGTCACACGGAAAACACTATCCAACAGAGAAGGAATTTTTCAAATCGGACTCCTAGAAGTTGAGATATTGACAAAAATAATATGTAAATCTACGCCCCCTGGCGGAGAAAATGTGGAATATTTTAAGAAGAAAATATTCCAAAAAGGTTTATCGATGTGAGGGGCATCAGTCCACGAAAGAATTTTTTTAATCAATATTTTAGAAGCTCCGAATTTATGGCAAATACATCAGAAGCAAAAATTAACATTTACGCCCCCTGGTCACCAAAGTATTCTTTACCAAAAATGTGAACTTATATGCAAAAGATTTTCCATCAGATGTGTCTGCTGAAGAAAATATTTTTCAAATCGGAGTTTTAGAAGAAGAGTATCAGAAAAAATGTAATTTACTTTTACGCCCCCTAGCAGAAAATCTATGCGTAATTTGAAAAATTAACTATATCTAAAATAGTCTTCGATATAAATGGAATCGAAAGATATATTTTTTTTTCAATCGGATGTTTAGAATCAAATATGTGGAATAAAACGTATTTTTGAATTCCACATCATCTGCATTTACGCCCTCTACCGGCGAAATTGTACATCGTAAAAAAACGAAATGAAGGATCATCATTTGCATATTTCAAGCTTCCCAATGCAAAATGAATTTTTCAAATCGGACTATAGTTGCAGAGATATCGTGGGTACAGACGGACGGACGGACAAACCGATAACAGAAGCACGATCTTTTTTAACAAAAGACGTGCTAAAAATGTTGTTGCAATTTTTGTTGATCCTTCCCATGGGAGCCAATAAAGTCGGCATGATAGGTATGTAACGCTACTTTCTCCTTCGGAATAAGATTTAAAAACCCTTCTTACTTTCCCGATTTCTTACTTAGCAAGATGCATTTAACACTGTTCTGTATCACAGATTCAATGTGCTTACGGAGGCTTGGTATAAAAAACTCTCGCGTAACGATTTCTTCAGTTTTCGCTACCAAAAGATGAGTCTTTTCCTGTGGTGCATTTTTGATGACTTCTAAGTGGATGCCCCTCGGAACAACAATTAAGTTATGAATTTTCATACTTGGAAAGTATATTGTGCTTAACAAAATAATAGTCAACTCCTTCATTCTCCAATAACTTTTTCATAGTGTTAACCCTTTAACGACCATGACCCCAAAATCTTGTATCACTCTAAATACCATAACACCCAAAACTGTCAGTTGATTCACTTCTTTGCTTAATAACAACAATAGTGACCAAGAGTGACTGTTGCTGATCCGTCATAGGTCGAAAAAATTTGAAGAACAAGTAAGAGTAGGAGACCTGACTCATCCTAGACAGTCGTTTCGGGCAGCTATGGCCGTTTGTATGTACTGGCGTTTTGGGCGTTATGGTCGTTAAAGGGTTAATATACTCATCTTCCAACTGCGCGGCTCATGTTCTTAGCGTGATATCTGCATCAGGTATAATCATGACGGGGAACCTACTCAGTACGTCAACATGCTCCATATTTTCACCCGGTCGATGTATAATCTCATGCTGAAAGTCCTCTAAAATTAAAGCCCATCGTGCTACTCTGGTTACTAGATCTTTTTTGTCCACAGTTTCTTGAAACGCTGAACTGTCGGTCACAATCTTGAACTACTCTTTTTCTTTCTTAGCCTTCTTTTTCTTCTTCTTTTTCTTTCCACTCAATAACACTGAGTTCTGAGTATTCAAAGTTCCCTAATTCAGAAGTTTGAAGACTATCATTTATAATGAATAACGCTTTTAACTAAGCTAGTAATGTTTTATAATGCTTCTTCTAATGGTTGTTGTTTGTTAATTAAATCATGAATAAAGTCTTAACGCTGGTTGTTAATAATAATCAACTAATGACATAAACCTAACATCCAGACAGAGATCTAACAAAAACTATGAACTGAGAAAGACGTACTTACGAAAAAGCTCTTTTATTAGATACTCTTGAATCATCCAACGCACACACACTACTCGTATCACAATAATGAAGAATCAACCTAATCACATAGAACGAAGCTCTGGCTATACAACAACAAACGCTCTGGCTATACAACAAACGCTCTCGTTCACATAAGCCAACGCTCTCCATACAACAACAAACTCTCTCCTTACGTATCGTTGAACGCGCCTATTTATACTGGCTACCACCACGTCATGACTTACACTCATTGCCAGATCTCATTCAGCGGGTGAAATAACATCTCGTTCCGTAAGAAGATAATTTACATAGTAAAATAAAATAACCAGAGATAGTAAAATCAAAGGGAAAGTGAATATAGAGTATACGTTACACATTCACTGCGACGTTCTTCTTCTTCATCTTCCTGTTTTTCTTTTTAGAAGAGGTATCAACACCATTGATCATTGTTGTACAGCTAATCTGCTCTTTATCATCTGCTTCAACTTTTTTACCATCGTCATCTATTTTTTCATCATCATCTTTTTCATCTTATTTATCGGCGTCTTCTTTGTCACCATCAGCATCTTTATAATCATCATCTGTTTTATGATCACTGTCATCTTTTTTATCGTTCATATCTTTATCGTCATCACTCAAAATAAATTTGATTTTAATGTCAGTTTCTTTGGTCTTATTCGGTCTATATTCTGGAACAAGTTCAGATACAAATTCAGGTGTCTGCTTATCCTCAATGTAGTCAGTTTCAATTACAATACAATTATTCATTACACACATTTAAAACTTACAGTTATATGAAAATGCAATACACCAAGAGGAATCTGAACACATTGGTTGTAAGGCGATTCCCCCTATCACATGTAAGAAAAAGAATAAAACATATGGAACAAATGAAAGCAAATAAGATGGTTATAACAGAAGCACCACTGTTAGCAGCATGCTTGGAACTACAATTTAATGATAGGTTTGAGATTCATTATGGAGATCAGGGTGATTTACAATGTAATTTCGCAGTGACAAGGAAAACTTTTTGATATTTTCCAGGGATCTCGTGCTCTCTGGAAGATTATTCCATAGGATAATGGCTTTATACAGTATGCTATTTAAACCATAATTAAGTCTAACACACGGCTGACATAATTTGTTGTTAGCAACAGATCTGGTGAAGATAGAATAATCTAGATATATGATGTCAGATTGAAAAATAGGCAGTTTAAGATGCATTATTTTAAAAAACATGATACCTAGCTTCAAGGTAAAAATTTCATGAATTTTTAAAATATTTAGTTTTAGAAATAATGGTTTTGAATGAGACATGTAATCTGTGTTCAGCATATAGCGAACAGATTTCTTCTGTAATTTGAGCAAGCATAACTTATTGTTTGCACTTATATTTGAATACCAATATTCGGATGGTTGGTCTGTAACATCAGCGATGGGCATTAAGAAATTTTCGCCTTTCGCATTTTGTATATCTATACCCTCTCTACTAATAGGACTTTTTCAGCTTGAAGAATCATTTCATTTCCAATCACCATTTCAATTTTAAAAGCACGTCTAGGCACCACATGAAAGAGTAATTTAAACGAATTATTGTTGATACATATGGAGCACACAAAACAGCCAAGCGTAGCAACTTTGCTATCTCCGATTCCCGAAAGAGACACATATTATTTTGCAACGGAGGACTTTCTATCTTACAATAAGAATCTTCACGAATAACATTTACTTCACTTCCTGTATCAAAGAGAGCTATTATGTCGACGCCAAAGCATTCGATATTGGCCTGTGACATCGGACTATGAGGCTCCGCTTGAATTACGCAATTTGCAGGCTCTAGAGAGCAATTAGGGACTATCGCAATGCTGTCAGAGAATTTGTTTTCAACGGGTAACTAGAAGGTTTGTGATCACCATACGTATTACAAACAAAACACTTAATTCCTTTATTTTCGTAAGGGCAATTTCTCGACATGTGATTTGTTTCAACACAGTTAAAACAGCCAAAAACAGAGCTTCTATTCAACGGTGTATTTACAGTTTTACTCTGCTGCAGATACTTATTCTCAAGCCGGTTTTCATTTTGCTTTGTGACTATATTCATTTTGATCTCGGGCTATTATGCAACCGAACGAATTTTCTCATTGATTAATAATTTCTCTCTAAATTCCATTTAATCTTTTGCTCCAAATGAAATTGCTTTCATCTCAGCTCTATCTGAAATTCCCTCGATAATATATTCCATTAAGGCTTCAGGTTCGATATCACATCTACTAGCAATCTCTTTTATTATAAGAAAATATTCTTGCAACGACTCATGGCTTTGTAGTCGACGTCGCGATAACATTTCGTGAAGGTGACCTTTATTACATTTAGGAGCAAATTCCTCTCTCAACGCAAATTTTAATTTATTCCAAGTACTTAGCCCTGATTCACCCAGAACAAATAATTTTGCTATGCAGGTCAAAGATCTTTTGGAAAATATCAACCTTTGAAAGTCATTCAATTCGCATAGGTTTGTGAATTCAAACGTTTGAGTCACCATTATACTTCCGAATAGAAACTTCGGCGTCACGGTAGCTAACGGAGAATTTAGAAGTATCCGATCCGAATCCCGATATAATTAAAGGCTCACCAATTCTCTTAACATTAGCTGTTGGGAATTCCACGTCATTACCAACCTCTCCGCATTCGCTCTATCAGATTTAAGGATTTTCGGTCAGTAATTTCAAATTTACTAAGCTACTCAGGATCCTAATTGCTATTTCTTCGGGAGTTCCTTAATAACCCAGTCCCAAAATATTACACAGTGCAACCAATTATGTTGCTGGGAAATTATCAGAAATATAACATTACTTGCTCTTATATGCTTCACTATTAGTTTCAAATTCAAAGCCAGAGAATTTCCGCAGCCGCTTTCCGTTCAAACGATCTTCCTCAACTCCAAAGACAAATTTATGCAATGCTTTAATAGATTTGACAGGTGAAGTTTTTAAATGTGTCCAAATGCCAAGAATATCCTCAAGTTCTTGCATATCCATCGTGAAAAGATTATATTTACATACTTTACACTCTTTGGGCAGTAATCCGAGAATGATGTAGTAATCCAACAAAACAAAAACGCGAACTCACTTAGAGGGTTGTCTCACGCAACAACGGGCCGCCGTTTTCTAGTCACATCCGGCTTCTGGCACCACAAATGTAGGTTGGGTGTTGGTGGATTCGTTGCAGAGGGGTAGCCCCAATTGAACGCAGAACTAATTTCTTGTGTAACAATTAAAATGTTTAATGCAGTAAACAGTAATACATGCGTCGTTGAATTTAAGGAAATGAAACATAAACAAACATAGTTTTGGGCATACATCCTTTAACACACGCACACAACAACTTTCAACTTCGTCTCTCTCCGTCTTATCTCCGGCTTAAATGAATCACCTCCTCTTCGTCGGCTATCCGGCTGAACTGAATCATCTACTAGTCTTCGTGGGGAAAACAAAGTGAGCTGCTCTTATCGCGGTAGAGCTGCGATATCTATCGGCAAAAGTTCAATGAAATTTTCAAAGTCAAAAGGTTTACATGGTAAATCCCATATATATATATACACACACAGTCGAGTCACATTATTGTGACCACCTCCTACTTTCGACGTCAAATTCACGTAGCCAATGAGAGAAAGCCCGTGTCGTGAGCTGGCTTGGAGGGTATATAAGATGTGCTGTAGGTATTCCGGAAACATATCACTCGTTGCTGTCATGGATAAAAGGAGTGATTTATCAGATTTGCAAACATTGATGATTATAGCCTTTCGGGCCAAGAGTGGCAGTATTTCTGAAACAGCTCAGTTTGTGAACTGTTCGCGTGATGCTGTGGTTAAAGTGTATCGTGATTGGAGAAATGGAACCTTTGCGAATAAGAGCCGTGGAAACTGAGGAGCACCACGTGCCATTGATGTGAGAGGTGAACGTCGGCTGCGAAAGTGCGTGAGAGCCGACCCACACGCTACAGTGGAGCAACTCACTGGATAAATGAACCAGGGGGACTACCGAAAGTGTGTCTAGAACGACAGTTCAGCGAACCCTGCTGCGTATGGAGCTCCGATGCAGACGGATGGTCACTGCACCTATGCTAACGAAGGCACATCGGCAGAAAAAACTAACAATTGCACGGCAGTATCGGAACTGGACCTCGGCTGATTGGCAAAGGATTACCTTCTCCGATGAGTCATATTTCTGCTTCACCGAACGGATGGAAGTTGGCGTATAAGGCGAGAAACATCGGAGAACAAACCCTCTTAAAACATTGCTGGAAGAACACAGCCTGGTGAGGGAAGCGTTATGGTCTTGGGAATGTTTTCGTGGCATTGTCTGGGTCCACTCATACCTGTGAAAGGCACTATGCACCGACTTCGTCATGAATCCATCCTTGCAGACCACGCACACCCATACATGCTGATTGACTTCCCTGCGGCTGATGGTATTTTCCAGCACGACAATGCGACGTGTCACACAGATAGAACCAAGAGTGGTTGGAAGAGCACGATGAATACTTCAAAGTACTTCACTGGTCCCCCAATTCCCCAGACGAAAACCCAATTGAGTATCTGTGGTACCACCTAGATCATGTTGTTAGCTCTATAGATCCTCCACCACGCATCCTCCAGCAGCTGTCAGATGCAATGCAGTCAGCATGGCTCTACATACCTGTGAACACATTCCATCACCTTATTGAGACACTCCCAGTCCATCTAGCTGCTGTCTGCGCTGCACGCCGCGGTTACTCTGGATATTAGCTGGTGGTCACAATAATGTGACTCGACCGTGTATATCAGGAACATGTACTTCTAAATACGAAACGTTTTTAGGAAGAAAATAAATTTTATGTTGTTTAATTTGCAAGTCATCCACGTGAGAAATTTCACGTGCAATTAACTTATTTCTTAAATATGAGAAAAATGAAAATATCTACGTAATATATCAGCGTTATAAAAACAAATATTATAAAAACAGCACCTTACTGAGTCACTCCCAGCCCGTCTATCTGCTGTACGCGCTGCACCCGGCTGTTACCCTGGATATTAGCTAGCACACGGCGGGTTCCCTCTCGAATGGATAATATCCGAAAAATACGAAAATTAAGTATTTATGCCGCCCCCACTGAAATCGGGGCCAATATTCTTTCGGGCACTCTTCGTGGTGAAACACCCTATGTATATATATACAGTATGTGACATGGAGGAGAATGGCACAAGACAGACCGTTGTGGAGGAAACTTGGGGAGACCTTCGTCCAGCAGTGGATTGATAATGGTTGACAATGATGAGGATGATGATGATCATCATCATCATTCCAGTGCTTACGTATGGTACAGAGACGTGGACCTTAACTAAAAGAGACATACAAAGGCTGCAGACAACTCAAGGAAGCATGGACAGGTGCATGCTTGGTGTAACCAGGAGATGTCAACCATTATCAATCCACTGCTGGACGAAGGTCTCCCCAAGTTTCCTCCACAACGGTCTGTCTTGTGCCAGTCTCCTCCATGTCACCCCTGCATACTTTCGAATTTCATCCAACCATCTCCCATGTGGTCTTCTTCTGGGTCTTTTCCTGTCCCTTGGAATCCAACCTAAAATTTCGGCTGTCCATCGATGGTCTGTCCTTCTGGCAGTATGTCCAGCCCATTGCCATTTCAGGGATTTAACTCTGATCATGATGTCTTGCACTCTTGTCATTTTTCGGATCCAAGAGTTCCTCTTCTTATCTCTCCTGGTTACACCAAGCATGCACCTGTCCATGCTTCCTTGAGTTGTCTGCAGCCTTTGTATGTCTCTTTTAGTTAAGGTCCACGTCTCTGTACCATACGTAAGCACTGGAAGGATGCATTGATCAAACACTTTTCTTTTAAGACATAATGGCATATTGCTCTTGAAAATTATGATGTTTCTTCCAAAAGCTCTCCAGGCAAGTTTTGTACGCCGATTAATTTCTTCACCAATGTGACCCTCACTTGATATCTGCTGTCCAAGATAAACGTACATGCCTGTTATCTCCAGCTTTTCTCCATCAATTGATAAATCTTCATTTCTTGTAAAAGCACTGAACATCACTTTTGTCTTCTAAAAGTTCATTTTTAATCCCACTTCTTTATTCTTGTCAGCAAGTTCCTGGTTCATACTCTGCAGCTCTGATGGGGTAGTTGCAAAAATGACTACGTCATCAGCAAAATGAAGGTGTGTTAGATAATCTCCATGAATCTTTATCCCCTTGTTTTCCCAGCTCAGCGACTGAAAAACACCCTCCAATGTGGCATTGAAGAGCTTCGGAGATATGGTGTCACCTTGTCTCACTCCCTTTCCAATTTTTACGTGTGTTGTATTTTCAAACAGCAGAATCTTTGCACTTGCATGTTCATAGATGTTAATATATACATATATATTGCTTCATCTTTTTTTATATATTTAAGTGTTTTAGAAAGAAAAGGAACAAATGAGTCCAATTCAGAACATTTGAAACTTTCTCAGAAGAATTAAGCGGGTAAAAAAAAAGAAAAAAGTGGTCCTGTGGAAATATATGTATTTCGTATTGGATTGATCCGACAGAACTTTATCACGGGATGAAGACATGGATACTACATCGTTGGTTTTTATTTTATGAACGATCGAATGGCTGCTTTTATTTCTCGAGCACATTTCCTTTCTGAGTTATTGCTTTCCGTCCTATACGCTTAGGAAGTTTTCATTTTTCTTAGTATCGCCCAAAATTCTGGTGTTTAGAAAAGGAAAAAAGAATATTTGCCGTGGATCGAAGGAACCCCAGCACCGATATTGAGAAATTCTTCGCCTCATACATTAGTCATATCTCCTGAAATTCCACATTTCATTCTTTTGCATAACGGCCCCAAGTCAGCTTCTCTCTTCTCTTTGGGGAGAACAGGGGCCGGAGGATGGGGGTTGGAAATAAAAGCACAACTTGGTACAGAGAAGCAGTGGAAGACGAGCATATCATGAAGAGCAAAAATAATTTGGATGGCTGTTTTTTCCCATTTATGACAAGCTTCGATATATGCGCCCACTATCAGTCCTTAAAAACAACAAAAGATACGAGTTCCAGAAGCCGATAGTAAAACGTCGGAAAAGTGTTTATTGTTTGCGGCAACAAACATAAGCTCGTAGGTTAACGCCATCAATATAGTTAAGCACATAAAGGCGCTTAATTTTTTCCTTCGGAAAAGTTGCTTGGAAAACAGGTTTATGTCTTTCAAACCGTTAAAAGTTAAAACGAAGTCGAAGTAGGCATTTTACCTGCCTTGTATCGTTTCGATCCGAAGTACTTTCGACGTTTCTGTAAGAAGTTACAGAATTAAACTCTCGTTACCCTGAATTTCACTGAACAGGACTCCGTAGTGAAGAAAGTAAAGCTAACATCTGGAATGGAAGCAAAGTACAATTTCTATGGGAAAAAAGGTGTTATAGAGTATCAAAATTCGAATAGTTTCGCTTTGTTTCTGGATTTAACGAAGAGCTATAAGCAGCCACCAGTCCCAAACTTAGTATGGCTGGTTTTAGCAACTGGGGAGATCCAGAAAAATCAGATAAACATATCATTCATATTTTTCTGGGGGATTGCACGAGTGTTGTAAGGCCAGTTTCTTGGATCACTCGGCTATCGAGGCTGCCGATTTCTGGACGAGCATGTAGAGGGTTAGATGCTAAAGAGTCAAGAAAGGCAAAAAACAGACAGTAATCTTGAACAGGAAATGCAGTCATTTGCAAAACTTTAAGACCACCTGTTGGTATTAGGAGATTTCTGTCGATTGCGTCAGCTACTGTCTGTATTACTCAACTTCCTGTCGGTGTTGCGTCATCCTACAACGGCAGCTGTTGATAGAGTGGGAGCGACGTCATGGAGCAATGACGAACTTGGTCGGTGGTCGTTAAACTTCCAATGGCACGTGTTGTCGCCTCATCATGCAGTGTGTCATAATCCTGCTGAAATATGGCCCCGGGGACGTCCTGCAGGTGCGGAAGAGCCACCGGTAGTAGAAAGTCATTGACGTAACGGGCACTCGTTATGGTGATGCAGACTGTCGCACGAGGTGATGTGCTTTCGTTCCTCATAGCACCCCAGAACAGAATGCTTCGTGTTGGTGCAATATTCCTAGTGCGAATACACTCTTCGCGATGTCTTTCCCTCTGTCGTTGTGGGATACAGATGTAGCCATCATTTTCTCCTAAACAGAAGCGTGTTTCGTCCGAGAACACGATGCTGTGCAATTCGTCACGCAATCGTTTCGTTCGATGCACCATTGCAGCCTGGCAGTCCGTTGCTGAGGTGTCAAAGGTATCCTGAAGACGGCCGACGAGCCTCCAGTCCAATCTGTAATAACCGCAGATGTTCTGTCACAGCTGACATGGTGGGATACGTCACAGTTCGTCACTGCTGCGCCAAAGCCGTTGATAATGTAGAGCGGTCACTCAAAGACATACTCATGAGATGACGGCTGTCCCTCGGGTTTTTTTTTTGTACGACATCTAGAATCTTTTCTTCTTGTCTTACGCCCTTCTTCGTACCATGCCGTGCACATTCTTGCCACGACGGAGACACTGCGCCCCACAAGACTGGCAATCTCCAGCAGGAAAGCATTGCAGTCTCTCATGCTGATAATACGAACTGTGTCGAATTCGCTGATGTGACTGTACGACTGTCTTACATGACGATGATTTATCCTTACCAACTGCTGACCAAGTACTGACATACCGACCGAGCCACGCGGCTCTCATAACAGGAAAAAGGCAGGTTTCGGGGTTGTGACTTCGAGCAATCTGATTTGCCGAGACGTGGTACGCATGCACCTACGACGCCGAAATGCTAATATTTTCTGCAGTATTGCCTGATTAGTATATCATGTGAAAATAAAAATGGTAGTTCGACTCCTTTCAGGTATTTACAGCATTATTTTAAAGAAATTTCAAAATTAAGAAGTATAAAGAAAACGTACTGGATATTAAATACTATAAAGAAAACGTATCATGTACATTCAAAGAGTCGATGCAGTAAGCACAACGCCAACTAAAGATGTCAACGGGATTTAAGGATGTTAGAAATTTGATAAATCGAGGAGAGATGTAGATGTAAACTTAGAAAACGAAAAAATAGTGATTACTGAAGATAAACAAAGATAACTGCAGAATATTGCTGACTTCATCTGAACAAACGGCAATGAATTCCGAAGCGCCATAAAATCATTCAATGTTCAGCAGTGCGTTATCGTTTTGCAATATTATTGAACAATAAACAAATCTTTTTTCAAACAAAATACCATCTTGAACAATGAACAACATCAATCGAAATAATTTGAAGTACCTTTCATGTAGCTTTCACTTTTTTCATCTAATAAAATTTATTTAGGATTTATCATTTAGTTATTACTTCTTTCGAAAGAAGAAGGCATTTGATTTAAGGGAAGATTGATAAATTTGAGAAACCTTTGTTGTTGTTTTTTTGATGCGCTTCGGGTACGGAACATCGGCACGGCACGTACGAACTGGGAATAACAAGCCCATAACATTCCTGGTGCTGTGCGTGCGCTCCGAATCATACCGGAATATGCTACAGATTTTTCTCATACTTCAGATGGACCAGACTATCTCTTTTTTTCAGCAAGATGGCGCTCCAGCACACTAGGCAACGCCAGTATGGGGATTCTTGAATATAACATTCAACGAGAACTAGTGCGGCCTTGGTGACCCCATTGCAGTGCCAGCGAATTCTTGTGATCGGAAGATTGCCAATTTGTTTGTGGGCAGTTCACCAAGAACATCATGAACGAACAGGAACATCAAGATCTGGAGGACTTGAAGCAGAAAATTTCTGCAGGGTTTGTGGAAATCGCTCCGAAAACACATGGTAAGATTTGGGCTGCCCGTATGAAGTTGCTTTACATGGAAAACAATATAAACTCCCGTCCATAAAGGTAAATTATGCCAGATGTTGTTGTTAGCCGTGGAGCGTACGAGGCTTGAAGCTCTCATGCTTGCGGTAGTGAGCATTGCACCGTTAAAAGGTTCACATAAAGGAAGGATCTATAGAGTGGACACAGACATAGGAGCCCATGGAAATTCCTCACATAGAAAGTGGCTCCCACACGGACCTAAAACAGAAGCAAAATGTGACGTGACCCCGTGACGTCGGCAATAGTTGCTTCGGCAACCCAGCGCTCGGAGATGATCAGATGAACAACAGACACGTAAAAACCAAAACGTTATGAATTCTGTAACGAAAATTATACGATCAGTAAGTAATAAGCAAAATAATACCACTTATTAGAACGCTAGAGGAATTGAAAACCAAAAAGAATCTTAAAATTAATAAAGTATTGTGTGTATTCGTCTTAAACACTGCCGGATAGTAAGCCAAAGTCAAAGTAAAAACATTCGTTCGGACAAAAATCACGTGGTTCTTGGGTGTTCCCTGGGAAACCAGCTGTCAATCAACTGTAGTTTTATTTTAGGTCGCTGGTGCGCTGCAGTCGACTTCATGACGTCATGAGTTTCAGCTTTATACAGCCAGTGTCTTCTCTATATATCCTTCCTTTATGAAGGCCCACTGACCTTTCTCCGAGGTTCGAGCAGAGAGTGTTCATTTATATATTGCAAATCACCGCAACAAGTGACAGTTCTATAGCGCACACATGTATTTCGAAGAAATTTTCAAAGTCACACCACCATCGTTTGGTTTGGAACAGTGCAGTCTGTGCCCAGCTTTTCTCTTTAAAGAAGCCAATTAGCATCATTCCTCGCTGATCTGTTTCCCTTCAAATAATGTAAAAATGCAACATTTTCCTTATGCCTATTCTTCATTCAAATTTTATTGGTGCCACGTCTTAGTGTTGTCTCGTGGACCATATTTTATTAAAAACATTTCATCAACGGATACTGGATTGTACAAATTCTCGTGTCTCGTGTGAAATCAAGGTATGTTACTTTGAGTTTTGCTCCTATTTCTGTTTGCAAGATGTGATGCCTTTGAGATAAGAGATTCACGCTTTGCCTTTCTCCTATGATTTTTACTCACGTCCTTCACCCTTAGAATCGTTTTTGTTGAAAAACTGTATTATGTCATTGTTACATTCTATTTCACACCGGTTTTATTTCCGCTTTCCAACCGTAGGTTGAAGAAGCATATATCCTGCAGCTTTGTTCATCTGTCTGTCTATCCGTCTGTCCGCACGATAACTCGCGTAAAAATGGTTCCATTTCGATGAAATTTTAGTGTGTGGTAGGGAACCACCTGGTAATAAACCCTATTGAAAATGGACGAAATGGGGTCATAGGAGCGGGATCCATTCCATTGCGTCATAACTTGCGTAAAAATAGTTCGATCGCGACATAACTTTGGTATGTTGTTCCGGATGTATACTGATCTGGTTTTGTTGAATATAATCGAAATGGGGTCAAAGGTCAGGACACAGGAGCGAGATTTATTCCACAGCTATTATCCTCATAATTTGACTGAAAATGCTTCGATTGCGACAAAACTTTAGTATGTTGTTCCGAAGATATACGGAACCGATTCTGTTGAATATCATGGAAATGGGGTCAAAGGTCAGGACACAGGATCGAAATTTATTCCACAGCCATTATCCTCACAAATTGGGTAATAGCTTGAGTAATGATTTCTGGTGTTGGAAAGCGTATCATAATCAACGCATTGCATGATTTTACTAACTTGTTTCTTCTTTGCCCAAACACATTACAGTGTATGTAGACTGGATACCGAGATTGAATCAAAATTATTGTCAAATCGCTGTGTCCTCATAAGACGCATTTCAATTTGGATTCCATACACGAGCAATCGGTGTTTCACTCTAGGAGTAGAGAAGCATGTATCTCTTCGCGAGCAAAGCATGATAACAGAGTTAGCAACAAGTAGACGGGCAGGTATTTGGTTAATGTGCTGAACACTGGATATTCTCTTTGAAGAATAAATCTAATAAACCCCCACAGGTTCTATGAAGCATTCATAATTTGCTTCAGTAGTCTCTATGGTGCACTTCGGTGCTTTTCCAGAGCAGACATATTTTTCGCTACAAAACATAAACGTATATCTTAGTATATCACGCTATGTCTTTTCTTTAAAAGACATTATCGAAGCATTTGTTTCGGCTCAGAAAGAGGTAACAATATTTTGCATATCCTAGCATCCCAGCATTCCTTGGTAAGCAGTTTATCGTGTAGGTGGAAAAGTATTTATTACAATGCTTGTACATAAGATGCTCATACATTTTAAGAACGCTTTTGATAAGAAATTACATGAAATAAAAGAAGTTCAAAGAATTGAAATTCGCAGCAGCCTGTTAGATGAACACGAAAGAAACATTTGTTGCTGTTAAATATCCCCTGCTAAGAAAATGGCGTGCGTAAACAAACTGTACACAGAAGGTTATGGTTTTACTCTTTACAAAGAGAAATACTCGTATGCTGTAATTAAACAAGTTAGTAAAATCATGCAATGCATTGATTATGATACGCTTTCCAACATACCAGAAATCATTACTCAAGTTATTACTCAAGTTATGAGGATAATGGCTGTGGAATAAATCTCGCCCCTGTGTCCTGACCCTTGACCCCATTTCGATGATGTTAAACAAAACCGGTTCAGTATACCTCCGGAACAACATTTTAAAGTTTTGTCAAAATAGAAGCATTTTTAGTCAAGTTATGAGGTTGTGGAATAAATCTCACTCCTGTGCCATGACCTTTGACCCTATTTCGATGATATTCAACAGAACCGTTTCAGTGTACCTCAGGAACAGCATGATAAAGTTTTGTCGCAATCGAAGCACTTTTACGTAAGTTATGACGCATAAGGGCCATGGAAAAGATCTCGCTCCTATGGGGTCTTCGTCCATTTTCAATAGGGGCCGTTCCCAGGTGGTTCCCTTTCACATACTAAAATTTCATTGAAATCGAACCAATTTTACGCGAGTTATCGTGCGGAAAGACGCACAAACCTGGAGCACATACGCTGCTTAAACCTACGGTTGGAAAGCGTCAACAAACGTCATGAAAATCATGAAAACAGCATTTCTAAATGTAAAATAAGCAGTATTATTAATAATACAAGGAAACATTGTAAAGCATTGCTTTTAAGAGGAAAAAGAACAGCAAAGGAATATCTAAAGAAGGTACGTACATTTACCAATATATCAAAAGTAAGGTCTCTGGTCTCAAAAGAAAATCCACCGACACAAAGGGCAATCGCTAAGTCGTTAAACATATCTGTAACAACTGTAAATAAGGTAATAAACAAAGATTTGAATCGAAGAGAAAAAAATGCAATGATCACAACCTTTTGCCTATAGGCATATGAAGCTGAGCGCAGAAAATGTTTCATACTTCTTTATGAAAATCACTTAGCCGGCGACAGATGGAAATTTATTGTGACTATTGATGAAGAGTGGATCTACCTAAACGACTGTAACAAAACAAGTTAGTAAAATCACGCAGTGCATTGATTATGATACGCTTTCGAACATACTAGAAATCATTACTCAAGTTATGAGGATAATGGCTGTGGAATAGATATCGCTCCTGCGTCCTGACCTTTGACCCCATTTTAATGATATTCAACAGACCATGTTCAGTACACCTCCGGAACAACATACTAAAGTTTTGCTGCAATAGAAGCATTATAGTCAAGTTATGAGGATAATGGCTGTGGAATAAATCTCGCTCCTGTGCCCTGGCCTTTGACCCGATTTCAATGATATTAAATAGGACCGATTCAGTGTTCTTCCGGAACAACTTGATGAATTTTTGTTGCAATCGTAGAATATTTAAGTACGTTATGTCGCATAAGGGCGATGGAATGGATTCCCTCCTATGTCCTGACTTTTAACCCCATTTCGTCCATTTTCAAAAGGATTCCTCCCCAGGTTGCCCCCTACCACATATTAATATTTCATCGAAATCGAACCAGTTTTACTCGAGTTATCGCACGGACAGACAGACGGAAAAAGTTGGAGCATATACGCTTCTTCAACATACGGTTGGAGAGCGTAAAAAAAGGTCGATTTACTATCGCAAAAGAGCAGAATTGAAAATCCAGAGAAAGTTTCAGTAAAGGTTTCATGATTATTGCTGTTTTCTCGTACAAAGGGAAATTAAAGTTAAGAAAAGTTGAAAGGAATGTTAACATCAAATCTATATATTACCAAAATAATGTTTTAAGCCCTGTATTTAAAGAGGTAATACCATTTGTTTATCCACAGAGCCTTCAAAGAGAAGACCTGCATTAGGATAAGGCTACCATTCACATACATCCAAATCCACCACTCTATTTCTTGAAAAATGAAAAACGAGACGGTACCAAGTCCATACATTTTGCTCATGTTCCGTCAAAGTCCCCCTATGAACTATTGTGCCTCCAGACTGCTAAAAATAGCGCTTTCTAAACGCAGATCTAAAACAATGATTGAACTATGGAAAACAGTGGAAGAGGAGTGAAATAAAACAGCACTACTCATTTTATGAAATGCCTTGTTATCTTCAAAATCTAGATGTACAATCATGGCAAAAAGTCTTGCACCAGTAGACCGATAGTCAAATTTTTGATGTTTGAAGTCAACTTATACAGCGTAATGGTAAAGTCAGGAATTCATATTATACATCATTTTAAAGAAAATTTTAAGCTGAATTCAAATACACTGACGGAAACAAAAATCCCAACACCACGAAAAAATAGTTGTAGAGGAATGAAATGGCGGCAATACATTAGTATAGGTAACATATTTAATCGATTAAGGTTTCAAGATCACAGCTTATTGTAAGCGCGAGAAGAGCCATTTTAAATGTGAAATGCTGGTACATTAATAACCGGTGTAACCGCCAGAATGTTGTATGCAAGCACGCAAACGTTCATGCATTGTGTCGTACAGGTGCTGGATGTCAGTTTGTGGGATGGAGTTCCATGCCTGTTGCACTTGGTCGGTCAATACAAGGACGGTTAATGCTGGTTGGGGTGAAGCTGGAGTTGTCGTCCAATGATGTCCCATACGTGCTCGATTGGTGAAAGATCTGGTGATCTAGCAGGCAACGGCAACATGTCGACACTCTGTAGAGCATGTTGTGTTACAACAGCGGTATGTGGACGAGCGTTATCCTGTTGGAAAACACCCCCTGGAATGCTGTTCATGAATGGCAGCACAACAGGTTGAATCACCAGACCGACGTACAACTGTGCCGTCAGGGTGCGTGGGATAACCACGAGAGTGCTCCTGCTGTCATAGGAAATTGCTCCCTAGACCATAACTCCAGGTGTAGGTCCAGTGTGTCTCGGCCGCAGACAGGTTTGTTGCAGGCGCTCACCTGGCCTCCTTCTAACCAACACACGGCCATCACTGGTACCCAGGCAGAAGCGGCTTTCATCAGAAAACACAACAGATCTCCACTCCGTCCTCCAATGAGCTCTAGCTTGACACCACTGACGTCACAAACGGCAGTGGTCTGGAGTAAGTGGAATGCACGCTACAGGGCGTCCGGCTCGGAGCTGTCCTTCAAGTAACCGATTTGTAACAGTTCGTTGTGTCCCTGTGGTGGCAACTGCAGCTCGCATTGCTGCCGCAGACGCGGTACGATACGCCACGGCCATACGCCGTACACGGCGGTCTTCCCTCTCAGTAGTGCCACGTGTCCGGCCGGAACCCGGTCTTCTTGAGGCAGTACCTTCCCTTGACCACCGCCGCCAACAATCATGCACAGTGGCTACATTCCTGCCAAGTCGTTCTGCAATATTGCGGAAAGAAAATCCACCTTCTCGTAGCCCTATTACACGACCTCGTTCAAACTCTGTGAGCTGTTGATAATGGCTTCTTCGTCTTCTTAAAGGCATTCTTGACTAACATCAACACCCTACGTCGAATCTCAACGATAACTAACGCTCACGAACGTTACAGCGCGTATTTACAGCAAACCTGCTTTGCATGTTCCGAGGGGCGCTACTAGCGCCACACGTATGCGCTGAGCGCGAAATTTGCATAGACGTCATCTTCCACATGTACTCTCACCGCCTACCAACTGTCGTTTATCTAACACAACCCCTTCTAGGTGTTAGCATTTTTTTTCCGTCACTGTATTTTACAGAGTGTTATTACCAGTAATAGAAGTGAAGTTACAAGCAAAGTTTTAATTCAGCTTGTAAAGTCTATATTAAGCCTGTTAAAGTATTTAACTGAGCCTGTAAAGGCCGTTAGGCACCGTGTTATCACCAATGGACAACTAGAGAAGCTCACTTAGTTCCATGCCAATAAAGTGCCCTTTGTTATTAAATAACCGTGGTTATCCAATTGAATATTAAAACGTATTTTGCTTGTTGGCCAGTTATTTCAAGAGTCCTACAAGTGTCAAAAATGTACTGTACAGTAATGTTACGCTAAATGCATTGTACACTAATCTCACTATTTGTTGCTTTTTATGACCAGATGCTGTACTTTTGCTTGTACCTTCACTTCTAATACTGGTAATAACATTCTGTAAAAATATTTGAATTCAGCATAAAATTTCCTTTACAATGATGTATAATGTGTATTCCTGACTTTACCATTACGCTGTACACTGAAGAGCAATTGAATTAGAGATACCTGTCTAGTAACGTATAGCACCAACTTTCGCCCTGATGACCGCGACGATACGTCTCGGCATGGACTCGACAAGACACCGGAAGCGTTGGGAAGACATACGGATCCACGACATCTGAACAACCTCCCACAGTTCACGAAGATTTGATGGAGGGGGTCAGAACCTCGAACATCTCTTGGTGACATCCCAGATGTGTTCGATGGGATTGAGATCAGGTGACCTATCTGGCCAAGGAAGCGAGGTCATGTCGGTGGAGTGTTCATCCAACCATTCGAATACAATTGGGGAGCGATGGCACGGTGCATTGTCTCGTTGCAGGATGAGGTCCCCAGTGGGATGTTGAACACATACAAACGGGAGCAAATGGTCGTCCAGGATATCCCGGTAACGTTGACTTGTGAGGGACGATGTCACACGTCCTAAGGGTCCCATTTAAGTCCACGTAAACAGTCCCCAGACGAGAATGCCACCCCCACCAGCTTGAAGAGTATCCTGTTGGCAAGAAGGATCCATCGCTTCATATGGTTTGCGACGCACTCGTATCCTGCCATCCGCATGTACCAACGTGAATCTCGACTCATCAGTCCAGGCAACATTTTTCTACATGTCTAGGGTCCAGTGGCGATGTTCTCGCGCCCATGCTAATCTTTTTACCCTGTGATGTGCGGTCAGCAGCGGTATCCTCGTGGGACGATGGCTTCTGTACCCCATAGCGAGGAGATGGTTCTGGATGGTGTGGCTGCTTACACGTTTGTGTGCACAAGCGTTAAATTGCCGAGTGATTTCTTGCATTGTGGGCCCGTCTATCCGCTGTTACAATGCGAGCTAACCGACGATGACCCCGCTCATCCACACGCTGTTGTCCAAGGCAGTTGGCCCTTGCAGGGATGGTTTTACCGGATTCGATGTACTCATGGTACACCCGTGACACAGTGGCTCGTGAAAATCCCAGTACTTGCACGACTTCCGAGATGGAGTGACCCATTCGTCGGGCCCCGACAATTTTCCCAAGATCAAATGCTCATAGATCCTTCGTCTTACCTGCGTCCGACTGTAACTGATTCCCGTCGCATCACTCCTTATATTGACGGATCGCTGCATACGTCGTGTTTTCATTTACAAGGCCGCCCACAGCGCCACATTTGCATAAAGCCAGCTGTCTCTAATTCAATTGCTCTTCTTCAGTGTATAAAGTGACTTCAAACATCGAAAATTTATTTTCAGCCTACTGGTGCAATACTTTTGGCCACGATTGAAGTTTCGTAGGCCAAAGAAAGGTATATCAGATAGAATATTTAAAATGGTTTTGTTTTAAACACAAATGACATTGATGGAAAATCGTTCTGCAAATGTGTCAACACCCTCTGCATATTTCTGAAGCAGCTGGTTTTAGCGTTCAGGCTGCTTCTGCTGCCCTTGGGTCTGAATTCGGAGATAACACAGGTGTTGGGATCGTTCTTTGCTTTCGTGGGATATGTCACCCATCCTCGAACTGCAGAGACCAAATTAAAGACGGAAAAATTTTGTTATGTGCTGGTGGTTGCAAAATTTCGGTTTTCAGATGGGTTTAAAAGTTGTTTACTCTTCGTACATATTCGTGAGATCTGCAAATTCATCAAAATTTAAGTCTTCGTAAAAGTGCTTTGAATCTATAGCATTCCCACATTTCTATTTTTTGTGTCTTCGTTGTAAACGTTGAATCGTTTGTAATTTCTTTTTCTTTTTTTCACTTTTTGCGTTTATGGAGAATTCTTAGCGACGTTTAATATTTCACGTCGAGGCCGTCGCATTGTTGTGTTCAGCCAAACTTGAAAATTCTTCGTGCATCTGTCACTTTTACAGTAAAACAAAAGATTCGTTTTTCGGAAACTAATCTTTCGAAGAATCTCTGGTTTTATGCTTTTACTAAAAGGAATTTGTTTGCAGCTCATTTCGCAAAAAGTCCCCATTTCCAAATACAATTGGTATTTTATCTTCTTACTGCAAAAATCCAGAATTTTTCAAACACCCACAGAAAAGATATGTGCTCTATATGTCCCTCAGTACCTCAAAAGCATGTGCTGTTTAAATCAGTTTTGCAAAAATGTTCGTGAAAGTAATATCGCTGAAATATTTGTTTTTATAACGCTGATATATTACGTAGATATTTTCATTTTTCTCATATTTACGAAATAAGTTAATTGCACGTGAAATTTCTCACGTGGATGACTTGCAAATTAAACAACATAAAATTTATTTTCTTGCTGAAAACGTTTCATATTTAGAAGTACATGTTCCTGATATACACGGTCGAGTCACATTATTGTGACCACCAGCTAATATCCAGAGTAACCGCGGCGTGTAGCGCAGACAGCAGCTGGATGGACTGGGAGTGTCTCAATAAGGTGATGGAATGTGTTCACAGGTATGTAGAGCCATGCTGACTGCATTGCATCTGACAGCTGCTGGAGGATGCGTGGTGGAGGATCTATAGAGCTAACAACATGATCCAGGTGGTACCACAGATTCTCAATTGGGTTTTCGTCTGGGGAATTGGGGGACCAGTGAAGTACTTTGAAGTATTCATCGTGCTCTTCCAACCACTCTTGGTTCTATCTGTGTGACACGTCGCATTGTCGTACTGGAAAATACCATCAGCCGCAGGGAAGTCAATCAGCATGTATGGGTGTGCGTGGTCTGCAAGGATGGATTCATGACGAAGTCGGTGCATAGTGCCTTTCACAGGTATGAGTGGACCCAGACAATGCCACGAAAACATTCCCAAGACCATAACGCTTCCCTCACCAGGCTGTGTTCTTCCAGCAATGTTTGAAGAGGGTTTTTTCTCCGATGTTTCTCGCCTTATACGCCAACTTCCATCCGTTCGGTGAAGCAGAAATATGACTCATCGGAAAAGGGAATCCTTTGCCAATCAGCGGAGGTCCACTTCCGATACTTCTGTGCAAATGTGAGCCTTTTCTGTTGATACACCTTCGTTAGAATAGGTGCAGTGACCATCCATCTTCATCGGAGCCCCTTACGCGTCAATGTTCGCCAAACTGCCATTTTAGAAACACTTCCAGTGGCCCCCTGGTTCATTCGGCCAGTGAGTTGTTCCACTGTAGCGTGTCGATCGGCCCTCACGCAACTTCGAAGCCAACGTTCACCTGTAACATCAATGGCATTTGGTGCTCCGCAGTTTCCACGTTGCTTATTCTCAATGGTCCCATTTCTCTAATCAAGATACACTCACGCGAAAAGTTCACAAACTGCGCTGTTTCAGAAATACTGCCACCCTTGGCCCGAAAGCCGATAATTGTCCTATTTGGTAAATCTGATAAATCGTTCCTTTTATCCATGACAGCAACGAGTGATATGTTTTCGGAATGCCTGCAGCACACCTTAGTTACCCTTCAAGCCAGCTCACGATACGTGCCTTCTTTCATTGGTTACGCGCTGTTGACGTCAAAAGTCGGAGGTGGCCACAATAATGTGACTCGAGTATGTATAATTATATCATCGTCAACCATTATCGATCCACTACTGGATGAAGGTCTCTCTAAATCTCCTTCACAACTTTCAGTCTTGAGCGATTTTCTTCGCAGTCACTCCAGCATGCTTTAGAATTTCATTTTTCCATCTCCAGCGTGGTCCCGGTCTGGGTCTTTTCCTGTTCCTAGGTATCCAACCCAATACTTCAGCTGTCCAATGGTATGTGAGCAATATGTACAACTATTGCCAAACTACCAGTGTGATTTGAGGTAGCTTTGCGTTAGAAACACTTGCTTAATAACGCGTTGGTCCACTTTTCTGTTCAATCACACCTCGTAGACGCCTAAGAAAGACATTTCACACTGAGTTAGCTTTGCATTAGGAACACCTACCTAATAACGCATTGGTCCACCTTTCTGTGCACTCACTGCTTGCAGACACCGAGAGAAGAAATTTTACACTGAGTTAGCTTTGCATTATGAAAACCCAGCTAGTAACGCGTTGGTCCACCTTTCTGTGCAATCACGGCTCGCAGACACCGAGGAAAGAAATTTTACACTGAGTAAACTTTGCGTTAGGAACACCTTTCTAATAACGCCTTGGTCCACCTTTCTGTGCAATCACGGCTCGTAGACGCCTAGGAAAGAGATTTTACACTGAGTTGGTTTTGCGTTAGGGACACCTCCCTAATAACGCGTTGGTCCACCTTTCTGTGCAATCACGGCTCGCAGATGCCTAGGAAAGAAATTTTACACTGAGTTAACTCTGCATTAGGAACACCTACCTAATAACGCGTTGGTCCACCTTTCTGTGCAATTACGGCTCGCAGAAGCCTAGGAAAGAAATTTTACACTAAATTAGCTTTGCATTATAGAGGAGCTGAAACAGCGTATCACAGCCACTATCACTGCACTTGATTCAGATATCTTACCTCGCGTTTGGGCGGAAATGGATTACTAGCTCGATGTGTGTCGTGTGACTAAGGATGCACGCATAGAACATCTGTGACAGTCTCTAAAAAACTTGAAACATTCCCCTACAATTTTGTTACAGGTAAAATAAAATATCTTACATTGTTCTTGTTTTATAGTGCGTTGAAACTGTGTACTTCATTATGAATCACCCTGTATAATAGCTGGTGCACAAAATGGGGAAGAAGAGAAAACATATCCTGTGGCGCAATAACCAAAATTCCTGCTATATGCTATCCACAATATTCGATTTCGCTACAGTACTTCAAAATCATATTTTTCGACAGACCATTGAAATTTGACAGTTAATTAAACCTCAAGTATTCTTGCGAATCTCTCCTGTTGTAGGAAAGTTTTCGTCAATGGGTACGGAAAAAGCGAGAATGGATTTATTCCGTTAATATACGAAAGGAATTTCGGAAAGGTATCAGAAAATTCAAAATTTTCCATTAACACATCTTAGAAATGTTATTTTTACCGTCCATATATGAAAGGAATTGCGGAAAGGGTTCTTAAAATTCAGAATTTTCGTGGATAACGAAAAATACGTGAAATTCAGGTTTCTTTCCGTTATTTCACGGAAAAGATTGTATTAGAAATATGCATCGCTAATTCACGAAAGAAATCACGGAACGTGGCTCGTGAATTTCAGAAAAAATTTCAGTGTAGGAACACCTTACTAATAACGCGTTAGTCCACCTTTGTGTGCAATCACTGCTCGCAGACTAGTAGGAAAGAAATTTTACACTGAGTTAGCTTTGCATTAGGAACACCTATCTAATAATGCGTTGGTGCACCTTTCTGTGCAATCACGTCTCGAAGACCCCTGGGAACACATTCTACAAGGTGTTGAACATCCTCCATGCGTATATATATAAACACTGAGTTAGCTTTGCATTAGGAACACCTACCTAATAACGCGTTGGTCCCCCTTTATGTGCAATCACGTCTCGAAGACCCATGGGAACACATTCCACAAGGTGTTGAACATCCTCCATGCGTATATATATAAACACTGAGTTAGCTTTGCATTAGGAACACCTATATAATAACGCGTTGGTCCAATTATCTGTGCAATCACGACTCGCAGACCCCTAGGAACACATTCTACAAGGTGCTGAACATCTTCCATGCTTATATACACCACATATATACACTGCGTTAGTTTTGCATTAGGAACACCTACCTAATAACGCGTTGGTCCACCTTTCTGTGCAATCACGACTCGCAGACCCCTAGGAACACATTCTACAAAATGCTGAACATCATCCATGCGTATATACAGTACATATATACGCTGAGTTAGCTTTGCATTAGGAACACCTACCTAATAACGCGTTGGTCCACCTTTCTGGGCAATCACGACTCGTAGAGCCCCTAGGAACACATTCTACAAGGTGTTGAACATCTTCCATGCGTATATACAGTACATATATACACTGCGTTAGCTTTGCATTAGGAACACCTAACTAATAACGCGTTGGTCTGCCTTTCTGTGCAGTCATGGCTCGCAGACGCCTAGGAAGGAAATTTTTCACTGAGTTAGCTTTGCGTTAGGAAAACCTATCTAATATTGCGTTGGTGCACCTTTCTGTGCAATCACGGCTCGCAGACACCTAGGAAAGAAATTTTACACAGTTAGATTTGCATTAGGAACACCTAACGAATAACGCGTTGGTCCACCTTTCTGTGCAATCACACCACCTCGTTGGTTTGCCATGCACTGTATTATTGTTTTATCATCATTTAATTAAATAAATGTTCGCACTTGAGATCGAAAATGCAGAAAACATTTCCGAAAACGGCAGTAGGACGGAGCAAAGATTTCTCTTGCAATCTTATTTTGTTTTCCAGGGATGCCTCTGTCCTTTATTGTTTTTAGGGTGGACGTCAGGTGTAATTGCGCCGCTATATTTGCAATGGTGAAAACTGAGTTACATATGTTCACACACAAGATACGGTTCCTGACTCATGAAAATTGGCACACGAATGAAAAAGACAGTGGCTTGCAAATTTGAGAAAAAAAAATCCGCGTTTTGGAGTAGTGTTGCATATAGTTAATAGGTGGCGCTCTACGTACGTCAAGTACTGGAGACGTAGTACTTCCTTAACATTTTCTTGAATGTTAAAAGTTTTCATACGCACAATAATTAATAAATTAGTTTTGTTTTCATACAAACAATATACTAATAAATTACAAATCCCACAAAATAAATTTATTAGACAAACTGATCTCAAATCACATCTTAGTACTCGACCTTTAATAAGTTTTGGAACAAAAGTATATCCTAATAAATATAATATTCTTACTGTTACTCAACTATACTATTTAATCTTGGTAAAATTATGTTCAAACGAATTAAATATAATTTATATTCAGATCTCATATTTCCTAAGACACATGCACATTCGTATGAAACATGGAATAAACTGCAATTACAACCTTTTTTTTCCAAAAACGGAATCAATTAGACTTACTCTAAATTACAGAGGCCCTCAATACTGGAATTCTTTACCTAGCAACCTGACTAACTTAAACAACTTTAATTTATTTAAAAAAATTCAAATTCTATCTTCTTCAATAATTAAAAAAAAAGGAAAAGATTGGCAAAACGTCTTCTGATTGTCTAACTTGATATGTCCATCTGTTGTTTTATTTTTTTCTTCTACGGGGAGAATAGGCCATTTTGGCCTTTTCCCTTGTCTTCCATTTTGGCCTTTTCCCTTGTCTTCCATTTTGGCCTTTTCCCTTGCCTTTTTCCTTGTCTTCCATTTTGGCCTTTTCCCTTGCCTTTTCCCTTGTCTTCCGATGTCAGGCCATTTTGGCCTTTTTCCTTGTCTTCCCTGTGGTAACAGTCTATGTTACTCATTTACGTACTGTCAAGTTTTTTCCTTTTCTTTTCTTTCTTTTCTTCTAAATAATAATAATAATAAAAATAATAATTGAGCGGTTATAGACTATTGTTTAGGATGTCAGTAATTATTTAAATGTCTTACATTACAGTTTATTGGCTTTTCTACCAGCTAACTTATGCAAATCAGGAATCAGATGCTGGTAATCTAAGATGCTGCCATAAGATTTTTCAGAAATCACCATCTGATAAGGAAAAGACCTCACGTAATTCACTCACAAAACTAAGAACCCCGCAAGAACGGGTCGCAAAATCGGAGTTATTTTCAGCGTCATTTATGAGCACGAAGCTGCATAGCATATGCCTGTGTCTCCACCCTAAATGTAATTTTGTTCCACTAGGACAAGCCGCTAACGTTAACCGATAACTCGGGTACAGTTCGGAAATTTTGAGCGAAGCTATTGCGAAATACAGTATAAGCTCGTTAAGGCGCCTATTATAACAAATTCTGAAAAACGAACTCGTAGAATTTACGACTTACAGAACTAAAGTGCGACTTATTCTACAAAAGAGATGCCTAAAATTTATCATGAACTACTTTCCTTTTCGCCTTCACGATGGTTGTGATAAGGTTGCATGTTAAACAAAGGGGAAAGAGACACACTCAGATCGGGAATTACGTTTTTCATTTTGTATCGCGCGACACACACATACACAAAAGTCCTTTTATTATTATTATAGATTAAGCAAGTGTTGAGCTAACAGACGGAGCCTTTCTATTTCTTCGTTTTTCAATTTAAACGACTTTTTTAAATTAATGTTAGTTAGCCGACTTTCGTGAAACGCTTCAAGTAAAAGGCCATCTAGTTTTAATTGAAATTCCTCAATGGCAAGGAATTTCGGAGATCGGAAGGCGTAGAAACCTGACCATGGACAATGTCCAATCGCATGCCAAAAATCACGGTGATCGGACGTGTCATGTCGTAGCTATACCCAAACAACTAATTGTCCCGAGTCTTGTATAGAGAGCAAATGTTTTCAATTATTATTAAAATTGGTCAGTTTCTTAATGGTCATTATTTTTATACGACAAAACCAATCGCCATAATACCAACACCATGTCGCTCACCGTGTCCTTCCCTTTCTCTGTGGCAATTGTCACCACGATCGGCTAAAGATCTTTGGAGGAGATAGGTAACAAACGATCCCTTCTCAAAACCCAGAAAAACCCCTAAAAATGCAAGTTTTTTGGACAATTATTCCTTAATGTCACGGAATTTTGGGAATTGGAGAGCGTCAAAACCTAATCATGGACGATGTCCAAGCGTATGCAAAAAATCACGGTGATCGGATGTGTCATCTCGTACCTATGCCAGAACACCTAATTGTCTGGAGCCTCGTATCCGCTCAATACATCCTTGTGTTTCAGCTTGAAAATGGTGGCAACATTCAAGGAACAGAAGGCCAGAGTGTTCCTCTCTGGCTTTCTGTTCCTTGAATTTTGTACTAGTACTACAAAATTCAGTAGTACTACAAAATTCAAGTACAGAATTGCTTGAATTTTGCTGTAGTACCTAGGTTATTGCTGTATTACCTATTGTGACGTACCTGCCAGCAGGACGCACACGACATAAAGTCAGATAGTAGTCAGAACAAACGTCCGAGTAGCTCAATTGGTAGAGTGACTTATTCCGGAATGAGGGGATCCGGGTTCGAATCCTGGCGTGGACAGAAATGACGGAGAAATTTACTTCGTTATACTAGGATAGACATTTTCGTTTAGGTAGAAGAAATATAAGGTGGTCAGTTGTTTTCTTTCTCTTTTTAAATTTCTTCCTGTGTACCTTTTTATTGTTTTTAGCATCTAGTAGTTATTTTTCACCTAGTGCTCACCAGCAGAATATTTTGTGGTACCATGTAATCTGTCGCAGACTGACCAGAAACTTTCTCTTATGGGGGTATCAGGTAAGGGGCAGTTTCTGCTCCATTGGCCAAGCGCACACTACCCACACTTCATAGAGAGCTATGGCTCGACTCAGAGGAATGGTCAGAAGCTAGCCTTTCAGGCTACGCAACCACCGGGGTGACTATCTCTACAGTACCTAGTCATACCATAAATACTGTTACAAATTATTCAATGAAATAAAAAAATAAATTTAAAGATATTTTAATATACCTGTGATATGACGTAAGTAGTACACTTGTGAATACATGGCACCAATCGCTTTTCAAAATGGCTTCCTTTTGCTTTCACACAGTCCTTCAGTCTCTGTGGCCACTCATCAATAGCTTTACGCAGTGTCTCCACAGGGAAAGCTGTTGCTGCCCGCACCAATGAGCGTTTGAGACTTTCAATACTGCGGTGTCTCTTTCTGCAGGCCATGCCCTCCAGTGTGGCCCACAGCTTGTAGTCCAATAGGTTGAGGTTTGGCCTTCTTGAAGGCCAATCAGCTGGTGAAATGAAGTCTGGCAAATTCGCCTCAAGCCACTCCTTGTATGACTTGGCCTTGTGGGCAGGTGCGGAATCCTGCTGAAAGCTCCACTTTTGGTGTTGGAAGAGTGTGTGACTCACATTTTTGACCACTGGCTTCAAAACTCTGTCCTGGTAGACTTTTCACTCCTTTCTCACAGAAATGGAGCTCCGCGATACCCTCGTAGGAGACTCTCCACCAAACCATGACAGAAGCAAGATGATGGCCCCTCATGATTCTTGGAACTTCCTTCTGAGCTCGACGCATACACCCTGTGATTTTGCCGGGTGAAAACCTCTTCAATAGTGAAAATTATTTCATCAGAGAAAGGAATCTGTCTATGGCGATTGTCTACGTAACGCTGTAGCAAACGTTTCTCTTTTAGCTCCTTCTGCTGCTTCAGTTGTGGTGTAAGAAAGTGTCCTGTACTCCGCCGGTAAGCTCTCACCCTTAGGTCACTCCAAGCCACGCGTGACATCCACATTCTTGAAATGTTCAGCTCACGAGCCATCACTGATTGTTTTCTAGAAGGATTTCGTCGAATACGGACTGCCACTGCTTTCACCAGGCGAGCAGGTCTCACGGTACCCGACTGACCCCTTGTGGGGCGGTCAACGACAGTCCCAGTCTCAAAGAACCTTTGTATGGTCCGGTAGATAAAATTTCGGCTGTTGTTGTTTAGCTTCTTCAACATGTTGAAAATCCCGGAAGCTGATTTTCCAACTTTGTGCAGCGCTATTACAGCAACGCGATTCTCATAATCTCCCCACTCCATGGCAAGTACTTCACGGAACACGTTATCTTCTCTGCAACTGAACGCACAATGAGTCACTAGCTGCCTCATGTCACCTAGCTGGTCGGTGACGTTGAGCACCGGTTGCACGCCATCAATCGAACGTTTGCAAGAGTATTTATGCTAAGGCTGAGTATAAACCTTCGAATTGGGTAAGTAACACAATTCTCCCTATTTTTGCACAAGGTTATTAAAGAGTAAGGTTTTACTCATCCCGCCTTTCTCACAGACGAACAATCGTGATGTCACTAAGTGACATCACCGTCCTAACACGTGAATCGTAACTCCGAACTGTAGCTATGGAGGACATTGGCTTGTCAACAATTTTTATATGTCAAACACAGAACAAAAGCTTATGCAAAAGCACATTTACATTAAATATGAAAGAAATACACAGTCATGTGAATATCTCAGCAACAGAGATTTCAAAAATACCTCCCGCACATTTTTGTTACGTTAAGGGCTGGAAAAATTTTATATTTTTAAATGTTAATTTAGTTACAAGGGGAATATTTGCTGTTTTATATAAATTTAGGAGGTAAAACCCACAGCAGGACATATTATTGTTATATAATAAAGAATTTCTTTATGAGAAATAGAAAAAACATCTCGGCAACATTCCCCAAATTTCTCAAATGAAAACATTATGCATTAAAAAGTCTTGTAGAATTTATGAAAAGATTATTCCAGCTGGTTTACGAATAATAATTCCAACACGCTGCTATGGTGCAGATACAAAGAAACGTGGCGATTAGGTAGTGTTACGATGGCGATTTGGACAGTAACATAACAAAGTAATCACCGGAAGTGCAGGATGAGCATAACCTTGTCATCTACTAACCTTGATTGCGATGGCGATTTAGACAGTGACGTCACAAAGTAATCGCCGGAAGTGTAGGATGAGCGTAACCTTGTAATCTACTAACCTTGGTTGCGATGGCGATTTGGACAGTGACATCACAAAGTAATCACCGGAAGTGCAGCATGAGCATAACCTTGTCATCTACTAACATTGGTTGCGATGGCGATTTGGACAGAGACATCACAAAATAATCACCGGAAGTGCAATATGAGCATAACCTTGTCATCTACTAGCCTTGGTTACGTTGGCGATTTGGACAGTGACGTCCCAAAGTAATAACCGGAAGTGTAAGATGAGCATAACCTTGTCATCTATTAACCTTGATATTTGCAAGCATTATCATTAAGAAAAAAAGTTCCTTTATCTTGCTTTTTCTCCAGCTCACCACCAAAAGTGCCTTAGCGCTGCTAAGGCGCGCTAAGCTCCTTCTACATCACTGCTGCTCCCGGAGATGGGAAAGAGCCAGTATAATAAGACAAACACGCCACCCATGCCTCGTCCCGTACCGGACCGCAGACCATTGGGCAGCGCTTAGACCACTGCGCCACCGTGTACAGCGCAACGTTTGTTTAGAAGAGTATTTATGAACACACAAAAAGTTATTAGACTGGCTCCATTCAAGGGGTAAGAACCAGCGCCTCAAGATAAACACAACATCCATGCCTCACTGGGATTCAAACCTGGACTCCTCTCGGACGAAAGATCAGAAGCCAACGCGTAAACCACTGTGTCACCGGGAAGGCAACAAGGCAGTTTTTTATCTTTTTTTATTGGAGGTTTAACAACCACCGTGAGCAACTCATTGGGGGCTATAAGCGGTCGTCCGTCTCTGATTAAGGGTCACTGGTTCCAGGGAAGGGAGAGAGCTAGTGCTGTAAGACAAACCAAACATCCATGCCTCACCGGGATTCGAACCCAGACCAATCTCGGACGAATGATCAGAAGGCATCGCTTAGACCACTACGCCACCGTGGACAGCGTAACGTTTGTTTAGAAGTGTATTTATGAACACACGAAAAGACTTGTTTTTTTATTGGAGGTTTAACGATCACCGTGAACAACTCAATGAGCTATAAGCAGTCGCCCGTCTCTAATTTAAGGCCACTGGCTCCATTGAAGGGGGTAGAACCAGTGCTGTAAGACAAACACAACATCCATGCCTCATCGGGATTCGAACATGGACTCCTCTCGGACGAAAGATCGGAAGACAGCGCGTTGACAGCACAGCGCCACCGGGCATGGAAGGTTTTTTTTTTTTTTTTTTTTTATTGGAGCTTTAACAACCACCGTGACCACCTCAATGGTCTATAAACAGTCGCCCGTCCCTAATTTAGGGTCACTGGTTCCAGGGAAGGGAGAGAGCTAGTGCCATAATAAGACAAATACAACATTCATGCCTCAAGGGGATTTTTTTATTGGAGGTTTAACGACCACCGTGACCACCTCAATGGTCTATAAACAGTCGCCCGTCCCTAATTTAGGGTCACTGGTTCCAGGGAAGGGAGAGAGCTAGTGCCATAAGACAAATACAACATCCATGCCTCACGGGGTTTTTTTTTTTTTTTTTTTTGATTGAAGATTTAACGACCACCGTGAGCAACTCAATCGGCTATAAGAAGTCGCAAGTCCCTAATTTAGGGTCACTGGTTCCAGGGAAGGCAGAGAGCTAGTGCCGTAAGACAAACACAACATCCATGCCTCGCGGGATTCGAACTCTGACCCCTCTCGGACAAATGATCAGATGCCATCCCTTAGACCACTGCGCCACTGGGACGGCGCAAAGATTTTCCTTTAAACAGTATTGGAAAAGCTTTTTTCTATGTTTAATCATCTACGCGGCCGCAGAACGTTTTCTATTTATTCACGTATCTTAAACGAACATCATATATGGAAGCGAATTTTAGTTTTTAGCATATTCCGTGCTGTCAACATTCTGTTGCTAACAAATATTCCCTTTCCATCATCACGCTGGGGCTTTAAAGAGGAAAACACGATGAACACCCCGAAGTGATAAATGAGAGGCTTTCGAAGTTGGTGATTTATTTAATATTCCGCATGGAAGTGCCATTTAGATAATGGCTTCGATCATGCATATGAAAGACCTCTAGGTTAACGCGCTGTTGCCTTCAGCACTTATTTAACTTCCTAAGTCTTCAATGGAGAAAGGAAGTGGAACCCTGAGTATTTTATCCTGTGCATATAAATTTTATTCCGAGTCTATGCTCTCTAAGAAACTAATTCGTACAAAATTTGCTACCGGAAGAAAGAAATAAGCAGCCGCTTCCTCTGAATGCTTTATGACTATAAGCTTCTTCTTGTCATGGTAAGCTGCTTTCTCCTCAACTGCGACTCAGTCGTGCAACTTCTATCCTCGAGCGCAAAGCGTATCTTGAAAATATATGGAATTAAAAATAGGAACTTGACTAACATATGTGATTTAATGTGGCGAATAGGTAAACCGCTTCAAAAGCTTCGAACATGCAATGTATCCTTCAGCATAAAGGGCGTTTGCTAAATATCCTAGGCAATTTTATTATTTGACTAATATGTTCCTTATTATTTGCGCACGAATTGCAAGATGAAGTTTCGCAAATAAAATATCTTTCAGACAATTAACGGAGATACTAGTGGAAAGATGAAAATAATATATGACTAAATGAATATATACGAGTATAGGGTGGGCTCCACAACCCAGAGACAATTTCAGAATGTATGGATTCCTCACTAGGCAACGAGCAGTGCTTGTGTATATGTGTACGTTTGACCTTTAACTCTCCTCTGCTCAAAATCGCATCACGGTTGATCTCAATAACAAATTCCTAAAACCAAGAAGCAATAGGAGAATATTCTTGTGTATGTCCAGATTTACCTTACAGGATAATTCGCTAGATCCATTTCTCAAGTTGGAATGTGAGATACCGAATAACAGTTTTAATATCAAGGGCAAAATTAAATGTGGGAACCACGATTACTTTAAAGATTCGAGCTAGAGCCTTCGTATACTTTTGCAACAGTGTACTTCATTGCTTCCAAAGGTGACTGGAGATACAAGGTTTGATTGTTAAGTAAGATCTCCAATCGTATAAAATAAATTTCCGAAAAAATAAAGTAAAATAATAAAAGTGGTATCAAAATGAAGGAAATTTATTTCTCTTAAACATTACAACCTTATTTTTCAACATAATCACCATTTACTGCTCTCATTTTTCCAAGGGCGCTATCCACTTTTTCATTCCGTCAATGAAGAAAGTGTGTGGCTTGCTTTTGATCCATTTACGCACAGCAACTTCAGCATTGGATGAAAAATGTTGACCTTTCAAATACGCTTTCAATTTTGGGAACGACCAGAAATCGCACGGTGCCAAATCTGTGCTGTAAGGAGAGTGTAGAACAAGAGTGAATTTCAGGATTGTCACTGTTTGCCGATTGCAATGTGGCCTTACGTTGTCGTAATGCAATAAATTGTTTTCATACTTGTAAAAACACGTCATAACCTGCGTTCACACGTCTGAATGTCCAGTGGAGCGCAACCTTCTACTGTCTAAAGCTCTCTTACTGGCGGCTGCTTTATATGTAACTCGGAGGTAGCACTCATAACTAAAGAACGCTATCACTCAAGTACGTCAAGCAGTGACCTGAAACTAAGCTCGTTTGCATTGCACAGTATCGACCACCGAACGCATGCGCAAACGTTTCTCTTCCCCAACTACTAGCGACGCCACGAGGAGGATACCTCACTTATCAATCAAACCTCGTATTTAGAATAAATTATCAACGTTTATTCACAATTAAATGTTTTATTAACATCAACTATAGTTTCGCCCAGCGTTTGGTTCGGCATCATCAGGACGAATGATGCACATTTCTCCTGATGATGCCGAGCAAAATGCTCTGCGAAACTATAGTCGATGTTAACAAAACATTTAATTGTTAATAAACTCTGCTAATTTATTCTAAATCAACATCACAAGTCTGTAGTCTTGATTTATATATAACAAACCTCGTATTGTTGGCCGCATACTGATACGTCGTTTGTCTACGTTGTCTTCGTAAATGAATAGAGACATTGTTGCCAGAGTTAAGTGGGTTATGCGTCCTCCTCTGGCTTCAGCAACGATTCGAGACATTTGACGGCATTATAAGGTATTGTCTAGTGACGGACCATTCGTGAAAGATTCGTTCACAACAAATACCTGCTCCGTGAATGATGAATGGTTGTTCTCCCTACTGTGAAAGATGAATGGTTTGATATACAGTAGTCATCATCATCATCATCATTGTCAACCATTATCAATCCACTGCTGGACGAAGGTCTCCCCAAGTTTCCTCCACAACGGTCTGTCTTGTGCCAGTCTCCTCCATGTCACTCCCGCATACTTTCGAATTTCATCCACCCATCTTCCATGTGGTCTTCTTCTGGGTCTTTTCCTGTCCCTTGGAATCCAATCTAAAATTTCGCCTGTCCATCGATGGTCTGTCCTTCTGGCAGTATGTCCAGCCCATTGCCATTTCAGGGATTTAACTCTGATCATGATGTTTTCCACTCTTGTCATTTTTCGGATCCACGAGTTCCTCTTCTTATCTCTCCTGGTTACACCAAGCATGCACCTCTCCAAGTTTCTTTCAGTTGTCTGCAGCCTTTGTATGTCCACGTCTCTGCACCATACGTAAGCACTGGAAGGATGCATTGATCAAACACTTTTCCTTTTAAGACATAATGGCATATTGCTCTTGAAAATTATGCTGTTTCTTCCAAAAGCTCTCCAGGCAAGTTTTGAACGCCAATTAATTTCTTTCTCAATGTGACTCTCACTTGATATCTGCTGTCCAAGATAAACGTACGTGTCTGTTATCTCCAGCTTTTCTCCATCAATCGATAAATCTTCATTTCTTGTAAAAGCATTGAATATTACTTTTGTCTTCTGAAAATTCACTTTTAATCCCACTTCTCTACTTTTGTCAGCAAGTTCCTTAATCATACTCTGCAGCTCTGAGGGGGTAGTTGCAAGAATTACTATGTCATCGGCAAAACGAAGGTGATTTAGATAATCTCCATTAATCTTTATCCCTTTGTTTTCCCAGTTCAGTGATTGAAAGACGTTTTCCAATTTGGCATTCAAGAGCTTGGGAAATATGGTGTCACCTTGTTTCACTCCTTTTCCAATTTTTATGTGTGTTGTATTTTCAAACAGCCGAATCTTTGCACTCGCATTTTCATAGATGTTATTAATAATATTAATGTATGCATCTTCAATGCCGCAGGATTTCAGAGCCATTGTAACTGCTGATGGTTTCACCGAATCAAAGGCTTTTTCATAATCTATAAAAGCCATGCACAATGGAAGTTCATATTCCCTCGCTCTTTCAATTAGTTTTCTCAGTACGTGGATATGATCTATTGTGCTGTAGCTACTCCTGAATCCAGCTTGTTCTCTCGGTTGAGCCATGTTCAGTGTCACCTTTAAGCGGTGTGAAAGAACTTTAGTGAAGATTTTATAAACCACTGATAGGAGGCTGATAGGTCTGTGGTTCCTGAGATCCTCAATGTCACCTTGTTTATGTAGCAAGATCATTGTAGCGTTGTTCCAATCCTCAGGAATCTTCCCTTCATTAAGGCATCGAGTGAAAATTTGGGCGAGTACTGTTTCGATTTCTCCACTTGCTTCTTGTATGATGTCTACAGTAATTACATCTTCTCCTGGAGCTTTTCCCCGCTTCATGTTCTTGATTGCATGTGTAACTTCTGCTGGGAGGACTGGAAGAACTCTGGTACTGGTACCTTTCATGATGTCTGGAGTACATGTATCATCCCTTTCATATAATTTGGAGTAGAAATATTTCACTCTTGTCAAAATTTCGTCTCTATTTCTTGTTACAGAACCATCTTCTTTTCTCAGTGCCATAATCCGTTTTCTTCCCTTACTGAGATGTCCCTTTGCTATCTTTAGGCTTTGGTTGTTTTCAATTGCTTTTCTCACTAGTTCACAGTTGAATTTCCTTACGTCTTCAGTGATACTTTTTCTTACTGTCTTGCATAGCTCTATATATTCCACTTAGGAAGTCACATCTTCTTTAGTTGTCCTCATCTATCTTCTTTTTTGCATCAACATTTTGGTTTTTCCTGATAATTTGTTCACATGCAACTTGTTCTTAGACCCAGCTAATTTTGTTGCTGTTTCCATAACAGCTTTGGTTACTTATCTGGTAATTTCAGAAATATCCACTTCTTCCGATGTTAGGCCTTCTAAAGCAGAGAATCTGTTCTTCAGTTCCAACTTGAAGGTATTATGGTGTTTTTTAAGGTTGGTTATGTCAATACATTTTGTTTGCGTTATGAGCTTGCTACGTTCGAGTTTAGTGTTGAGGTGCATCTTACATCTCACCAATCTATGGTCACTACCTATGTTGAACTTGTTTAGCACACTGCAGTCTTCTATGACGAATTTTTTGTTACACATAATAAAATCAATTTCACTTGTCGTCCCATTTGGATGTCTCCATGTCCATTTCCTGTGTGGCTTTTTCTTGAAGAAGGAGTTCAAGATGAAAAACCCTTCTGCCTCTGCAAACTCAACGAGAGTATTTCCACGCTGGTTTCTGTGGCCGTGGCCGAATTTACCTACTGAAGTTTCATTCTGTTGCCGTTGCCCTATTTTTGCATTGAAATCTCCCATAATTATCTTTAAGTGCTGCTTACCTTTATTATTTAGATCACGAATTTCCTCATAAAATTCTTCAATTTCTTCTTCAGGATGACTTGTGGTGGGTGCATAAGTTTGAATAATCTGAGCCTGGTATCTTCTGGAGAGTTGGATAACGAGTCGTGCAGCTCTGTCAGAGGAACTTTCAACTTCTACAACTGTATCCTTCAGTTTCTTGTTTATTATAAATCCAGCACCACTAGTTCTGCCAGTATCTGTCCCACGATAGTAGAAGAGATGTCCACTTTTCAGTTCAATTAGATATTCTCCTTGTCTCCTTACCTCACTTAGCCCGATGATGTCCCACTTGATTCTTTGTAGTTCCTCTTCCAATTTAAGAAGCCTTGAATCAGAAGATAGGGAGCGTCCATTATACGTTGCCAAGGTCAGCATCAGATGGCAGCCTAGTCCGGTCCTCCGGGGATTCTTAGCACCTTCAGCCTTCATGTCGCACTTGCCACTGCCTTGGTCAGGTACATTCCAGCTGCCAGAGACTGAGGGCCAAGATTTAAGTTGTGGAGTCATTTTGGAGGGGTTTGGCCATAACTCACCACGCTGGCCAAGCGGGTTGGTGAGTGTGGGATAGCATTTCCTCTAATCCCGATAGTACAGTTATACCGCTATTGGCGGTCGTCAGAGCCCTTTTAGTGGGAACAGGATATACCACGACAAGGCGGGGTTGACATTTGTCAAGGAGAGGCTGTGATGTAACGCATCACCTGACTTTACATCCCTGCTCTCGCTACCGTGAGAGTTCCCATTCAGAAAAGTAATGTCAAATAATAAGAAGTGTCAACCGTTATGCGAATGTGCTATCAGTAGTCAACTAGGAAGTACGATGAAACTTAAGAATGTGAATGAAACGTGAATGCTGTTCATTTGAATGTTGTTTACTCACGAGCGAAGATATAGTGATGGACAATTCATAAATGAATATTTCACAGCAAATGACTCTTCTCTGTGAATGATAAACTTGCTCTCACTACCGTGAATGATGAATGGTTTGCTGTAGTAATGGCCATCTGTGAACGATTCGTTCATAACAAATGACTCTTTTCCGTGAATGATGAATAGTTTGCTCTTACTACCTTGAATGATGAAAGGTTTGACTTAGTGGTGATGGGCCATTCGTGAACAATTCTTTTATAACAAATTACTCCTCTCCGTGAATGATGAATGGCTAACTCTCACTACCGTGAATGATGAATGGTTAACTCTCACTACCGTGAATTATGAATGGTTTGATATAGTAGTGATGGATCATTCGTGAACGATTCTTTTACAACAAATGACTGTTCTCTTTGAATTACGAATGGTTTTCTCTCGCTACCATGAATAATCATTAAATCCGCTGTTACTGTGACGCACACTGAAGTTCGGAAAAGAAACTTTCCTCCGTTGCCATGAGTTCGGAAAAGAGTTCCCATTCAGAAAAGTAATGTCGAATAATAAGAAGTGTCAACCGTTATGCGAATGTGCTATCAGCAGTCGACTAGGAAGTACGATGAAACTTAAGAATGGGAATGAAACATGAATGCTGTTCATTTGAATGTTGTTTACTCACGAGCGGAGATATGAACGGAGAATGAGTCCTAACTAAGCTACTGGTCTTAGGGGAAGTACACCAAAAATAGCTGTGAATGGTCATTCAGTCCTCCAATCCTGTAACTCTCACTAAAATCTCAGCACGCTAAATTTCTTCTCTCCCGTGAATTCGGAAACGAATTCCAGTTCACTTGAATGGTGTTTTTGCGACGATCGGAGATTAATCGTGAACGGTAAATGGGATATGTTTTGGGCAGCTTGCCAATTTCGGCTCTTGCCTCGCAGGCACTTTAGAGCGGAGAATTGTTTGCTCAGTTAGTGTAGTAAGGCAACAGGGAGTGTACAATTAATCATCATTCATTTGAATGATGATTCGCGAATGAATCTTTTGTGTGAATGATAAATTCACTCCCAAGAAGGAATGGCTTATGCGATCAGCAGTGTTGTGAATTTTTGTTTTCCTAAATACAGTCATTGTCATCAAAATCCGCGCACAAAAAAGGCATCGTACTGAAACGAGATTTTTATAGTGAGATGGTACATAACAAGGACAGAAGTGATTACAATATCCCAGCAGCAGGACGATTTCCAGCGGACATACGGTACACATTCTGGTCAGAGTTAGTACCGCGTCGGACCGCTTCGTGCTCAGATACAAGCGGTGATGAGATCCGGTATGGAGTCAAAGCGACGTCGTATGTTATACTAGGACACATTAGCCTACACTTCTTGCAACTAACGCTCTAAATCACAAACTCTGGGACATGGAGAAAGCTGACGTCCCATCTGGTCCCACACGTGTTTGATGAACGAGAGATCAGGTGATCTGGCACGCCACGGAAGCGTATTATCATGACGTAGATAGTCCTAGAAAACCCCAACCGTGTGCGGACGGGCGTTAACTTGTTGGAAAATGGCTCCTGGCTACCCCGCCAAGAAAGACATCACATGGGGCCGCAGGCTCTCCTGTAAGTAGTGCTGGGCTGTCAACGTCCCTGGGATCACTGCGAGAAAGGTCCGGCTGTCATACCCGATGGCACCTAAGACCATCATGCTGGAAGTTCGGGAAGTGTGCCGCTGTACAGTGAGGTTGAGATTGTGACACTCACCTGGAGTCCTCCAAACTCTGACACTGTAGTAGTGCGTTCCCATACAGAAGCGGGATTCGTCGCTATACGTCACCAATCCGTAGCACTCCACGTTGCTCGCTGTTGACACCACTGCAATCGACGCCGACGATGGTCAGGTGTTAAAGGCAGAAAGAATAAGGGCCGTGGAGAGTGCAGATGCGCTTCTTTCAGGCGTCTGGAAATGGTTCTGGGGAAAACAGGAGTCATTTGTACAGCCGCCACATGTATCTGGATATTCGTCAAGGACGTCAGGACGTCGTTGCATCTGCGCGTGCCGCCTTCACGATCCTGCTGTCCCCTCTGCTGGTGGTCTGTCTGGGTCGTCCAGAGTCGATCCGCCGTGTTTGTGTGCCTTCCCGTGTACATTGCTTCTAAAACGATCGCACCGTACTGTCCGACCGGCCGAAATGGTGGCCTTTTCGGCGCGCCAGCCACCCTGCCTCTCTCATCCCGACGAAACGGCCTCGTTGTTACTCCGTCAGTTGACCTTAGGCACATCTATGGCGGCGAGGGCAACCGAATCTCCTGTACGTAGCTCTGGGCTGTAAACGTCCCTCGAGGAGACTCCGGCTGTCATACACGATGGCTCCCCAGACCATCACGCCTACAGTTCGGGACGTGTGCCGCTGTACAGTGAGGTTTAGATTGTAGAGCTCACCTGCCGTCCTCCACACTCTGACACGGGGGTCGTACGTTCCCATACAGACGCGGGATAGGTGATGGCCTATATCCGAAAGGGGTCCGGATTCTAATCCCGGTGTGGCATGGATGTTGTGTTTGTCTAACGGCACTGGCTCTCTCCCTTGGCTGAAACCAATGCCCTAAATTAAGAAAGGGGCGACTGCTTGTAACCCATTGAGTTGCTCACGGTGGGTTAGTCGTGTTTTTCTGTGCTCCTCAAGTTTTCGTCGGTGTGTGTTATTTTTCTTCGTTGTCAGTGTTCTATTTCGTGTGTGTGTTGTGTGTGAAGGTCCCGTGTTTCTTTTTATATGCCTGCCGAGCTGGTAAGTGCTTATTTTGATTAGTTATCCTTATTTTTCTACCTTGGCCAAGCTGGCTAAGGGCTAAGCTTCTCCTCGCCATTGCAAATGGCGGCTTCCAGGAGAATGACGTCCTAACCCTTGCTACCGGAAATGATGATCTCCCGATAACAGCTTCTCTAAATACTACTACCAATGACGAGTCAATCTCGATAAACCACTCCTCCTTGCAGCCTTCTGTTGCTGCTTTACCATCAGATATCGCCTCTTCTTCCAAGTCTCCCAGCGGTGATACGATGTCCTCTCTGAAAGCTAATGATGACGCCATGGATGTTTCGCACTCCATGCCGGAATCATCTCCAAAGCAACGTACATCTACCCTCTCATATGCTGACGTAACCGCATCTAAGTCGGGACCTTCCCAGTCTTCTTTTTCTCCTGGACAATATGTGATGACGCATAATGCCGAAGTCATTGAGGTTGTCCTTAAAGAAGATACCCCTTCTGGGCTGAAATTCCTTCAAACTATGGAGAATGGTGTTGTGTTTCCGAGCCTGAGAAATACAAAACTCACTGCATATACTGCTGCTCTTCGAGAGATTGTTCCTGCATCAGCCATAACTCATGTGGGCAGGAAGCCTTACAAAGTAGTTGTTTACTTCTCTACTCCTGCCCATTCCCTACATGTACTGACCAAGGGCATCTCAATTGGTGATCGTCACATCCATGCCGAACCTGTTTCACAGAGTTCCGTTGTTGTAAGTTTCTCACCAGTTCCACCTGAAGTTTCAGATGATCTCTTGATTGCCGCTCTTCTTCCTTATGGCCGGATCATTGGAGGTGTAACTACCTACTCTTCGTTTCCAGAGGTGCCAGAAGACAGATACCTACTCGGGTTTCGCCGCAATGTTCGTGTGGTCTTCCCTCCAGAGGAGCACATGCTGCGTATTCCACCCACTTTACGTGTACGCTGCTACACACGCACATTAGAGAGATATTCATCACAGTAGGCTCCGTCTGTCCGAATTGTAAAGGCACGGGACATCCCCGCGCTCTATGCCCTCATAATGCGAACACTCTTTCCAAGTCAACAGCACGACCTTCTTCCTCTTTGTCACGTCAATCGGCTTCCTCTTCTGGTGCTAAAGACCAGCAACAGCAGACTTCCTCAAAAAGTAGTGATGCAGCAGTTTGTCAACCGACGTCTACAAAACGTAGTGAGACAACCGTTGGTCGACCAACGTCTACCAGAAGTAGTGAGACAGCCGTTGGTCAACCGACGTCTACCATAAGTAGTGAGACAGCCGTTGGTGGGCCGACGTCTACCAGATGTAGTGAGACAACCGTTGGTAGGCCAACATCTACCAGAAGTAGTGAGACAGCCGTTGGTCAACCGACGTCTACGGGTAAACCCTCGACCTCGGGTGATGCATTGGCGCCCCCATCATCTCTTCAGTCGAAAGAGGCATCAATTGTTAATCCCAAGTCTCCTATAGAGATGGTTGATGACGATTCTGGTCATACTGCTACACCGACCGTTGAGGTTGTTTCTACAGCTCCTTTTAAATTGCCGGAAGTTCCAATTCCGGTTACAGCACAAAGTCGTGGACGGGCAAAGCGACGTAGAACTTCACGCGCCCAGAATAAGAAGTTTAGAATGACAACCACCCTTAGGGCAGGACGTGATCCTTCTAGTAGTCAGATGCTCACGTCTGAAGGCTCTATGGAATCTGATACAGATGATGGAACAATTATTCCGATCTCCTGTGAAAACTTTTTACATATTCTAGAGGCATCCTCTCTTCCACAGACACCTGTGTCTGGAGAGAAGGTGTATGCGTTCCTAATAAGTCCCCGTAGAGACAAGCTGTCTCGCAATTTTTTGGAAGGTTACTCCCACTGTCTGTCTGACACCATGAATCAAATGTTGGCGATACATTCTCATTTACGCACCGTTCCGGGCAGAGATCTGGGTGGTCCTTACTGGGCAAAGAAGTTCCGTAGCCGTCTGGCCAAGTTACAGAACGCAGCCGACAACATCCTCCAACGAACATCAGACTATTCTGTTCAAGACAGTCTCACTGAATAGTAGGGGTATGTGTACCCCTTTGGCCAATGCTTTAGCATATGAAGACGTCCACCACCTCAAAGCAGATCTCCTACTTTTGCAAGAGACAAATTGTCTCTCCACTTCACCCTTCCATCGCTGGAGGAGATGGGACTATCAATTTCATCACGCATATAGGCTCTCTCTTCGTGGAGGTTTAGCGATTGGTGTACATAATAGATTTCGTCAAGCACTCTCCTCAGTTAAAGTTCATAACCTGTGCCGAGATTTATTGCAGCGACTCACTTTCGTCCTAGATGGACAACGATATTTAGTTTTCAACATATATATTCCATGTTCATCTACACATCTAACGTTGTTATTTTCGTCGCTCCGCACTGCACTTCAGTCAGCATTACCATCAGATCATGTGCTCATTGGAGGAGACTTTAACTGTACACTTCAACCAGAGCTCGATAGCGCTCCTTCGAGGATTGAACATCGTTCACGTCTTGTGGAGCAATTGCGATCATTAGTGTCTGATTTTGATTTACATGACGTGTTCCGACGATTGCATCCGACATCCATTTCACATACCTGGAGAGCTGCATCTGCATCCTCCTCTCTTTCTGCCAGGCTGGATCGATTTTACGCTTCTGCTCCGTTATTGCCCATTACAACGGATTGTATGCGCCTCTCCTACAGCTTCATCGGATCATTGTGCCATCACTATCTCCTGTAACTCTTCATCTCGTCTGCATGTTAGGTCTCGGTCATGGACACTAGACACTTCTCTCCTAGCTGATGAGAATATATGCACCGAGATCAGAGATCTTCTTGATCATATGCGAGAGGGCCTGTCCACTGCACCTTGTGCCATCAATTACTGGCTCGAGGTAAAATCTTACCTAATTTATCTTCTTAGACGTCATTCCTTCTCCGAAGGCACGAAGCGCTCCATGGAAGAGCAAAATCTCCGAAACATCCTGTTACAGCTTGGTGCGAGTCATCCCATGTATACAGCTTACCAAGCGGATCTTAGAGCACTTCTTGAGCCTCGTGCACGTCAGGTAATTCTTCGTCTCCGTCTACAACATCTATCACCAGAGGACTGTTCCTTTGAGTTTCTATCCGCGTTAGAAGAAAAACGCCGCTCGTCGCATCAGCTTCGACTACTTCGGCGGCCTGATGGTGAAATCATCTCTGATCCGGATGCAGTTTGCTCTCAGGTTCGTCGGTATTTTACTATCAAATACAGTGAAACTCCTCAGCCTTCTGTTTCTGCTTCTGCTACTTTACTCTCTGCTCTTCCCCAAGTTCCTTCCAATCTCTCTGATTCCCTTTTACAACCTATTTCGCAGACTGAACTTCGGACCATTCTAGTCTCTCTAAATTCCCGTGCTGTCCCAGGTCCAGATGGCCTTCCGCTCCTTTTCTACCGTACTTTTCTCCCTTCGTTGCTTCCATTTCTTCTCGCCGCTTTCAATGCTGCTCTTTCTTCCTCTTTTCTTCCGAGGGGTTTCACAGAGGCTCATATGGTGTTATTTCCCAAGAAAGGCGATCTGCTTGACTTGGGAAACTGGAGTCCTATCTCGCTACTAAACATTGACTATAAACTCTTCACTAAACTCTTTTCCAGTCGACTCAACCACGTTCTTCCATTTCTTCTTTCTCCCGACCAGACCTACACGGTTCCTGGTCGGTCCATCACTTCTAATCTCAATCTCCTTCGAGATCTCCTACATCTGGCTCGTACTAACTCTGAACCACTTGCCCTCTTTAATCTTGACCAAAGAGCAGCTTTCGACAATATCTCACACTCGTATCTTTCTGCTGTTCTTATTGCTTTCGGCTTTCCTTTTGCTTTTGTTACCTCTATTCTCGCCCTTTATCAGGACGCTGCTTTCCATGTCAAGACGGCGGCCTTCTTGACTGCACCTATTCCTTTTCGGCGAGGCATTCGGCAGGGTTGCCCACTTTCTGGGCAGCTCTTTGCCATTGCTTTTGAGCCGTTTCTTCGGTCTGTCCATCGAGAATTTATAGATGCACTGCCACCGCCTACTGCAAGTACTAGGCACTTTTCTGTGACATACTCTGCATATGCCGATGACGCGACCTTTTGTGTAAGGACAGACGCTCAATTCGACATCTTGCTCCAGATTTACGATCAATATTCTTCATGTTCAGCGGCATCACTTAATACATCTAAGAGTGCAGGCCTATGGAGCGGAGCGTGGGCCTCTAGGACTGACACCCCGTGGGGCGCCTCATGGACTGCTTCATCCCAAAAATTCCTTGGGGTCCATCTCGGAGTCCGTCTTTCTGCTCAAAATGAAACATGGAATGCTCTCAGAACACGCCTTACTCGAACTGCTGCATTCTGGCGAGGTTCCCAGTTTTGTACTTCTTACTTCTCAAGAGCTAGAATAGCTCAGACTTATATTCTTTCACCATGCTTATATGCATGGTCAGCAGAACGTATGCCCATTTATCACCTCAATGAAATCACTCGAATCATCTCAACGATAATATGGAACAGGAACCATTGGATCCAGGTCTCCACTCTCTGTCGTCGAGTCACTGATGGAGGTATTTCACTGCTGGAAGTTCGCACCTACTATAAAGCACATAAAGTGGTTTCTTTCCTGCGGCTACTAAGTGCACCAGAGTCGCCAGTTACGCTCGTTAGAGATGTCATGATATCGCCTAGGAATCCCCGAATCACTTTCATCACGTATCTTCTAATGGATCAATCTCCTTTTTTTCATTCTAAACTTTCCCCTTTCTACAAAGAGGTCCTTTCCTTTCTCCGTTCTCTACCCCTCTTCCGTGCTCCACCGGCTTCCACCACTGAACTATTAGCTGAGCCCCTGTTCTTTTCTTCCATCCTTCATCCCCCTAATGCTCCCTACTTTACTGACCTTTCCTGTCTCCCCGCCGGAATAGTATCTGTTCAGGATCTAATTTCTCCAGATCTTTCTTGGAAACCCTTCTCTGATCTGTCCCCCCACATCTCCCCTACCTCTTCCTCTCTTTCGCTGTATGATTCCTTTCGTTCTTCAATCATTACCCTCTTCCCTAACCTTGCCTCTCAAGCTGGGTTAACTCTTGTTCCCTCTGCCTCTCTTCTTCTTCCCTTTTTTCCTTTCCGTTCGGGGCTCATCGCTTCCTCTCTCCAGTTTTTCTGTCTCGTCTCTTTACCGTTGTCTCATTGATCCACTGTATGCTACACCATTGATGATTCCAGATGTTCCGAATGTCGCCCTTTCACAAGTGTGGTCCATGTCTAATTCGCCACTATCTATTCCAGCAGAAAGAAACATCAACATCCAATGGTTGTTTCTTCATCGGCGGTTACCAGTTCCTACCAAATTATTCAGGATGACGCTTGTTGATTCGCCTAACTGCATGTTTTGCTCTACGATTGCGGATGTAGATCATGTGTATCAACATTGCACAGTGCTTCTTCCCTTGCTACATCTGACCTTCACTACTGCACATTGCCTTAGTACTAATGATCTCTCCTTCTCAGCCTATAGCACGCTACTCAGCTCAAGTACTCCGCCTATTCCTATATCAGAGTCATGTGCTTATGTATTCATATTAGCAAAACATGTGATTTTTTGCTACTATCAACAGCTACGTTCTACCATTATACAGCCTACTATCTTTCAGGCGGGAGCTGCGATGTGCAGTCAGTTCCGGAACAGAATGATTTCACGCTTGAGGCTTGCTTTCACTGTTGCTAAGGCTGCGAATCGAATCCCACACTTTATGTCAGTGTGGTCACCTTTTCGTCAATGGTTTTCTGGTCCTTCAGAAGACATTAGACTTTTGTTCTGACGTCTGTGAAATTGTTTGGACTAATTGAAGTATAGTTTTGTGATTATCGTGTTCTTAGGTGCCCTTGTCATAATCGCTTCTTAATGTTACTGCACGTTTGCATGTTTCTCACCAACAAGGTCCTGTAGGTGAGTTTCTTGTTATACCACAGGCACTTAAAATAAGTTTAAAGTTTTTTTTTTTTTTTTTCGGCACTTTCCTTATGTCTGCCGGGCTTTATAATATATGGTTTTTGCTCACGGTGCTAAGCAACTGTTTGATAGTGTTTAAATTGTCTTATTGATTTTGCACAGTGTGGTTTCTGATCATGTTGCATGTACATAAAGGGATATGATCAGTCGATTACACCATGTTCTGCAAGGTTTAGCACTTTTTGTAGTGCAGGGGGTAATTGTTCATCATTCGGTTATTTGTACTGTACCTGAAGTATAGTTGCTATGCCAAAAGCTCAGTTTTGTATATACTAATGTACTTTCCTAATTGCACTGTAAAATTTATGTTTGGCACATTTCGCATGTTGGGTCACGATTACATGTCTTAAGTTTTATGCTCATGGTGCGGAGCAAACGCTTTGATAGTATTTCAATTATATGTTAATGTTACACAGTGTGGTTTTTCTCATGTCACATGTGCCTAATAGGAAATAATCAGTCTATTAGATAATGTTCTGCGCTGTATTGCATATTTGCTGTACAAAGAGTCAGTTTCATATTTTCATTATTTGTATTGTACACGAAGTATAAATTTTCTGTAAAACGCAAGTTCTGTTTGTACTAATATACTTTACTCTTTGCACTGTGAAATTTACAGTTGTACCATGGAATTGTAATTCCTTATTAGTGTCTTCCCTATGCCGTTGCATCTTGTGTACATATGTTGTTGTTCATTACAAGTTAATCTATAGCACTGTGATTGAGGCACTTGTTTAAGCCTAAGTAATAGTTCTTTTTGTAATTTGACAGCGTTTCACAAGAGAGATATTGCATTCAATTTGTATAGAGTTCACACCATCATTGTGGATAGATCATTTATTCGCTTATCTTTCAGATACTGAAAAGTATAAACCTTCTGCTCTTTTCTTCTTTTTTTCAAGATTGCTCAAAATATACATGTTTGTTTTTGCACTGTAAAATTTATAGTTATACCTTGTACTGGTGTTCACCTATTAGAGATGGCACTCTGCTGATGCACATTGCGAACATATGTTGTACATAGAGTAAGTCAACGCATCAGTCCAGTATTGTCAGTGTTATGAATTTGCTTACATTGTATATAGTGCATCCACATAATGTAAATATCTCATTGTCATTGTAAATAGGTCATCCACTTGTTTATCTTTTGGTAACTGTTAAGCACAGGCCATCTGTATCTTCCTGTCCATGTTTGCTCCAAATAAAATATTGTTGAAGCTCACGGTGGTCATTAAATCTCCAATCAAAAACAAAAAGAAATGATGCATACGAATTGTGCATTTTCTAATGATTTGTGGCATTTCTGGAAAGGTATTGTGAGTCCTCCACTGCTAGCAAAACTGATTGGAGACCCTGCTGAATTCATGATGAGGCATTCTGAAATCTGGATTTTCCTTTGATTGTAGGGGACGCTAGAAGCGGGGCACTGTGAGTCACTCATTGCGCGCAAGACTGATTCGACAAGGTACTAAGGTCATGGCGAAGCATTGTGAATTCCTGATTTTCCAATGATCGGTGACATTGCTAGGGCATGATGAAACAGTGTGTGTCGTACACTGAGTACAAAATTGATTCGACACACTGCTCCCAGCAGACGTATATGAAGAATATTTTACGCCTATTTTCAACATTTTAATAGTATGCAAAATTCTACCGCTACGAGGGAAAGTATTACATCATGGTTTCCTCTATATTTCTTCTTCTAACTGTTTGATTTCAAAACCTCTTTGATATTCCTCTATGACAAACCTTTTCGTAACATACATTTCAGCAGCTGGTTTGAGTAAGTGGCTCTTCTTATTTCTGTATGTTTTATCGATTGTAAAGCCTCCCTTTTTTTTATTACTAACCAATTCCATTGACTATAAATAACTGAAAATTTTTATTCGCGTCAGAAAGCATCCAAAAAACGTTCTCACTACAACAACAAATTCGGTGTCATCTTTCTTGGTTTCTCTCGAAGGAACTGGAAATTAACCACAAGTATACATGGATTTTTATTTTTACTCTTTCTTGTTTTCATCCCAACAACAAGCGAATTCTGTGGAAGATCTATAACGAAGTAAATTTCTCCGTCATTTTTGGTCTACGCCGGGATTCGAACCCGAGTACGCTTATTCCGGAACAAGCAGCTATACCAACTGAGCTACGCAGACATGTATTCTGGTTCCTATCTGCCTTTATGTCATGTGCGTCCTGCTGGCAGGTACGTTACATCTCCCCCCCCGAAAGAGGGCCGGGGGCATGGCCCACGGATCAGCCGTGACCATGAATCGCTGCAGGCAGACAACCACTGTAGAACATGCACTTGAGAACTCCCAGTCAATCTGGTGTGTGGAATGCAACGTCACACATTTTATCCCTCGAAGCGCTGGAGAAAGAATTCTCTGATTTTTCCTGTCTCGCGGTGTGGAAATAACATCACACCAATGCGAGATTTTGAACGGTCCGGGTCATCCGGATAGTTCGGGCGCCATTATAACGAAGTGAATTTCTCCGTCATTTTTGGTCTACGCCGGGATTCGAACCCGAGTACGCTTATTCCGGAACAAGCAGCTCTACCAACTGAGCTACGCAGACATGTATTCTGATTCCTATCTGCCTTTATGTCATGTGCGTCCTGCTGGCAGGTACGTTACAGATCTACACACCTGTTTGTGAAAATTGAAACACCCAGAAAGAACCGCGCTATTCAAATGAAATTTATATCACAGATACCTTATGTTGCAAGAAATAACTAATTACATTTGTTAAACTATCATATAAGAAACATTTTCGCTTCAAAAGTCAGTATTGTGTGAAGCCATCTCGAGCAACAATAACAGGCTCTACACGGAGTGGCATTGAATGGCAAAGGTTTTTGATATCTTCCTGGGGAAAACCCTGCCACACTGCTTCTATGCGAGACCACAGTTCATTTGTGGTGTCTGCCGGAGTCAGACATAGTGATCGAGGATATATCCGGTAAACGTGCAGGCCAGTGAAGAAGAGGTGCCTACCAAGCGTGGAACAGGTCTCGGACATTTTAGGCAGCATGTGGCCCAGCATTGTCCTTCTGGAATATAGCGCCAGGGCAACTCTAAAGGAAAGATATCACCTCTGCCCCTAAAGCATCCCTCATGCATCACTGGCTGTTGAGGGTTCCCTCAATTCGTATCAGGTGAGATCTAAAACATCCCTGATGTATCGCATTATGTTGAGTGTTCCCTCAATTCGTATTAGGTGAGATCTAAAACATCCCTCATGCATCGCTGGCTGTTAAGTGTTCCCCCAATTCGTATCAGGCGAGATCTAAAACATATCTGAGGTATCGCTGGCTGTTAAGTGTTCCCTCAATTCGTATCAGGCGAGATCAAAAACATATCTGAGGTATCGCTGGCTGTTGAGGGTTCCCTCAATTCGTATCAGGCGAGATCTAAAACATCCCTGATGTATCGCTGGATGTTGAGTGTTCCCTCAATTCGTATCAGACGAGATTTAAAACATCCCTCAGGTATCGCTGGCGGTTAAAGGTTCGTTCAATTCGTACCAGGCGAGATCTAAATCATCCCTTCGGTATCGCTGGCTGTTAAGGGTTCCCTCAATTCGTATCTGGCGAGATATAAAACATCCCTCAGGTACCGCTGGCTGTTGAGGGTTCCCTCAATTCGTATCAGGCGAGATATAAAACATCTCTCAGGTACCACTGGCTGTTAAGGGTTCCCTCAATTCGTATCAGGCGAGATCTAAAACATCTCTCAGGTGCCGCTGGCTGTTAAGGGTTCCCTCAATTCGTATCAGGCGAGATCAAAACATCTCTCAGGTACCGCTGGCTGCTAAGGGTTCCCTCAATTCATATCAGGCGAGATCTAAAACATACCTCAGGTAGAGCTGGCGGTTGAGGGTTCCCTCAATTCGTATCAGGCGAGATCTAAAACATCTCTCAGGTATCGCTGGTTATTGAGGGTTCCCTCAGTCCGTATCAGGCGAGATCTAAAACATCCCTGATGTATCACTGGCTGTTGAGTGTTCGCTCAATTCATATGAGGTGAGATCTAAAACATCCCTCAGGTATCGCTGGCTGTTGAGGGTTCCTTTAATTCGTATCAGGCGAGTTCGCGAGTTGAACCCAATGATGCCCGAAACCAAGACGCTTTGCGTTGGGTCGGATTGACGCTGCAAGGTGCCGTTCACCACGATGTTTTCGAACAGGTATACGACCATCATGCCATCATGGTGCTTCAAGTTGAACGGTGACTCACCAGAAAATACCCCATTACAGCCTGAGGCGTCTGTAGTTGAGGGTCAAAGGAATGCGCAGCAATGTGCTGCTAGTGACCAGTCCGCTGTCTAGCAGACGACGTCGAACTTTGCTGGAGGACAAAGCCTGACATATGACAGTGCTCCATTGCTGCGCTAACACTGTGGATGTCGCTGTGCGATCGGTTACTGCCGTGAGAGAGATGGTGTCTGTCATCACGTGTAGTCGTGAGATTTTGTCTTCCATTTCCCAGATTTCTGTGCGCCCAAGCCTCATCTGTCCACTGACGCCAATTTCTCACCCCTGTGCTGGCGTGTCGCCCCTTACGAGTGGTAATTTCGATGTAGGAAAATTAAGCTTCTCTTATCTCAACGATCCTCCCTCGCTCAAAGCCCGTCAGGTGTTCATAATGCGACCTTATTCGGCGACGGGGTATATTGAGGCACAAGATACACCCTTTCGACTCAAATTAGAAATTACGTGCAAATGCTTTTCCCATCAGAAGCTGTATGCGGTTCAGAAAGAATTTTTCAAATCGAAGATTTAGAAGCAGAGATATAGGGGGAAACGCAATTTACATTTACGCCCCCTAACGGAAAGTCTATGAATTACTTGAAAATTTTGAAATTATATGAACCACTTGTCACACTAGAAACACTATCCAACAAAGAAGGAATTTTTCAAATCGGAATCCTAGAAGCAGAGCTATTGAGAAAAATAAGATATATATCTGCGCCTTCTGGCGTAGAAACCATGCACTATTTTAAGAAAAAAGGTTTCTAAAAGGTTTGTCGACATGAGTAGTATCGGTCAACAAACGACGTTTTTTTTCAATCGAGAATTTAAAAGCTCATATTTTGCTGCAAATACATCAGAAGCGAAAATTAAGATTTAAGCCACCTGGTGGGCAAACCATTTTTTTTTACAAAAATTAAAAATTATGTACAAACGATATCCCATCAGGAGCTGTATCCGGTGCAGAAAGTATTTTTCAAATCGGAGATTTAGAAGCAGAGATATAGGGGGAAACGCAATTTACCGCTACGCCCCTAGCGGAAAGTCTATGAATTACTTGAAAATTTTGAAATTATGTGAAAACCATGTCACACGTAAAACACTATCCAACAAAGAAGGAATTTTTCAAATCGGACTCCTAGAAGTAGAGATATTGACAAAAATAAGATGTACCTCTACGCCCCCTGGCGGAGAAACAGTGAAATATTTTAGGAAAAAAATATTCCAAAAAGGTGTATATCGATGTGAGTGGCATGAGTCCACGAAATGATTTTTTTAATCGATATTTTAGAAGCTCAGATTTTATGCCAAATACATCGAAAGCAAAAATTATCACTTACGCCCCCTGGTGGCCAAAGTGAAATTATATACAAACGATTTCACATCAGGAGATGTATCCGCTGAAGAAATAATTTTTGAAATCGGAGTTATAGAAGAAGAGTTATCGGGGAAAATGTAATTTACTTTTACGCCCCCTACCGGAAAATCTATGCGTAACTTGAAAAAGTAACTATATATTAAATACTCTTCGACATAAATGGAATCAAAAGGTATAGTTTTTTTTCAATCGGATGTTTAGAAGCAAATATGTGGAATAAAACGTATTTTTGAATTTGTCGTCATCTGCATTTACGCCGTCTACCGGCAAAATAGTACATCGTAAAAAAAAATCGAAATAAAGGATCATCATTTGCATATTTCAAGCTTCCCAATGCAAAAAGAATTTTTCAAATCGGACTAATATTTGCAGAGATATCGTGTGTACAGGCGGACGGACGGACAGACAAACCGATAACATAAGCACGATCTTTTTTTACAAAAGACGTGCTAAAAATGCAGGGAATCGGAACAATTAAGGAAAAAAGATGATTTCACTTATGAAGGTTAACAAAGACGATTTTACTTACTAAGATTTACAAAGATGATTTTACTTACTAAGATTTACAAAGGCGATTTTACTTACTAAGGTTTACAAAGATGATTTGAACTTACTACGCCACAAAAATAAACGGATTTAATGCGCTATATGCGTCTTTTGAAAGCAGAACGATACACGGGTAATCAGGAACCATGTTTTTCATTTTTTGAAATACTTAAAACTCAAAAATTTGAAAATCTAAGCCCGGGATGCACATCCTCTGTATGTAAGCTACCTTCATGAAAAATTTCAGGTTTCTGGGTTGAGTACTTTCTTTTATACCGCAAAGGACACATGCACACACATAAACACACGCATTAGATTGCCACCCATAGTTTTGTAAATATTTACTTTTATGACTCACATAGGTCTTTGCACTGGTTTTGCGGTAATAATATTCATTAATCCATCTACCTACGAGTAAGTCAGGAATTCCTAAACCTTTGTTCATTGTCATGATTTAATTCCAATTAGTATGTACCAGACTGTGGCTTGGTTGTGGTCGAGAGTGACGCGAATAAATGCAATGTGCTGTAAGTAAATAAATGTATTCCCTCGAATCACTCGTTTTATTTCACACCAGCAAATATCTTGGCATGCGAAAGATGCATAACATAAATTATCACAACAAGTTAGTAAAATCATGCAATGCATTGATTATGATACGCTTTCCAATATACCAAAAATCATTACTCAAGTTATTACTCACGAAATGAGGATAATGGCTGTGGAATAAATCTCGCTCCTGTGCCCTGACCTTTGACCCCATTTCAATGATATTAAACATAATTGGTTCAGTATACCTCCGGAACAACATACTAAAGTTTTGTCGCAATAGAAGCATTTCTTGTCAAGTTATGAGGATAATGGCTGTGGAATAAATTTCGCTCATGTGCACTGACCTTTGACCCCATTTCGACGATATTCAACCGAACCGTTTCAGTGTATCTCCAGACATGGTAATGTTTTGTCACAATCGAAGCATTTTTACGTAAGTTATGACGCATAAAGGCAATTGAATGGATCCCGCTCATATGCCCTGACCTTTGACCCCATTTCGCCCATTTTCAATAGGGTTCGTCCCTAGTGATCCCCTATCATGTACTGAAAGTTCATCGAAATCGAACAATTTTTACTTAAGTTATGACGCATAAGGGCCATGGAATGGATCCCGCTCCCATGTCCTGACCGTTGTCCCCATTTCAACCATTTTCAACAGGGTTCGTCCCCAGTGATCCCTTCTCATATACTGAAATTTCATCGAAATCGAACCATTTTCACGCGAGTTACCGTGCGGACGGATGGACAGACGGACGGACGGACAGACAAAGCTTTCAAAATAGCACTTACTACAGCTCAAGCTTTCATGAAATCCTTCGGGTTACCTCGGGAGTTTTTGATTTTAGGGTTTAATTTCTTAGCGCAATTGTACCTTTATGAAGCAGTTAGACGAAAACGAAACAAAGAACAAAAAATAGCTAGCAATAAGGGAAATTGATATCTCTGTTCCTATAAAACAATTCATAAAATTTAAAAGCTAAATTATTTCTGCATACAAGCATTTCATTTTCCTAACAAGAAACGTATTTCTTAGACATAGTCATTGGGTAGAATTGCTTCACAGGCGTTCAGATATCCCATATTTTTTTTCAAGTTTTAATTGTAGGGCAACCGTATTTGGTGCTGAAGCGAGGGAAAACTTATAATTTTTCGCGCAGTTACCGAGGTATAATGTTCGATATATATTATTTATGAATAATTTCCTGTGCGTTTATCGCTAGAACAAGTTCTTTTGTGTGCCGCAGTTTCCATTTTAGCTAATCTCGCGAAAAAAACGGTTTAAAAAAAAGCGCTGGTTTCGAGCTATGTACATTAATAAAACGTCATGCGAACAAGGAGATCCATCAATTGGAACCCAACGATGTAATGATGCAGTTTTTAGAAACTCCTTTGTAAAAGGAAGAGGAGTAAGATATTTTTTTTTTCTAGAAAAGTGCCATATTTATCGTTTTGCCCAATTAATCACTTTAAGCTGCTTTTGAGCAAAAAAGAAAAAAAAGCCGTCTTGTAACTTTGTCTCATTCTATATCAGAACTAAGCAAAATCTGAAAATTGCGCGTAAAATTATTTAAATGAAAAAATCGAGAAAGAAGTATTTTAAATTTTTATCCAGCGAAGTGATTCTAAGAAGCGTTTTCCAGAGAGCTCTATGACGCGTGAAAAATTATAGTAAAAGTTCTGAACTTCTGTTTAATGGTGTTATTGATGATGATGTTTCTAACAGAAAGATCATTCTCCTGATGAAAGACAATAGTGAGATGATTATTCCCTGCTTTATCCGGGGAGATGATAAGGGTTATTACGAACAGCAAAAAAAAATATTTGTCTTCAATGTTTAGTCGCTCAGTTGAAAGTGAATTGCAACGTATAAAATAAATTATGCTGTTGAATAACGCCATGATTTTAAAGTTGCAGTTTCCTTGTGTAAAAGGATACAATGGTCTGAGAAATCGGAAGGTGGAAACTTTTCCGACCTTACGACAGTTCTCAAATACCTGCCTACATTAAACTTTAGGAAATGAGCTAAGGAAGAAATATAAACAAACTGGGCATAGAGCCTATTAAATGTAAGAGTTTAGTTTGTTTGTTGATGGTAAATTTAAGAGATTTCGTTATAAATGCAGTCGTGTTTTACTCTGTCCCTTCTATGGAGTCAATGGCCCTTAATTAAAAAGCATCTTTGTCCCTTCTAAATAGAATCTCTGTACTTTCTATAGCGCCAGTGGCCCTTAATTAAAGAGGATCTCTGTCCCTTCTATGGAACCATAGCCCTTAACTAAAGAGGATCTCTGTTCCTTCTAAATAGAATCTCTGTACTTTCTGTGGAGACAATGGCCCTTAATTAAAGAAGATCTCTGTCTCTTCTGAAAAGCATCCCTGTCCCTTCTAATTAGGATCTCTGTCCCTCCTGAAGACGATCTCTGTCCCTCCTGTAGACGATCTCTGTCCCTTCTTAAGACGATCTCTGTCCCTTCTAATGAGGATCTCTGTCCTTTCTATGGAGCCAATAGTCCTCAATTAAAGAGGATCTCTGTCCCTTCTAATGAGGATATCTGTACCTTCTATGGAGCCAATAGTCCTCAATTAAAGATGATCTCTGTCCCTTCTATGGAGCCAATGACCTTCAATTAAAGAAGATCTCTGTCTGTTCCATGAAGCCAATGGCCCTCAATTAAAGAGTATTTGTGTCCCTTCTATGGAGCCAATGGCCCTTACTAAAAGAGGATTTCTGTCCCTTCTATGGAACCAATGGCCCTTAATTAAAGAAGATCTCTGTCGCTTCTATAGAGCCAATGGCCCTTAATCAAAGAGGATCTCTGTCCCTTCTAAAGACGATCTCTATTCCGTCTATGCAGCCAATGGTCCTTAATTAAAGAGGATCACTGTACCTATTAAAGAGTATCTCTCTCCCTTCTATAGGCCATTTGCCCTTAATTAAAGAGGATTTCTGTTCCTTCTAAAGACGGTTTCTCTCCCTTCTAAAGACGATATCTGCCCTTTCTTTGGAGCCAATGACGCTTAATTAAAGAGGATCACTCTCACTATTAAAGAGGATCCCTGTCCCTTCTATGGAGCCAATTGCCCTTTATTAAAGAGAAACTCTGTCTCTTCTACAGACGATCTCTGTCCCTTCTTCGGAGCCAATGGCGCTTAATTAAAGAGAATTTCTGTTTCTTCGAAAAAGGGTATCTGTCCCTTCTATGGAGCCAATGGCCCTTAATTAAAGAAGATCACTGTATCTATTAAAGTGGATCTCTGTCTCTTCTATGGAGCCATTGGCATTTAATTTAAGAGGATAACTCCCTATTAAAGAGGATCTCTGTCCCTTCTATGCTGCCATTGGCTCTTAATTAAAGAGGATAACTCCCTATTAAAGAGGATCTCTGTCCCTTCTATGGAGCCAATGGCCCTTAATTAAAGGGGATCTCTGTTCCTTCTAAAGAGGATTTCTGCCCCTTCTGAAAACGATCTCTGTCCCTTCTATGGAGTCAATGGCCCTTAATTAAAGTGGATCAACTACTTGTATACCATATACTTGCCTATGGTGGTCATTAAACTACGAAATAAGAGAAAACTGATTCTACAACATGAGAAATTTAATTTTATAATTTCAAAAACGTTCTACGTAATTAACAAGGAGATACACAAAAGTGAAATGCATTAATGCAGTTTCTCCTAATTAATACGTATTTGGTAACTCACGATTGGCAAATATTTTTGCTTGGTAATAGACTAAATGACCCGTGTCGAAATCTTAAGTGAAGAAGACAATAAGGTTTGTATACAAGGAGGAGGCTCTCTCCCAGCGGCAACGTATTATTAATATAACTTCCGAATCATGTCAGCAGCACTCGAACTTGGGACACTGCTAGCCATGACTCGTGGGCACTAACCTGTAGGATTACCACAAACTTTTGCTTCATGTTGACGTTAGGAGAAGAAATACAGGTGTGTCCTGGACGAAAACTATTAATAAGAAATCGTTTGTAAATCAGTGTAAAACGTGGAAAACATAGGTACTAAAAATGCTGTTTGCTGTAGCAGAAACAGGAACTTACCAAGTTTTGTTGGGCATCAATAAAATAACATGTGCACCCTTAGTGGCGCGACTGATATCCAAAGGGTATTCGACCTGCCGCCATGTATTTTCGTTTTCTAGCTCCTGCAAAGTGACATTTTCACAAGCAGCGATGATCCTCCGACGCAAATCCGCTAAACCGTTTGCTGTAGTTTGTTGGACAATATGTTCGATACAACCCCCCCCTTTCCCAAGAGAAATCAAAAGGTGTAAAATCCGGGGAACCGGGAAGCTATAGCGCTCGGGTCTGCAACGTGCGATCCGAAGTCAGGGTAAACATTCGTCCGAATGAGTCCTGACATGTGTTGCGTAATAGGGGGAGGGGGAAGAATCGAGCTTGTTGGGGAAAGAACCCGTCTGCTATCTGCGGTATGGCAAACATTTTCAGCGTATCCAAGTAAGCATCTCCAGTGGCAGGCCTTTCAATGAAATACACTGAAGAGCAGTTCAATTAGAGACACCTGGCGTTATGCAAATGTGGCGCTGTGGGCGGCCCTGTAAACGGAAACGACATGATGTATGCAGCGATCCGACAATATAAGGAGTGATGCGACGGGAATCAGTAAGAGTCGGACGCAGTATGGGTAAGACGAAGGATCTAAGCGCATTTGATTGTGGGCAAATTGTCAGGGCCCGACGAATGGGTCACTCCATCTCGCAAGTCGTGCAAGTACTGAGATTTTCACGAGTCACTGTTTCACGGGTGCACTTTGAGTACATCGAATCCGGTAAAACCATCCCTGCAAGGGCCAACTGCCGTGGACAACAGCGTTTGAATGAGCGGGGTCATCGTCGGCTAGTTCGCATTGTAACAGCTGATCGACGGGCCACAGTGCAAGAAATCACTCGGCAATTTAACGCTGGTGCACAAAAACGTGCAAGCAGCCACACCATCCACAACCATCTCCTCGCCATGGGGTACAGAAACCATCGTCCCACCATGGAACCGCTGCTGACCGCACATCACAGGGTGCAAAGATTAGCATGGGCGCGGGAACATCGCCACTGGACCTTAGACATGTGGAAAAATGTTGCCCGGACTGATGAGTCCAGATTCACGTTGGTACATGCGCATGGCAGGATATGAGTACGGCGCAAACCACATGAAGCGATGGATCATTCTTGCCAGCAGGGTACTATTCAAGCTGGTGGGGATGGCATTCTCTTTTGGGAACGGTTTACGTGGACTGAAATGGTACCCCTGGTACGTGTGACATCGTCCCTCACAGGTCAACGTTACCGGGATATCCTGGACGACCATTTGCTCCTGTTTGTGCGTCTTCAACATCCCACTGGGGCCTCATCCTGCAACAAGACAAAGCACCGTGTCATCGCTCCCGAATTGTATTCGAATGGTTGGATGAACACTCAACCGACGTGGCCTCGCTTCCTTGGCCATCTAGGTCACATGACCTCCATCCGATCGAGCACATCTGTGATGCCATCGAGAGAGATGTTCGAGGCTCTGACCCCCTCCATCAAATCTTCGTGAACTGTTGGAGCTTGTTCAGGGGTCGTGGATCTGCATGGCTTCCCAACGCTTCCGGTGTCTTGTCGAGTCCATGCCGAGACGAATCGCCGCCGTCATCAGGACGAAAGGTGGTGCTACACGTTACTAGACAGGTATCTCTAATTCAATTGCTCTTCAGTGTAGAACGGGCAATAATTTCATGCACACCGAAGCCACACCAAACGTTCTCTTTAGGGGTATCTCGTTTCAGATCTCTCACTGCTCGCGGATTCATAGATCCCCAAATCCTATAGGTGTGTCTGTTGACCGTCCGTCAGACGTGAAATGTGAACTCGTCGCTGAAAATCACTTTCTGAAGAAAGCCATCGTCGTTATCAATCTCTTTAGGGCTATCTCGTTTCAGATCTTTCACTGCGTGCGGATTCATAGATACCCATATCCTATAGGTGTGCCTGTTGACCGTCCGTCAGACGTGAAATGTGGACTCGTCGCTGGAAATCACTTTCTGAAGAAAGCCATCGTCGTTATCAATCTCTTTAGGGCTATCTCGTTTCAGATCTCTCACTGCGTGCGGATTCATAGAAACCCATATCCTATAGGTGTGCCTGTTGACCGTCCGTCAGACGTGAAATGTGGACTCGTCGCTGAAAATCACTTTCTGAAGAAAGCCATCGTCGTTATCAATCTCTTTAGGGCTATCTCGTTTCAGATCTCTCGATGCGTCCGGATTCATAGATACCCATATCCTATAGGTGTGCCTGTTGACCGTCCGTCAGAGATGAAATGTGGACTCGTCGCTGAAAATCACTTTCTGAAGAAAGCCATCGTCGTTATCAATCTCTTTAGGGATATCTCGTTTCAGATCTCTCACTGCGTGCGGATTCATAGATCCCCATATCCTATAGGTGTGTCTGTTGACCGTCCGTCAGACGTAAAATGTGAACTCGTCGCTGAAAATCACTTTCTGAAGAAAGCCATCGTCGTTATCAATCTCTTTAGGGCTATCTCGTTTCAGATCTTTCACTGCGTGCGGATTCATAGATACCCATATCCTATAGGTGTGCCTGTTGACCGTCCGTCAGACGTGAAATGTGGACTCGTCGCTGAAAATCACTTTCTGAAGAAAGCCATCGTCGTTATCAATCTCTTTAGGGCTATCTCGTTTCAGATCTCTCGCTGCGTGCGGATTCATAGATACCCATATCCTATAGGTGTGTCTGTTGACCGTCCGTCAGACGTGAAATGTGGACTCGTCGCTAAATATCACTTTCTGAAGAAAGCCATCGTCGTTATCAATCTCTTTAGGGCTATCTCGTTTCAGATCTCTCGCTGCGTGCGGATTCATAGATACCCATGTCCTATAGGTGTGCCTGTTGACTGTCCGTCAGACGTGAAATGTGGACTCGTCGCTGAAAATCACTTTCTGAAGAAAGCCATCGTCGTTATCAATCTCGTTAGGGCTATCTCGTTTCAGATCTCTCGCTGCGTCCGGATTCATAGATACCCATATCCTATAGGTGTGCCTGTTGACCGTCCGTCAGACGTGAAATGTGGACTCGTCGCTGAAAATCACTTTCTGAAGAAAGCCATCGTCGTTATCAATCTCTTTAGGGATATCTCGTTTCAGATCTCTCACTGCGTGCGGATTCATAGATCCCCATATCCTATAGGTGTGTCTGTTGACCGTCCGTCAGACGTAAAATGTGAACTCGTCGCTGAAAATCACTTTCTGAAGAAAGCCATCGTCGTTATCAATCTCTTTAGGGCTATCTCGTTTCAGATCTTTCACTGCGTGCGGATTCATAGATACCCATATCCTATAGGTGTGCCTGTTGACCGTCCGTCAGACGTGAAATGTGGACTCGTCGCTGAAAATCACTTTCAGAAGAAAGCCATCGTCGTTATCAATCTCTTTAGGGCTATCTCGTTTTAGATCTCTCACTGCGTGCGGATTCATAGATACCCATATCCTATAGGTGTGCCTGTTGACCGTCCGTCAGACGTGAAATGTGGACTCGTCGCTGAAAATCACTTTCTGAAGAAAGCCATCGTCGTTATCAATCTCTTTAGGGCTATCTCGTTTCAGATCTCTCGCTGTGTGCGGATTCATAGATACCCATATCCTATAGGTGTGCCTGTTGACCGTCCGTCAGACGTGAAATGTGAACTCGTCGCTGAAAATCACTTTCTGAAGAAAGCCATCGTCGTTACAATGTTTGACAACATTTTGGAAGCAAACTGGTATCTCAAGGGCATGCCATTTTGCTTTCATTTTTGCAGTAACTGAATTTTGTACGCACGAAGACATAACTTCTTTTGAAGAATGTCGGGGAGTGTCGACCTTGGGATCCTCAATTCACGACTGGCAAGACGAACTACTTCGTTGTGGCTGCAGTGGAATGCTTCACGAATGAGCTCCACTTGTACTTCAGACACGTGCGTCACACGTGCCTTTTGCTTTTCAAGTTAGCCGGTTTCGAGCAACTTTTTGTGTCAAGCTGTTTCTGTGTGTCTCTCGAGTGCTTCCATTTCATAGATTTGCCGGAATTTCCTCTGCACGATCAGTGGAAACTTAAACTTTGCAAGCCAGCATAGGCGCCGACCTAAAATATTATTCGGGGTTCCGGAAATTTTTATTCGAATTACCCATGTATTTTTCAAAGTATTTATGTCCAATTTAAATTTCATTCAGTCAGATTATCTGGCACAATAAGACGCCTGAAATGCTAAATGAAGAAAATTATAGTTAATTACAGAATTATTTTTTCTCTAGATAATTATTTACACTGGCGGAAAATGAAAAAAGAACACCAAGAAGGAATTGGCGGACGATCATGAAATTTACATATGTTAATGGGGTCGAGATTACGTAGGTGTCATGTTAATTTTAAGACCGAACGGTGAGCGCTTACGCCACAGCACGGCATAATATGCAAATTATCGTCGGTGGTATTTAAGGAGTACGGCAAAGTGAATGTAATCAGTCGTCGGCGTACGGACACGTGCGAAGACCCTGAAGAAGCTGGAATGCCTGGACATGGAAGACGTGTACGATTTCAACAATTATCGGACTTTGAGCGAGGTTGTATAGTCGGACTCTGCGAAGCCGGGAGGTCGTATCGTCGTATTGCGGAGCGAATTGGACGGGAAGTATCGGTGGTGGTACGATGGTGGCGTAGATGGTCCGAGGAACATTCCCACACGAGAAGACGTGGAACCGGGAGTCACAGACGGACTGATGAGTGGACCCATCGACGCATAAGAAGAGCGGTGTTGTCAAGCAGAACATCCACTGCGACGCAAATCGGAGCGGCCGTTGCACCTGAGGTGACTGTGCGAACAATCCGCAACCGTCTACTGGATGCAGGACTACGTGCACGTATGCCTCTGGCATGTGTACCTCTGACTCCAGCCCACCGTCAGGAATGCCTGCAGTGGTGTCGCCAACGTCTACACTCGAGAACGCAATGGCGATCTGTCGTCTTCAGCGATGAAAGAAGATTCTGCTTGGAAGCCTCCGATGGCCGTATGCGTGTTCGCAGACGCACAGGGGAGCGTCTCCACCCTTCTTGCATCCACCAGCGACACACCGGGCCTACACCTGGTCTTCTGGTGTGGGGGCGATCAGCTATCACTCCCGTACACAACTAGTTTTTGTACCGGGTGCGTTAAACATCACCTCCTACATCAACAACATCATTCAGCCCGTTGTTGTGCCATTTGTAAGGTCGGTCCATCGTGGTGTTTTCCAGCAAGATAACGCACGCCCACACACGGCACGTGCAACGCAACATGAACTTCAGGGTGTGAGACAACTTCCATGGCCTGCACGTTCACCGGATTTGTCCCTCATTGAGCACGTGTGGGATTTTATGGGACAACGACTTATCCAGTCTCCACGGCCGGCTACGACCATCCCCGATTTACGCGTCCAGGTTGAGGATGCTTGGAACTCAATACCCCAAACTTACATCCAACATCTGTGCGACAGACTCCATGCCAGAATTGCACAGTGTAACGCAGTTCATGGTGGTTCAACATCGTACTAACCATGTTACATGTAAATGTCATTTTTCAGTTTACCAGCAAATACAGCTGTATTTTGCCATAATGTTTTGATCACGTTATCCTCTGTATTCCGTTATTATGCTGTATAAATTTCGCTGGTATTCGACGTCTCCTTCTAGGTGCTCTTTTTCACTTTCCGCCACTGTATTTCATTTATTTTGCTTTTGTAGGCGTGACATTATTATATACAATACACAGATACTGTGTGAATTTCCAACTCAATTGTATTATAAAAGTAACAAAGACATGTAAAATGTATTGTAAATTTTTTTTTTACCAATTTTAAAAATGACAACAATTTTTTTCTTCAAATGATTTCTGAGTTAAAATAGGAGGTTAGAAGGGAGAAGACATGGCATCAGCCGCACGCCCTGCGTTTTTCGTGGGATCTACATCGCATCAGCTGTGTATGCCCAGTATGCCCAACTTGGGCTGCTTCTGTACTTTTCTATGGAGAAATCGTTGACTTTGAAGAGGTTTTAGAAGCACTTGTGCAGCATGTACAGTCAGGAAAAAATGAGAAAGAAATATGCATGCACATAACTAAACATTTCCAAAGAGTTACAGAACTACTGTTTAGTATTTTCTAAAAAAATTAAACAAAATTATGCTTCGTCGACCGGAATTGCATATTGCGGATCAACCAATCACGGCCTTGCTAAAGCTTTGGGAGCCTTGTTGGTCTTCAGGGACTGCTGCAGAGAGTAAGAGACGGCCGCTATCAATCTGTGCTCCACCACAGGTCTTCACTAAGTGAGGTCACGTCACTGAACCCTCCCCAAGAAACTAGATGATCAGATTTAGCTTCACCAGCGGCTGCTGTGGCCATCTTCTCTCTCTCTTCTGACCTCCTTGGTTCCCGACTGCCAGAACGTAGTGTGGGTCAACTGACTGTACAACATATTTCCGCCGTTATCACTATGACCTCGAATAGGTTCCAGTCTCCGAATGTAGAGCTAGACTTTTATATTTTGTGGGAACCCAGACAAACCGAAGAATTTTCTTTTATAAAGGAGGCAGTTTTAAATGCTCCTAATTAACAACGGTACTTGAAGTATTGTCTGTCGCGTCAAATTTGATGAGCACGAACAAACACTAATTCTTTTTTGAGGCACAATAAACAGTCTGAGGGGTTAATTTCTATACACACTTTCTATATATAGTAAACGGGGAATGAATAAGGAATAACTTGAGGAATTGATAAGGAAAAACAAAATTTATGCACATATGCGTACGTGTATTTTTCTCACGAAATACGAGCAAAAATATTAGGGGTTCGAGGAACCGACAATAAAATCATTGGGGAATCAAGAAGTGTCTCGAACCCACGAAATCGGCGCCTATGCAAGCCAGTAAAAACACTACCCTTTCTGCTGCACCATGAACGCCATTTCAATAACGACTGACTCACAACGTACGTAATCATGAAATGGAAGTACAGTTTCAACAGCAAATTTAGAAGTAGAAATACAGCTGCGCAGGGAAAAAGCAGCGCCATCTATCCCCAACGAGTCTCGCCATATGCCGCTAAATATACTTAGTAAGCTCCATTTTCTGCCACCGCCAAGAGTATTTTTATATCTATGGTTTGCACTGATTTACAACGATAAATATTGGTAGCTTTCGTCCCAAACACCTTGTATTTTCTAACAAAACGAATTCTTTCATCATTGTGTATACCTAAGGATAATGGCCCTCGTTTCACAATGATATACACTGAAGAGCAATTGAATTAGAGATACCTGTCTAGTAACGTGTAGCACCACCTTTCGTCCTGATGACGGCGGCGATTCGTCTCGGCATGGACTCGACAAGACACCGGAAGCGTTGGGAAGCCATACGGATCCACTACCCCTGAACAAGCTCCCATAGTTCACGAAGATTTCAGGGAGAAGAGTCAGAACCTCGAGCATCTCTCTCGATAGCATCTCAGATGTGCTCGATGGGATTGAGGTCAGGTGACCAAGCTGGCAAAGGAAGCGAGGTCACGTCGGTGGAGTGTTCATCCAACCTTTCGGATACAATTCGGGAGCGATGGCACGGTGCATTGTCTTCTTGCAGGATGAGGTCCCCAGTGGGATGTGGAAGACGCACAAACGGGAGCAAATGGTCGTCCAGGATATCCCGGTAACGTTGAACTGTGAGGGACGATGTCATACGTACGAATGTCCCATTTCAGTACAAGTAAGCAGTCCCCAGACGAGAATACTATCCCCACCAGCTCGAAAAGTACCCTGCTGGCAAGAAGAATCCATCGCTTCATGTGGTTTGCGCCGTACCCGTATCCTGCCATCATCCGCATGTACCAACGTGAACCTCGACTCATCAGTCCAGGCAACATTTTTCCACATGTCTAGGGTCCAGTGGCGATGTTCCCGCGCCCATGCTAATCTTTGCACCCTGTGATGTGCGGTCATCAGCGGTACCCTCGTTGGACGATGCCTTCTGTGCCCCATAGCGAGGAGATGGTTCTGAATGCTGTGGCTGCTTGCGCGTTTGTGTGCACCAGCGTTAAATTGCCGAGTGATTTATAGCACTGTGGCCCGTCTATCCGCTGTTACAATGCGAGCTAGCCGACAATGACCCCGCTCATCCACACACTGTTGTCCACGGCTAATGGCCCTTGCAGGAATGGTTTTACCGGATTCGTTGTACTCTAGGTGCACCCGTGACACAGTGGCTCGTGAAAATCCCAGTGCCTGCACGACTTCCGTGATGGAGTGACCCATTCACCGGGCCCCGACAATTTTCCCACCATCAAATGAGCTTAGATCCTTCGTCTTACCCGTACTGCGTTCGAATCTTACTGATTCCCGTCGCATCACTCCTTATATTGTCGGATCGCTGCATACGTCATGTCGTTTCCGTTTACAGGGCCGCCCACAGCGCCAAATTTGCATAACGCCAGCTGTTTCTAATTCAGTTGCTCTTCAGTGTACTGTATCTATGCAATGCTTTCCAAAAAACTCCTGAATGTAATAATGGATGCATCCAAAGCAATCAGAAAAATTAAAAACCACTGGCCATACATCTCGCTGAAGAAAATTAATCCATTTTTTTTTATATGAACATGGTACGATGAATAAAAATAAATATGTACAATAAATACACAGTTCTATTTGTCACAAAATAACAGTAATGCCGACATGGTGTCTTCCATGGAAATACACAAATCCATTTTGTCACTGACAATCTAAACCAGGAAGAAAGTATTTCACGGGTTGGGTTTTCGGATGAGTAACACTCAAGAGCTTTTTTGACACACATTGCAGGTTGAAGAAGAAAGATGACACCGCACCAAATATTCCGCTGTAATGAGCACGGCTTTTGCGTCCTTTCCGACACGAAACAAATATTTCAAAGCAGATCTTCATAAAACCTAAAAAAATCAGCTAAAAAAGATATGCTTACATCACCTGGAGGAAAACTTGCATAATTTGAAATAAGTAATGTCACCGTGTTATTATTGACTGTGAAAAGTAAATGCTACAAAAAAAGCCGGCATTTCTACAATCGATAAAATCAGCACCAATAGAAATAGCTAATTAATCCCACTAGCCGCTGTAAAATGTGTTACGAAATCAAACAAATTGTACATAAAAAAACATAAAACGTTTTTCATGGCAGAATATATCAGAGGCAAAAGTAAATTTTCAATTTACTTTTGCCTCTGATATCTTCTGCGATGAAAAATGTTTTATATTTTTATAATCTGTATCCTGAAATTGTTTCCAAATTGAATAATTTCAGGATGCAGAGTATAATGAGATAAAACTTAACGCGCCCTAGCGGAAAACATGTGAGATACTTAAAGGAGAAATTGTATGCAAAGTATTCTTCAATATGAAAAGTATCCAAACAAAAATGGAGTTTTGATGACCAAATCTTCACTAATGGGAAAGTAGAAAATTTGTAAAAATAATTCTTCATAGCAAAAGCTGCGCTAAGCAACAAATGTTGTTTTTGTTTTTTTTTATTGAGGGTTTAACGACCACCGTGAGCAACTCAATGGGCTATAAGCAGTCGTCTATCCCTAATGTAGGGCCACTGGCTCCCGGGAAGGGCGAAAGCCAGTGCCGTAAGACAAACACAACATCCATGCCTCACCGGGATTCGAACCCCGGACCTTTCACGGACGAATGGCAATAAGCCAGCGCTTAGACCACTGCGCCAATGGGGCGGCAAAGAATTTTTCAAATACATCTCCTTGCAGCAGAGATAGCGAGGAAATCTTTCGTACGTTTATGCCCCCTAGAGATAAAACTGTACATTATATAAAAAGGGTATTATTTCCAATATTCACTATAGCGAATAGTATGCATTAAAGTAACAATTATTCAATAGTAATCTTAGAAGTGGAGATACAGTTGCAAATAGAAATACACATTAACACCACCTAGTGTCAGAAATGCGAATCACAGACAACTCGCAAAATGTTCCACAACGTAAATGAAACTTAGTTTTGAAATATTTTTTAAATCAGGCATTTAGAAGCAGAGATATCGCGAAAAAGAGACTGAACATTTGCGCCCCCTAGAGAGAAAATTGCACATTATTTGAGGTAGGAACGTCGCATAAAATGCTCCCTATTAAGTAATATCGGACAGATCACTGGTTTTATCACTCGACTTTTCAGACGCGTAGACATTGTTGCAAATGTGCTGTAAACGGAAAAGTGACTTGTGTCATTCAGTGGTAAACCTACGCGTTAAGAAAAAACTTGAAATTACATGCAAAGCATCCCGCACGAGATTTTCTGTCTGACAAGGAAGAGTTTTTAAAATAGGACTGTTAGAAGCAGAGATATCGAAAAAAAAAACAATGAATATATATCTACGCAAGGAAAATATATCTACGTATTGGAAAACTGAGCATTATTATAAACACAAAATATACGCAAACGGTTTCCGTGTTAATCGGTATCTAAATGCAAAGAAGTATTTTCAATCATCAAAGGCACGAATACATTTTCAGTCATCAAAGAAACATCATCAGTTCATCAAAAAATATTATGCAGACTTTCACCATGAGGAGGCACAAATGTACGTTTCTATATATTTACACAATTACATAATTGCATTGCTCAAATTTTTTACGCTTGTACAATTCATATTTGGAAAACTGTCTTTGCTTTCCCGGTTGTTACCAGGGAAACATTTCACGGATTTGTGAAGTTTTTAGGTCACGTGTTTGATTCCCGTCAAGTGGCGTATATTTTGCTTTTTGTGTGCTTATGGTTCGATTAAGTCATGGAATGTGTGATTTCCCAAAACGTACTAAAACTTTTTCTTAAAGCTGTGTAAGGTTATGTAGTGATGCGAAAATTGGGTCTAAATTAATCACTATTAAAATGGGGGACGGACTTAATAGGCGTGGTTAAATTATGTTGATAATTAAATTAAATATTTAGCCTATTGCAAATTAAATTGGAAAACTAACTCGTTTTAATTGGGGAAGTCGTGTAATTCTCTTTGTCCGAGTGTGAACAAAGGAATGAGTGGATCATCTCTGGGGGTCTGTTAGCAACAGCGGGACCACCCAGACTGCAATTGAGAGGCACTCAACTCAGACTCTCATAAATACAGTTTCAAGTGTGCCATTAGTGCCGAAAATCGGTAGGAAACACTGGAAATTACGATTATGAGGGGGCGAGGGTCAAAAACGGCACCATTCTCGCAAGGGCAATGACGCTCAGTGCGAAAAGCATGAGAGAAATCTCGAGTGTCTAGTGAAGAGATGCATATGAGGCCCACGTGACAGAAAATAGCTGAAAAGTAGGAAAGGAAGAAAACAGTTAGTTATCTCTGTACTCTGCCTGAGGACAGACGGAGAGAAACTCTCGAGGAATGGACTCGGGACGCCGTTGTAAGTCGGACCGAGAGATTGCTGCGAGGAGAATACGCTATATGGCTTTACGCAGCAGTCAGCCGTAATGAGCCTGCTATGTGTGAAACCTGATGTCCGACGCTTACCTAGGATAGCACGGTGCTTTAAGTGCAGAGTAAGCCGTTTGGTACGATAGTAAAGAGAGAGCTTAAAAATAATTAGGCGGCCGGTTAAAAAACCCCAAATATGCTAAAATGAGAATGCCAACTAACAAGCATTGGAAAAACATGACTAGCGAACCAGCCTTCCCAAAATGCCGTTTCTATTCCAACTGTGGAGGTCGCCGACCTTTCAACGTAAACATTGCTTCCTTGTAGTCGACAGAGTTCCTTCACGGAGTTCACAAAAGATACCCCTGTCCATTCTACAGCCCCCCCCCTGCATGCCGGGCGAAAAGGAGTCAGCGCTGATTGTCATCTTTCACCCTCCCACGAGCAGTGGGGAGAAAAACGGAGAAATACTCTCTCTGCTGCATCGCAGAAAGGAAGTGTGTAAAAGCAAGAAATCAGTGGACGCTCTGTGACACTCAGGTGAAAAACAAACCATCATCCACTACTGTTACAGAGGCGCATGTGTGTGCGTAAGGGATACAGAATAGTAATCTTCCTTAAGCTGGATTATAAAATCAACAGTCAACAGTACGTGAGTACCTTTTGTTTTTGTCTATTGTTATCTTGTAACTGAGAGGAGGAACTGAGAACTTAAACTAACACCAGACTCTAAATTAGAACTTTGATACGCCCTTTGTGAGGCGGAAGTCTTATTCCTAAATCATTAGGCAAATGATATTAGCTCCCATAGGGAGCGAAACATGTGTTTGTATCACCGTGGGCAATGCCCCGGGATAGAGTTTCCTCCTACAATAAAGCTGTTTAATTGTTAATCTTGCTCTATTCGTTCCATGGGCTCTGGTGTTGTGGATTATTCCTTATATAAAATTCCTGTGTTTCAGCAAACCTCATGTTCTCGCCAATTTATAGCAGCTCCCGAACTAAAAAAACCTACGTTCACGTTCAGATTAAATGATCGACAGCGGTGGGATAATGACCCACTGTCTAATAAAATGGTAGAACGGCACGTTCGTATCAATAGCTTAACACTTGGAATTATATCTTAATATTTGGAATTGTATCTGCGCTTCTAAAGGTACGATTTAAAATATTCTTGCTTGTGCTTCCTGCTGTCGTGACTGCAATTTTTCGCGACTCTTTCTGATTTGTCCATTACACTGAGAAAGCTAATATCACTTATTTCCTTTTACTTAGGGAGACTTTCATCCAGCAGTAGATTGAGAACGGTTGGTGGTGATAATGGTCATTGATAACATTGGTCAACAGTAATTTTATTGCCGACAATATTTCAGCGGTTTTAGGCTGACTTTGTGGCGCTCATTACGAATATGGCATCGGTTTTGCTAGATTGGCTCTACTTTTTGAGATACTGGAGGCTCCATTGAAAAACGTAAGATATGCAAAAAATGTAATGGTGAGGCGTAACGTACCCACAAATCACATTGAAACTGTCTCAAATCATACGGAAGTATTCACATGAAATACTTAATGGCGTTGTGTTCAGTACAATAACACAAAAAAGAAGTAAGATGATTCAGATATTTTCAGTACAATAACCCCCAAAAAAATAAAATGATTCAGATATTTTCCGTACAATAATCCAAAAAAGGTTAGGTGATTCAGATATTCACAAAGAATGCGTAGAAAAACGCTTTTTGCATAATTTTCTCTTACGTGGGTCATCAGGACAATCACTTTGGATGCTCCAGCAGTAGTCTGCCATCATGTCTCTCCTATCTGCCTTGATACCTTTCCTCCAACACCTCGATATCCTAATGGAACCTTTCCCCTTGTTTCTCACTGAAATCACCAAAATTATCCGAAAATCTGTCTAAGTGGCTATGAAGAAATCTTTATGATCATATTAGTACCTAAATTTTTAAAGTTAGCTAGCATGTTTTGCACCAATTCTTCATAATTGTCTGATTTGGGGTTACCCAAGAAGTTCTTGACAACTAAGCCAAAACTGCACCAAGCAGATGTTTCAACATAATTCATAAATTTGGTGAAATTTGAATCATTGATGAGTTTACGAATTTGAGGACAATCAAAGATCTCTGCCTTACGTTTTTCAGAACTCAGTCGCAGGAATGATCTGCAAATGTATTTGAAGCAATCTCTATCTTTGTCCAAGACCTTAACAAATTGCTTCATCAGTCCAAGCTTGATGCGGAGTGGTGGAAGAATGATTTTTTCTGTCAACCAATGGCTCGTTAATGATGTTAGCTGCGCTTACAGTCATGTTTTCCCTTGAAGGCCATGTCACTTTTTTCCAATGATCTTGCTTTGCCCTACTATCCCACAGGCAAATGAAACAAGTACTTTGTGCATCCACTTTGCTGCCCGAGCCAGAAGTTAACCATTTTTAGATCAACACAGATAAACCACTGGTGCTCATTATAGCAGAGCTTCTGCAAGACGTTTTTGATATTTTCATATTATCTTTAAGTTTTGTTGAGTGAGCAATCGGAAGAGATGCATAGAGGTTACCATTGTGCAATAAAACACATTTTAAGCTTCTGGTGGAGCTGTCTATAAAAAGCTAGTCAGTGTCTGGTCGATATTCCGGTGGTCCTATTTGGAGAATAAGTCTAGGAATGTTATTGCAGTTTCTTCATCTCGGCTGAAGTAAAGAAGAATATCCTCCTCTCTTGCTCTCTTGTCTGATAAGCTATTCTTTTAACTTCCGGCTTTAGACAGTTCTTTTCTTTTAGCCTGGATGCTAAAAGTTCAGATGCTTATTTTGACAGATTGAGTTCTCATATCAGATCATTCAGTTCTTTTTGAGAGAACTTCTGGGGTGCAGAAAAACTTCCTTCATATTCACTTCAACTGCTACCATTTGTAGTACACTCCAAGATCTGCATTTCTTTGACATCTGACAATGGAAGGTCAGGCAGTGAGGGAATAACAATCATCGTGGTGGTTTTTCGACTCTCCTCACATCATAGGCACACCAAAGTGTAAGCATTTTCTTTCTTTCTCCATTTTTTCACTGTCATAGGTTTTGCAAACCTTATGGGGAGCTCAAGACTTATCTTGGTTTCCAAACTTCAAATAATCAAGATATACACTGAAGAGCAATTGAATTAGAGATACCTGTCTAGTAACGTGTAGCACCATTTTTCGCCCTGATGACGGCGGCGATTCGTCTCGGCATGGACTCGACAAGACACCGGAAGCGTTGGGAAGCCATACGAATCCACGACCCCTGAACAAGCTCCACCAGTTCGCGAAGATTTGATGGAGGGGGTCAGAGCCTCGAATATCTCTCTCGGTGGAATCCCAGATGTGCTCGATCAGATGGAGGTCAGGTGACCTAGCTGGCCAAGGAAGCGAGGTCACGTCGGTGGAGTGTTCATCTAACCATTCGGATACAATTCGGGAGCGATGGCACGGTGCATTGTCTTGTTGCTGGATGAGTTCCCCAGTGGGATGTTGAAGACGCACAAATGGAAGCAAATGGTTCTCCAGGATATCCCGGTAACGTTAACCTGTGAGGGACGATGTCACACGTACCAGGGATCACCTTCAGTCCGCGTAAGCAGTCCCCAGACGAGAATGCCACCCCCACCAGCTTGAAGAGTACCCGGCTGGCAAGAAGGATCCATCGCTACATGTGGTTTGCGCCGTATTCGTATCCTGCCATCAGCATGTACCAACGTGAATCTCGACTCATCAGTCCAGGCAACATTTTTCCACGTGTCTAAGGTCCAGTGGCGATGTTCCCGCGCCCATGCTAATCTTTGCACCCTGTGATGTGCGGTCAGCAGCGATACCCTCGTAGGACGATGGCTTCTGTACCCCATATCGAGGAGATGGCTCTGGATGGTGTGGCTGCTTACACGTTTTTGTGTACCAGCGTTAAATTGCCGAGTGATGTCTTGCACTGTGGCCGTCTATCCGCTGTTATAATGCGAGCTAGCCAACGATGACCCCTCTGATCCACACGCTGTTGTCCACGGCAGTTGGCCTTTGCAGGGATGGTTTTACCAGATTCGATGTACTCACGGTACACCCGTGACACAGTGGCTCGTGAAAATCTCAGTGCCTGAACGACTTCCGTGATGGAGTGACCCATTTGTCGGGCCCCGACAATTTGTCCACGATCAAATGCGCTTAGATCCTTCTTCTTACGCATACTGCGTCCGACTCTTACTGAGTCCCGTCGCATCACTCCTTATATTGTTTGATTACTGCATACGTCATGTCATTTCCGTTTACAGAGATGCCTACAGCGCCATATTTGCATAACGCCAGCTGTCTCTAATTCAATTGCTCTTCAGTCTTACAAAGTCAGTGATGGTTTGCCTTTGTTTTTGCAGATTGTATTCGCCACAAATATAGCAAAATGCGTTAGGACTGTTTACGCAGCTTCTCTGTGAAGAACTCATATTTCTATGCTAAAGAAGAAAAAAATGAATATGATATCACATGCAAGAAATAATCTTTCAAAATAATGTAAAAGATAAAATCAAAGATAACATCAGATAAAACCACTGTTAAAGAGTAAAAATCCAGATTAAAAGCTGCTTCATATGTCAATAGCCATAGGTAGTTTTGTGGAATCAACATTTGAGGGGTATGCATTATCTCAAAAACTAGAGGCAATTCGGCAAAACTAATGTCATTTTTTAATTCAGCACCCCTCAAATTCCACAAATACGTTGAAAAATCTTCGGCACTAAAAATATATTTTTTTTTGTTGTTGACCAGTGAATGAGTAAATGTTGTTTCCGTTGCAAGTCTCATGTAATGGCACATCTTTAAAAACTAATGAATAATAACGACGCATCTTCGTAGGTCGTTCACAGACGGACAGACAAACGCAACTGCTCTGAGTTGCAAGACCATCTTCTTTCTATGAGAATTTCATAACAAAGAGATCTCTAAAAGATATTTCCATTAATCTTTAATTTACGTTCATTGTGAAAACTATCAATTTTAAAGAAGAGCAGTTTCTATTGGATTGAAGTTCCTTGAAATGATATATTGCATTTTCTATCCGTAAAAGAGCTTTTGGCTAAAGCGTTCTTGAATCACGGAAAATGTTTTGTGCTTAATCTCAGTGATTTAGCAGAAAAGGAGAGCGGGACTACATTAAATCAAAACAAAGTTGAGATTCCTCTTTCAGATCTAGCTGGGTTGGACTGAATTTCATGAATACATTTTATGCTGACTGGAGTTTGAATCCTTCAAATGCTAATGCAAGAAGGGGCAGATAACATGGCATTTTACCATTCAAAAACCCCCTTCTGAATTTCACATGGGTCCGCTTTCATTACGAAAGGAAATGAACTCATTCGAGATACATTGACGTCAAAGAGTTTCCAACTGACAGATAATGTGAAGGATTAAATTTCTTTAGTCATCTTCAATTAGTAGCACACTTACTTTTCCTTTACAACAAGATCGATGCGCATTTGGCCGTTGAAAGTTGTTGGGCAATGATTGGACAGAGAACGCCATGCAGTTCGAAACGTAGTTCTGCAGTGAGGAGCTTGTGGGAAGCGAAATGCGAGAGCGCGTGTTTGATGTTTTAAAGCACAAGCCTTGCTTTAGAAACATCCACGAATCATGAACAAAAAATGGAGTTAAAATAAAATTAAAATTGCGAAAGTTTGAAAAGAAACGAAAGGTTTAAAGTAAATGAACGTGTCAAAAATTGTATTTCGTTATAGCGTTTCCATAATTTCACTCTGCGTAATCTAATCAGAACGTTCAGATGCTTTTGGACAAAAGAACAGTGTGGATTCGTTTTATTTTTTGAACACGAAAACACAGAATGTTTAAAGTCAAACCTCATGTCAGCCATTTGTGTATTTAGACAGAGATTATTATGAATAAATATACAATGGATCCCGCTTAAGAAGTCTTCGTTGGGACGAAGCGATGAAAACTTCTTAAGCGGGAAAACTTCCTAAACGGGAGGTGTCTGCTTGGGTTTTGTAAGCTTTAGCGATTAAAAATGTTGTATAGATTAAATGAAGAAATTACATTTTAGTTAATTTTAAAGTAACAAAAGATTTCACAACCTACCCATTTAAACTTGAATATGAGGTTTGAAAGCTACATTTATTATGCTACAGGATTTCAAAAATACTGATCTAAAAGCGTTTGTTTCTTCCTTTTTTTCCGCTAGATTCACAAAGTACGTGTCCATTTCCCTCAAATTTCTCATTATGTCAGTTGGAACACTTTCGTGGCTTTCTATAAAGCGGCGAAAAGTTTCTAGTGCTTTACCAGCTTCAGCTGAAGTTGGAATTGGCCTGCACTCATTTTCTTGCGTTTCTGGTTCATCGTCCTCTTGCATTTCCAAAGTGAGAACATCTTTGTTAATGTTTTGCCACTATACCGTTGGGGGTTGTAACAGGTAAATTTAGTTCTTTTGCTATCTGCACCCTAGTTAAATGCGGGTTTTCATCAACTTTCGTAATAATGTTTCGTTTTTCAACCACAGATAAAGCTTTTCTTTTGATGCCTTTAGACGCCATATTTCTAGCTACGCATTTCAACAATAAAACTAAACGCTTAACTCCACGTATGCGAGGTGCAACATCTGAGCCTAACTCTGACAGAATGGATAACTTTCAGCAGGTGTTTCCTTTCCCAGCCTTTCCCCAGCCCCAAAGTTAAGGCGATTGTGATACAGAAAGGACAGGCGCAGAAGAAGTGGGGGGGAGTAAACATGACCCCCTGTGTTGACCGTGAGAAGCCAGCAGGGGGTTCCCTTGCTACATGTACGGGGAAACGTTTCCTACCAACTTTTTTGACATGTACTTGTCTGCTGCACGAGTTCCAAAATCGTATGTTCTTACTTGGAAACTTTTGACACTTACAACTTCTTAAGTGGGAAAACGTAAAACATCGATACTTCTTAAGTGGGAAAAATTAACATTAGCACTATGGAAAAAAAATTGGGACTCTAAAAATAAAACTTCTTAAGTGGAATCTACTGTATAAGGTGTTGAGAACGCATTTCTACGAAATATTAAGAAGAAATAAAAGGTTTAAGGTAAGTGAATGTTTAAAAAATTGTATTCCGTTATAGCGCTTCCATAATTTCATTCTGCTTAATCCAAGCAGCACGCTAAACGCGTTTGGGCTAAAGAAGGGGTGGGGAATCTGTGGCCTTTCAGGCCATTAAGTGCAGCCTGTTGAGTGAATCCAAATTTTACAGGACAAATCCGTTTTATTTTATTAATATGTTTTTGTTCGGCCTGTAATTCCCATATTTAAAATACTAAAGGGTAAAAGAAGATTCCACCAAATAATGCTCCCCGATTGGCGGCAACAATTTAAACGTTAGTAAGTCATAAAGTCTATTTTGACACCTGTTACGCTCATGATTTTGTTCTATGGCTCCTAAAGAACTACAAATGGAATTGATTGAGCTTTCAGAAGATGATATTTTAAAGTCCTTTATGACGCTAAGAAAGGTCCAGTTGAAATATGGCCTGTGTGCCCTTGAAGACTGTCATGGCTGCCTCTCCTTGTTCATGGTAAATAGGCTCCACATTTCGTAATTTAGGAGTCAGAGTGACTGAACATCAGTACACTGTGAAGACGGTATCTACTATACTGCTTCTCTTGCCCGCCTGGTTTAGTCTGGTACTCATCTGCCCTCTTGCTCTGAGACTTATTTGTTACTTAAGACCAGAGGTAGGTACATGACTCTCTTCGCCGAAAGTTTGTACATTGACGTTTCTAAGGACGTATGCTGGAATGATGACTTACTTGCACAAGTACATGCCCCATGGATTTGCTTATTTAACTTCTTTTGTCGTGCGAAGTACCGTATTGCGGGAGTTGATGACGGACCTCGTGCTTACTTATCACTTATTTGAGTATGTATTAGTCACCTATTAAGTGTCATTTTCTTTCTCAGTTTTGTTTCTCGCTGTAACCGAGCTTTAACGAGGATATATGTCACTCACCAGGATCGCTGTTGTCTTCGGGACTACCTATATATTAAGTGTGTGTGTTCTCCTAGCGCCAGTTCTTTTAATCTGATGACGCCTGTTGCGAAAGATCTTGTTTTGTACGTTTATATTCTATTTGTACGTTTTGGGTTGGTTTTCTACATGCTTAAACAGCTGCCTTTTTATTCTCATTGAAATATGCAAAAATGCAATAGAAAACCCACGCCTTCGGCAACATAGACGAAAAATGATTTCTTGCTTTTCAACTACTTATTGCTGCTAATCCACATTCTCCTACCTAATTCAAATCAAGACGCTCTTAAGGTCATAAACGGATACCCATCTAGAAGATCAGCTGAAACTGCGGATTTCCATGTTGCTGCTAAATATTCAAATGCTTTCCGACAGAAAGCAGCCAGAACAAAGTCATTAAAAGGTAAGTTAGCTGTAGAATTAACAATATTTTTTTTTCATTTTTTTTTTGAAGTTAGTTTATACATGGTAAGATTTTTATAAAATAATGTACATTTTGAAGTATATCTACATAATTGAAATTTCTTGAATACGGCCTTCCAACAAGAAAAGGTTTCCGACCTCTGGACTAAAGAACAGTGTGGAAGAGAACACGAAAACAGGATGTTTAAATCAAATCTCATATCAGCTATTTGGATATTTAGACAGAGGCTATTATGAAATGGAAATATAATATAAGTATTCGGAATGCATTTTTATTAGGCCTAATCAATCAGAAATATCCAATGCGAGAAAACCGTTATCTAAATGGTAAATATATTTCAAATACGTGGAAATAATACAAATAGACGATGTCATCTCTTTGTCCACGTTATTTTGAAAACAATGCATAGCAACTGAAAAACTGTTCTACCGACACCGCTGAGATCGAACCCCAGATCTCTCGATAACTACTCGAGTGCGTTCGCTTTACGCAACGGTGCTAATAATTCACAGCGCTATGTGTGGTTTATTGATCAGCATCTGACTACACAAATCCTTATTGATGGGCTCAGCAGCTGATGTGTCGCCATCTGGTGGCTTTCAACACAGCAAGCTATTTAATTACAGCTGATAAATCTAAAGGGCGATAGAAATGCACTCGGCTAGTTATCGAGAGATCTGGGGTTCGATACCAGCGGTGTCGGAACCCAATTTTTCAGCTGCTATGCGTTGCTTATAACATAACATGGACAGAGCGATGACATCGTCTATTTACCGTTATCTGAATTGGTTACTACGTACGAATTCCATTAAGTTTTTTGATGCTATGCGTCTTTCCCGACAGCAGGAAAATAAATCTTAAGTAAAAAATTTCGATGTAACGAAAATGGGTGACAGAAGTAGTCAAATAATTGTTGAGATCAAATTTTTGAATGCTGTCCCTTGAAGCGACACAACAACAGTTAAATTCAATGTTACTCAACAATAAATATTACTAAACTATTGCCGAACAACATTTCATCACGTTTCAGATGAACGTGACAATATCTATTACAAAAATGCATTTTCGTGCTACGCATCTTTCCGGACAGTACTAAAGTATGCGTGGTAACGAAATTTGGCTTCCTCTCGAGCCCCCGCGACCTTTAAGAGAATTACCTGCTATTAAGGAGAACTTTAAAAGGATGTATAACTCGATGGGGTGTAACTTGTAGATATTCTAGATCAAATGCCACCAATCCTCCCTCACTAACTCACTTGCGATTCAGCTTTTTTTTCTATGTCGAGGTCAGATTTTAGCTTGCGCATGCGCAGATGGACTTCCGTAGCTACATCACATCTCAATAGTTACTTACGTTCGTCTACATCTAAATAATAAATACTGCTTTAGAAAAAATAAACAGTCAAAATACTTGCTCTTGCGCAGCCATGTTTTAGTAAATATTTACTTTTATGACTTACATATCTTCTTTCATTAGTTTGACGAAAACAAGTTAGTAAAATCATGCAATGCATTGATTATGATACGCTTTCCAATATACCAGAAACCATTACTCAAGTTATTGCTCAAGTTATGAGGATAATGGCTGTGGAATAAATTTCGCTCCTATGCACTGACCTTTGACCCCATTTCGATGATATTCAACCGAACCGGTTCAGTGTATCTCCGGACATGATAAAGTTTTGTCGCAAGCGAAGCATTTTTACATAAATTATGACACATAAGGGCGATGAAATGGATCCCACTCCTATGTCCTGACCTTTGACCCCATTTCGTCCATTTTCAACAGGGTTTGTCCCCAGGTGGTTCCCTACCACATATTAAAATTTCATCGAAATCGAACCATTTTTACGAACGTTATGGCGTATAAGGGCAATGGAATGGATCTCGCTCTTATGTCCTGACCTTTGATCCCATTTTTGCCCATTTTCAATAGGGTTCGTTCCCAGGTGGTCCCCTACCACATACTAAAATTTCATCGAAATCGAAAAATGTTTCCCTAAATTATGAAGCGTAAGTGCGATGGAATGGATCACGCTCCTGTGTCCTGACCTTTCACTTCACTTCGTCCATTCTCAATAGGGTTTGTCCCCAGGTGATCCCCTATTATGTACTGAAATTTCATCGAAATCCAACCATTTGTACTCAAGTTATGACGCATAAAGGCAATGGAATGGATCCCGCTGCTATGTCCTGACCTTTGACCCCATTTCACCCATTTTCAATAGGGTTCGTCCCCAGCTGATCCTCTATCATATACTGAAACTTCATCGAAATCGAGCCATTTTTACGAGAGTTATGGTGCGGACAGACGGATGGACAAAGCTGGAGCATATATGCTTCTTCAACGTACGGTTGGAAAGCGTAAATAACATTCATTAATCCACCTGCCTAAGTTCCGTTTAATGTCGGGAATTAGTAAAATTTGTTGTTTTCTGTTATGATTTAGTTCTACTTAGTATGTACCGGACAATTGCGCAGTGTGTGCGTGAGTGACGCGAATAAATACAATATGTTGTACGTAAATAAATATATACTCTCGAATCATTCGCTTTATTTCCCACCCATAATGATCTTGGCACAAAAAACACGCAAAACATAAATCTTATATACATGTATAAAACACAAAACGTCTGTTTATCTGAAGCAGCAAATACTCTCGAATGCCGAACTGCGGCACCGTGAAATTTGCATAGCTTATTAATATTTGAATTTCCAGGTCACCGCAACTATTTTAAGATCTCTACGTTGTTCCATTTATGAATTAATTAATAAGCTAATCAATAAAGTCAGCCTCCTTTGCTACGTCATCGTTATCTGAAAGCACGTGACTGCATTCATCGCTCGGCACATCCACATGTGTTTCTATTCTTTGAGAACTGTGCATAAAAAAATGCAAAAACGAACTTTGCGAAATCATAACGAAAAGGGCTGAAATTTTTATCAACTCCATGAATTATTAATAAGAGGAGTCCCTCAAAATTTCACCGGAATCCGGTCAAAACTTTTTAAAATAGGCATGGAATTTTTAATTCATCGGTAAACATAAATATATGCGCAGAAACGGTTAATAAAGTATTGACGGCTAATTTAAAAAGTCGTTTACCGTGTCAGGCGAAATTTGGAAGTCCTGTTCCTATTAGCGATTTATGGTGTTCATTAAAATTTCAGCCAGTTTCATAAAATATTCGCAAAGATACGTTTTTAACGTTTTTATCCCAGAGATTCGCCCCTCAAAGACGTCTGAAACCGAAAGCACGTGACGCATTTGATGCTTTTCCCATGGACATCTGTATGTTGGAAAATCAAGAGCAAAGAATCCACCAAAATTATATATTATCACCGATGAAGGAGAAACCAAAAATGTTGGGTACGGCCAAGTGCTGAAATAATCACACTATGAATAAATAATTCGTAATGATCGAATTTGTGAAATCAGCTTTCTTCTGTCTTGCAAGCATCAGTTTTATCCCCGATTTTTTCAGTAATATATAATGGAATATGAAATTAATAAGCCTAAATCCCGGGCAAAGCCGGGTAGTAAAGGTAGTTATGTATAAGGGTACTCTCTGAGTTTTTATTTATTTATTTCATTGTATTGTATTGTATTTTGTTTTGTTTTGTTTCGTTTTATTTTATTTTATTTTATTTTAGAACAGAGGGAGTTGTTCGGCATTCAAGTTTGAATAAAATGCTGTGTGGCAGACTACACAATTATGTGAAAATGATGATCCGCCAAGATACTTTATCCGAATCGGGGAAAGAGACAGTCATAAGGTTTAGCAAACTGAAATACGAGCAAGGTCCTGGTGCCTTGACTATGCGAAACATGTCAAAAGGGAGATACGAACTTCTTACATAAGCTCACGGAGCTGTCTCAGGAGTGACACAGTGACAGACCTACGACGGCAGCACACAACAGATTTGCCTTCATGGATCCCCTTGTGCAAGAAAACGGGAAGATGACGTTGCGTCAGATCGGAGCCCGTGCAAAAATAGCTTTCTCTAGCATCTTTTACGTCGAATGAAAAAGGCTCCGCTAGATGTGTTCCCAAAAAACAATACCCGCGACAGAAAACTTTGCGAATGCAAGAAGAAATCGCAAATTCGGTACAGGGAATGTGTATATTCCTCCGCCTTAATGTTACGGGTGCTGATACGTGGGTTCCCCACTAGCCGGATGATGGCCATGGGGTGAAAGTTCGCATTATGGCCTGTGATAAAGAATATATGTTTATGTACATTCAGCTGAGAAGTCATACTGACGGCCTTTTGTGATACGCTTGCATTCTCAATATGGACTTCTTGGAGCAAACCAGACAAGACACCATTGATTTCTAAAAAGGTGGTATTCCTGTGCATGATGATGTCCTACCCCCTTTTAAGGCATAGAGTGACAGATAAATTCACTGATCTGGAAGAATGTACAATCTACATCTACTATGACATATACTTTATTTAATTTTAATTTTTAGTTGTCTTCCTCTATGTAAATTTCGAGCTCCTTTCTTTCTAGCGTTTCAAACTTAACGTTATGTTTTCTCACTCACTGAATTTTATGTTGGCAAGAAGTCAAGAGTGAATGTTTCTTGCATGTTTCAGTAGCTGAGAAATACATAAACTCTGGAGACACATTATTTTGGCCATCTCCTTCTTTGATGTCAACAACGCGTAGCCGATGAAAGAAGACACGAGCCGTGAGCTTGCTTGGAGGGTATATAAGGTGTGCTGTAGACATTCTGAAAACATATCACTCCTTGCTGTCATGGATAAAAGGAGCGATTTATCAGATTTGCAAAAAGGGATGATTATCGGCTTTCGGGCCAAGGGTGGCAGTATTTATGAAACAGCGCAGTTTGTGAACTGTTCGCGTGCTGCTGTATTTAAAGTGTACCGTGATTCGAGAAACGGCACCATTGCGAATAAGTGACGTGAAAACTGCCGAGCACCACGTGCCATTGATGTGAGAGGTGAACGTCGGCTGCGAAGGTGCGTAAGGGTAGATCGACACGATACAATGGAGCAACTCATTGGCTGAATGAACCAATGGGCTACCGGGAGTGTGTCTAAAACGACAGTTCAGCGAACCCTGCTGCGGCGTTTGGGGCTCCGATGCCGACGGATGGTCACCGCACCTATGATAACGAAGGTGCATCGGCAGAAAAGGCTTACATTTGCAGTATCGAAATTAGACCTCCGCTGATCGGTAAACGGATTGCCTTCTCCGATGAGTTACGTTTTCTGCTTCATCGAACGGATGGACGTTGGCGTATAAGACGCAAAACAACGGAGAACAAGCTCTCTTCAACCGCTGCTGGAAGAACACAGGTTGGTGGGGACAGCGTTAAGGTCTGGGGAATGTTTTCGTAGCATTCGCTGTGCCCATTCATCTCTGTGGAAGGCACTATGGACCGAAATCGTTATGAATCCATCCTTGCAGACCACGTATACTCATACATGCTGATTGTCTTCCCTAGGGCGGATGGGATCTTTCAGCACGACAATGAGATGTGTCACAAAGCTAGAAATGTTCGAGAGTGGTTGGAAGAGCACGATGAAGGCTTTAAAGTACTTCCCTTGCCCCCTAATTCCCTAGACTGAAACCCCGTTTTGCAGCTGTGGGACCGCCTTGATCGTGTTGTTCGTTCTATGGATCTTCCACCACGTACCCTCCAGCAGCTGTCAGATGCACTCAGCATGGCTCCACATACCAGTGAACATCTTCCAGCCCCTTATTGAGTCACACCCAGCCCGTCTAGCTGCTGTCCGCGCTGCACACGGCGGTTACTCTGGATATTAGCTGGTGGTCACAGTAATGTGACCCGACCGTGCATGATGTATGGAGCTAGCTGACAAAGATGGGTTTAGTTATTCGTAGGTTTTAAGCTGTAAGCGATAATTTTCATGCAGATGGCGTCTGTCGATCTGAGGTGTATATACGTATACACACACCAGATCGATAAGGTATTTTGTGTTAGAGTCTCGTCAAACTACTTTTGTGTTTACTAATCCACGTTAATTTTACTAAGTGACTATTGTTGTTATTGCAATAATTATCTAAAAGTCCTTGATTAGTGAAGTTTCTAGAGAGTTTCACCTGAATAAAAGACGAACTCTAAGTAACTCTTTCTTGGACTTTATTTGAGTGATTCATGTTTCACTTCAAGTGAGTGAGTGAGTAAGAACAAACTTTACAAGCTGCATGGACAAGTTTTAAACTTTGAGGAACACTACACAACAAACAAACATTTACAAACTTAAATGCACGCTGACAAAAAAACATTTTGAGAGTAATGTCAGTTAATGCTACACTACACATCTCAACTGAGCTAAGAGTGCGGGATGCTATTTCAGGCCGATTTGCTTAAAATGTAGTTAATATCTTCCTCTTTAATCCGGTATTTAATATGACAACTCATTTTTCCTTAATGTTTTTTCTCCTTAGTCCAGTTTAAGAGGCAATCACAAAATTGTTACCATGCAAGTATAATGACATTAGTAAAGCTGGTGTGGTGAGACTAGAGGTCTGTCTGCCCGGCTCAAGCCCTTGCGTTTAAGGCCCGGGTCGGCCCGTATCAAATATCAGGACACTTAGCCCATTACCGTAATGTGCCGTTTTGTATTGTTTTGCCTTTTTATTGTATTTCATTAAATTTTGAACATTAAATAATGAAATGAGATATTATTGAAAATATTTAGTTGAATGTAAGCCTAAAAATATCAACTAAACGTTGGCAATTAACGAAGAATACAACCTTTAAAGAGAGAGAGAGAGAGAGAGAGAGAGAGCAAAGGAAGATTAAGCATATTCAAAATCTCCCTTTCTCTGAACTAGCAAGTGGTAACACTACAAAAGTAAATCCCTATAGATTATAGAGATTCGGGATAGGAGAAACAATCGAAGTCTTCACACTCTCTCACACACACCACAGCAGACAACCCCCTTCTCCTACATGACACAACACACACTCTCGCGCGGGATCGAATCTTTTTGTTGTCAACAAGCCCCAAATTGTTTTTACCGAATCTTTTTGATTCATCAATTCTTCAATTGAAGAATTGATGAAATTAATAAAGAATTGATGAAATTTGATTAATGAAGAATTGATGAAATAGAATTGATGAAATTTGATTAATGAAGAATTGATGAAATTTGACTCATCAATTTGATTCATCATGAAGAATTGATGAATTTGATTCATCATGAATAATTGATGAAATTTGATTCATCAGTTGATTTATCATGAAGAATTGATGAAATGATGAAATTTGATGAAATTTGATTCATCAGTTGATTCATCATGAAGAATTGATGAAATGATGAAATTTTGATGAATTGATGAAATTGATGGATTGATGAAATTGATGAATTGATGAAATTTTGATGAATTGGTAAAATTGATGAATTGATGAAAAAAATTTCATGAAATTGATAAAATGATGAATTGATGAAATTGATGAAATTTGATTCATCATGAAGAATTGATGAAATGATGAAATTTGATGATATGATGAATTGATGAAATTCATGAAATTGATAAAATGATGAATTGATGAAATTGATGAAATTTGATTCATAATGATGAATTGATGAAATTTGATTCATCAATTTCATCATCAATTGATGAAATTTGATTCACCATGAACAATTCATGAAATTTAATTCATCAATTTCATGATTAATGAGGAATTGAGGAAATTTGATTCATCAATTTCATCAATTCTTTATTAATTTCTTCATCAATTGTTTTTACCGAATCTTTTTTGTTGTTAACAAGCCCCAAATTGTTTTTACCATATTAATACCTACACATGGTAAAAACACTGTTAGGGCCTCTTCTCGCCCCTGTGATTTCGCCCTGGGCTATGTCATGTAAATAAGTAAAGCCAGCAAAACAGTTAAACAGTCCATGAAATGGGAAACACGACTCTTTTCTTTCTTTACCATTGCGATAAACATAGTGGGTCGGCTTAAGTGTCTGGGGAAAAGCTTGACCCGACCCTTTGCTTTGTTCTCTAAATTAAAAATAGCCCAACCCGTCCCAGCCCGTGCAGACCTCTAGACAAGACATATTTATCGATTTCATCCATGTATGGGCTCTTTATGTGAACTGTCTGTGGAGTGTAATGTGATGACATGCGATAGAAGATCCCACGCCGCGTGTCCATAAATGCCAGTTAAAGCAGTCCATAGACTAACCGTACGTGAAATGTTAAATGCCAATACGGTACTTCAGTGGTTATCCTTAATAAAAGATACGAATTTTCTTCTTAAAAGACGCTTCGACTTGTAACTTCCGCTATCCCTTCCATATCAGGGAATCACCAGGCCCCTAGTTATTAAATTACGTCTTGATAGCTATAATAGTTTTTGAGCTATGGCAACAACAAACCACACAGATACCACCGTGAAAATAATTGAAATCATGTCCGTGGCAACCCAAGTGCACACTATATTATCAAAAGTATTCTGACACTACCAAATATTTGCATAAATGTAAAAAATAGTTGCGTAAGAAGATGTGCTGTGAGTGGAGAGCTACGTATTATGAAGCTGAGCTGTTCTGTCATGTTATCAGTAACTTTGAAGTGGGTAAGCAGCTCAGACACGAACTTTCCGAGTTCCAGCAACGTGGGCTGGTCATAGGATGTCATTTAAGTAACGTTTTCATTGATCGACTGTAAGTGTCATCGTGAAGAGGTGGAAGCAGGACGTGGCAACTACAGGAGAAAAACGTTCAAGAAAGTGCACAAACCGACGGAACGTGACAGAAGAGCAACTCCATACGAGTACACTGGCAGCTCCAAACTTGACCGTAAGAACAGTACACTGTGGTAAATAGCGTTCCCCCGACTGCTGCCATACCCACACACGGGCATCAGACTGATGGATCGTGTATCTGGATTCATCAGTCCATAGGACCCATTTCCATTGATCTACCGTCCAAGATAAATGTTCTTTACACCATGATAAACGACGAGTAGCATTCCGAGTAGAGATGAAAAGCTTATGAGCAGCCGCACGACCACAGTAACCCATGTAATGAAGTTCTCTGAGAATGGTACGTGTACATACCAAGGTTGCAGCATTTTTACTCACCTGTACACTGAGGTCTTGTGCAGTACTCCGTCGATTAGCTGTACCGACTCTCCTGAGGCTTCGATGACCTTAATCACTGATCTTATTTGGTCCGCCGGTACGTTTTGCTGCTTCAGGCACGCCATGTGTGTTCCACTTATTCAGTACATCCAAAAAAGTAGACTTGGGTATATTTAAACGCCTCTCGGTTTCTCTTATGGACAACCCACTAATATAACACTTAAAAATATTTCCTTCCTCAAAGTCAGTTTTCTCCCGCCGCGACATTTTCACTCAACCTCACAGTGCTACATGGTCGGGGACACCTGCAGACTTGTTTTTATACCATTTGCAGCTGTACCGCGCATCTTAACAACGGAGCTGATCCGTTCATTTGCTTTTGAAGGGGTGCCCGGTGACTTTTGTCAATGTAGTGTTTAAAGCAATTTTGGATCTGGTTATGCAGGTACGTAGGTGAATCAAAAAGTAAGTTACACTTAGCGCCATCTGGCGTGGGACTGCAGTCAGACATGTGTGCTTGGGAGAGAAGTGGGCAGTACGTCAGGGAAGGTGTTTTAGTTCGACGGGAGGTGTTTTGGTTCAGTAACTACGTAAGGTATGTGCACGAGGCAGTTCGTAATGGCGCGTCCACTGGACTGTTACTCCAAATTGGAAGTGCGAGGAAACATTCGTTTTTTGTGGGCTATGTGTTGCATATATTTTTGTAATTCTCAATGTCTTTTACGTATATTTATGATTAATAGATGGCGCCAGATGCGCTCCGCAATGCAGACGCTCTGTGTATGACGTAATAGCGTTACATTCTGGGATTTGCCTCGGAAAAGAGAGGGCATGTGAATTGTGAGCGGAGAGCTCATCATGTTCCATCTTCTGTTATTTAATAAAGTTGTCATGTTCTAGAATAGTGTTTTGTAATAAAGATCTTCATCTTTATTACCAAACACTATTCTACTATACCGTGCAAATTAATTGGGACAAGCTATTTTATTCTCAGAATTGTAATGTGATCGCCAGTTGATGTCGGAAACCAACGTAAATCGGTTTTATCAGCTGTGAGGTGGTGTGACTGTTAGAACTTGATAGTAAGAATGTGGTTTCACCGGTTTTAAACAGGAAATAGGCACTTCAGCTTCAGTTGTGAGCTTTCGTGTGTGACAGGTGGATGTTAGTTTTTGCTCTCTGTGAGTACGTGTTGCTTTCCTGTATTGAAAAATGGATATTTCCCCAAGGAAGCGTCAAAAAATAATTGCTTTGAAGGATCGCACTTCTATGACAGTGAGAGATATTGCTTCTGCAGTTGGTGTAGGCAAATCAAGTGTATCAGGACTGCTTACGCGTTACAATGCATCTGAATCATCGTCTCCAAAAAGGAAAGGTAAATGTGGAAGAAAACGAAAAACAGCTCCACGAACCGATAAATATCTAATCAGAAATAGTAAAATGAATCCAAAAAAACAAGCACCGACCTTCAAAGAGATTTATTGGCTAGTGGTTGTGATGCTAGTGATTCAACTGTATGCCGTAGTCTTATGGAAGTTGGGTGGAAGGCAAGAAGACCAACGAAAAAACAATATTTGAATGCGAAAATGAAGATTAAACGTTTAGCATGGGCCAAAAAATATAAATCATGGACTGCTGACGACTAGGAAAAGGTAATTTTCAGTTATGAAACTCATTTATTTGTGCAGGGTTACCAAGCAAATGGCGTTAGATGAAGCAACTGTGAACCCTTAAGACCTGAGCATGTCAAATAAACTATAAAACACCCTCTGAAAGAGATGTTTTGGGGTTTTTTCACATCAAATGGCTCTGGAAGCTTAGTTCCTGTTGAAGGTATGATGAATTCAGCCAAGTACGTAGAAATATTACAACGTAGGATTGTTCCATTGTTGCAAGCTTTTGATGGGACATTTCAACATGACTTGGCCCCATGTCACAATTCGAAATTGGTCAAGAATTTAATGCTAGAAAATCAAATTCATTTGCTTGATTGGCCTGGAAATTCACCAGACTTAAATCCCATGTGGAATACTTTGAAGAGACGTTTAGGCATAATGGACTGTACAATCAAAGAACGCATGATAACGAATGCTATAAAAGTTTGGTTCCACGATTTTGAAGTGAAAATATGTGCACTCAATTAGTGCAGTTCAATGCCAAAACGAATTCAAGAGGTCATTTCTGCTAAAGGAGGACATACTTCGTACTAATACAGGTATTTATCAGTGTCTATCAAGGCATAGAATGATATAAAAGCATAGTTTTGGAAAAAAGAGTGATTTTTTTACTTTGTCCCAATTAATTTGTACAGTATAGTAGAGCATGACAGAACGTTATATTACAACAAACTACTTCTGAACCAGAAAGAACCACAATAGAAGGTTATAGTGCCCAGACGCGGAAACTATTTGGAACGTTAAGCCCGAAGTCCGTCATTTTTACCTTGTTCTTCAAAAAGAAGCTCAGCTTTCCTGCATGTTTACATTCGATTCGCATTGAGTGCTGCTAATGGCGTTTACTGCTGCTAGTTGTGTTCAGCAACCTAGGATTACGTACTAAAAAGGTAAGAACGTATGTTACAATTTTTCACTGAGAGGAAAACAAAAAAGGCGTTGATTTACATTATAGATATAAATTATGATGGAAAGCACACAACTTCCGAAATTTGATGGAAAAGCTTTTTCATCATGGAAATAAAGAATTTTATGAATTTTGGAAGGGAAGGACTTAGATAGTGTTTGAACTGAAGATTCACCAAAAGACATAGCTGAAAAGGCTGTATGGAAAAGGAGGGACGCTCAGGCAAAAGGAATTATAACATGTTCTATGTCAGACACACAAGTTGCTTTAGTTTTAACTTGTTAAACTAGTAAACAAATTTGGCAGTCTCTACATACGAGTTATGAAGGCGATTCGAAATGTAGGATGGTAGAAGCTAGAAATGATGTTTCTAGAATTTCAATGGGAGCGAATGAAAATTGGCAGGATTATTTATTAAGAGCTGAAAAACTGCTCGAAACGGCACGAAATATTAGGGGCAGATATTAATGATCAAGAATTTATTGATGTACTAATTAGGCGTTTACCAAGTAAATATAATCTAATAGCAATGCAATTTGATAATTTTGAAGGTGCTACGATAGCTGATGTACGTAAAATTTTCAAGGCTCATCATGACAGAAATGAGCATACCCTAAATGCACATGATTCTTCAGCATTTAAAGAAAATTATAGAGAAAAGCTTTCATGCTATCCCAGACAAAATGTAAATTTAAGGAAAATTATATGCCATATTTGCTCTAAGCCTACTGAGTGTTGGCACAATCCAGCTACTGATTGATAAAGCTGCTGAGTGTTGGCACAATCCAGTTAACAAAAGGAAGGGAGGTGAAAAAGGGAAGCTGATGTTCAACATTCTCACAGGGTGAAGTTTTGTGCAAGGCATCAAAGGGCCCCAAAAAACTTGTTACAAATGATGTATCAAATAAAGGTCAGATAGACAAGACAGAAAAACCAGAAAAATATTCAGAAAATGAATTGATTCTAGACAGTGGGGCTACAACACATATGACATTTAATTCAAAGCGCATAACCAATGCAAAGAAAGATAATAGGTTTAATAAAACTGGCATACAGTTCGATTATACATGCACAGACTGTGGGTAGTGTAGATTTAAAAACTGAATACAATAAAACCCTATTAATGAAGAATGTTTTATATGTTCCTCAGCTTTCAGGAAACTTGATATCTGTAAATAAATTGATCGAAGATAACCAAGTAGTAGTTTTCGACTCAAATGGTTTCCATATTATGCAAAATGAAGAAAACCTCTTAAGTGCTATTTGACTAAATGGCTTTTTTGTAGTTAACTGTGAAAATGAGATGAGTAATAAATCTGTAATTATGAAAGCAGGAGAAATTACATGGGAAAATTGGCATGAATGACTTGGACATATCAATGAAACACACATGAAACAAATGAAAACTCATTAAATGGTCCACAAACGTGATGGAAAAATTACAAATCCGGGATCTTGTGAAACTTGTATTCAAGCTTAGTATTCCAGAAAGACATTTGAAAGTGTGCAAGAAATTCAATCAATTAAATTTTGAAATTCAATCAAAACCACTTGATCTTTTGCATTTTGATTTAATTGGTCCAATTCGTAGGAAGTCAATTGTTGGTACATGTTATATATTAGCTATTGTAGATGATTATTACAGAAAAATTTTTACACATATTTAAGGAACAAAAATGAAACACTAGAGGAATTGTCTACTTTTATTCAACAAATTTAAAACACTTAATTAATACAGACATTTGACGTGGAACAGGAACATCAAACAGAGGTCATCGCTCTTTCCACGTTTATAAGTGAGTCACGGAAATATTATCATTGGCCACCGCCGGGAATCTAATCTAACGTCTTCCAGTTACGCGTCGGATATGCTTCCACTGCCCCACAGCGGCCTCGAATTCCTCCAGACTCACACTCACTAACTGCCAAGCCAATTTGGCAGGTTGCTTCTTGGAGCCCCGCACAATGCTGGGGATTCACCAAAGATGGCAAGCAGCAACTGAACAAATAATTAGAAGGCGAATGAATAATTAATACAGACCTTTGACGTGGATCATGACTCACTTATATTTCCCTGACTCACTTATAAACGTGGAATGAGCGATGACCTCTGTTTGATGTTCCTGGTCCACGTAAAATGTCTGTATTAATTATTCATTCGCCTTCTAATTATTTGTTCAGTTGCTGCTTACCATCTTTGGTAAATCCCCAGCATTGTGCGCGTCTCCAAGAAGCAACTTGCCAAATTGGCTTGGCAGTTAGTGTGCGTGAGTCTGAAGGAATTCTAGGCCGCTGTGGGGCAGTGGAAGCATATCCTGCGCGTAACTGGAAGACCTTGGGTTAGATTCCCGGTGGCGGTAAATGCAAATTTTTCCGTGACTCTCTTTTAAACGTGGAAAGAGCAATGACCTCTGTTTGAAATTGAAAACACCATGAATGCACAAGTAAAAAGAATAAGATCTGACAATGGTTCAGAATTTCTTTCTAAACAAGCTGTAGAATATTTTAAGGCAAAGGGTATACAATATCAGTTGACTACAGTCTACACTTCACAACAGAATGGTATTTGTGAAAGAGCCAACAGATCACTAATTGAAGGTACCGGAGCATTACTGATAGGCTCAAAAATCCAAATGAAATTTTGGGCAGAGGCAACTAACACTTTCTGCTACATAAAAAACAGGACACCTGCAAAGAAAAATGGCACAGTAACTCCAGAAGAAAACATTTTAGGGAAAAAAACCCACTGTGGGTCAGATTCGAATCTTTGGACGTACATCTTACTACTGGATTCCAAAGCATAAAAGAGGAAAACTCGAACCCAAAACAACCGCCGGAATTTTTATGGGGTACTCAAGTAACAGGAAAGCATACCGTATCTATCATCCAATAAAAATACTATTGTAGAATCTGGAGATGTAAAATTCTTGAAAAACAAGAAAGGAAGCGAAATGTTAGAAACAGAAAAATTTTAAATCCAAGATTGTGAAATGTTAGACTGCAGTAGAAATGAAGAAAATTTTCAAGAGCTGCTTGATAATGATGAAGAAATAAAAGTAAATGAGCAAGATGAGCAAATCATCTAGGAACCACATTTGGAAATCACTGAAGAAAGTAAAATGAACCTCAAATAATTGCTGTAGAACAGGAGAGACTATATCTAAGACCAAGGCTTAAAAACTATTATGAATCTTCAGATGAAGATGACAGAGAAAAAGATCTGGATTACAATCCTCATGATGAAATTCTTAAAACTGAAAGTCAGTGTTGTATACCGAAATCATTTGAAGAGGCCATGCAAATGTCTGATGCAGACAAATGGAAAAACGCAATGGAGAGAGAACTAAATTCTCTCAAGACTCATGAAGTATGGGACATAGTAGAGTTACCTGAAGGTGTAAAGCCTATAAGATGTAAATGGGTATTCAATAAGAAAAAGAAAAAAATCAGGAAATAAAATATACAATGCAAGGCTTGTTGCACTAGGATGTTCTCAAAGGTTCGGGCAAGACTGCAATGAAATATTTTCACCACTAATGAAAGTAGACAGTTTTCTATGCTTAATTGCTTTTGCAGCTATGAAAAAATGGCAAATACACCATTATGATGTAGAAACTGCTTTTTTGTATGCAAAATTAGAGGATAGGATATACATGGAACAACCTCCTGGGTTTGAAAGTACACAGGTAAACAAAAGGCTAGTGTGCAAATTAAAAAGCATTATATAAGCTAAAACAAAGTGGAAGAATGTGGTTCCAGACTATTCAAAACTATCTGGTAAAACGTGGATTTAAAAATTTCAAATCTGACCAATGTACTTTCAACTATGATAAAGGCAACTCAAAATTGTTTTTAGGTTTACATGTACATGATATGATTATTATTAGTTCCGATAATACTAAAAGAAGTAAGTGAAAAAATCAGCAAAAGATTCAATTTAAAAGAAAGTGATGATACTAGCAATGTTCTAGGGATGGAAATCATTCAGAAGGAAGGACAGATCATTATTAAACAACAAATCTTTATCGAAGAAATTCTAAAAAGATATAGTATGGAAAATTGCATTCCTGCAACTACACCACTTGACTTAAATCAAGACCTAAAGAAATATGAAGAATCAAAAGTGTGTGATGTTAAAAAATACCAAGAACTTTTGGGATCACTTATGTATCTAGCTACAAAAGCAAGACAAGATTTAGCTTATCCAATAACAGCTTTATCAAAATTTACTAAGTATTAAAGAGAAATACACACATGTAAGCAGTCAAGCGTGCTCTAAAATACCTAAAAGGGACAAAACACTACTGTTTGGTGTTTACTCAAGGTGATCAAAAAATGGAATGCTACAGTGATGCGTCATGAAGATGTGGGAAGCAAAATGGGCAAAGATCAGTAAGTGGGTACCTATACCTGCTGGGACCAAATCTAATCAGCTGGACTTCAAGAACTCAAACCACAGTTTCACTTTCGACATGTGATACAGAAATAACAGCAGTCGTCGTGAATATGAAGACTGGGACATTTTTACAGTTTTATGGAAGAACTCACTGGAAAGAGAGTCCAAAGTTCGATTATACATTGCGACAATCAGTCGGCAATTGTTTTAGGAAATAGTGGATGCGCGTCACATAAATCAAATAATATGGTAAGACAGGAAAGTTTCATAAATGAAAAACTCAAAAATAATACATTTGGTCTTTAGTATGTGACTACAGATAAAACCTTTCAGACTTTCTTACTACGACTTTGAGTAAATCTAAACTTGAAAATTACCTAAGACTCTTAAATGTGATATAAGTTTTATGAACACTTAGAACTGTTGCAAGTGACAACAAATTGAGAATTAGGGGGAATTTGTTTTATATATTTTTGTAATTATCAATGTCTTTTACGTGTATTTTGATTAATAGATGGCGCCAGGTGCGACCCGCAATGCAGACGCTCTGTGTATGACGCAATAGAGTTACATTCTGGGATTTGCCTCGGAAAAGAGAGGTCATGTGAATTGTGAGCGAAGAGCCTGTTCCATCTTCTGTTATTTAATAAAGTTGTTATGTTCTAGAACAGTGTTTTGTAATAAAGGTGAAGCAGTACTTTAGTTATATTACAACAAAATACTGTGAAACCAAAAAGAACCACATCACTAAGCACTTAAATTTCATTGATCTTAAAATCTGTGCTGTATACAGGGGAAATGCCATGTCTCACTCGGCCATTGTAAAGTGGTGCCAACAATTTGAGAAGGGTCGCACAAATTTCAGACGGATACCGCGAAGGCAAACCATCAGTATCTAGCACTCCGGAGCGTGTTAAAGCTGTTGAAGACATGACACGGGATAATAGACTTATCAAAAATAAGGAAATTGCCAGTATTTTAGACATGCTGGAATTTCGGAAATTTTGAGCAGCTGTGATTTCGGAAATTGTGCGCGAGATAGGTGCCACGTTTACTCACTGACCAGCACAGGAACCATCACTTCCTGTCGTCTTTGGCTCTTCTGCAACGGTAATCTGCTGAGGGTCACAATTGTTTGCGTCGAATCATCACAGGTGACGAATCGTGGTTTTACCATTACACCCCTGAAACCAAACGATCGTCCGTGGAATGGAAGCATGTGACCTCTCCAACAAGAAAGATGTGCGAAGTCCAATCGTCAGCGGGAAAGGTCATAGTGACTCTTTTCTTTGCTTGTTTGAGCAGAATTTCTGCCAAAAGAAACGACTATCAATGCTGACTCATATTGCCAAAAGCTATTAAATTTGCGAAAGGCAATTAAGGACAGACGCCCGGGTAAGTTGAGCAAAGGTGCAATTCTGCTGCCCACGCGCCACACAACACGGGAAGCAAAGGAATTGCTGCAGTCATTCAAGTGGGAGGTGAAGCAACATCCACCGTACAGCCCCGACTTATCTTCGTGAGGTTGCCATTTATTCGGTAAAATGAAACAGGACCGTAGTGGAAAACGATTCCAAACCGATGAGGCTGTAAAAACTGCGGTCCTTAACTGGTTCCACCAAACTCGAGGAGACTTTTTCTGTAGAGGTATGGTGAAGTTAATCACCCGTTCCGCTACATGTTTGCAGTCTTTAGGCGACTATGTCGGAAAATGAATGAATGTTGTACCTTTAAACCACCGTACATGCCCTGAGTTTATCTCTTTATTATTTTGTTTTCATCCAACAGTGTAACTAACTTTTTGATACGCTCTCGTATTTGTGCTTCATTCGTCTTATTCCCGTCACTACCCAGCAAAACCCATAAGTGTTGGAAAACTGCTGGCCATCAGCTGGCAGTGATTGGTCACTGCTGGCTGAAATCTGCCTCTGCAGCAGTCCGTATGTGGCAGCGCCATCAGTTGGCAGCCATTGATGGCCCTGCAGCATCGCCGTGAATTACAGGCCTCAGATCAAGTGCTACTAGTGGCCTGTAGATCGCAACCGAAGCAACCCCAACATGAGGTAGAAGCAACGGGACTGGGCATGCGCAGAAGCAGCGCGTACTGTGTCTTCTGTGCTACCAGTTAGTTAAAGACGACGTTATCGCCATCTTGTTATTTTAGTTAATGTTAAAAAAAAGCCACATGTAGAGAGGGGAATTGATTTCCTAATGAAATGCTACGTCGACGAAGAGTACTGTCTAAAGAAACATATATATATATAATCTCTTGAATTGAAATCAAATGCCGTCTCCAGCACGATACACTTTAATGATAAAAAACTATGTACAATTAAAATAATAATTTTAAATGTACATAGTTTTTTATCATTAAAGTGTATCGTGCAGGAGACGGCATTTGCTTTCAATTCAAGAGCTTTTGTGTGCACGAGTAAATTTCTTCATATATATATATATATAATTATTAGTGAACTGTAGGAAATAGTCAATTACTCTGGTCTTTTTATAAAAACTCATTTCGAAGCAAAATTCCTGCACTGACACATAAGGAATCGAGAATGCAGACAGCCATGAAATACCCCCACTCCATTCCCATGAATAACAAGAAATAATTTCTGCGTAATATTTCGTTTTAACATACACTAAACCGCTTTGAATAAAAGTCCTGGAAAAACCTTAAAAAAAGTTATGTTGGGGGAAAAAGATATAAACTATACGCGTACAGAATTTACCAATTATTTAAAAAAAAAAAACGCTATGTGGATATAATGTACTCATCCATGGATTAAATACACAAGACTGGAGGAATTCGCTGCTAAAAATAGCGTCAAGTAAAATAAAATATCTTTCCTCTTTAAAACAAATGTAGCTTCGGACCGCGGAAAGGAAAAATACAACGTTAAAAAGGTAACAAAATGGGACATTAACACGTGAATATATTAATTGAACAATCGCCTTTAAAGACTACAAGGACAGCACGAAACTTTGGAAAGCGCCTTTAAGTTGGTACACTCGTTGAAAATACGTGAATTTCTTTTAAAGTAAATAAAAACAATTGTTACGTTCAAGAAATAAATTTATGAATTATATGAAACTGACATTTATCAAAAATACCTCGAATATTGTAAAATTAAGAAAAGAGCCGTTAGTTTCACATCGCGATGGAAAGAGGCTCAACTTCAAGGAAAGTCTCATGCGTGACAAATCATTGTAGTCGGCAAAGCGCTCGCTTCGCACGCAGATTGTCCTTGATTCGTTTCTAGCCAGATCCAAACGGTTGTTTTTCCGGACCTGTTGAGAAAATTTCCCCAACGTGGTGCCGTCGTACAGAAGTTTCGCGAGGGGGGGGGAGTACTTGTGGCTCTGAGAAACTGCGTTTTTTTTTGTTGTTGTTGTTTTTATGGCTACTACTGGGAAATTGGCGGACAAGATTCGGCAAGCCATCAGTTACGTCACGTGATTGCCGATTACCACTGCCGGAAAATTAGCGGCCTACATTTGGCTAGCCATCATTTATGGCACGTGCTTGCAGGGCCGCTGAAGGGCCACTTCCCAGCAAAATCACAAGTGCTGGGATACTGCTGGCCACCAGCTGGCAGTGATGGGTCACTGCTGGCTGAAATCTGCCGCTCACGGCCCGGTAGTGGTCCGTTGGTGGCAGCGCTATCAGTTGGCGAGCCATTGATGGCCCTGCAGCATCGCCGTGAATTGTGGGCCTCCAAGCAAGTGCCACTAGTGGCGCGATGCTAGCAACCAATGCAACCCCCAACAGCAGGTGGAAGCATCGGGTCTGCGCATGCGCAGAAGCAACACTTGCTGTGTCTCTCATGGTACCAGTTAGTTGAAGACGACGCTATCGCCATCGTGTTATTTTAGTGGATGTTAAGAAAAAAATCCATATGTGGAGAGGCGAATTAATTTCCTAATGAAATTTTACGTCGACGAAGATATCAGATTAAGCCGTGAAATACTAGATTACAGCCATGAAATACACCCACTCCATTCCCATGAATAACAATTCATAGAATGGAGTGGATGAATAACAAGAAAAAATTTGAAACCGCTTGAAACACATATCTTGGAAAACAATTAAAACAGCGTTTGTTGGGAAAAAAAATTATACGCGTACAAAATTTTTTAATTATTTGAAAGTAAAAAAAGCAACGCTATGTGGTGTACTCATCCATGGGTTGAATACACAAGACTGGGAGGAATTCGCTTCTAAAAATAACGAGAAGTAAAATAAAATATCTATTACTCTTTAAAACAAATGTAGCTTCAGACAACGGAAAGGAAAGACACAACGTTAAAAATGTAACACAATGTAACATGAACCCGGGAAAATATATATTTATTCAACAATTTCTTTTCAAGACGGCAAGGACAGTACAAAACTTTGAAAAATGACTCTAAGTATGTGCACGCCTTGAAAATGAGTGAAGTTCCCTTAAGGTAAAAAAACAACTATCGTTACGTTGAAAAAATTAATTTATCAATTATATGAAACTGACTTTTATGAAAAATACCTCTCAATATTGTAAAATGAAAGAGGGAAGCATTCGATTACAAATTGCATACCAAACAGATAGCTTCCAGCACATGTCCGAGCGTAGTGAATCAGTCCGGTCGGTAGCGAGCGCGGCTTCCACGCAAACGGCCCAGGATCAAATCTAGTCGAATGCAAACGGGCGTTTTTCCGGTCTGTTGAGAAAATTTCCCCAGCGCAGTGCGTTAATTCATAGGCTGCGTAAGGTTAGAAAAAAAAATTGTAGCTTTAGGAAACTGCGGTTATCCTTGCTTTCATTTTTTATTATGGCTACTACTGGGAAATTGGCGGACAAGATTCGGCAAGCCACCAGTTACGTCACGTGGTTGCTGGCTGCCACTAACGGCCCACTAGCGGACCACATTAGGCTAGCCATCATTTCTGGCACGTGCTTGCAGGGCCACTGAAGGACCACTTGTGGCAGCTACTGCCTGTGATGGACCACTGATGCCCTGTTGTGGCATATGACAACTGATGGGGTGCCAACTGTTGGCCAGCTGTTGGCCTGAACTGCTGGCCCTTCTGTTGGCCACCCGGACATTTTATTGACGGTTCGGCAGCGGCAACATAGTGCTATGCCTGCAAGACTGTTTTTGCTGGGTTGTGGCAGCCACTGCCAGTGATGGGTCTCTGGTGGCCCTGTTCTCGCATATAACAAACTGATGGGGATGCAAACTGTTGGCCAGTTGCTGGCCTGAAATTATGGCCCATGTGGTGGCCGCTGGGACATTTTATTGACGGTTTGGGGGCCGGCAGCATAGTGCTGGGCAACTGCTGGCTGCCAATACTTGCCCAGCAACACTGTTTTTGTTGGGATAAACAAAAGTCAGGTTTATAAGGACTGAAGCCTAACTAAACTTTACTTCCAATATTTACCTTCAAGTTGGAAAACTTTACCTTCAAGTTGGAACTGAAGAACAGGTTCTCTGCTTTAGAAGGCCTAACATCGGAAGAAGTGGTCATCTCTGAAGTTAACAGAAAAGTAACCAAAACTCTTATGGAAACAACAACAAAATTAGCTGGGTCTAAGAACAAGTTGCATGTAAACAAATTATCAGGAAAAACGAAAATGTTGATGCAAAAAAGAAGAGAGATGAGGACAACTAAAGAAGATGTGACTTCCAAAGTGGAATATATTGAGCTATGCAAGACAGTAAGAAAAAGTATCACTGAAGACGTAAGAAAATTCAACTGTGAACTAGTGAGGAAAGCAATTGAAAACAACCAAAGCCTAAAGATAGCAAAGGGACATCTCAGTAAGGGAAGAAAACAGATTATGGCACTGAGAAAAGAAGATGGTTCTGTAACAAGAAATAGAGGCGAAATTTTGACAAGAGTGAAAGATTTCTACTCCAAATTATATGAAAGGGATGATACATGCACTCCAGACATCATGAAAGATACCAGTACCATAGTTCCTCCAGTCCTTCCAGCAGAAGTTGCACATGCAATCAAGAACATGAAGCGGGGAAAAGCTCCAGGAGAAGATGGAATTACTGTAGACATCATACAAGAATCAAGTGGAGAAATCGAAACAGTACTCGCCCAAATTTTCACTCGATGCCTTAATGAAGAAAAGATTCCTGAGGATTGGAACACCGCTACAATGATCCTGCTACATAAGAAAGGTGACATTGAGGATCTCGGAAACTACAGACCTATCAGCCTCCTATCAGTAGTTTATAAAATCTTCACTAAAGTTCTTTCACACCGCTTGAAGGTAACACTGGACATAGCTCAACCGAGAGAACAAGCTGGATTCAGGAGTGGCTACAGCACAATAGATCATATCCACGTACTGAGAGAACTAATTGAAAGAGCGAGGGAATATAAACTTCCATTGTGCATGGCTTTTATCGATTATGAAAAAGCCTTTGATTCGGTGAAACCATCAGCAGTTACAATGGCTCTGAAAACCTGCGGTATTGAAGATGCATGCATTAATATTATTAATAACATCTATGAAAATGCAAGTGCAAAGATTCGGCTGTTTGAAAATACAACACACGTAAAAATTGGAAAGGGAGTGAGACAAGGTGACACCATATCTCCGAAGCTCTTTGTTTTGGTGAAAAAAAATTTGAATTTATTTTGAGTATATTGAATTGATTGTTGTTTATTAAAAGCGTTATATTTATGCTGGTATTAAAATTCATATGGAAATTATAGAAAATTTAAATTTGGGAAATGGGTGGATGCATTTCGAAACCAAAAATGAAATTTTGAATAAGGCCATGAAACAAAATAGAAAAATAAAATAAAATGCACCACTGAATTTGGTATCTCCCAAAAGTTACTATTGTATTGTTTGCGTTGTTTGCATTTGATGAGTAGATACACCTGAAAGTGTAAGAAAAGGTAACTATTGTTTGCATGTGTACCAAATTTGTAAACAATAAAATTTAATGGTATACAATGTACACGTGTAAATAACCTTTTGGAAGTGACGATGATCAAATTAGCTAGTTAGGACAAAAACATTGATTTTACGGTTATAACCTCAGATTACATTCCCACCTCAGTCATTGCTGAGGGGGATGCACTTGAAGCATGTGATGAAAATTTTAACTGAAAATACCTAAAACTTCACTGCACTAAGGTTTAGGTTTTTGAAAGGCCACTTGGCCTATATTTATTTTAAAAACTTAACAAGTAAAATTTTTAGGTCACAGATTTTATGCCTGGCCACAGAGCCCAATAAAAATAAACGGATGACAGGTTAGTTTCTTTCCAAGAAAAACTAGCACCAGGGACACTACTGATAAAAATAATAAACACAAGAATTTCATTGTACTTCAACAGCACCAACACTTGATTTAACATGGTGTACAACTTAAGTATTTGAAGTGAAAATATCTCACACTCTCTCTCAAAAACAAATATTATATGCATATGTGTACACCATATTGTTCTAATTAAATCGCTCGAACCAACCTTCTCAGACCAGACTTCCGAATCCACTTTTAATTTTAAACTACTATCTCAACTGCCAAAATTCTACTTATAATGAAAGTTAATTTAATAAAAGATTCTACCCTTCCAAGAAAATTTGTCTTAAAATCAGCATAACCCTGTCTTAAATCAACATTTGTCTTACAATCAACATTTCTAGCATTACCGGATACTCAACCCATTATATACACCATACCAAAACCTAATGCACTAGATACCTTATTCAAATTACACAAAGTTATCATTAAATTGCTACACTGACAAGAGAATCTTACTTACACCATCATCATGAAAATCCAACATTTCAAAATTCCATACTATAAGTTTTTCGGTCAACTGGCACCCATGTAATAATCAACTCGGGCATAAAGCCAAACAATCATCTCAACCAATGAGTCCCACATCTCAAGAAAAACACTATTTTTCGGGGAGAACAACAAAGTTTGAGTCTGAAGGCGGGAATGGGTCGTGAATCCATTCCCAGCTTATACAGTGTAGTGGAGCAAAGTGCGACCTAACCCTTTTCTGTTCCTTCACTCTGATTTGGGGACAACCTATATCACTCCCCTCATAGGTACCACCTCCTATGGACCGAACAAGCTTACTTGGGCAGAAAACAAATCCCCCAATTTGTTTCGTGCACCCTTTCAGACCCCGCGGCATTGTCTACATAGGGTAAAGTATCCCACAAGAGTTCTCTTGTCCCCAAAATATCTCTTCGTCCATTTTCCAGAAAATTCAACACATCACCCTTTTTCCCAGAAAATTACTTCTTATCCTATTTTCCCCAGGAACACACTTCATATCCTTATTTTCCCAGGAACACACTCATTTCCCATAAAATCACTTATCTTTATTTCCCAGGAACACACTCATTTCCCAGAAAATCACTTATCTTTATTTCCCAGGAACACACTGTACATATTCATTTCCCAGAAAGCTCAATAACACCATACTTGACACACTATACCAAACCTTACTTTATTTCCTGAAAAATCTATACATCACCATACTTCCTAGATCACTCTTTTCCTGAAAAAAAATCATCACTTCTTGAAGAAACACAACAGCTATTCGGGTTATTTTTTTTTTCACACTATACATATGCTCATATCTGCCTGTATGCCCAACTCTTATATTCTTTTCCCCATAAAAACCTGTTTTTCTAATCTACGGGCTGAAACTAGAAATTAGCCCTCACTAATACAAAAATTAAATTTTAAAGAGTAATTCAGCACCCAAATTCACCAAAACACTAAACCAAAATAATTACCAGCCCACAAGAAAAAATTCCCAACTACATAGCACCTACGCTAAGTTCATAAATACAAATTCTACTTCACAAATACAAAAATCACCGAGCACAAAAAGAGTTAAATTTCACCTAAGAGAAATACTGGTCTGGAGAGGTGTTCGTTCCGAAATAACTTAATATCCTTATTATATCATCTATCCCTACATGACCCAGAAAATTATCCACTTCCACTACTTTGTTTCGTTTCGTTTTTCAATTACCTATCCACAGAAGATGACATGAAATTTATTTAAACAGCCTAAGATATTAAAACCAACTCGTTTTATAATTTTAAAGAAACCATAACATAATACAAAAAAGAAAATGCCGAGAGAAATTTACCTTTAGGACTGGGGCAGCAACACTTCCTGACAAGCACACTAACCGTCGATAATAATAATAAAAAAAAAAGGTTTCACAACCTAATAATAGATAAAATAAATAAATAAAAAATAAACTCTCCCTGAGAGAACACCACTGTCCTGGTTGATTTTCACTTCACCTCCAAGGTTGTTTTTTTTTTCTTTTCCTTTTTTCTGCCACAGTGTGTTTGGCCAACGAAACAGGAAACGGGCATTTTGGAACCCTGTTGGTGGACCCCTTGTTGTAATCAGTAGTGGGCCCAGCTCGACAATTCAGCATTCGAAGGCGATGTCATTCACAAGGCCGTCCATGATAGCCATGGCTTTCTCCCCGAAGCCTGGGCGCAGCCCAGCGTTAAAATATGGAGGCAGCAACAACAAGAGGTGGACTTTCGGTCCTCAGGCACGTTGGGCTTGGAAGTAAGAAATCGGGTCTGATCCTTCTCCGCCATCTGCACCCAACACGGCAGTCGACCGCTACTTGATAATTTGGGTGTATCAGCGGTCATTTCATCTCCGGCAATGAGATCCTTGAAAATAATCATTTTTTTGCTGACCGATTTTAGAGTCACTTCAGAATACGGGAACACAGCTAGCGGCCAGTCATTCTTACTGCCGACCAGGCCAAAGAAAAAGATTTTTTTTTTTTCCACACAGGGCCAACAGACCCCAGTGCATCTCATTCTGACTGCCCCCCCCCCCCCCCCACCAAAAGGCGAGGAGAAAATTTTGCTTTCTTTTTGCTGTTCACCAGCTAACGCAGCGACCAGAACAACAGTGACTTCTCAACAGATAAAACTCTGGGGTGCTTGAAACCGCTGACCCCTCTCATTGGTCGAAACTTCAGCCTAGCAACTAACGACTCCCCAACGGAATTTCACTCCCTCGCAAGCCAGGGGTGACACACTGACCTTCACACGTGTAGACCAAGCTCTTTTTGACCCTGAGGTCTAAAAATAGATTCTGTTGCTGAATTCCTTACCCCTAGACGAAAAGATGTTACACTTTTGGGTGACTTTTCCACGACGTTTGGAAACAGGAACGCAAAAAAAAATGGCGAATTCTTGCTTTGCAGAAAATCACTAATTTTAATTTTCTTTTTCTCTCGTTCCGTGATGTTAAACTAAAATTAATTTTGATTCTCTGAGCTGCACACCTACTCGCCTTTTCCTATCGCGATAAAAGAACAGATAAAATAATTATTTTCAAAACCCCAAAGTCAGTTAAATCAAATATTATTCTTTTTTTTTTTTTTTCTTTTCACCAACATGAAATTTTGTTTTCCTGGTTGTGATTAAGACAAGCGAATTTTGCGCACGAATTCCCCTGCCTTTCAACCAGGAGTTTTCTTCTAACGTATGTCATGGGAGAAAATTTTTGCATTAATTAATCTCTGATAAACCAACAGAAAGATTGATCAGGTCTCTCTGAAATTCACCAGAGGTTAAAATTTTCGCCATGACATCTTTAATGCCACATTGGAGGGTGTTTTTCAGTCGCTGAGCTGGGAAAACAAGGGGATAAAGATTAATGGAGATTATCTAACCCACTTTCGTTTTGCTGATGACGTAGTCATTTTTGCAACTACCCCATCAGAGTTGCAGAGTATGATCCAGGAACTTGCTGACAAGAGTAAAGAAGTGGGATTAAAAATGAACTTTCAGAAGACAAAAGTGATGTTCAATGCTTTTACAAGAAATGAAGATTTATCGATTGATGGAGAAAAGCTGGAGATAACAGACACGTACGTTTATCTTGGACAGCAGATATCAAGTGAGGGTCACATTGATGAAGAAATTAATCGGCGTACAAAACTTGCCTGGAGAGCTTTTGGAAGAAACAGCATAATTTTCAAGAGCAATATGCCATTATGTCTTAAAAGAAAAGTGTTTGATCAATGCATTTTTCCAGTGCTTACGTATGGTGCAGAGACGTGGACCTTAACTAAAAGAGACATACAAAGGCTGCACACAACTCAAAACAGCATGGAGAGGTGCATACTTGGTGTAACCAGGAGAGATAAGAAGAGGAACTCGTGGATCCGAAAAATGACAAGAGTGGAAGACATCATGATCAGAGTTAAATCCGTGAAATGGCAATGGACTGGACATACTGCCAGAAGGACAGATCATCGATGGACAGCCGAAATTTTAGATTGAATTCCAAGGGACAGTAAAAGACCCAGAAGAAGACCACATGGGAGATGGGTGGATGAAATTCGAAAGTATGCAGGGGTGACATGGAGGAGACTGGCATAAGACAGACCGTTGTGGAGGAAATTTGGGGAGACCTTCGTCCAGCAGTGGATTGATAATGGTTGACAATGATGATGATGATATAGTGTGGAAGAAATATTCTTCTCATAATACATGGAAAATGCATCATGACAATTAACACAGCAATTAGACATCTCTGAATTGACTGTATTTACTGTTCTTCACGTAATAACAATCACATCAGAAAACTTGAAAATTTCGTCGCCTTGTAGCGGGAATCGAATCCGCATCTCCCTATTACCGTTCGAGCAAGCTAACGGTTACAGCACCCAGGACGGCAAAGTCACAAATATCTGAGTGTTAAAAGCATTGGAATATTTAGCGTGAGGTTAGTATGCTCGAACGGTAATCGGGTGATGGTGCTTTCTGATGTGATTGATATTACGTGAAGAACATTAAATAAAGTCAATCAGAGATGTCTGGTTGCTGTGTTAAGTAACATACTTTACTTCCAACGACGAAAATTTCAAGGTCGTGTTTTTTTTTTTTTTTTTAAAGAACACATTCCTTTTTTTCTTCAGTCGCTTCGCATCCAAAACAATGGAGAAAGCCACGTAGATCTTTCCATATGTATATTCTAGCACGAACGCATTTTTCAACGACAGCGAACTAGTTTCATGCTTGAGTGGATTTTGATTGAGTGTGTGCATCGATCGGCCAGATTTGCTTCCCAGAGTGAATCATACCCTTTGGAAAACAAATAAAAAAAAAAGAAAAGCTTTTATGCACTGACATAAAAACAAACTCCTAATACGCCAAGAGATATGGAAGTGTAGTTGAGAAATCTTTCCCTTGTCGTTGCTTTTCCTTTCTTTCCATTATTCTAGGTTGAATACAGAAGAGAGAAGACAGAAAGAAACAAAGTATTCGATGAGACACGGAAACCATCATTACTCTCGAATCTCTCTGATTGATTTTTGATCGTCCAGTCTCACGAGATATACGTGCAACACGGGACAAGCGGAAATTGCAGGAGTGTTCCCTTTCAGCTTTAGCAGAACCGGAAGACACCCTACAACAAACGTACTGCTCCCCGTTCTGCCTCTGTTCTTTTTCAACAAGCACCGAAACTTGGAATTCAACTAAAGCCAAGCTGTGTTTGCTCAAAGTGGGTCATCATTTTTTCAGCTCGGAAACGCCAGTGTGATTCTTCTTTTTTCTTCTTCTTTGATTTCGCATGGAAGTGAAAGCACTGCAACATGGAATTCGCAATGCACAGAACTACATATTAGTGTCCTTTTCACACGGAAATGAAATACCGGCTTCCAGTATGTTTTGTGTACCTCAGTGTGGGTAGGAAAGACAGTGTTTATGTACTCACAAGATAATACTGCGAAGGCCGTTCAATAAAAACTGAGAGTAATTTTTTTGAGTTGGCAACAGTGCGAAGTGGGAAAAATAACCACCCAAATGACTAACTGAATCAAAGAGGTATCTATGGCAACACTTATTAGCCGTGGCAGACGATTCTGGGTTTGTTATTGCGCAGTTGTTTATGGTACGTCTGCATTTCGCCATAAGGCTATGGAGGTGAGCGATTCAAAGTTAAGAAGTGAAATGCGTTGTGCGATAAAATTTTGATATCGTTTGGGTAAAACGACTCCAGAAACAGTTGCTTTAATGAAAAAAGCTTACAAAGATAAATTCTTGGGTGAGTCAACGATTTTTGTATGCCACCATGATTCAAAAAAAGTGTGTTTACCTGCAGAACTCACTCCTAGGCCTGGTCGACCTGAAAGTGTTGTTACGGAGCGTATTGTTAACACTGTTTGTGCAATCCTGCAAGAAGATCCACGAATGACGTGAGAAGACATAGCGGCGTCAACTAATATTTCAGAAATGTCTGCATTCCACATTCTACGCGACAAATTACTGGTGCATCGCGTGTGTTCCAGATGGGTACCTCACCACTTGACTAGAGAACAATTGTTAGCCAGAGTTCAGGTGTGTCATGAATGAAAACAAGTTATTTCAAAGGATCCAAACTTTCTAAACACACTAATAGCTGCCGTTGAAACATGGGTCCACTATGTCGACCCCCTCACGAAGCGCGCAACGAGTGTCTGGAAACACACAGGCTCGCCTCCAGCGAAGAAAGTACGCTAATCCAAATCAGCTGGGCAGGTGATGATAACTTTCTTTGATTATAAAGGTGTAGTCTACCATCATGCTGTTCCTCCACAACTTACTGCCAATGCTGAGTATTACGTTTCAGTCTTGAAGCGTCTGCGATGACACATGTCGATTAAGCGACCGGAACTGGTGGGCAAGTGGGCCCTACACAATTATAACACCCGCCCAAATGTGGCTGCTTGCGTTCAACAGTTTCTTACGAAATGCAGTATTGAAATCATGCAACAGCCTGCCTAGAGTCCTGGTCTCGCCTCGTGCGATTTCTGGTTGTTTCCAACAATGAAGGAGTTCTGTGACGCAACATCCGACATAGATGTTGACGTCATTCAAGCTGTGCAGCGGTCGCCATAGCATTTCCACAAAATGACTTTGCCACATTCTTCGAGAAGTGGACTGAACGATGGAACTGTTGCGTATCATCCGAGGGAAGATACCTTGAGAAAGAATAACATATATTTTACTCTACCTATATTTCTTCATTTTATGGAATTTTACTCCCAGGTTTTATGGAACGGCCGTTGTAGAATGAACAGAAATATAGAGCACTGCTTGCGTTCAACGGTTTCTTACGAAATGCAGTATTGAAATCATGCAACAGCCTGCCTAGAGTCCTGGTCTCGCCTCGTGCGATTTCTGGTGTTTTCCAACAATGAAGGAGTTCTGTGACGTAACATCCGACATAGATGTTGACGTCATTCAAGCTGTGCAGCGGCGGTCGCCATAGCATCTTCCACAAAATGACTTTGCCACATTCTTCGAGAAGTGGGCTGAACGATGGGACCGTTGCGTGTCATCCGAGGGAAGATACTTTGAGAAAGAATAACATATATTTTACTGTACCTATATTTCTTCATTTTATGCAATTTTACTCCCAGATTTTATGGAACGGCCGTTGTAGAATGAACAGAAATATAGAACACAATTTATTTTCAGTAGTGCAGCTAGTAACGTTGAGGCCCTGCTCCAGAATCATACAGTCGGCGCCTCTGTTCCGTAAATATACCATATAGTTATGTTAGGTATGCTTAGACCCGTATTGCAGCGAATTTCATTTTACATATGGCATTTTCTTAGATATCATAACATCCTGCATACACCGAGTGATCACTGAATTATGACTACCACTATCAGAAATGGGTGCGGCCAGTTGACCACGTGATTTCCCAGAGGGCAGGATTAGTCGTCCGTTACATAAGGTGTGAGTGGAACACTTGGTTGCAATATTCAGAGCATGATGGGTAAACGGAAGGATTCATCGGACTCTGCAAAAGAACTGATTGTGGGAGATAGGAGAACGGGTGCCTCGATTTCTCAAACGGTTGAACTGGTTGTCCGCAATCCGCCGTAGTTAAAGTGTATCAGAACTGTCGCTAAAATGGTTAAACAACGACCCGAACAGGAGGCGAAACTGCAAAGGACAGCGAAAGGTTGATGTGAGAGGTGAGCTCCGGGTCCGACGACTTGTACAGCCCAATGTACGCAGCACTGTTCGACAGTTGACTACCCTGTACAACAGAGGCCAACCCCGAACAGTATCTGTCATGACCGTGCGTCTCACGTATGGGCTATAATAGCATGCCCCGACTACATCCTCTCCTAACTACGGTTAATCGGTGCAAAAGGTTCCCCTGGTTCAGAGATCACGCAAGTTGGACGTCAGATGACTGAAAAATAAGTGGGCTGCTCTGACGAGTCGCGTTTTTTTTTTTTTTGTCAACTCTGTGGATGGTCGTGTACGTATTTGGCACAAACAGCATGAGGCACTCGATCCATTCCGTATGGTCTCCACAATACAAGCAGATGGAGGTGGTTGTATGGTGCGGAGCATGTTTACCTAGCAGGAACTTGGACCCCAATTGCATGTGGAACAACGTATGACTGGTGCCTATTATTGTATATTGCTTTCTAACTGTGTGCATCCACCAATGTTGCACTTTTTCTTGAATGACAACGCTGTCTTCAAAGATGACAATGCGCCGAGCCACAGATCCAGTGTTGTGCAGGAATACTTTGAGGAACACAGACTTCCAGCATATTGATTGACCTCCAAGCTCCCCCGACATCGACACCACAGAACACTCGTGGGAATCACCTCCATACAGGCATAGAAGGTAACATTACATACAGCTTGGTTGGCCATACCTTTCAACTGCTTTGGGCATCTTATTGAATCGATGCCACGTCGGAGAGCTGCTGTACTGAAAGGCGAAAGCGAAAGGAGGACCTACGAAGTATTTGGTAGGTGGTCATAATTCAGTGATCACTCAGAGTATATATATATCGGATTTCTGCTTATTCAAATGGACTAACTACTTGTAATGACAATTCTGCCTCACAGATGGCGGCACAGTACCGTTTACACGATAGTTTCACGGATGAGGACGACGCGCAGAGCACAAGGCCAGAAGGGAGAGAGAGAGAGAGAGGAAAGAGAGAAGGTCGTTGGCAGTAGTTGTTTGTTGTGTGGAATGAATTCGTTTAAGTTGTTAATTATTGTCTTGTGCACTTCTTGCGCTGTGTGCTCAAATAAAACATTAAGTATATGATGGATGTAGTAGCCACAGTGAGAATATTGAATTTCCCTACACGCCACGAGTTGTACACATATAATAAACAGAAAGAGAGAGAGAAGGAAAATATTAAATTTGAAATATCGAAAATTCGAGTTATCAAGAAAACGTCATGCGCACAGGACATGTGCAGGGAATTTTACTTTTTTTTGAGTTTTTAAGAATTTATTTATTTATTTCGGGGTCTAACGATTTTTAACAACCAGGTATCATTTTTGTTTGTGATGTCCGAATGTGAAAGTATTTTTCATGAACATTACAACAATAAAAAAACGTACATTAGTTGAGGTAGGGATTCGACAATAGAGATTCGGCAATTAAAACAGGCAAACGCTCTTTTCACTGCGCCACCAAAGTTAGACAAACGTTCAGACAAAGGAAATTATATTTTTTGTGATATTTATTCATTTATTTATTTATGTATGCATACATGCAAGTATTGAGAAAATACTTGAAATATTTCGTTTCTCTCTCTATCTCTCTCTCTCTCTCTCGTCCGCCCATGGTGGGTTGAGTTCCGCAAAGACGACAGTGCCCCTTGAGGATTACTGGCAAATCAATGCAGCTGTCTTGCCATTCCTCCGCTGCATACGGGACTCAAACACCAGTCAGAAACGACCGTATATTTTGTTTAATCATTGCAATCTCTTTCCGCCGTCCTGCGTTTGGGAAAGGTCTACGCATTGTATAACTACTGTAGTAGCCTTAAATTAGGGAGGCGAATACTTATAGCCCATAGAGTTGATCCAGTGGTCGTTAGACTACCTCGAAACAAAAAACGGAAACAGGTTTTATGATAAAAGTGATTAATAAATAACCCGAAGAAAGATTGTGTGTCATGAGAAAGCCGGGAAACACATAAAAAATCTAGTCATACTTAAAACTTTGAAATGCAAAATATAATCTCTCTCTCTCTCTCTCTCTTTTATAAATGTACAGAAGAATATCATAAGCTTGTCTTCATATCGTGCGCACATGGATGTTAAAAAGCCATGAGAGTTTCATAATATGCAACTTATACAGGAAGAATCATTTTAAAAGTTCATCTTCCCTGGCAAGACTTCATAAATGAAAATAAATCCGAAATTGCAACTTTATATTAGAAAATTAAATTCAGCCGTTCCGTGCCCGAGTCACCTGAGGGGTTTTTGACCATTAGTCTGAAATGGGCTCTTGCTCGATTCCCGATGAAACACGGGTGGTGTGCCTATCTGACGGCGCTGGCTCTGTTCACTCCTGAAACGAATTACCCCTAATTAGGGATGAGCGACAGGTTTTAACCCTAAGAATTGCTAGTGGTAGTCGTTAAACCTTTGCCTCATGATATTTTTTCAGCGGTGTTTGCTCTACAGGAAGAGGTCTTTCGATTACTTCTTATTGCAATTTTCGGACTTGCAATACGTGATATATATCTGTAGCAGTGTGAGCATTATGAAGACACTGCTGAAAACAGGTTGGGTTTTTTTTTGGAAACAGTACTTAAAATATAGATACTTGCGAACTCAGGAAACTCCTCAAAAACCATTTCTTAAGTTACCTGTTTTTGCAGAAAAATATGATCCAAGTGTACTCTTAGGTTATTGTAATAATATGTTCAGGTTAGAATCAGAAGACCGGAAATTCTTTAAACATCATGATGATGACAAACTTGCAGACAGGAGAAAATTCTGGACTTACCTCAGCAAGTTTCGTTTGCGCAGAACACTGGATGAGACACCACAGCTAATCTAAAAGGAATGAAACTCCATTGATATTCTCTTAAGATTTGTTTTTGTTCCTTTTTTACGCTTAAAACTCGCGCAAAAATTGTCCGATTTCGAAGAAATTTTAGTATGTGGTAGGGGACTAGCTGGGGACGAACCCTATTGAAAATGGACGAAATGGGGTCAAAGGTCACGACATAGGAACGGGGTCCATTCCATTGTCCTTATGCGTCATACCTTGAGTAAAAATAGTTCGATTTCAATCAAATTTTAGTATGTATTAGGGGACCACCTCCGCACAGACCCCATTGAAAATGGACGAAGTGGGCTCAAAGGTCACAACATAAGAGCGGGATCCATTCCATTGCCCTTATAATTCATAACTTGCGTAAAAATGTTTCGATTTCGATGAAATTTTCCTATGTGGTAGGGGACCACCGTGGAATGAATTCTATTAAAATGGACGAAATGGGGTCAAATGTCAGGACATAGGAGTGGGATCCATTCCATTGCCCTTATGCGTCATAACTTGCGTACTAATGTTTCGATTTCGATGAACTTTTCGTATGTGGTAGGGGACCACCTGATGTCAAAGTTTATTGAAAATGGAAGAAATGGGGTCAAAGATCAGAACATAGGAGCGGGATCCATTCCATTGCCCTTTTGCGTCAAAACTTACGTAAAAATGCTTCGATTGTGACAAAACTTTATCCTGCTGTTCCAGAGGTACACTAAACAGGTTCTGTTGAATATTATCGAAATGGGGTCGAAAGTCAGGACACAGGAGCGACATTTCTTCCACAGCCGTTATCCTCATAACTTGACTAAAAATGCTTCGATTGTGACAAACCTTATCATGTTGCTCTGGAGGTATACTGAATCGGTTCTGCATAATATCATCGAAATGGGGCCACCGGTCAGGACACAGGAGCTAGATTTATTTCACAGCCATTATCCTCATAACTTGAGTAATGATTTCAAGCATGTTGGAAAGCGTATCATAATCAATGCATTGAATGATTTTACTAACTTGTTTGTCACAGCATTCTATTTGAAAATCATTAACATTTGTGAAAATCAAAATGTAACAGACTAAACAACGTTAACGATTTTGCGAAATTTTGTAGGACAGTACTGTGATATGAAAACTGATTTTCTAACTGATGCCTCAGAACTATTGGGCCATAATTTCGCCATTCATATGACACTAAATCCCAGATTTTTGTAACTCGGATTCTTGTGCACTCAATGGACAAAACATTATAGATACCTGCCTAATAGCGTATTGGTCCTCCTTTATCCCGAATAACTGGTTGTACATGCCGAGCCATCGACTTCACTAGACGCTGGAGGAATTCTGGAGGTAATTCCAGCCATGCCTATTCCAGCATTGTCAACAGCTCCGCCCGAGATGCCGGTCCAGGATCCATGTGTTTTATGCTCCCCTGCAGAGCATCCCAATCCCAGGACCTTGGGGAGCCACTGGATAATTGTAAACTCAGTTGTGTGTTTCCCGAACCATTCCTGAGTGATTACGGCCCTGTGGGGCGTGGCATTGTCATTCTGAAACAGTCCATCGGCCACAGGATGCGCGAAGGACATAAAAGCGTGTAAGTTATCAGCCAGCTCAGGCTGGTCGCGCTCAGACCTCTCCAGACACACTAAGGGACCTAATGTTCCCAGTTGAAAAGCTCTCAAAATCATCATAGAGCTATAATCGCGTTGAACACAGATAGCCTAGAACGACGGGGACATAGCCTCATGCTATCTATCGAAGCACATACCACACCCTCCCGTCAACTCAGTACAGCTGAAGACCGGATTCATCTAACCACACGTCCCGGAGCCACTCTACAGAGGTCTAATTTTCATATTCCCGGCTCCAGGTTAGGCGTAGTGTCCGATGATGAGCTGTAAGCACTGGCACACGAGTAGGGCGTCAGCTCCTGTAGCCCAAGGAATGCAGCGTGCGCAGTACCGTTCGCACGCTGGCTCCGACATTTAACTCGGATGTGATTTGCTACACCGTTGACAAGCGGTAGGTCTGGGCAACCTGAATAATCTGGGCCCATTCAGGTCATCCATAGCTTGCTCTCTAGGTGCTGGTACGTCCGTCGATCATGTACTCGCTCGCGGTGCATCCTTGATACAGTTGACCTCGGGAACCCGAGGGTTCTTGCCGCTTGGGCGATAGAATTATACATCTGTTTTACGCCGGCAGTGCGTCCACGATCAGAGTCGCTCAAATCACCACAATTGCCCGTGTTCGTCAATTGCGATACACCGTTGGGAAGCCCAGCTGTTTCTTACGCTTTCCAACCGTAGGTTGAAGAACCGTATATGCTCCAGCTTTGTCCGTCTGTCCGTCCATCTGCCTGTCCGTCCGTCTGTCCGCACGATAACCCAGGTAAAAATGGTTCGATTTCGATGAAGGTTTTGTATATGTGGTAGGAGACCACATGGGGACGAACCATACTGAAAATGGGTAAAGTGGGGTCAAATGTTAGGACATAGGAACGGGATCATTCCTATGCCCTTATGCGTCATAACGCGTAAAAACTGTTCGATTCCGATGAAATTTTAGTATGTGGTAGGGGACCACCTGGGGACGAATCCTATTGAAAATAGATGAAATGGAGTCAAAGGTCAGGACATAGAATCGGGATCCATTCCGTCGCTCTTATAAATTATAACTTAGGTCAAAATGCCTCGATTGAGACAAAACTTTATTATGTTGTTCCGGACGTGTACTTTACGGGTTATGTTGAATATCCTCGAAATGGGGTCAAAGGTCAGATCATAGGAGCGAGATTTATTCTGCAGCCATTATCGTGATAACTTGAGTAATTGTTTCTGGTATGTTGGAAAGCGTATCATAATCAATTCATTGCATGATTTTACTAACTTGTTTAATCTTTCCGACTACAGGTTGAAGAAGCGTATACACTGAGCGGCCACTTTATTATGACCACCCACTCAGTACTTCGTTGGGTCACCTTTTGACTTTAATACTGCGTCGATTCTTCGTGGCATGGACTCCACGAGATGTTGATAGGTGGTTTGTGGAATCTGACACCATGTTTGATGAATAGCACTTTCCAGGAGTGTGAGATTGCAGGGTTGTGGATCCAGCTGTCTGATGGCTCGTTCCACTTCATCCCACAAATTCTATGGGCTTGATATCTGGAGATTGTGAGGGCCACCTAAGCAAAGTAAACTCACCGACATGTTCCTGAAACCAATCCTGTACAATACGAGCACTATGGCAGGACGCATTATCTTGTTGAAAGTAGCCATCGCCATTGGGATAAACCATCCACATGACAAGATGCACTTGGTCCGCAACGATGTTTAGATATGATGTGCCAGTCAGACGTTGATCAACACGAATTAAAGGGCCCAAAGCATGCCAGGAAAACATTCCCCAAACCATGTTTCCTTCACCAGCTTGAAGGGTTGTAGCAATGCATTTGGTGTCCACGCTTTCGTGCCGTTTCCGCCAAATCCTCAGACGGCCATCGGCATGGTGCAACTGAAAACGTGATTCATCGGACCACATAATTTGTTTCCAATTATCGACTGTCCAATCCTTGTGCTCCTGTGCGAACTGGAGAGGTTTTCTCTTGTTAACTCTAGACAGCAAAGGTGTTCAAACAGGCCTTCGGCTGCCATGTCCCATCCCATGCAGTGTACGGCGAACAGTGCGTGCAGAGATCATTTGAGGGGATCCTTGATTAAGATGGTCTGTAATTTGCTGCACTGTTGCCTTCTGTTGTCTCTTACCAGTCTGGACACTCTCCGTTCCGCCCGAGCAGTCACTAGTCGATGACGACCACACATTGCACGTAGAGACCCAATTTTTTGTCTGACGGTCCAGTCTTTAAACACTTTAACAACAGCTGCTCTGGAACATTTCACGAATGTGGCGGTTTCGGTGATACTCGCTCCATGGCTCCGAGCTCCTACGATGATCCCACGTTGAAAGTCCGTTAAAAAGCATTTTTTACCCATCTTGTCATCCCAAAATCACTACTACTACTGTCGCAAGCACTAAGCTTTACCTTTTTATACTAGCCTCGCCCTCTTTCGGCAACAACGTGCAGCCATAGCTCATTTGCTTAAAACTGTCAGGTGGTCATAATAAAGTGGCCACTCAGTGTATGCCCCAGCTTTGTCCGTCTGTCTGTCTGTCCGCGCTATTACTCGCGTAAAAATGGTTCGATTTCGATGAAATTTTAGTATATGTGGTAGGAGGCCACATGGGGACAAACCATATTGAAAATGGGTGAAGTGGGGTCAAAGGTTAGGACATAGGAGCGGGATGCATTCCTATGCCCTTATGCGTCTTAACGTACGTAAAAATGCTTCGATTGCGAATAAACTTTATCATGTTTTTCCGGAGGTATACTGAACCGGTTCGGATGAATATAATCGAAATGAGGTCAAAGGTCAAGGCACAGGAGCGCGATTTATTCCACAACCATTATCCTCATAACTTGATTAAAAATGCTTCGATTGCGACAAAATTTCATCATGTTGTTCCGGAGGAGTACTGAACCAGTTCTGTTGAATATCATCGAAATAGGGTCAAACGTTAGGGCACGTGAGCAAGATTTATTCCACAGCCGTTATCCTCAAAACCTGAGTATAAACTTTAGTGATTTCTGGTATGTTGGAAAGCGTATCATAATCAATGCATTGCATGATTTTACTGACTTGTTCTTTTTATCTTCTGCGCTCAGTTTGGGTCTGTTCCATTCTGCGCGAGGGATACCAATTTCAAGTGCCCATGACCCTTATCTCTAGCGTCTTCCTACTGAGTTTATATATTTCTAACAGTATTTTTGACGTACGGAGGGTGTCAAGATGACGAATCTGCAGTAATAGATTCTGTCGGTGTAGCCTATTCGGTTAGAGCAACTCACTCCGGAGGTAGGAATCGATTCTCGTCACAGACAAATTCCTGTTTTAACATTGGCGCTCGAACGTAAAAATGAATCTACTGTCCGTTGGGTTGTTCGAAAAATGTGAGATGTTCGTTCCACACATCGTCTGGAATTAATGAAAGGTTCCTTCTTCGCTTCAAAACAAAACAAAAATTAAGAGGGGTATTATGTTACGTAGGCTACTATAGTGCTAAAGCACGTGCCAAGACACAATTTTGCTGAACGGTTAAACTTGGCCTACTTTGGCCCATTCAGGCTGTTGGACCATTAAGCAAAACTCGACCAACAAACGCCGAAACACAACAAAAATTAATAAAATTAATAACACTATGAAGAAATCCTACACAAAACTTTTTTCCCACAAACAACATCTGGAAGTACAGCTTTACCGGCTGCAGTCAGACTTACGCACATACGAATAACATAAGCACGCCAGTTTCTCCTGTGCACACATACATGTCAAAAAATGTACCTGCGCTTTTGAGAATGCTTCATCTATTCTAATCGGAAAATCAATAAATTCGCCAAACAGGAAATTCTTTATACCTTATTGATTTTCTTAAAGTAATTTTGAGGTACCACTTAGATTAAATAGGTGCCTGAGGATTTAACAATAAAGAGAAATTACTGTCTTTCTCTCTCCAGAAATCATTCTTCGTGCCTTCTGCACATCTTTAACACATCTACGCATTAAAACTTTAGTGCATGAGAAAATAAAGGTTCCGCATCACTGTCTATAGCTCAATTTCCTCCTTGGTTGGAAATGGTGAGATATCGGAGAGACGGAGGTGAGTATTATTTTGAGGAAATTGATCCGTAAACATAATTGATGGCGGAAGCCAGCTCGTAACAGCTGCTTCAAGTAAAAATGGGTCAGAATTCTTCAAGTCTTAATGATCCCATTGCCGATCGATGAAAACAAAAACAAGTGAGACACGGTTAGATTGCTTTTAATGCTCAACTACAACGTTTCCGGACAGGTAATGGCCCTTTTTTTAGGTTACACGGCCCTTCCAACATGGCTCTAAAGTTACCCAAGTTGGGAACTATATTATTTTCCTTTATGAACGTCATAATTCTTTACGGAAACAGCACCATGAGAGTGGTGGAAATATCCCTTCAGAAAATGTGCACTTCTTCAGTAGCAGGAAACATCCTGCCACAAACGGCTTGTGATTTTGATATTATCAGATAAGAAATGTCATTTGAGTAAATAAAGCACTACTTTCTTGGACGTAATGCGCAAGTTATGTTCTCATTCTCTCATCTCTAAGTTAACAGAAATGATTTTTTGAGTAAATTATCTATCATCGCCGGAAATCTTATAAATTCGGCTGTTTAATAACTTTAATTAGTAATTTAACGCGTGATACGACTTTAACCCCGAAAGATATCAATAGTGCTCAGAAGAATATTATTTTACAAAACTTTTCCAAAAGAAAAATGCCGCCCGGGTATCGCAGTGGTCTAAGCGGTGGCTTCTGATCATTCGCCCAGTTAGGGAACTGGGTTCGAATTCCGGGTAAAGCATGGATGTTTGTGTTTGTCTTTCAGCTCTGACTCTCAATGCGTTACATGATCAGCACTGGCTCGATGCGTTACTTGATCATGTTCGCTATGTGTTACTTGATTATTTGGCATACTTTACACAATGTTCGCTGTTGTCTATGTGTTATTGATCAGCCGTAACTCAAAAACATAGCGAACAGGGGCTCTCTCTCTCTCTCTCTCTCTCTCTCTGTTACTTGATAATTTGGCATACTGTGTACCATGTTCGCTATGTCATTGTGTTACTTGATCAGCACTGGCTCTATCTCTGTATTACTTGATCATTTGGCATACTGTATACCATGTTCGCTATGTCTATGTGTTACGTGATCAGCACTGGCTCTCTTTGTGTTACTTGATCATTTTGCATTCTGTATACCATGTTCACTATGTCTATGTGTTACTTGATCAGCACTGGCTCTCTCTCTCTGTGTTACTTGATCATTTGGCATACTGAATACCGTTTTCTCTATGTCTACGTGTTACTTTATCAGCACTGGATCTCTTTGTGTTACTTGATCATTTCCATACTGTATACCATGTTCGTTATGTCTATGAGTTCCTTGATCAGCACGGACTCTAACTATGTTACTTGATCATTTGGCCTACTGTATACTATGTTCGCTATGTACATTGTTGATGTAAAATGAATATACTGTCTATATCTGCCTGACAGTACTGCACAACTATGTCTATTTATCCTGTCTCTGTATCTGTACCACCACGTCAAATAAACCTTCAATTAGAAAAAAATAAGTTACAGCGAAGAGCCAAAACATGTTGACCTGCGTGTCTTTATGTAAATCGAAGCAGGTATAGGTAAACGATGGCACGTGTAAAAATCATGAAACGGTATAAATAACACCTGATACTGAGCTCTGTCAATAGTGTTTTTCTTGTTCTTCAGATGGCAAAAGCAATTAAGCGAGTTTGACAAAGGCCAAATTGTAATGGCTAGGCGACTAGGTTAGAGCATTGATGATACGGCAAGGCTTCGGGGGTGCTCATGGGCAGCCTTCAAAAATGTGGTCCGAGAAGGAGCCTGACCACGGCTTATCGACGCTAGAGGTGAGCGAAGGCTATGCCTTATGGTACGAGCCAACATGGGAGATACTGTGATGTAACTCGCCGGTCATTTGAGTACTGGTGACTGGAGTAATACGTCACAACAAACAATACATTTAACCTTGCTTAGATTGAACTGCGTAGCCGCAGGCCGTTCCAAGTGCCCATGCTAACCTCAGTTCACCGTCGATAGCGCCTAAAATATGCACGCGACCAGTAAAACTATACCTTGAATGATTGGAAGAAAGTCGTCTGGTCGGATGAATTTTTTTGCTGTTGCACAATGTGGACGATCGGGTAGGTGTGCGACGTTTACCTGGGGAAGTGTTGGCACCAGAACGCACCGTGAGAAGAAAACAAGCCGTTGGAAGAAGTGTAATGCTTTGTGCAATATTATTCTGGGAAACCCTGGGTCCAGACATTAATGTGCAGGAAACAATGACGTCTACCACCTACCTAAGCATCGTTGACTTCTACCTAAACATCATCATCATTGACCTAAACATCAACTATGACATCTACCACTTACCTAAACATCATTATCATGACTTCTACACTTATCTAAACATCATCATCATTGTCATGACTTATACACTAACGTAAACATCATCATTATTGACTTACCTGAACATCATTGTCATGACTTCTACACTTACCTAAACATCGTCATCATTGACTTGCTTAAATATCATCATACCTAAACATCACACTTACCTGTACATCATCATCATTCACTTCGACCACTTACTTAAACATCATCATCACTGACTCCTACCTCTTACCTAAACATCATCATCATTATCTAAAGTCACACTTACCTAAACATTATCATAATTGACTTCTACCACTTACCTAAACATTATCATAATTGACTTCTACCACTTACCTAAACATTATCATAATTGACTTCTACCACTTACCTGAACATCAACTATGACTTCTACCACATACCTGAACATCAACTATGACTTCTACCACTTACCTGAACATCAACTATGACTTCTACCACTTACCTGAACATCAACAATGATTTCTACCACTTACCTGAACATCAACTATGACTTCTACCACTTACCTGAACATAAACTATGACTTCTACCACTTACCTAAACATCATTAACATTACTTCTACACTTACCTAAACATCACCATCATTGTCATGACTTCTACACTTACCTAAACATCATCATCATTGACTTACCTCAACATCATTGCCATGACTTCTGCACTTACCTAAACATCATTATTATTTACTTATTTGAACATCATTGTCATGACTTCTACACTTACCTAAACATCATCATTGACTTATCTAAACTTCACACTTACCTAAACATTATAATCATTAACTTCGACCACTTACTTAAACATCGTCTTCATTACCTAAAATCACTCTTACCTAAACATCATTGTCATTGACTTACTTGAACATCATTGTCATGACTTCTACACTCACCTAAACATCATCATCATTGACTTGCTTAAACATCATCATACCTAAACATCACATTTACCTGTACATCATCATCATTGACTTCTACCACTTAGCTAAACATCATCATGATTGACTTCGACCACTTACCTAAACATCATCATCACTGACTCCTACCACTTACCTAAACATCATCATCATCATTGACTTCTATCACTTACCTAAACATCGTCATCATTATCTAAAGTCGCACTAGCCTAAACATCATAATTTACTTCTACCACTTACCTGAACACCAACTATGACGTCTACCACTTACCTAAACATCATCATCACTGACTTACCTGAACATCATTGGCATGATTTCTGCACTTACCTAAACATCATTAGTATTTACTTACTTGAACATCATTCTCATGACTTCTACACTTACCTAAACATCATCATCTTTGACTTCTACCACTTTCCTAAACATCATCATCATTAACTTCGACCACTTACCTAAGCATCGTCATCATTACCTAAAATCACTCTCACCTAAACATCATCGTCATTGACTTACTTGAACATCATTGTCATGACTTCTACACTTACCTAAACATCATCATCATTGACTTGCTCAAACATCATCATACCTAAACATGACACCCGTACATCATCATCATTGACTTGCTCAAACATTATCATACCTAAACATCACACCTGTACATCATCATCATTGACTTCGACCACTTACTTAAACAGCATCACTGACTCCTACTACTTACCTAAACATCATCATCATTGACTTCTACCACTTACCTAAACCTCTTTATCATTGTTATGACTTCTACACTTACTTAAACATCATCATGATTGTCATGACTTCTACACTTACCTAAACATCATCATCATTGACTTACCTGAACATCATTGCCATGACTTCTGCACTTACCTAAACATCATTATTATTTACTTACTTGAACATCATTCTCATTACTTCTACACCTACCTAAAATCATCATCATTGACTTATGTAAACATCACACTTACCTAAACATCATCATCATTGACTTCTACCACTTTCCTAAACATCAACATCATTAACTTCGACCACTTACCTAAACATCGTCATCATTACCTAAAATCACTCTTACCTTAACATCATCATAATTAACTTACTTGAACATCATTTCATGACTTCTACACTTACCTAAACATCATCCTCATATACTTGCTCAAACATCATCATACCTAAACATCACACCTGTATATCATCATCGACTTGCTCAAACATTATCATACCTAAACATCACACATGTACATCTTCATCATTGACTTCGACCACTTACTTAGACATCATCATCACTGACTCCTACTAATTACCTAAACATCATCATCATTGACTTCTACCACTTACCTAAACATCGTCATCATTGTTATGACTTCTACCTTTACCCAAACATCATCATCATGGTCATGACTTTTACACTTACCTAAACATCATCATCATTGACTTACCTGAACATCATTGCCATGACTTCTGCACTTACCTAAACATCATTATTATTTACTTACTTGAACATCATTCTCATTACTTCTACACCTACCTAAAATCATCATTGGCTTATGTAAACATCACACTTACCTAAACATCATCATCATTGACTTCTACCACTTTCCTAAACATCATCATCATTAACTTTGACCACTTACCTAAACATCGTCATCATTACCTAAAATCACTCTTACCTAAACATCATCGTCATTGACTTACTTGAACATCATTGTCATGACTTCTACACTTACCTAAACATCATCATCATTGACTTGCTTAAACATCATCCGAGCTAAACATCACACTTACTTGCACATCATCATCATTGACTTCTACCACTCACCTAAACATCATCATCATAGACTCTGACCACTTACCTAAACATCATCATCACTGACTCCTACCACTTATCTAAACATCATCATCATTGACTTCTACCACTTACCTAAACATTATCGTCATTACCTAAAATCACACTTACCTAAACATCATCAGCATTGACTTCTACCACTTACCTAAACATCATTCATCACTGACTCCTACCACTTACCTAAACATTATCATTGATTTCTACCTCTTACTTAAACATCATCATCATTATATAAAGTCACACTTACCTAAACATCATCATAATTGACTTCTACTCCTTACCTAAACATCATCATCATTGACTTCTACCACTTACCTAAACATCATCATTATTGACTTCTACCACTTACCAAAACATCATCATCATTGACTGCTACCACTTACCTAAACATCGTCATCAATATCAAAAGTCATACTTACCTAAACATCATCATAATTGACTTCTACCACTTACCTGAACATCAACTATGATGTCTGCCACTTCTTTGAACATCAACTATGACTTCTATCACTTACCTAAACATCATCATAATTGACTTCTACCACTTACCTGAACATCAACTATGATGTCTGCCACTTCTTTGAACATCAACTATGACTTCTATCACTTACCTGAACATCAACTATGACGTCTACCACTTACCTGAACATCATTGCAGACCAGGTACCGCCTTTCACTGCGACAGTATTCCTTTCTAGCCCAGCCTTCCTTCTCCTCCTCACGTATATGATTTCTTTATGCAACTTTGAGATGTTTTACGATAACAAATCTTTGTTTCACCTGTTTGTGTGTGCGAAAAGTTAAACATGAATCTACATATTTGAACTCAATATTGTATCCGGATCTGATTGATTTTTACTGTAAATGGATTTGCTTTTATCGAAAGGAGTGAAAACTTTTCCAACAGCACTTGTAGGTGCCGAAAGCAGCTTTCTCCTTGACAGAGAAAGTCCGTTATTCAGCAGAAGCTCAACACGCAGCAGAGAGCATCATTTCTTAAACATTCTATCTTTCACTAGGGAAGCAAGAGAGCGTGTATATGTGTGTGTGCGTATGTGCAAAGGGGAGGGAGTGAAAGAGAGAGAGAGAGAGAGAGAAAGATGAGATTTTAAATACGCAGCATTTGAAGCCCGGTGGTAAGCCGCTGGCAAAAGATATCTCTCAGACTGATGATTGATGAGAGCAACCCGGAGTCAGACTTTGAAAAGTTCTAATGGGCGTGACCGGTGGAAATTTTCCGAATTTATCAGCTGGTAAAGAAAGCAAATACAAGCAATACATTCAGGTGGAAGCTCCTGGTCGTAAATCATTTTCTGTTAGACAGGCGGATGTAGTATTTCGTTTTAATAGCGAGTTCTAGGTCTATGGCTTGAGCCGTGGCAAATATTTCCCACAAACCCCGGAGTTTGGTTCAGGACCTAATGCCTGACTTGTTTCACGTGGTCTTATGGCCAGAATAATAGAGAAATGAACCAAGGAAATGCAAATCATCCACCGATAATTCGTTCATTTCCCTAACTGTTAAATCCTCGCCGGGTGTGAAAGAAAAGGCTTTTGAAGGATCTGTGGGACTGAACTGGATTCCTTTGTGGAGCAATGAAATCCTCGTTATGCCACCTACTGCAACATAAGGCTAACTCTAATGATCGATTAGTGTTCTGTATGTGGGTGATACAATGAATAGTTCTATGGCGTTAAAATATTAATAGTTCTAGGGAAGCAAGGAAGCAAATTACTGCATTATCAACTAAAGTAAAGAGAATAGTTAAAAATTGTACAATATTCCCTCTAAGCAGCTATGGGTAATGCTTGCCTAACCCAATGATCTGGTCAGGCATCAAAACCACTTGGGCAAAAATTTTTATTTTCTCAGCTTCTCTTACTAATGCAGTAGAAGTTGGAACTTGGATTGGAACCCTTATTTTTTCTAACCCAATGATCTGGTCAGGCATCAAAACCACTTGGGCAAAAATTTTTATTTTCTCAGCTTCTCTTACTAATGCAGTAGAAGTTGGAATTTGGATTGGAACCCTTATTTTTTCTAACCCAATGATCTGGTCAGGCATCAAAACCACTTGGGCAAAAATTTTTATTTTCTCAGCTTCTCTTACTAATGCAGTAGAAGTTGGAACTTGGATTGGAACCCTTATTTTTTCTAACCCAATGATCTGGTCAGGCATCAAAACCACTTGGGCAAAAATATTTATTTTCTCAGCTTCTCTTACTAATGCAGTAGAAGTTGGAACTTGGATTGGAACCCTTATTTTTTCTAACCCAATGATCTGGTCAGGCATCAAAACCACTTGGGCAAAAATTTTTATTTTCTCAGCTTCTCTTACTAATGCAGTAGAAGTTGGAACTTGGATTGGAACCCTTATTTTTTCTAACCCAATGATCTGGTCAGGCATCAAAACCACTTGGGCAAAAATTTTTATTTTCTCAGCTTCTCTTACTAATGCAGTAGAAGTTGGAACTTGGATTGGAACCCTTATTTTTTCTAACCCAATGATCTGGTCAGGCATCAAAACCACTTGGGCAAAAATTTTTATTTTCTCAGCTTCTCTTACTAATGCAGTAGAAGTTGGAACTTGGATTGGAACCCTTATTTTTTCTAAATGATCTGGTCAGGCATCAAAACCACTTGGGCAAAAATTTTTATTTTCTCAGCTTCTCTTACTAATGCAGTAGAAGTTGGAACTTGGATTGGAACCCTTATTTTTTCTAACCCAATGATCTGGTCAGGCATCAAAACCACTTGGGCAAAAATTTTTATTTTCTCAGCTTCTCTTACTAATGCAGTAGAAGTTGGAACTTGGATTGGAACCCTTATTTTTTCTAACCCAATGATCTGGTCAGGCATCAAAACCACTTGGGCAAAAATTTTTATTTTCTCAGCTTCTCTTACTAATGCAGTAGAAGTTGGAACTTGGATTGGAACCCTTATTTTTCTAACCCAATGATCTGGTCAGGCATCAAAACCACTTGGGCAAAAATTTTTATTTTCTCAGCTTCTCTTACTAATGCAGTAGAAGTTGGAACTTGGATTGGAACCCTTATTTTTTCTAACCCAATGATCTGGTCAGGCATCAAAACCACTTGGGCAAAAATTTTTATTTTCTCAGCTTCTCTTGCTAATGCAGTAGAAGTTGGAACTTGGATTGGAACCCTTATTTTTTCTAACCCAATGAGCTGGGCAGGCATCAAAACCACTTGGGCAAAAATTTTTATTTTCTCAGCTTCTCTTACTAATGCAGTAGAAGTTGGAACTTGGATCGGAACCCTTATTTTTTCTAATTACCCCATTTTTATCACAGTACTTTCCTCAATTGATTTTAAATTTTAAAAAACTATTAAAGCATTTCATTAATTAATATTTTTATTTTATAAAAAGTGAGAAGCTCAAACTTACTTCTGGAATAAAAATACTGGAAATTAGGAAAAGTATGTTTACGCTTAATTAATACAGGCAACTGACGTGGTATAGGAACATCAAACAGAAGTAATCGCTCTTTCCACGTTTATAAGTGAGTCACGGAAAAATTATCATTGGTCGCCAACGGGAATCGAACCCAGGGTCTTCCAGTTATTCGCCGGACATGCTACCACTGCACCACAACCGCCTCGAATTCATCCGGACTCACATACGACTAACTGCCAAGCCACTTGGCAGGTTGCTTCTTGGAGCCCCGCACTTAGTGGAACCAAGAAGCAACTTGCCAAGTGGCTTCCTGCAAAGTAGCGTCTTGGGAGCAGATCGTGAACGCGACAATGCGGATTAGTGATTTTCCCACACCGAGAAAGTGGCAGATATTGAGTCTTTTCTTTAAAACAAAACATCAGCGCCAGTCAATCACAGCAAACCGTAAAAAAGTTTATTGTACTAACTAATGCACCCATGCTAGTTGGCGGGGAAAAGGCATTCCGGTCAGTTAAATTCTAAGCCGCTGGTAAAAGGGGTGATTTATTTCTTGAAAAGACTGTCAATAAAATACACAGTGAGTGTTGGTAATGTTTATTTATTTTGTCGGTGGTTATTACATGTGTAGGTCGGAATCATCGTTGGAATCTCTGACTGCAATGCTTATGTTATTATCTGCAGTTGCTGCTGTGCCAATCCAAGAGTTTCTGAATAATTTCGGTGTAATTCTTTGAGGCCGTAGAACGTATGCCCTGTCTTGTATCTATAATAAGATCGTGAATAAAATACACAGTGAGTGTTGGTAATGCTTATTTATTTTGTCGGTGGTTATTACATGTGTAGGTCGGAATCATCGTTGGAATCTCTGACTGCAATGCTTATGTTATTATCTGCAGTTGCTGCTGTGCCAATCCAAGAGTTTCTGAATAATTTCGGTGTAATTCTTTGAGGCCGTAGAACGTATGCCCTGTCTTGTATCTATAATAAGATCGTGAATAAAATACACAGTGAGTGTTGGTAATGTTTATTTATTTTGTCGGTGGTTATTACATGTGTAGGTCGGAATCATCGTTGGAATCTCTGACTGCAATGCTTATGTTATTATCTGCAGTTGCTGCTGTGCCAATCCAAGAGTTTCTGAATAATTTCGGTGTAATTCTTTGAGGCCGTAGAACGTATGCCCTGTCTTGTATCTATAATAAGATCGTGAATAAAATACACAGTGAGTGTTGGTAATGTTTATTTATTTTGTCGGTGGTTATTACATGTGTAGGTCGGAATCATCGTTGGAATCTCTGACTGCAATGCTTATGTTATTATCTGCAGTTGCTGCTGTGCCAATCCAAGAGTTTCTGAATAATTTCGGTGTAATTCTTTGAGGTCGTAGAACGTATGCCCTGTCTTGTATCTATAATAAGATCGTGAATAAAATACACAGTGAGTGTTGGTAATGTTTATTTATTTTGTCGGTGGTTATTATATGTGTAGGTCGGAATCATCGTTAGAATCTCTGACTGCAATGCTTATGTTATTATCTGCAGTTGCTGCTGTGCCAATCCAAGAGTTTCTGAATAATTTCGGTGTAATTCTTTGAGGCCGTAGAACGTATGCCCTGTCTTGTATCTATAATAAGATCGTGAATAAAATGCACAGTGAGTGTTGGTAATGTTTGTTTATTTTGTCGGTGGTTATTACATGTGTAGGTCGGAATCATCGTTGGAATCTCTGACTGCAATGCTTATGTTATTATCTGCAGTTGCTGCTGTGCCAATCCAAGAGTTTCTGAATAATTTCGGTGTAATTCTTTGAGGCCGTAGAACGTATGCCCTGTCTTGTATCTATAATAAGATCGTGAATAAAATACACAGTGAGTGTTGGTAATGCTTATTTATTTTGTCGGTGGTTATTACATGTGTAGGTCGGAATCATCGTTGGAATCTCTGACTGCAATGCTTATGTTATTATCTGCAGTTGCTGCTGTGCCAATCCAAGAGTTTCTGAATAATTTCGGTGTAATTCTTTGAGGCCGTAGAACGTATGCCCTGTCTTGTATCTATAATAAGATCATGAATAAAATACACAGTGAGTGTTGGTAATGTTTATTTATTTTGTTTGTGGTTATTATATGTGTAGGTCGGAATCATCGTTAGAATCTCTGACTGCAATGCTTATGTTATTATCTGCAGTTGCTGCTGTGCCAATCCAAGAGTTTCTGAATAATTTCGGTGTAATTCTTTGAGGCCGTAGAACGTATGCCCTGTCTTGTATCTATAATAAGATCGTGAATAAAATACACAGTGAGTGTTGGTAATGCTTATTTATTTTGTCGGTGGTTATTACATGTGTAGGTCGGAATCATCGTTGGAATCTCTGACTGCAATGCTTATGTTATTATCTGCAGTTGCTGCTGTGCCAATCCAAGAGTTTCTGAATAATTTCGGTGTAATTCTTTGAGGCCGTAGAACGTATGCCCTGTCTTGTATCTATAATAAGATCGTGAATAAAATACACAGTGAGTGTTGGTAATGTTTATTTATTTTGTCGGTGGTTATTACATGTGTAGGTCGGAATCATCGTTGGAATCTCTGACTGCAATGCTTATGTTATTATCTGCAGTTGCTGCTGTGCCAATCCAAGAGTTTCTGAATAATTTCGGTGTAATTCTTTGAGGCCGTAGAACGTATGCCCTGTCTTGTATCTATAATAAGATCGTGAATAAAATACACAGTGAGTGTTGGTAATGTTTATTTATTTTGTCGGTGGTTATTATATGTGTAGGTCGGAATCATCGTTAGAATCTCTGACTGCAATGCTTATGTTATTATCTGCAGTTGCTGCTGTGCCAATCCAAGAGTTTCTGAATAATTTCGGTGTAATTCTTTGAGGCCGTAGAACGTATGCCCTGTCTTGTATCTATAATAAGATCGTGAATAAAATGCACAGTGAGTGTTGGTAATGTTTATTTATTTTGTCGGTGGTTATTACATGTGTAGGTCGGAATCATCGTTGGAATCTCTGACTGCAATGCTTATGTTATTATCTGCAGTTGCTGCTGTGCCAATCCAAGAGTTTCTGAATAATTTCGGTGTAATTCTTTGAGGCCGTAGAACGTATGCCCTGTCTTGTATCTATAATAAGATCGTGAATAAAATACACAGTGAGTGTTGGTAATGTTTATTTATTTTGTCGGTGGTTATTACATGTGTAGGTCGGAATCATCGTTGGAATCTCTGACTGCAATGCTTATGTTATTATCTGCAGTTGCTGCTCTGCCAATCCAAGAGTTTCTGAATAATTTCGGTGTAATTCTTTGAGGCCGTAGAACGTATGCCCTGTCTTGTATCTATAATAAGATCGTGAATAAAATACACAGTGAGTGTTGGTAATGTTTATTTATTTTGTCGGTGGTTATTATATGTGTAAGTCGGAATTATCGTTAGAATCTGTGACTGCAATGCTTATGTTATTATCTGCAGTTGCTGCTGTGCCTGAAGTGAATGTTGCTGAGCTTGAGGTCGATGGGTCCGCCCCGGTGGTGTAGTGGTCTAAGCCAGTGGTCGCCAACCGGTGGTCCGCGGGAAAATTTTGGTGGTCCGCAGAAAAATCTGGACATTATTACATTATTTGCATTTTTTTATGTTTTATTAATAATAAAACAAAAATAATATTTTAAGAAATCCTTATATTCTGAAATCTGAATGACAATTTTCGCCTTTATATTGTTCTAAATTCACGAAATGTACTAGACTCTAGTACAGGGCTCGTGAAACACGGCACGCGAGAGCTTCATTTCGTTCAGTTTCCAACAGTCACCCCGCTCCGCGAATACCGATTCTCATCCGATTGTTTTATTTTATTTGTGTATTGTATGTAACGGTGTATTTTCTTTAACTCTTATATTTAACGGCATCAAATAGTTTGATTTTAATAACTATCACTTCTTGTTTGGTTTCAGATTCGAATGCAATAAACCCATAATGAGTGAAAAAAGCAAAGGAATATTTTGCATTTCTTTAGTAATACAAAAGATAATGTACTCGTAACTAATGACAATAACAATAGTAAGTAATGAGCTGATCAATGATTCAGAGCCTCCACAGTCCTCGTCAGGCACCATTAGGAAGACCTTCGAACTGGAGGCGGAGAGAAGAAAAAACTCAAAGTATCAAGAAAATATGATTCGAACTATTGAAATTTCGATTTATTCAAGAACCTGGTAGTAAGCTGATTCCACGGCCGCTTTGTGTTGTGTGTTCTGAGAGTTTATCCAATGATGCCATGAAACCTTCGAAACTCGAAAGATACTTGCAATCAAAACACCCGGATTTAGCTAAGACACCACTTGAATATTTTCAAAGAATGCGCGAAAATATGCAAAAGCAAGTAATTGCTTTAACAGAATTGACTGTTGAAGATAAGTCCTTATTAAAGGCTTCTTATCTAATAGCACTTCAGATTGCGAATAATAAAAAGCCGTATACGACTGCAGAAAAATTAATTAAGCCTTGCATGTTACAAGCCTGTGAAGAGGTTTTGGGAAAGCAGGTTGTCCAGAAACTGAAAGTAATTCCTATGTACACTAGCACTGTAAAGCCCAGAATTGAAGATATGGCTGAAGATATTGAAAATCAAGTTATAAAAATGGTGAAAAATTCACCATTTTATTCAATTCAACTTGACGAATCAACGGACGTAAGTAACACGGCACTTCTCCTTTGTTTTGTGAGGGTTGAGTGTGAAGGAGAGTTACAGGAAGAACTATTTTGTTCGCTCAACTTGCCGGGTAGAACAACTAGCGCCGAGATTTTTAAAGCACTTAATAGTTATTTCCTGGAACGCGGAATTGAATGGGAAAAATGTATTGGGATACGTGCAGACGGTGCCGCAAACATGACTGGACATCTTTCAGGAATTGTTGCAAAGATGAAAAATGTTGGTCACTCAGACATTTTTTCTACACACTGCATTATACATCGTGAGCAACTTGCGGCGAAAAATATGTCCCCAGAACTACACGAAGTATTGTCAAATGTTATTAAAATTATAAACGAAATTCGACACAAAGCGATCAATTCTCGAATATTTGAGGCACTTTGTGAAGAAATGGGTTCCCAGTATACTCACCTTCTTCTTCACGCTGAGGTGAGATGGATGTCGAGGGATACTAACCCAATTGTTCTCCCTGCGCGAAGAAGTCAAATTATTTTTCCAGCAGCAAAATAATTCGAAATTTCAAGAACTCTTTTCCGACGGTGAGTGGGTAGCCCAGCTTGCATACCTGGCAGATATTTTTTCGGTGTTAAATGAACTAAACATTTCCTTGCAAGGACAACTTAAGGACGTGTTCACACTACGAGGTAAAATGGATGTTTTTCGAAAGAAAATATTACTGTGGCAAACGCGGTTGGCTGAAGAAGATCTACGAATGTTTTAAAATTTTGACTAATATGTGAGAGAGAAGGATGTCAACCGGCAGGTGGTAACCATCGTTCAACAGCACTTACAATCACCCGCAGAATCTTTTGGTCGTTTATGTGGATATCTTTTGGTCGTTTTGGTCGTTTATGTGGATAATAGATCCATTTGCAGCAAACATTTGAGATAGCAATTTAGGTATGAATGAAAATCATCGATCTATCATCCGACGACAGTCTCAAAGCTAAATTCCAGTCATCCTTTTCAAGACCTCATTTTTGGCTTTCCATAAAAAGTTAATACCCATTGCTGAGTGAAAAAGCAATGAAAATTAATTTTGATTCAATTTTCAACAACATATTTGTGCGAAAAGACATTTTCATCTGTCACAGCTATTAAAACTCGGTACCGGTCTCGGCTTGAAATAAATACGGCTCTCCGTCTTGCAGTAACGTCATTGGAGCCAAAAATCCATAAACTTCTTTCAAACAGGCAGGAACAAATATCACACTAAAAATGTGTAATACTTAAATAAGCTTCAATTATTTTGTAATAATTAAACTAACTTTAGTAATTTTGTCACAATTAAACAGCCTTTAAAGATTTTGTTATGATTAAATAAGCATTTATAATTTTGTTATAATTAAATAAGCATTTATAATTTAGTTTTAATTAAATAAGCATTTATAATTTTGTTATATTAAATAGGTCCATTTCATATTAATAAAATGTAAGTTCTCTGATCATTATTTTACAGATGTATTTATCTTTTTAAAAATATTCATGTTAGTGCTCCGCGGGATTTAAAATTAGTGGTCCGTGAGGTCCAAAAAGTTGGCCACCGCTGGTCTAAGCGATGGCCTCTGATCATTCGTCTGAAATGTGTCCGGGTTCGAATCTCGCTGAAGCATGGATGTTGTGTTTGTCTTACGGCACTGGCTCTTACCCTTCCCTGGAACCAGTGGCCCTAAATTAGGGACAGGAAACTGCTTATAGCCCATGGAGTTGCTCACGGTGGTCGTTAAACCCCCAATCAAAAAAAAAAAACAGCCGCTGTGCTGTAAGTTATGGAAAACAGTTGTCGATGATACGAGAAGTAAGAGGTATGAGACATAGTTGACTATACGGAACAGTTGTATGCCGCGTGTGAATATCGCATCGATAGTCGTCCTGCCTAGCGTTGTATGTTGAGCCGGACAGGTCGCTAGGTTCATCTGGAACTCTAAGTGCATAACCTCTAGAAACCAATGGTTGCCCGATTTGCTGATGTCTATATTGAAATCTCCGCTAAGAATGATCGGTAGGTCCCACAGACGCCAGTCTTTTCAGTTACCGTAGCTCCTTTCTGTGCTAAATTTCACATTTTCGTGGCATTTTGATGGGGTTTATTCGCTAATTCCTCACATCTGCGAAAAAAATTATGATAAGTACAGTTACATTACCATCTACTGTTATTGTTAGCAGTTGCAACTCTAATTTTTTCCATTCGCACGACTACTCCACTATGTTAATTCACTGGGGAACACAGTTTTCGTTGACTTAGATCTGACACTTATTTTGTACTAACTTTTGGGTTGTGAATGCAAATATGACCTCAGTTTTTTTCTACCACATCAACTTTTTATGATACAGGGTACCCTCCATGTTCCTCGAAAAACATACAAATTTCATACATAGAATGGAAAATAAAGAAAAAATAATTTACCTGAATGTACTTTATTTACATCTATTTTGTTCATACAAAGGATATATTGCTACTGTCCGGCAAATTGTGTGCAAGTCGTAGCAGTTAAGATAAAAATTTGCGCTTATAGCTTTTCCTGGAGTGTTAGATCTGTGGAAAATCCTGCCGAATGCTCCAGCAATAGTCAGCCAGCATGTGTTCATCCCATCTACCCTGATACCGTCCTTCCATGACCTTCAAATCTTGGTGGAATCGTTGTCCTTGTTCATCACTGACGGCACCAAGATTTTCCGGGAATGTATCAAGATGGCTATGCAGAAAATGCCCCTTGATGCTCATGTTTGCAGCCAAGCATTTTGTAGAAGTCCAAGAGTTTCTGAATAATTTCGGTGTAATTCTCTGCTCGTGTATTTCCAATAAAGTCCTTGATAATGGCCTTAAATTATAGCCAAGCATTCTTTTCCAGTTCTGACATTGTCCCGATGAAATGTTGATCTTTGATGAGCTGCGGAATTTGTGGACCATCAAATACACCGGCCTTTATTTTTCCATAGACAGGCTAGCAAATGCCGTTATGAGGTACTTGAAACAGTCTCCTTGAGTTGGAAAAGCTTTAACAAACTGCTTCATGAGACCTAGTTTCATGTGCAGAGGTGGGAATATTATGTTTTTTCTATCAACAAGTGGCTCATGTAGAATGTTTGGATCACCAGGTTTGAGGGAAGATCGTGGAAGCCAATTCATTTCTACCCAATGCTTCTCACGTGCTCTGCTGTCCCACATGCACAGATAACAGGGATATTTTGTCTATCCGCGTTGCTGACCAAGAAGGAAGCATACCATTTTAAGGTCAACACATATGACCACATTGTGTGCGTGATATTGCAACAACTCAATGACTCTCTTTATGTCTCCATATCCTTCACAAAGACAAACTGAATGACCAATTGGGACTGACCCAAATAAATTAATATTGTGAAGGAGGACACACTTTAAGCTCCGCTTTGAGCTCTCGATGAACATTCGCCATTCAGTTGCGTTATACTTTGCAATTCCCAATTCCCCCATTAAACCTCGTATGTTATGGCAATATACAAAGCCACTATCACTTCTGAAGTACTGCAGAAATTAACTTTCTCTGGTTCGAAAGTACGATACCTTTGTTCCTTTTTCAAGCAGGTTTTCCTCACGCAGTCTTGATACTAGGAGTTCTGAAGCCTTCTTTGGCAGTCTCAATTCACGTGCCGATTCACTCAACTCATGCTGATCAAATCCCTTACGAACAGAGTCATCTTCAATTACAAAATCGGCATCACTGTTGTCACACACACTTCATCACCATAACCATGTTCTTCAAGAGAGGGTAGTGTAATGAAAACCGGCACTGGGATTTTATCTGAATGAGGCTGAGGGCGTATAGCTTATGGTAGACTAGGGTACTCTATGTTACATTTATTTTTCTTGTTATATCCTGATATTTTCACTATGCAAAAATAACAGTCACTTACATAATCTATTGGCTCTCGCCAAATCATAGGTATTCCAAATGGCATCTTATCACGTGTTCCTTTCGTCCACATCCGTAAACTCTCCACACACTACTTGCACACCTTATGAGGGGACCATGACTTATCCTGATCACCCAGTTTAACTTTGAAATATGCAAAATAGGCTTGCTTTACAAATGCGCTGATGTTCGCCCTTTTAGTGGGAATCGTGAAACTTCCACAGATATAACAAAATGAATCAGGGTTGTTTATGCACTTCCGACGAGAAACAGAAGAGGCGGACATCATAAATTAAACACATGTTTATAAAATAATAAAATTTGCTGAGCAAATTATGAAAAATAGCTAACAGTGTATTTCCATTTATATAGAGCGGCACACAACATCTCACCACGATGTCGTGCCTGTAACTGAATAGTCCAGACAACTAACAACCTTTCGCTGGTCCACAAGATCGTCCTTCACCCCTCCCTCCCCACTCGATGGAGGCGCTTTGCTTTCGGCCAATAGGAGAACACTAGTGCTCTCCTCCATCCCGGCTACAATAATCGCATTCAGTTAAGCGGTAGAGAAAAAACTTGACGTGATAGAAGAAAACTAGCTGCCGTTACAAAATCAGCATGCCTATTTCAGTCAAAGTAATCGCATGCAAATAAGCGGTAGAGAAAAAACTGACGTGATAGAAGAAAACTAGCTGCAGTTTCAAAATCAGCATGCCTATTTCAATCAAAGTCAGCTGAAAAAACGAAGTCAACAAAAAATATGTTCAAAATTGTTCCCCAGTGAATACATACGAAAATCAATGTCCAATCACCATTAGTTCAGAAGTATAAAACGAAAACAAAAGCACACTCGCGTCTCAGAGCACAAAAATGACCATCCACTTCGGAGCGCTGTCACGAACTTCCATTGATCCGCCGACCCCACCACTTATAATTGTAACTAAATGTCATCTATGCGCTATCAAACGATACTAGCGCCGTTGCCACGCCCCCATAACCCCGCAGTTATTGCGAGTTGAAATCGGTCACACAATTATGTCGCGCCCACCGCTAATCTGTATCGTATCATAAAACGTAGTTCTACGTCAGAACTGTGTGCATGCCTCTGTACTAGAGGTTACTGTCGATTTCGAACTAATCTCTTTTCGCAGTTGTGCATTTAGTTACACGCTGTTGCCATTGCTGGAAACATACCTAGAACGCATTTTGGGAGGATTTCGTCTGTCACGTCACGATGGATGTCAGATATGTCTAAACAGTTTCGTCCTTTCATGGCGGTTTTTATTTTTGAGAAGAACCAGAATAACAAGGAGCAAAGCCAGGTGAATAGGGTGGTGAATAGGGTGGATTTATTGAAATTCGAAAGTATGCGGGAGTGACATGGAGGAGACTGGCACAAGACAGACCGTTGTGGAGGAAACTTGGGGAGACCTTCGTCCATCAGTGGATTGATAATGGTTGACAATGATGATGATGATGATGATAATATATATATATATATATATATATATATATATATATATATATATATATATATATATTGGAGATTTAACGACCGCCGTGAGCAACTCAGTGGGCTATAAACAGTCGTCCGTTCCTAATTTAGGGCCATTGGTTCCAGGGAAGAGACGTAAGACAAACACAACAGCCATGCCTCACCGGGATTCGAACTTGGAATCATCACGGACGAATGATCAGATGCCATCTCTTAGAGCATTGCGCTACCGAGGCGACCTTAAGAAATTTAAAACATTTTCGAAGAGCGAAAGGATGAATCTCGAAGTACGACCATTGATTAGTTAAAAAAAACGAAAAGAAAGTCACACACACACACACACACACGTCTGGATCAATTCCGGTTTTCTTTTTTTTTTTTTTTTTTTCCTTTTTTGATTGGAGGTTTAACGACCAACGTGAGCAACTCAATGGGCTATAAGCAGTCGCCCGTCCCTAATTTAGTGTCACTGGTTCCAGGGAAGGGAAAGAGCCAGTGCCGTAAGACAAACACAACATCCATGCCTGACCGGGATTCGAACCCGGACCCCTTACGGACGAATGATCAGAGGCCAACGCCTTAGACCACTGCGCCACCGGGGCGGCCAATTCCGGTTTTCAGGCTGATTGGGAAATCTTCATCTTCGCTGAAAATGTCTGTTTTGTTGTTCCTAGCCGCCCAGTGGCGCAAAAGTCTAAGCGCTGGTTTATGACCATTCGTCCGAGAAGGGACGGTGTTCCAGTCCAGGTCAGGCATGGATGTTGTGCTTGTCTAACGTCACTGGCTCTCTCCCTTCCCTGGAACCCGTTACCCTAAAATAGGGACGAGCGACTGCTCATAGCCCACTGAGTTGCTCACGGCGGTCGTTTTGTTTTTGTTTTGTTTTTTTTTGATTGGAGGTTTAACGACCACCGTGAGCAACTCAATGGGCTATAAGCAGTCGCCCGTCCCTAATTTAGTGTCACTGGTTCCAGGGAAGGGAGAGAACCAGTGCCGTAAGACAAACACAACATCCATGCCTCACCGGGATTCGAACCCGGACCCCTTACTGACGAATGATCAGAGGCCAGCGCCTTAGACCACTGCGCCACCGGGGCGGCACGGCGGTCGTTAAACCTTCAATCAAAAAAAAAATGTTTTTCCTAATTCGGGATAAAAGTACAGTCATGAGCATCTGGGCAAAACCGTCTCGAGTACAAGAGGCCTAAGCCTACGCAGGTTTCCCGTTTGTGACGTCAGCAACCGGGGCATAACAAACCAAACGAGCTACGATTGAACCCGAGAAACAATCTCTTAGTGCTCAGCGTGCGTGTGACTTATAGTGCGATTGTTGAAGACTTGAGTGCGATATGAGGATTCGAAGAGGAGTTTGTATATTTATTAATTTAGATTGTATATTTCTTGTGAATTCATGAAGCCGCCCCGGTGGCGCAGTGGTCTAAGCGATGGCCTCTGATCATTCGCCCGAAAGGGGTCCGGGTTTGAATCCCGGTGAGGCATGGATGTTGTGTTTGTCTTACGGCAGTGGCTCTTTCCCTTCCCTGGAACCAGTGACCCTAAATTAGGGACGGGCGACTGCTTGTAGCCCATTGAGTTCCTCACGGTGGTCGTTAAACCTCCAATAAAAAAAAAAAAAGAATTCATGAACTACGCTGGGTTTTTTTTTCTGCAAGAGTAATAGTTTCTGCGAAACTAAGTATGTTTAAGCAACGTTTCAAGTATAATGGCTTAAGCAACGTTTCATGAATCACTTGGCTGAGCAGCTTTTCAACAACCCTTTATTCGTTTTTTTCCCTGTGCGGTTCCCCTACTTTTTACGAAATATTTAAAAATGTACTTTCCTTACGTCATGCTTAAATAAAACAAATATGCATCAGACGCACATTGTATTGCTGAAAGGATATGGAATTACCATGCCAATAACGGTAATTTTAAAGTGATGCATCGATGCTTATCAGCTAAAGTTTTTAAGTTTTCCATTTCCCTTTCCTTAACTTATTTAGATGAAATAGAATACAATTTGTTTTTAAAAAATGCATGGTGCCTACGGTAATACCGGCGAGTTTGTGCGGAACAACAACCCATTTGACGTTAAAAGAAAATGTTAAAGCTCTTTTATATCTGAATTACTTTGTAGATATGGAATAATCACTGAATTCATCGATGCCATGACTCATAAAGTGTTTGCGTTTCGATTTTTGCAAAATGTTTTTGCATTTACCAAAATTTATAACTTTTTTCCATCGATAATACAAATTTACGAAAACTTACAATCTTGATACTGTCGCGCTGTAACCTAGCTGCTAGCTTACGATGGCAGTCACGGCAGCGTTTGTTATGACTCGGATGGTGACGTCACGAATCGAGGACTAAGGCCGGCTACTACTCGAGACGGCTTTGATCTCGGGGTATATGAAATTTTTCACCCCTAATTTGGGGTTACTCTCTCCAGGGAAGGGTCAAAGCCTTGCACTTGTGCGTGAACGTTGCCTGGCACTGTTTGATTGGAAGTATGTGCTTCTCCAAGAAAGCAATGCAGTGCTACTCAGAAAAGCTTGCTCGTGAGAAAAAAAGATATACGACTATTAGACGAAGCTTATTTGGAACTCCTGCAATCGAGTTACTCATTATTCCGACAACACTGTCTCCCTGGCATCACAAGTGTTGGATACTGACCCGTTCGTTCTTGTTGGACCGGGTTCGATGAGGCATGCGCTTTGTTTGCCGTACGGCACTCGCTCTCCCCCTTATGTGCATCCACTGTCACCAAATGGGATAGAAGACTGCTTATAGTCATAAAACACTGAAAAATTATTTCCTGACACCACCACCTATATGTACTATGCTACATCAGTGTTCATTATTTCTTTCTAATCCATGTTTAGGACCGAGGACAGGTGTGGCGATCCTATGGCACGTGAAAAAAGTTTGTTGACACATACACTATACTGACAGAAGTAACCGGACACCCCTTCAAAAGCAAATGAACGGATCCGCTGTGTTCTTAAGATGCGCGGTACAGCTGAAAACGGTATAAAAACAAGCTTGCAGCTGACCGCGATCATATCGCACTGCGAGGTTGAGTGAAAATGTCCCGGCGGGAGAGAACTGACATTGAGAAAGGAAGATTGTTGGGTGTTAAACTAGTGGGTTGTCCATAAGAAAACCGAGAGACGTTTAAACATGCCCAAGTCAACTGTTTTGGATGTAGTGAATAAATGGAAGACACGTGGCGTGCCTGAAACAGCAGACCAAAGAAAATCAGTGATAGAGGACGTCGAAGCCTCAGGAGAGTCGTTACACTTAATCGACGGAGTACTGTACAAGACCTCAGTGTACAGGCGAGCAAAATGCTGAAACCTCGGTATATACACGTAACATTCGCAGAGAACTTCATTCCATGGGTTACTGTGGTCGTGCGGATGCTCATAAGCCTTTCATCTCCACTCGGCATGCTACTCGTCGTTTACCATGGTGTAAAGAATGTTTATCGTGGACCGTAGATCAATGGAAACGGGTCCTATGGACTGAAGAATCCGGATACACGATCCATCCGTCTGATGGGCTTGTGTGGGTATGGCGGTAGCCGGGGAACGCTATTTATTACAGTATACTGTTCCTACGGTCAAGTTTGGAGCTGACAGTGTACTCGTGTAGAGGTGTCTTTCGTGGTATGCGCGCGGCCCATCGGTTATCGTGGACAAGCCTGTTAACCAACACTTCTACCTCGATATTCTGGACGATTATGATCTACCAACTGTGTGTCAATACTATGGAGCCAAACCTTGTTGATACCAGCAGGATAATGCACCGAGCCATAAAGCAAGGACTGTTACGGCTTGGTTTGACGACAATTCCGTATCGTGTGTAGACTTGCCAGCACAGAGTCTTGATCTTAATCCTATAGAGCACCTATGGGAGGAATTAGAGTGCCGCCGAAAACGTTTGGAACCAAAACTTGCTGCTAAACAAATGTTAGCAGCAGCATTATGTACTGAATGGAAGCGCATACCTATAGCTGTGTTCCAAAACTTTGTCGAAAGCATGTCTCGAAGGATCAATGCTGGCAATAAGGCCAAAGGTGGACCGACATCGTACTGATGTATGACAATAAAGGCTATGCTGTGTTTCTCTTCTAGGTGTCCGGTGACGTTTGTCAATATGGTGTATATACTGTATAACACGAGTCAAATGAGAACCTTAAAAATATAAAAAAACATTCAAAATACAGTGTCATTGTCCTCTAACCAGCAATATTGTTACTAATGAGTAAAAGGTTTTCTTACAGCTGGCAGCATGGTGCAGACAAGCTTAGTGGCGTTACAGTAGCAGTGTAAAGATGGTCGCCCCACTTGAGACAGGCACCAAAGAGGTGCAACGTTCTGTCATCCGTTTTTTTTTAGTTGTGAAGGCATGAAACCTATTAACATTTATCGTCGAATGAAGTTGCAGTACAATGTTGCATGTCTCTCACTCCAGAAAGTGTACGAATGGAGTGGGAAGTTCCGAAACGGTGGAGGTTCTGTGACAGATTTTCCTCGACCTGGCCTGGCACACAGAGCATCGACACCAGATCCCATTACAGCAGTTGACAGCACTGTTACGGAAAATCGCGGAGTGACAGTGTATGAAATAGCCGCATTATTGAACATCAGGTATGGTTGAACGCATCACATCATCCATGATATGCTCCAGTTCAACCAAGTGTGGTCTTTAACGCGGGTGCCACGCCAGTTGACTCCAGAATTCAAACAATGACGTGTTGATGCCCGTCAAGAACTTTGCGGCACTTTGAAGCAGAAGGTGATAAACCCTGCTCCTTTTCAAAATCCAACCTTCACAAGTGAAGACTCGAAAACGACTACCTCTTTTTCCTATGCTCCCTCCCCGGGCTTACCTCCTCATTAATTCATATTGGTTCCTATTTACCTGGTCCTCCAAGAGGCGATCCTTGCCCTCCTGTCTTCCTACAGAGAATTGTTACTGTATATGAAACTTGGGTTCACTATGGTCAGCCAGAAACCAAGACAGTGAGCAAGGAGTGGGGCCATCCCTCCTCACCAAAATGGAAAAAATTCCGCACTCAGCCAACGGCAGGGAAGAATGATGCTGACTCTCTTTTGGAGTAAACCAAGAGAGCGAGCAAGGAGTGTCGCCATCCCTTCTCACCAAAATCGAAAAATTTCCGCACTGAGCCAACTGCAGGGAAGAATGATGCTGACTCTCTTTTGGAATAAACGGAGCGTAAACCAAGAGAGTGGCGCCATCCCTCATCACCAAAATCGAAAAAATTCCGCATTGAGCCAACTGCAGGGAAGAATGATGCTGACTCTCTTTTGGAATGAACGGGGTGTAATTTTGGAGCACTACATGCCCAGGGAGAAACACTCTAACCAGTAACACGTATGCAGGTCTTATCAGGAATCATCTTCGATGTACCATCAAATCCAAACAACGTGGACTTCTGAGTACTGGTGTCTTGTTGCAACTATACAAGACCTGCACTTCGAGTGTCTTTTACATCCGCCGTATTCCCCAGACCTTGCCCCAAGTGATTACCTCATCTTTGGACCAATCAGAAAAGCGATGGGATGGAAGACTTTCAGGTCCGATGAAATGGTGCAGCGGATGGTGCATGAGTGGCTGCACACGCGACCGAAGGAATTATTTTCTTCAGGAATCTACGCGCTTTGTAAGCGCTGGAGGACTTGTACTGCCCAAAATGGAGATTACATTGAAGCATGATGTGGGTATGTACCATTTGTGTTCAGTAAATTGTGAAAAAAATCATTTTAGGTTTTCATTTGACTCTCCCTTGTGTATTTATATATATACACGCAGTGGACAAAATATTGTTGACATCGGCATCCTCTGCACAGAGTGGGACAGGCAAACCCAGAGACAGGCGATGAGAGCAATTTTGATCTTGAACGCATTGTCCGGGCAAGGTGGATGGGTCATTTTATCGCCCAAGTGGTAAGGACCCTTGGGTTCGAGAGGGCAATCGTATCACAGGTGTACCGCGAATATACCATCGAGGGACCTATTGCACCCAGAAAGAATCCGGTGGTCGACCACATGCCACTCATGACCGGGTTCGACGTAAATTATCCAGATTCGTACAGACCGCCAAATTGGCTACGTCGGAGCAAATTAAATACAGGTTTAAATTTTGGAAGCCTAAGCAGCGTCTGCGAGAAAACAGTACTACGCACGCTGCATACTCTGGGCTACGGTAGACGACGCCCTTCTCGTGTGCCACTGTTGATCGCTCATCATCGAACATTTCGCCTCGCCTGGTGCCACGAACATCGCAACTGGAACTGTGCAGAGTGACGCCGTGTCATGTTGTCAGATGAATCCAGTTTTCAGTTTTACCGAGCTGACGGGAGGGTGTGGGTGTGGTGTCGACAGCATGAAACCATACCCCCGTGTGCCACGCCGGCTCTTTTTAAGGTGGTAATTATTCTGTGATGGCTTGGAGAGCCTTCTCACGTGACTAATTAGATTCCTTAGTACGTCTGGATTGGTCCTTAACCACCGTTGCGTGATGCCAGCATGTGCAGGATGATTGCCTACACGCTTTTATAGCCTTCGCGTTTCGTGCTGCCGTGTTTCGGCTCGACAGTGCGTCTCCCAACCGGGCAGTTACTCCACTGGCATGGCTCGAGGAACACTCATATGAGTTTAGAACTATCCAGTAGCCCCCAAAGTCCCCGTATTTAAACCCTGTGGAAGATCTCTGTGATACTGGAGAGTGGAGCATCAAATACATGGATGCTGGACCGACGTCTCGGGTGGATTTGTGGACAATGCGGCAACAGGAATGGCTGAAAACATCTGATCCATGAATCCTGGACCGACGTCCCGGACGGAGTCGTGGACAATACTGCAACAGGCATGGCTGGGAACATCAGATCCATGGATCCTGGACCGACGTCTCAGACGGAGTTATGGACAATGCTGCAAGAGGAATGCCTGGGCACATTAGATCCATGGATCCTGGACCGATGTCTCGGGAGGAGTTGTGGACAATGTTGCAACAGGAATGGCTGGGAACATCAGATCCATGATTCCTGGACCGACGTCTCGGACGGAGTTGTGGACAATACTGCAACAGGCATGGCTGGGAACATCAGATCCATGGATCCTGGACCAATGTCTCGGGAGGAGTTGTGGACAATGCTGCAACAGGAATGGCTGGAAACATCTGATCCATGGATCCTGGACCGAAGTCTCGGACGGAGTTGTGGACAATGCTTCAACAGGCATGGCTGGGAACATCAAATCCATGGATCCTGGACCGCGTCTCGGACGGAGATGAGGACAATGCAGCAACAAGAATGGCTGGGAACATCAGATCCATGGATCCTGGACCGACGTCTCGGACGGAGTTGTGGACAATGCTTCAACAGGCATGGCTGGGAACATCAAATCCATGGATCCTGGACCGCGTCTCGGACGGAGTTGAGGACAATGCAGCAACAGGAATGGCTGGGAACATCAGATCCATGGATCCTGGACCGAAGTCTCTAACGGAATTGTGGACAATGCTGCAAGCAACAGGCATTGCAGGGAACATCAGATCCATGGATCCTGGACCGACGTCTAGGACGAAGTTGTGGAACATCAGATCCGTGGTTCCTGGACCGAAGTCTCGGACGGAGCTGTAGACAATGCTGCAACAGGCATGGCTGGTATTACCTGCAGAAAACCACCGGGATCAAGTGAAGTCGATGCCTTGTCCTGTGTAGGCTGTTATACGCGCTAGAGGAGGACCAACTCGCTATTAGTTAGGTTGTGTAATGTTTTGTCCATTGAGTGTGTATATCATCATGGTCGTTGCTAGCTGAAATGCCTCCCAAATTCTCAATCCACCGCTAGCTGAAAGTCTTCCATTATCAATCCACCACTAGCTGAAAGTCTTCCCAAATTTCTTCCACAGTTATCTGTCTTGAACCAGTCTCCTCCCTGTCACTCCAGCATGCTTTCGAATTTCAATCACTGATCTCCCACATGGTTTTCTTCTGAGTCTTTTCCTGTCCCTGTGTCCAGTCTAAAACGCATCATACGTAAATTACCTACAATGAGTACTACGGTACTCTCTCAAATTGTTTGTAAACAGGGAGGGGAGTTTAGTCTTCGACTTATTATGTTATCTGCTTTGACTTATATTATACCAAACTTCTAAGCCTCGTCTGTCAGAAAATGCAAGCATTTGCACATCCTGTTCTCCTACGTTCATGTGAAGTTTAGTGTAAAAATAGGAGTCCTTCTCAGTTGTGTGGTTTCGAAACAACTTATCTTATTGCTTCTAATTATTCCTGTAAGCTCGTCTTACGACATTTTGTGTCTTGAAGTCAATGGCAAATCGGAATAATCATTGCATACAAGTGGGTGGAGGCCGTAACAACTCAGTATCCAACAGTGGGTGGGAGATCAAAATAACTTGATATCAAAGAGTGAGTTGGAAATCACAGCACCTAGGTGTCCAAAAGTTGATAACATGGCAAAACAGCTTGGTCTCCAAAGATGGGTGGGACATAAATCAGTGCTGAAGAATTGGTAGGCCATCATATCAAAGCAATGTCTGAAACCGGAACGTCACAGAAACTTGATTCCAAAAAGCAGATAGGTCATCAAAACAACTTGGTCCCTAAGTGTAGGTGGGACATAAAGAAATCAGTGCACAAGAAGTGGTAATCCATCATTTCAACTCAAATGTCCAAAAGCGGAAATTCATGGAAACTTCATTCCCAGAACTGAATAGGTCATCAAACCAGTTGGTCTCCAAGTGTAGGTGGGACATAAAGAAATCAGTGCACATGAACTGATGGTCCATCATACCAACTCAATGTCCAAACACGAAACGTCACAGAAATTTGATTCCCAAAGTGTATAGTTCAACAAAACGTTTTGATCCCCAAGTGTAGGTGGGACATAAATAAGTCAGTGCAAAAGAATTGGTGATCCATCATATCAACTCAATGTCTAAAAGCGTAACATCACGGAAATTTGATCCCCAAAAGTGGATAGGTCATCAAAACAGCTTAGTTCCCAAGTGCAGTGGGACATAAATAAATCAGTGCACAAGAATTGGTGATCCATTATATCAACTCAATGTCCAAAACCGGAGCTTCACAGAAACTTGGTGTTTAAAAGTTGATAGGACATTACAACAACTCGGTGTCCAAGAGCGTATTGCACATCGCTACATCTCAGTGTCTAAGGGTGGGTAGAAGATTAAAACAATTCAGTTTCGAAGAGATGTTGGTCATAGAAATAAGTGTTCGAGGCTTCTGAGGACAGCATATCAGCTGAATATCGAAACGTGAAAGGCATATTTCCAAATAAACTGACTAAGACTGGGTGAGATATGAGGATAACTCTGAGTACAGGAGTTGATGGGATATCATAAGGACTCATTGTCCACAAATGAAGCACTAGGTTCTGAACTTAAAATCGAGATTTGAAGTATTGATTCGTGTTCTTGAAACTTTATCCGCAAGTTTCATGCACTTGTTTTCAGCGCAAAATATGTTTTTTCAGTAACTGCGTTATGTACATATTTTAGATTTCTGTTTAATATTACCATATAAAAAAATCGCACATACTACGAGAACTTGATTTAGGTGTAGATATTCCCGTAAACGAAAGAAATCCACATATTCTGAAAGCTTTGTTTTCTTTGGGGGGGGGAGTGTTCTGTCCGCCTTTAAAATCAAAAGAAATTCTTGATGATGCCAACGATGTCAGTTAGTGCTCTCAAGCTCGCACGAGCAGATATTTCATTGCAAAGAAGTTTTTTTAATCAAATTTTTCGTACAAAAAAATAAAGGTTTTATTTCGTTATTTTGCTTCATGCTGGAAAAAATTAATCAAGCGCACATTTAAAAAATTTAAATAAAAGAGCTAATAAGTCTTCTTCTTTCGTTGGAATGTCTGACAGAGTTTATTAAAAAAAAAGAAAAGAAAGCAAAGAAAAATGAGTTTCTCTCTGAAAGAAATGGCAGGTTTCCCTGTCGTTCTCTCTCTGTCTCTCTCCCTCACTCTGTCTCTCATATTTGACAAGCCACTGCATCGGCATTGATTCCTTTCCGATTTTTATCGGAATTCCTGAAACATTTCGACCTTTTTTACGTTTGCTGGAAAACTATAAGCAGCTCACCGTGCTTTACCGTAACCACTAAAGGATCGGGGGTTAAAAATAAAAGTTAAAAATTTGCTCTTTGTAAAAGGAAAGTACTAACATGAAACGATACAGAAATCAATGTGAAGTACACTTCATTGAAAGTCACCGGACACCTAGAAGAGAAACACAACATAGCATTTATTGACTCACATTAGTCCGGTGTCAGCCCACCTTTGGCCTTAATGCATGCACTGACCCTTCGAGACATGCTTTCGTCCAGGTTTTGGAACACAGCGATAGGTATACGCTTTCATTCAGTAAGTAATGTTGCCGCTAACTGTTGCTTAGTAGTAGGCCTTGGTTCCAAACTTTTTATGCGGCGATCTAATTCAACCCCTAGGTGCTCTATGTGATTAAGATCAGGCCTCTGTGTTGGCCACTCCACACACGATATGGAATTGTCTTCAAATCACGCCTTATCAATCCTTGCTTTATGGCTCCGTGCATTATCCTGCTGGTACCAACAAGGCTCGGTTTCATAGTATTACCACATCGTTGGTAAGGCATAGTTATCCAGAATATCGAGGTAGACGTGCTGGTTAACAGGTTTGTCCACGATAAACCATGGGCCGGTACCATAACACGAAACTCACCCCCACAAAAGTACACTGCAAGCTCCAAACTGGACCGTAGGAACAGTACACTGTGATAAACATCGTTTCCCCAGCTGCCGCCATACCCACACACGGCCATCAGACTGATAGCTCGTGTATCTGGATTCATCAGTCCATAGGACCCGTTTCCATTGACCTACGGTCCACGATAAATGTTTACACCATGCTGAACGACGAGAAGCATTCCCAGTGTAGATGAAAGGCTTATGAGCAGCCGCACGACCACGGTAACACATGGAATGAAGTTCTCTGCGAATGGTGCGTTTACATACCAAGGTTGCAGCATTTTTACTCACCTGTACACTGAGGTCTTGTGCAGTATTCCGTCGATTAGCTGTAACGACTCTCCTGAGGCTTCGACGTCCTCTATCACTGATGTTCTTTGGTGTGCCGGTAGGTTTTGCTACTTCAGGCACGTCATGTGTCTTCCATTTATTCAGTACATCCAAAACAGTTGACTTGGGTATATTTAAACGTCTCTCGGTTACTCTTATGGACAACCCACTAATATAACACCCAAGAATCTTTCCTTTCTCAAAGCCATTTCTCTCCCTCCGCGACATTTTCACTCAACCTCACAGTGCGATATGATCGAGGTCAGCTGCAGGCTTGTTTTTAAACAGTTTTCAACTGTACCGCGCACCTTAACAACGCAGCGGATCCGTTCATTTGATTTTGAAAGGATGTCCGGTGACTTTTGTCAATATAGTGTACATTCACGGAAAGAGAGTGTTGCAAGGAGGAAATCTAATATGTGTAAGTTTCTGTTAGCTATATGTTTACAATTCTAGTATTAGTTTTACCACAGTAAATCATATGGTTACATAAGTATATAAAGACAATAAAGCTAGCGATCACAAGAATCTCTTAAAAACAATTTTTTTTCACCCTAACAAATTCTTTTAAGCAGGTGGAGTAACGTGCACACACTTCCTCTCACTGGTGCATCACGGGAAGATTTCTCTTGAACACTTTGAGCTTCCGTTTTGCTATAAATCCCCGAATGCACATGTTCTTGTATTGCAAAATCAACAAAAGTATAGAAATAATGCATTCCTTTACAATGGAATATTATCCTCACATGTCAAATTGTACGATAAGATTTCCCTTGAATTGGCACTTGTTGTGTTTTACTGATTTATTGAGTTTTTTAATAGGTTTTTTCTCCAACTAGACACTCGTTCCATTTCCAAATGTACCACCTTCTTAAAGTAAGTGCAGGCAACAACGCCCTTAACTATCTTAGCATATTTTACTATTTTTGCAGTAACTCTGTTGCTGTCCCATGGGGGGCACTATTTCTCGGTGCTTAGAGGGGAGTTCTAATCATTTGATATTTGTTTTGTTTTTTATCCCTAACAAAATTAGTTTGGTCAAAATTGTTAGGTAGATTTCTAGTGACTTTGTTTGCGTTTTTAGATTCTCACGACTTTCATTTCTTAGAGACTTCTGATCTCACCCTCGAAAAATTTCATTTTCTGGTGCAAAGAGCGGTTTTGCTAGCGCCAATCTAAAACCTGCTTTACCTAAATTTATTTATTTATTAACGCTTTATGGGAATTTTCTTAAGTTTTATTTTGGAAGGGTAGGAACCAGTATGATTATTTTGTTTTTTCTCTACTTTATTTAAAGTCCATGTTATTACTATTATTACTAATGGATCCTTTCTCATATTTTTCATATTATCGTGGTTTACTATAGAGACTTGTAAAGATTTATATCGTTTTAATGGAATACAGTAATTCCCGGATTTATGCGAATGTTACGTTCTGCGCAAATCTTGCATAAATTAAAATCGCATATATCGATTGCTTTAATTTATAGAGAAAAGGGGGTTGCGTGAAAAACAACGGAAAATTTAATTTTAAAATTAATTTAATCGCATTGAAATCATGTTAATATATCAGAAATATAAAACCAAACATCGACAGAAGCATTTTTACCAGTCCCCCACCCACCCACACACACACACACATACAACGGCAGGTTTTTCCTTTTTTAATGGCCAACGTCTGAACAATTAATGAGTTTATTTTTGTAGAATTATAGCAATAAATCCACAGGTTTTCGTGATCGTGTTTCATGACAACTAATATTTGCTATAAATCTGGCGCCGCCCCGGTGGCGCAGTGGTCTAAGCGAGGGCTTCTGATCATTCGTCCGAAAGGGGTCCAGGTTTGAATCCCGGTGAGGCATGGATGTTGTGTTTGTCTTACAGCACTGGCTCTCTCCCTTCCCTGTAAAGTGGTCCTAAATTAGGGAGGGGTGACTGCTTATAGTTTATTGAGTTGTTCACGGTGGTCGTTAAACCTCCAATTTAAAAAAAAATCTGCCAATAAAATATTATGTTCTGGCTTCATTACACACAAAAAAAAGCTGGATGCCCAGAAACAAAGGAAGCTGAGAGCGGAGGAGAAAAGAGATTTTGACTGAACACGAAAAGCAATGGGTCAGCTTTGTTCTTCTCTTTTGATTCAATGGAGGTTTAACGACCACCTTCAGCAACTCAATGGGCTGTAAGCAATCGCCCTTCCCTGATTTAGGGCCACTGGTTCCAGGGAAGGGAGAGAGCCAGTGGCGTAAGACAAGCACGACATCAATGCCTCACCGGGATTCGAACCTGAACCCATCTCGTACGAATAGTCAGAAGTATCGTTTTGACCACTGCGCCACAGGTGCGGCATTTTTTTTTTTTTTTTTTTTTGCAATGGCTGGCATCATTAATTATAATTGGGAGTAGGTAAATTCATCTTGTGGGATAGACTTTGAACTGTGTATGCGACGGTGTGGAAGACAGAGTGAAGAACATACCTCGATTATGCCATAAACAAAAACTACATATATATATATATATATATACACATGTATAGTGACAAAAATGTCAAAGCTGGAATTTTTCCTATTAAATTAACCCATCTGAATAAAAGGGATAAAACTTTATTTTGAAAGATTTTATCCCGACGTGAGATTTGAAATCCAGCAAATTGGGTTTTCCTCGAAAAGCGATCATATGAACTCCATTAAAATAGTACTGATTTTTAGTGCTTATTCCCTGTTTGTTATTTAAAAATTTAGAACAATTTTTAATGGAAAACTTTTAAAAGCCTTGCAATGCTAGAAAGGGACAGCGCTGCAAGTTTATTGTGTGTGTGCGTGCGCGCGCAATAATTGATTAGGTAATTGATTTAAGAATCACAGCACTACCATCAGGAGTTAAGTTTAAATTTCGTTGAACACAGAAGAGCATTTTGCAACAATATAGATATTCCTTTTTAGGTAATTGCAATAGCTTTACTTATTTGCAATGTCATTTAATCCTGTTACGAGGCAGATTCGAAAGCATTTTAACTTTCTATTGAAATAATTAGATGATTCTGTAAGAAAGGTGTTTGCTTCTTAAAGGCAAAACACCTTTCTTACAGTTAGGCAAAACATGATGAAACATTAAATGCCTACTAGATGAGTTCCAGGTCCCGAATGGAAGTGTACTAGCAATGTAGAAAAAAATTCCATTAGTTTACTTGCGTCACGCCCCAAAACTCTTGTTTCTACCTATAACAGTTTTTCAAATAAAAATTTATTGATGAAGGAAAAGCTTTATTTCGCTCATTAAGGAAATTTAGTTGTCAGATGTGTAAAATTTAGTTACCAGACTTATTTATAGAAATGTACACTCTACACTTGAGAATGAGAGTAATTTTCCCTTAGTATTAGTTTGTGGATCGTACCTCTGAAAAATCAACTCTTTACAGCATATGAACTGCAGTGCTTAATATGAAAAATGCGGTAGTTAATAGAAAATTTGGACATTATGAAGTATTTACCATGAAAACCTCCTTCAAACGTTAAGAGCAACTGGTTAACATAAACAGCACTAAACATCACCGATGTATCAGTTTATAAACTGAGCGGCCCCTTTATTATGACCACCTGACAGTTTTAAGCAAATGACCTATGGCTGCAAGCTGTTGCCGCCATAGGACGAGGCTAGTATAAAAAGGGGAAAGCTTAGTGCTTGCGACAGTAGTAGAATTGATTTTTGGGTGACGATATGGGTAAAAAATGCGATTTGACGGACTTTCAACGTGGGATGATTGTAGGAACTCGGAGCCATGGAGCGAGTATCCCCGAAACCGCCGCATTTGTGAAATGTCCCAGAGCAGCTGTTGTTAAAGTGTTTAAAGACTGGACTGTCAGCTAAATAACTGGGTCTCTACGTGCAACGTGTGGTTGTCATCGACTAGTGACTGCTCGGGAGGAACGGAGAGTGTCCAGACTGGTAACAGACAACACAAGGGCAACAGTGCAGCAAATTACAGCCCATCTTAATCTAGGATCCACTCAAATGATCTCTGCATGTACTGTTCGCCGTACACTGCATCGGATAGGATATGGCAGCCGAAGGCCTGTTCGAAAACCTTTGCTGTCTGCAGTTAACAAGAGAAAACGTCTCCAGTTCGCACAGTAGCACAAGAATTGGACAGTCGATAATTGGAAACAAATTATGTGGTTCGATGAACCACGTTTTCAGTTGCACCATGCCGATGGCCGAGTGAGAATTTGGCGGAAAGAGCACGAAAGCCTGGACCCCAAATGCATTGCCACAACCCTTCAAGCTGGTGGGGGCAACTTTATGGTTTGGAGAATGTTATCCTGGCATGCTTTGGGCCCTTTAATTCGTGTTGATCAACGTCTGACTGGCGCATCATATCTAAACATCGTTGCGGACCAAGTGCATCCTGTCATGTGGATGGTTTGTTCCAATGGCGATGGCTGCTTTCAACGAGATAATGAAATGTCCCAGTATGCTCGTATTGTACAGGATTGGTTTCAGGAACATGCCGGTGAGTTTACTTTGCTTAGGGTGTCCCCACAATCTCCAGATCTCAATCCCATTGAGTATTTCTGGAATGAAGTTGAACGAGCCATCAGACAGCTGGATCCACAACCCTGCAAACTCACACTCTTGGAAAGTTCTATTCATAAAGCATGGTCTCAGATTCCATCCCGTGGACTCCATGCCACGAAGAATCGACGCAGTATTAAAAGCAAAAGGTGGCCCAACGAAGTACTGAGGGGGTGGCCATAATAAAGTGGCCACTCAGTGTATTAATCATTGGTAATCGGCGTATTCGCGCTCGGCTGTCAACGTGATGCACCAAGAATATTGATTGGTCAGACCAAGCCACTTTCTTCTAATCATCCATTGTCCAATCTCGATTATCTTGGGTCCATTTAGTGCCTTTTTAGCGATGACGTGCAGTGAGCATGAGGACGAGGCTGTGTCTTAGGCTACGCAGGCCCATGCGCAGAAGGCTGCGATGAACTGTGTGCTGTGACACATTGCCCTGATCACCGCTGTTGTAGCTGCAGGTGGTTTGTCGCACTGTGGCCCTGCGGTCGCTGAGGACAATGCGCGACAGTCTCCGCTTCCCTCTGGCATCACTGAGCTGCTGACGACGGTTCGTTGTTTGGCCATCTAAGCACCACTTTTGATACGTACTCACTATAGCGGCACGGGAACAACACACAAGCCACGCCGTTTCCGAGATCGTAGTTCCAAGGCGCTGTGATATCATAATTTGTCTTTTGTCAAACTCTGATAAATCGACGGCTTTTTCCATTCTGACTTCAAACACTCTACTAACCGAAAGCCGATCCTGGGGTTGTATATGTACGAGGTCCGATCAAGAACTTCCGAGACTAGGACGATATACAACAAAGTACTTACGTTACTTAAGTCTGGCTATGATCTACCTCAAAGTAGTCTCCTGGGGCAGCGATAAACCGCTGCCAGCGTTTTTACCACAGTTGGAACGCTCCCTGGAAGCCCTGTTCGCGAATCGTGTCAAGCACCATCTGCGATTTGCGCTGGATCTCGCCCACGGTTTCAAAACGGCGAACCTTGTGCTTCATCTTCATCTTCGGAAACCGAAAGAAGTTGCAGGGGTCCCCAGTGATGACCCGCGACAGGAACGTTAGACCATTCACGAATATTTTGACAGAGTTCGAAACGGAGCGCCTTCTGTTCGGGGTTCAGAATCATTGGCACAAAGTTTGCAGTAATGCGGTGCATGTTCAAAACCGAAGTCAGAATTTCTTGCACTGCTCCGTATGACACATTGACGATGATAGCAATGTCTTGAATAGTTCTCCGACGATTCTCATGCACCAGTTCCCTAATTTTGTCCACATTTTGGGGGGTTTTGCTCGTGGACGGTCGCTTCGTCGTCTTCTAGTGCCGTTCTGCCGCTCTTGAAGCCCGAGTGCCACTCAAAACACCTCGCACGACTCATTGCTTCATTGCCATAAGCCTACCGCAACAATTCATGCGTCTCCGTTCCCAATTTGCCGAGTTTGACATAGAAATTGCTGTTCACTCGCTGCTTTAGTTTGCAGTTCATACCGAAATCGCAGCTGTGTTCTGCATTTGGTCACCAAATATCGTATATCACAGCTCCCGATGTTCACAGAACGACGTCACTTGGCACAATGACTCATGAAGGTCCCTGCAATTGACCGCTGCTTGCGCATCCGCATATTGCCATCTGTTGGAGCGCTACGTACCTAGTCTCGGAACTTTTTGATCGCACTACGTACTGCTCTGTGAACTTCACCTGCGCAACCGTTCGGTCTCCAGGCGCGCTCATTTCTCTACGCTGGTGGTGGTCACAATGTAATGATTCATCGGTATAGGCCTACTTAAACGACTATAGCAAAAGAGAAGGTCGATTTACAACCGCAAAAGAGCATAAAAGGACTGACATACTTCTTTCCAAGAATCCGAAGAAAGTTTCAGTAAAGGATTCATGATTATTGCTAGTTTCTCGTAACAATGGGAAATTAACGTCAAGTAAACTTGAAAAGAATGTTAAAATAAATTTTACATAGTACCAAAATAGTGTTTCAACTACTATATTTGAAGAGGAAATACAATTCCGTTATCCACGAAGCCTTGAGAGTAGAACTCCATCAGGATAAGGATAGAAGTCATTCATCCAAATCTACCACACTATTTCTTCAAAAAAATGAAAAGAGAAGCAGGTATCCTTTTTCTCACATTTCTTCAAAATCCCATGGTGTGTCACCAAGGACACTGTGACACACAATGGTCCTTGTGTGTTACATTGTCCTTGGTGGCACACCATGGGACTTTGAAGAAATGTGAGTAAAAGGTATGGTGACACACACAAGGACCATTGTGCCCACAAGCTACTGAAAAGAGCACTTTCTAAACGCAGATCCAAAGCACTGATTGGTCTACCAAAAGTAGTAGAAGAGGTAGGAAATAAAATACCACTACCAATTTTAAGAAGTACGCTGTTATCTTGGAAATTCATATGTAGTTTTATAGTCCAGAGAAAGGGATATCAGATAGAACATTTAAGAAAAGAAAGAATTTTACTTTAAGCATTAAATACATTGCTGGAAAATTGTTCTAAAAATGTGTGAACATCTCTGTAATTTTATCTACATGGAGCATCCTGAAAGTAATTCCTCCTCCTCAATAACTTTGAAATTTTGGAGTGATTTTAATGAAACTGCAATGACATGTACTATGATATGTCACCAATGTGGGAACAAATTGTTTGACAGTTCAGTGTCGGACAAACAACGGAGTGAAAGACCCGCAACTGCAGTGACAGATGCCAACAGGCAACGAGTGAAAGACCTCATCACAGCTGATCGTCGTGTCACCATCCAGGAGTTGCAACAATAAACAGTGCTCACTATGTGCAGACATTGAAAAAGCTGAAGGAAGCTATCAGAAAGAAAATACGTGACATTCCACTTCATGGTGATGTTTACACCATGATAACGCACGTCCCCTCACCTCAATGGAGACTTCACAGGCTATTGCCAAAATGGGGAGGACGGTGATGCACCAACCCCTATACAGTCCTTTTTTGGCTCCCTCGGACTTTTTCCAGTTTGCCCCTTTGAAAAACACCCTCCGTTTCGACGATGTGACAGATTTAAACTGGCTGTGAACGCATGGGTGAAACGACAGCCTCAGGAGTTTTTCCAAAACTGATTTTACCAATGAGTTCAAAGATGGCGGAAATGTATAGAAAGTGATGGACAATACTTTTAATAGGCTAGTATTATTAACAATACACTGAAGAGCACTTGAATTAGAGATTCCTGTCTAGTAACGTGTAGCACCACCTTTCGCCCTGATGACGGCGGCGATTCATCTCGGCATGCACTCGACAAGACACCGGAAGTGTTGAGAAGCCATACGGATCCACGACCCCTGAACAAGCTCCCACAGTTCACGAAGATTTGATGGAGGGGAGTCAAAGCCTCGAATATCTCTCTCGATGGCATCCCAGATGTGCTCGATGGGATTGAGGTCAGGTGACCTAGATGGCCAAGGAAGCGAGGTCACGTCGGTGGAGTGTTCATTCAACCATTCGGATACAATCCGGGAGCGATGGCACGGTGCATTGTCTTGTTGCAGGATGAGGTCCCCAGTGGGATGTTGAAGACGCACAAACGAAAGCAAATGGTCGTCCAGGATATCCCGATAACGTTGACCCATGAGGGACGATGTCACACATACCAGGGGTCCCTTTTCAGTCCACGTAAACAGTCTCCAGACGAGAATGCCACCCCCACCAGCTGGAAGAGCCCCCTGCTGGCAAGAAGGATCCATCGCTTCATGTGGTTTGCGCCGTACTCGTATCCTGCCATCCGCATGTACCAACGTGAATCTCGACTCGTCAGTCCAGGCAACATTTTTTCACATGTCTAGGGTCCAGTGGCAATGTTCCCGCGCCCATGCTAATCTTTGCACCCTGTGATGTGCGGTCAGCAGCGGTACCCTCGTGGGACCATGGCTTTTGTACCCCATAACGAGGAGATGGTTCTGGATGGTGTGGCTGCTTACACGTTTTTGTGCACCCGCGTTAAATTGCCGAGTGACTTCTTGCACTGTGGCCCGTCTATCCGCTGTTACAATGCGAGCTAGCCGACGATGACCTCGCTCATCCACACGCTGTTGTCCACGGCAGTTGGCCTTTGCAGGGATGGTTTTACTGGATTCGATGCATTCACGGTGCTCCCGTGACACAGTGACTCGTGAAAATCCCAGTGCCTGCACGACTTCCGAGATGGTGTTACCCATTCTTTGGGTCCCGACAATTTTCCTACGATCAAATGCGCTTAGATCCTTCGTCTTACCCATACTGCGTCCGACTCTTACTGAGTCCCGTCGCATCACTCCTTATATTGTCGGATCGCTGCATACGTCATGTCGTTTTCGTTTACAGGTCCGCCCTCAGCGCCACATTTGAATAACGCCAGCTGTCTCTAATTCAATTGCTCTTCAGTGTATGCCCAAGAATTTTGCCACCAATTTTCACATTTTGGCTGCTATAATAAAAAATTTTATGAGGGACGAAGCCTTACTTTCAGGATGCCCTTTGCGTAATAAACAATCCATTCATTGTATTTTTATCTTTCAGTTCAAGCTATATCTGATTAATCTGATGATTCTGTAATTTCTTCCTTTACTGATTCCCTGAAGCATTTTGAAGAAGTACCTGTTTTTGTTTCCTTTTGCATCTGTTACATCCTTCTTTGTTAACTCATTCTGCTCAAGTGTGTATGTATGAATGTTTACTCGAGTGAGCAAATTAAAACGGTGTTAGATTTTTCGTTACCTCTTTCAAATTTAACTCGCGTGTCATTGTTAATTTCATAACATCGTTAATTCTTTTTATGTCCCTTTATTGTTTCTTAATTTCTTTCTTAATATCAGCTGTTCTTTTTGTTATTTATTGCTGTTGTTTTTGTTTTTGTTGTCGACGCTGTTTTTAAAACGAACGTCTGGATGCATAAAATTTAATTTATTTCTTGGTAGAGGGCAACGGAGCTGACAGATTTAATTAATTTCTTATTTTCTTTGATGCCACCTTTTATTTCATTTTCCTAAAGAGAGTGTAAAAGCACCGCGTTTTGCTATGTTTTGGTATTACACTTTTATAAGATGTTTTTTGTTATATTTTGAATTCTTTTTTTCATTTTAAGTTCTTTCCTACTTAGTTTTTCGTACCGTTTCACCCCAAGGAAATTTTAAAGGAGGAAATAATTCAGAGCGGCCTTATTAAATGCTCCCCAAAAAGTAAGTAAAAGCAGTGCACCATTATTGCCTTACATTTTTGCAAGTTACTTATTAATATAAAGAAATAACGTACTAGTGTAATTACTTTACCAGTCTCCATATCCGTTCTTTCGTTCGTTCATCACTATTGATGCGATATATCTTTCTCAGGAAGCTGGATTACATATACCAGGGTGGTACCAAAAGTAATGCAAAAGTTGGCACAATTTTTTATTAACTGACAGAGGTCGTTTAAATTGCACATGTTGGTAGAGTAACTCTTTCTCTATACAAAGGTACTACTCAACATAGTCTCCATCACAAGCGATGCGTTTGCGCCATCGTTGAACCCAACTCTCGAATCCTCTTTGAAAAATTTCAGGTGTGGACTGTTGTACCCACTTCTTCAGAGCCACTTTCATCTCGTCTGGGTCATCAAATCTTTGTCCCCGGAGACTGTTTTTCATTGTACCAAACAGTCCAGTGTTTTCCATTGGCGTTCAGGGACCCATCCATTGGTAACAGTGGTCGCAGGTCAAACCAGAAAAGCATTCTCCAGACATGCACACTGCCGTCGTTGTCTTGTACTTGACAGACAAGCGTGTGCGGGTGTTGGTTCTCATGTGTCTGACGCCGTATCCGCCACCGCCCGTCACTTCTGTGGAGTAGAAACCTCGACTCGTCGGAGAAGGCTACCGTTTCCCACACTTGTTCAAGGACGGTAGTCTCATGCGAACTGAAGGGCGTCGTTACCGATGGACCTGGGTTAACATGGGCGCCTTGACGCAGCGTCGACTACGCAGACTCATGCGTAACAGGGTTCGCTCTACTGTTATTGGAGACATGTACCTGGGTGCCCCGTTCATTTGCGTGGTTAATTGCTACGCTGTTGCGCGTCGATTTGCCCTTTACCAGTCGATGGAGGCGACGTTCTCCTCTGGGGTCCATGGCTTTTGAGGCTCCAGAATTATGACGTCGGGAGATACTCGGTGTGCCAGCGGTCCATTCTTGGTTGCACCCTTACTACAACACCTGGCGAACAGCCATCAAAGTCTGCCGTTTCTGAGATGCTTCCACCCTTGGCGCTGTAGCCGGTTATAATTCCTTCTTAAACATCCGTCAAATCGCTGCCTTTGCTCATTGTGCTCACGTAACGCGCTATATCTTACCTTTCCTGGCCGGCCGTTTATATCTCCGCGTGGTAGACCTTGTCACGTGCACCCTGTGACGCGCCTGGGCGAGTACACTGTGATTCCGGTGGTGGTCGTATTATTCTGATACGACCGTGAATGTTTCTTTTCCGCAAGCCTTTTGAAAACAAGTTGTAAAATCATGCAATGCATTGATTATAATACGCTATCCAACATACCAGAAATCATTACTCAAGTTATTACTCAAGCTATGAGGATAATGGCCGTGGAATAAATCTCGCTCCTGTGCTCTGACCGTTGACCCCATTTCGATGATATTCAACAGAACTGGTTCAGTATACCTCCAGAACAACATGCTAAAGTTTTGTCGCAATAGAAGCATTTTTAGTCAAGTTATTAGGATAATGTCGTGACCTTTGATCCCATTTCGATGATATTCAACAGAACCGGTTCAGTATACCTTCGGAAGAACATACTAAAGTTTTGTTGCAATAGAAGCATTACTAGTCATGTTATGATGATAATTAATGACTGTAGAATAAATCTCGCTCCTGTGTCCAGACCTTTGACCGCATTTCGATGGTAATCAACAGAACCAGTTCAGTATACTTCCGAAACAACATGATAAAGTTTTGTCGCAATCGAAACATTTTTATGTAAGTTATGACGCATAAGGGCAATGGAATGGATCCCGCTCCTATGTCGTGACCTTTGACCCCATTTCGTTTTCAATAGGGTTTGTCTCGAGGCGGTCCCCTAATACGTACTAAAGTTTCATTGAAATCAAACCATTTTTGCGCTAGTTATCGTGCGGACGGACGGACGGACAGACAGACAGACAAAGCTGGAACATATACGATCTTCAATCTACGGTTGGAAAGCGTAAAAAAGTGCAAGCTTATGCGATCATTATATGTATCAATTCGTCTCTTCGACGTGGACGTAGCTAGCAGTGGGTTCGAGGCGGCTTAGACCTACCTGCAAGTCAAGCAGCCGAAGAATTCACGTTGCAAATTCTTTAAGCATTTATTTCGTTGATCTATGAAAACGACTTTTGTATTTCATGAAAAGCATGAATGATTTTCCTTAGAGAGGTATCAGTCCACGAGAGAATTTTTTTCAGTCGTGTTTTCAGAAGCACAGATTTTGCAGATTTTTATGTGTAACAAAAAATTCGTCATCGAAGACTGCAGTGTGCTGAACAAGTTCAACACAGGTAGTGACCATAGATTGGTGAGATGTAAGATGCACCTCAACACTAAACTGGAACGTGGCAAGCTCATAAGACAAACAGAATGTATTGACATAACCAACCTTAAAAAACACCATAATACTTTCAAGTTGGAACTGAAGAACAGATTCTCTGCTTTGGAAGGCCTAACATCGGAAGAAGTGGATATTTCGGAAGTTAACAGAAAAGTAACCAAAGCTCTTATGGAAACAGCAACAAAATTAGCTGGGTCTAAGAACAAGTTGCATGTAAACAAATTATCAGGAAAAACCAAAATGTTGATGCAAAAAAGAAGAGAGATGAGGACAACTAAAGAAGATGTGACTTCCAAAGTGGAATATATAGAGCTATGCAAGACAGCACGAAAAAGTATCACTGAAGACGTAAGGAAATTCAACTGAGAGCTAGTGAGGAAAGCAATTGAAAACAACCAAAGCCTAAAGATAGCAAAGGGACATCTCAGTAAGGGAAGAAAACAGATTATGGCTCTGAGAAAAGAAGATGGTTCTATAACAAGAAATAGAGGCGAAATTTTGACAAGAGTGAAAGATTTCTACTCCAAATTATATGAAAGGGATGATACATGTACTCCAGACATCATGAAAGGTACCAGAGTTCTTCCAGTCCTCCCAGCAGAAGTTGCTCATGCAATCAAGAACATGAAGCGGGGGAAAGCTCCAGGAGAAGATGGAATTACTATACACATCATACAAGAAGCAAGTGGAGAAATTGAGACAGTACTCGCCCAAATTTTCACTCGATGCCTTAATGAAGAGAAGATTCCTGAGGATTGGAACAATGCTACAATGATCCTGCTACATAAAAAAGGTGACATTGAGGATCTCAGGAACTACAGACCTATCAGCCTCCTATCAGTGGTTTATAAAATCTTCACTAAAGTTCTTTCACACCGCTTGAAGGTAACACTGGACATGGCTCAACCGAGAGAACAAGCTGGATTCAGGAGTGGCTACAGCACAATAGATCATATCCACGTACTGAGAGAACTAATTGAAAGAGCGAGGGAATATGAACTTCCATTGTGCATGGCTTTTATCGATTATGAAAAAGCCTTTGATTCGGTGAAACCATCAGCAGTTACCACGGCTCTGAAATCCTGCGGTATTAAAGATGCATACATTAATATTATTAATAACATCTATGAAAATGCAAGTGCAAAGATTCGGCTGTTTGAAAATACAACACACATAAAAATTGGAAAGGGAGTGAGACAAGGTGACACCATATCTCCGAAGCTCTTTAATGCCACATTGGAAAATGTCTTTCAATCGCTGAACTGGGAAAACAAAGGGATAAAGATTAATGGAGATTATCTAACCCACCTTCGTTTAACTGATGACGTAGTCATTTTTGCAACTACCCCATCAGAGCTGCAGAGTATGATCCAGGAACTTGCTGACAAGAGTAAAGAAGTGGGATTAAAAATGAACTTTCAGAAGACAAAAGTGATGTTCAATGCTTTTACAAGAAATGAAGATTTATCGATTGATGGAGAACAACTGGAGATAACAGATACGTATGTTTATCTTGGACAGCAGATATCAAGTGAGGGTCACATTGATGAAGAAATTAATCGGCGTACAAAACTTGCCTGGAGAGCTTTTGGAAGAAACAGCATAATTTTCAAGAGCAATATGCCATTATGTCTTAAAAGAAAAGTGTTTGATCAATGCATCCTTCCAGTGCTTACGTATGGTGCAGAGACGTGGACCTTAACTAAAAGAGACATGCAAAGGCTGCAGACAACTCAAAACAGCATGGAGAGGTGCATGCTTGGTATAACCAGGAGAGATAAGAAGAGGAACTCGTGGATCCGAAAAATGACGAGAGTGGAAGACATCATGATCAGAGTTAAATCCCTGAAATGGCAATGGGCTGGACATACTGCCAGAAGGACAGACCATAGATGGACAGCCGAAATTTTAGATTGGATTCCAAGGGACAGGAAAAAACCCAGAAAAAGACCACATGGGAGATGGGTGGATGAAATTCGTAAATATGCGGGAGTGACATGGAGGAGACTGGCACAAGACAGACCGTTGTGGAGGAAACTTGGGGAGACCTTCGTCCAGCAGTGGATTGATAATGGTTGACAATGATGATGAAATGACATCAGAAATAGATATTAACACCTATGCACCATGGTGGCCAAACCATTCCTTGCAAAATATTAGAAATTATATACAAAGCATTTCCCATCCCTAGCTGTATCCTTTGCAGAAAAAACATTTCAAAGCGGAGTTTTAGAAGCAGCAATATCGGGGAAACGCAATTTATCTTTACTTTCGCTAGCGAAAAGTCTATGAATTACTTGAAAATTTAGAAATTATATTTAAAACATGTAAACTCTATCCAATAAAGTAGGAATTTTTCAAATCAGACTGTTAGAAGCAGAAATATTGACAAAAATAAGAAATACATCTACGCCACCTGACGGAGAAACAATGCATTATTTTAAGAAAAATATATTCCGAAAAGGTTTATCGAAGTAAGTGGCATCAGCCCGCGAACGAATTTTTTCAATCGAGATTTTAGGAACTCAGATCTTGTGGCATACATCAGAAGAAAAAATACTTACGGCGCTTGGTGGCCAAACCATTCTTTACCAAAATTATATGCAAAAATTTCCCTTTGAGAGCTGTATCCGCTGAGGATTTTTATTTTCAAATCGGTGTTTTAGAAGTAGAGATATCGGGTAAAAGCCAATTTACTTTTACCTCCCCCCCCCCCCCCCAGTGGAAAATCTATGCGTAACTTGAAAAAGTGACTATACCTAAAATACTCTTCGACATAAATGAAATTGAAAGGTCAAATATTTTTTTTCAATCGTATGTTTAGAAGCAAATATATGGAATAAAATGTATTTTGAATTCGATATCATCTGCATTTACGCCCTCTAGCGGTGAAATTGTGCATCGTAAAAAAAAAACGAAATGAAGGATCATCATCTGCATATTTCAAACTTCCCAGTGCAAAAATAATTTCTCAAATCGGACTAATAGTTGCAGAGATGTGGTATCCACAAGAGGACAGACGGACGGACGAACCGATAACATAAGCATGATATGTTTTTACAAAAGACGTGCTAAAAACAAGAAAGAAAGAGGGGTGGAGGTGGAGGCGTAAGTTGGTCAGAAAGCTAAACTTTTAGTAAGTAACTAAGATGCTAAGCTGATGTTTAAAGAGTTGCAAGCAGTTTGTTTCCTACGAAGATGTGCTTTCGTGCGAACGTTTTAACTAAAATTATTCCTCTACGCGTTCGAATTAAGTCTAAAAGGAAATCCTTAAGCGACCGTGAGAGAGAAAGAGATTTCAACATCTTCGCGTTCATTGTTTTTTCTTCCAGTAGGAGTGATTTTGCGATGCTTGGGCTGGATAAAAGAGGCTTTTGGTGGAATTCTGGTACTCTTGATTTTTGAGAGGAAAACGGGTATGGCTGATGACCACGGTAAGAAGTTGCTACCACCGACCACCAACAAAGAAAAAAGTACGCGATTAAAGATGAAGAAAAAGGTCGAACGGCAGAAGAGGATTAGAAAAAGTTGAAGTGTGGCATCAATAAATCCCCGATGCTGTTGCGTGGATCTTCGGAAAAAGAGGCCAGAACAGTAAATTAAAAAAAAAAGATCACCCTAGTTGGGAGTTATTTTGACTCCAGGGATAAGAAACGGGCAGCTCAAACATCATCAGAGAGTGAGATTCATTTTTTATATTTCCAAGAAGTTATGTTTTCTTTCTCAGCCTTTTTGTTGCATATTTTGTATTTTATCTGATTGTTTTTTTTTTACTTTTCGGCATAATTGTTCACTAATGAAATAAATTAACTGAAGAAGGTTAAAAACAAAGCAAAGTTTCCGTCTGTATTCGAGGAATTGCAGTACATTGTTGAATACAGAGCTCCACCCCCTTCAAATTCTAGGTCCTAGCTAAGGACTTGCTCTTCGGACATAATATCTCTACATTTATTTATCCAATTTGAAGAACTCGCCCCGGTGGCGCAGTAGTCTACGCGATGGCTTCTGATCATTCGTCGGAGATGAGTCCGGGTTCGAATCCCGGTGAGGCATGGATGTTGTGTTTGTCTTACGGCGCTGGTTCTCTCTCTTTCCTGCAGCCAGTGACCCTAAATTAGGAACGGACGACTGCTTATAGCTCACTGAGTTGCTCATGATGGTCGTTAAATCCCCAATGAAAAAAAGTTTAAAAATTTTTCTTGAAGTGAGAGGCGCGGGCTGACGAAAGAATTGTCTTTGCCTTTCCGTTTCATTCCGATGCATATTTTTCCCGCTAGGAGGGGTAAATGTCCGGAGCTTACGAATTCAAAACATATTTCGTTTTACAGCACTGCTTCTAAGAATCGGACTGAAACAATATTTTTTCATTTGATTCGTTTTAGCACAAAGATCAAGTTTCTACTTTAAATAATGTACAGTTTCCTGTAAAAAAAAATTCTAAAATTTTGAATATTTCTATGATTCCTTTCGTAAATTTACTAAGCATCTTTTGTATTCAACCTTTTCCGTGGCATCATGGAAAGAAACCTAAATTTCTCGGATTTTTTTCGTACGTCAGAAAAACTCTTAATTTTCAGAACCCGTTCCATAATTCCTCTCTTATGTGGACGGTAAATTGGAGTTTTTAACATGTGTTAACGGGAAGTTACGTATTTTCACAAATCTTTCCGCAATTCCTTTCTTATACCAACGGGAAACTCCGTTCTCACTTTTTGCGTATCCAGATATGACGACAAATTTCCGGTAGTAGGAGTGATTCGCGGGAATACTCCAGGTTTCATTAACTGTTAAATTTCAATCGTTTGTCGAAGGACCTGACAATTTCAAAGTTCTATAGCTAGATGCAATACTGTGGATAACATATCGCATGAAATTCTAGTTATTATTGCTCCGTATATTTGTTCCCCTCTCTGGGAACAAATTTTGTACACCAGCTATTGTACATTATATTGACAAAAGTCACCCGATACCTAGAAGAGAAACACAACATAGCATTTACTGTACGGTGTCGGTCCACCTTTGGCCTTAATGTAGGCACTTATCCTTCGAGACATGCTTTCGACAAGGTTTTGGAACACAGCGATAGGTATGCACTTCCATTCAGTACATAATGCTGCCGCTAACTGTTGCTTAGTAGTAGGCCTTGGTTCCAAACTTCTTCTGCGGCGCTCTAATTCATCCCATAGGTGCTCTGTGGGATTAAGATCAGGAGCTTTGTGCTGGCCAGTCCACACACGATACGAAATTATCGCCAAACCAAGCCGTAACAGTCCTTGCTTTATGGCTCGGTGCATTATCCTGCTGGTAGCAACAAGGCTTGGTTCCATAGCATTGCCACAGAGTTGGTAGTGCATAATTGTCGAGACTTCTGAGGTAGACGTGCTGGTTAACAGGTTTGTCCACGATAACCAATGGGCCGGGACCATAGCACGGAAAACACCCCCACACGAGTACATTGCCAGTTCCAAACTTCACCATAGGAACAGTACACTGTGGCAAATAGCGTTCCCCTGGATGCTGGCATGCCTACACACGGCCATCAATCTGGTGGATCGTGTATCAGGATTCATCAGTCAAGAGGACCCATTTCCTTTGATCTACGGTCCTCGATAAATGTTCTTTACACCATGCTAAACGACGAATAGCATTCCGCGTGGAGATGAAAGACTTATGAGAAGCCTAACGACTACGGTAACCCATGGAATGCAGTTTTCTGCGAATGGTACCTGTGCATACCGAGTTTTTAGCATTTTTAGTCACCTGCAGACTGGGGTATTGTGCAGTTCACCGTCAATTAGCTGTAACGACTCTCCTGAGGATTCGTCAGCATCTGACATGATATCTTACATCATAATCAGATGCTGACGGGAAAAAAAAGCACACATAGCACCGTGAATTGTTGGCCGCTGTGGTGTAAGGATAACGTGCTCGACTGGATATCGAGAGATTCGGGATTCGATTCCCCGACGGTGGCTGAATAACAATTTTTCGGTTGCTGTGCGTTACTTTACGTGAAAAGAGCGATGGAATTATTTACTCAACTGACGCACTGACGCCACGTATTTAGATGATTTTCACCTTGGAATTACTGATTACGGAAAATCTGTGACACTACTGAAATTAAAAAAAAACTTTTAAAAACGGAAATTTCGTTAAAAGTCTGAGACCTACCAGCAACTTTGCTGCAGGAATTTTCCGTGAATTTACACCGCTTATTTTTAACAGTGAATATCGACGTTTTTTATATATATATCTCCGGTTTTAGATGCCCGATATGTATAATCACCACGGCGCCTTATAGCATTCCTGTCGGAGTGTACTATGTACATACAAGTGGTCTCCTCCTTAATAACTTTTGAAATTTTGAAGTGATTTTAATGAAACTACACTGACATGTACTATAATAATGTGTTACCTACGTGGGTCCACTTTGTTTTCAGAATCAAAAATAAAGTTTATGAATGACAGAGAAAAGCAGCGAGCCATAATCGAATTCCTGGAAAAAGAAGAATTTGAGGCTCCAGAAATCCACAGAAGACTCCTGGCGGTGTATAGAGCTGCCACAATCGATATCAGTAATGTCCGAAGATGGACGAAGAGGTTTCGAGAGGGAGAAAGTTCAGTGTCGGACAACAACGGAGTGGAAGACCCTCAACTGCAGTGACAGATACCAATAGGCAACGAGTGAAAGACCTCATCCCAGCTGATTGTCGTGTCACCATCCAGGAGTTGTGTGATGCAATTCATTGTCGTCATAGTACTATGGAAACAATAATTAGGGATTTGGGCTACAGAAAACATTTTCAAAGTGGATCCCAAGAAAGCTAACCCGTGAACAATGTGAGCAAAGGGTGGACATGTGCCGGACTCTCTTGGACTGTAATGAGAGGGAGGGTGAGGTGTTTGTCTCTAATGTTGTGACAGGTGATGAAACCTGGGTGTTCTTTCATGAACCAGAAACAAAACGTGTGCCAATGGAATGGCACCGCACTTCTTCACCTCGACAGAAAAATGTGAAAACAACTCGTTCCACGGGTAAAGTGATAGCGTCGATTTTCTGCGACAAACATCAGTTTGACTGATTTTCTTGAACGGGGTGCAACAATAAACAGTGCTCTCTATGTGCAGACATTGAAGAAAACTAAAGGAAGCTATCAGAAGGAAAAGATGTGATATTCCTCTTCATAGTGTTGTTTTACACCATGATGCACTTCAATGGAGACTTTGCAGGCTATTGCCAAAAGGGGGTGGACTGCGATGCCCTAAGCCCCATACAGTCCTGATTTGGCTCCCTCGCACTTTTCCCTGTTTGCCCCTTTAAAAAACACCATTCTTGGGGAACGTTTCGACGGTGTGACGGACGTTAAACAGGCTGTGAACTCATTGGTGAAACGACAGTCTCAGTTGGGGGCTGCGGGTAGCCTAGTGGTCAGCGTTCGTGACTGCCATGGAGATAACCTCAGGTTCGATCCTGGGCAGGTAAGAACGTTCGAACCACTAAATACCCGCCGTGCGTCAGATGGGCACGTTAAGCTGTCGGACCCCGAGTACTGCCCCCCCCCGGTAATAAATAAGGGCGTCTTTCTCCCCCTTTCTACGTCGTTTCCGTGTCATTTTCCTATGGGGGCACTCTAGCCTGAGTCTCCTAGCTTCCTATTTCTAAGGGTTGTTTAAGACCTGGGGTCAGACACTCCCTTCCTAAAATCCTCTGCATGTGATCTGATCTGAAACGACAGTCTCGGGAATTTTTCCCAAATGGATTTTACCAATGGGTTCAAAGATGGCGGAAATGCATAGAAAGTAATAAACAATACTTTGAATGGGCTAGCATTACTAACAGTATGTCCAAGTATTTTGCCACCAAGTTTCACATTAACGACCAACTGTGACACTGCTTCAAATAAAAATCTTATGAGGGAAGAAACATTACTTTCAGAATTCCCTTTGTACTTTCTAACTATCCACATAGTATTCTAAAGCTGGCCGTACATAATTGCATCTATTTTTGCAACGAATGTGCAATTGTATCTATACTTTTAAAAGTCCAGTTAATTTTTTTTTCTTATATAAGCACTTGGCAGCGGGAGATATTTTCCCCTCGTAGTATCCTCTCAAAATAAAGCACAGTTTTTCCATTAGAGGGTGCAAATTCATATCATATTTTCCTCGATATCTCTGAACACGTAAAGTTCGATTTCAAAAATTCCTTTTGCAACGAAAGGCAGGAACATTTCGCAAATAATTCCCAATGTTTTATTACGCACACTTTTTTCCAGTACAGGGCGTAAGTGCGCATTTCAGTTTAAAACAATTAAATTTTAAGCCGTCTGTACGCGTTTAAACACTTAATCCGGCAAACAGATTTTTGGGCGAATACCCCTCAGCACGCAAAGCATTTCGTATTTTCTGCTCAAAATGGCAGACAATTTTCCCTCTAAGGAACGTGCACTTATATTTCATTTAGCATTATATCTACGCTTCTAGATGTTTGATTTGGAGAGTTCTTTTTGCATAAGATGTTATTCACCTTGAAACATTTTGCATACATTCTTGAATATTATTATTTTTGTTTTTTTGCTTCGGGGATTAACGACCAGTTGTGGCGCACTACAGAGGTAAACACGTGTCAAGTTGACAAATCTGCAGCGATAGATTCCGTCCGTGTAGCTTAGTTGGGAGAGAAACTTATTCCGGAGTGAGGGGTGCGGACAAATATGTTTTTTCACATTATTGCCCGAACGTAAAAATGGATTTACTGGCCGTAGGGTTCTTCGAAATATGTGTGATGTTTTTCCCACACATCGTCTGGAATTAATGAATAATTCCTACTTCGCTTCAAATGAAAAAAAAAACATTAAGAGGGAGCTGATGTGACGTATTACAGAGTTAAAGCACGTGTCAAGACGACAAATCTGCAAAGATACATTCCGCCCGTGTAGCTTAGTTGGGAGAGCAACTTACTCTGGAATGAGGGAGCGCGACTTCGAGCTCCGTCAGGGACAAATATGTGTTTTCACATTGGCCTCCCGAACATAAAAATAGATCTACTGGCCGTTGAGGTCTTCGCAAAATGTGTGATATTTGTTCCACACATCGTCTGGAATTAATGAAAAATTCTTACTTTTAATTAAATAAAAACGAACTGTGCACCAACTATTCTTAAATAGTAGTATAACTATACTAGTGATCCGAACTTCTTGGCGTAGAATAGAAATCAAAGTTTCCAAGCTTTTGCACATCAACCAGATGGCTTTTTCAAGGAAGGTAGACAGAAAACTGCAAACTGAATAATAGAACGCTTCAACAATTTAAACGCGGTGATTTGACTTGACAATAACGAAGAGATGCGAACGTAGTTAGGCATTCAAAACACGAGGCGTTATGCTCGTTTTGCACGAGGAATCATGGAACAAAAAGGATTCACTGCTTGAAGAACTGGTTCCAAACTCGTGGCAACTCCAGCGAGACGCTATCATTGCATGACTCGTTGTTGGTTATGATCTCCAAAGTTTCGCGAATGGCAATAGATTTTACATAGGAGGAGCATCGGACTCCTATATAAAATCTACTGCCGTTCGCGAAGTCAAGTCCGCTGTTCCTCATATATAGGAGCAGCGGACTTGACTTCACTTCTCTGGCTAACTCCAGAGAAGTGAAATGTCTCTTTACATAACTTTCGTGGCAACTCCAGCGTCTCATGGACCAGTTCTTCAAGCAGTGAATACTTTTTTGTTCCATGATTCCTCGTGCAAAACGACCATAATGCCTCGTGTTTTGAATGCCTAATCACGTTCGCACCTGTTCGTTTATTGTCAACTCACCATGTTTAAATTGTTCAAGCGTTCTATTATTCAGTTTGCAGTCTACGTTCTTTAAAAAAGCAGTCTGGTTGATGTGCGAAAGCTTGAAAACTTTTATTTCTATTGTGTGCCAAGAAATTTGGATCACTAGTATAGTTATACTATTTAAAAAAATTCTTACCTCGCTTCGAATAAAGAAAACATTAAGAGGGAGATGACGTGTCGTACTACAGATGTAAAGCACGTGTCAGGACGACGAATCTGCAGCTATACATTCCACCCGTGTAGCTTAATTGGGAGAGCAACTTACCCAGGAGTCACGGAGAAATATGTGTTTTCACACAACATGAGCTACACTGAAAGTTATAAGAAGCCATAAGACCTTAGTTTTGGCTACTGGTTTCTCGGAAAGGTGACATACCGCGCCATGAGATAAGCACTCACTCCGTTCCGCATCTGGATCTCGAATCCCGGCCACACTGTAGTTGATCCAGCTGGGGGCGACTGGGACGATTGCATCCCCACCCCACGTCTAAAAAAAATAAACTTTTCCTTTTAAAATGGCCAAGATTGTCAATAATTATTGTATGTTTTCAATTATACAGGTCTTGCACCGAAAGTAATGCAAAAGGGGGTATACATTTTTTATTAATTGACAGAAGTCGTTCGATAGTAAACCTTCTTCTTCATTGCAGATAATGGATTCGAAGAGGAAGCAACGTGCTGTCGTTGAGTTCTTGACGAAGGAAGGGTGCATGCTGTCCGACGTCCACAGAACTCTACAGAATGTTTATGGAGATGACACCATTAACAAGAGCAGTGTGCACAGATGGATGAAGAAGTTTAAAGAAGGGGAAACCAGCATTGAAGACAAACCACACAATGGGAGAACATCATCGGCTACCACTGACACGAATTGTCAGCGAGTGGATGAATTGATTCGCTCAGAGAGACTAGTCACAATCCGTGAGCTTGTTGTACAACTGGACTGTAGTCACAATGCCGTACGGAAGATGGTGGAAGACTTAGGGTATCGGAAAGTATGGGCAAAGTGGTTACCTCGGCAGTTGACACACGATTTGAAGGAGAGAAGGGTGTAAGTCTGCTCTGATCTGTTGAAAGAGTTGGAATTCAACAAATGAAGACACATTTTTTCCCATCTCTTGATAAGGGACGAACCGTAAGCGTATCTTTTCGATCCGGAAATGAAGAATCAATCCATGGAATGGGGTCAAACCTCTTCACCAAGGCCTAAGAAGTTCAAGAAAAACAGCCATCAAATTCCCAAGTTTTGATCAACGCAATAAAGTACGTGTTAGGCAAAGACATTTCAAATGACTACTGCAAATTCCTCGTAGAGAGTATGCCACATCATATTCTGTCAGTTATAAAAAACAAAGATGGCCACATAAAGTACTGATTTCTGTCTTTTTGGTTTCTAAAGAATGTATGTATTTATCTGTGGTGTCATTTTTCAAATATCTCTGACTAGTAATTAGTTGTTTCTTTGAAAATTTTAATTTTCAATAAATTGGCAGGTGGTCTTAAACTTTTACAAATGACTGTATTTTGAAATTTTTTGACAAACTTGATATTTGAAAAGCACAGAGCTCGTTTCCCCACGAAGGAGGCAATTGAACGCTAGGAAAATAGGGCTGATTTTTCGGTTGTTTTTTTTCTATTTTTACGATTAAAACATTTATCAAAGTTTTATTGATGGAAAAAGATTTTAGAAAGCCGTGCGATGCCAGGAAGATGCAGTTTTGCCAGTTAGTGTGTGTTAAAGCCTTACTGGGGATTTTAAAACGACCCTCAAGAGGCCGCTGTTAGCGTTAATTTTGTGCTCATCAGTCAGTGTCAGTGTTGTGCTTATGTGAATGTGTTGTATGTATCTCATGGTGACCCGAGTGTTCATCCTCATGGCTACCAGGGTGTTCGCCCATCATCAATGTTTCATCAGTGTAATTATAATAAATTTCTACAGTCCATTTAGGTGTTAGTGTTGACCTAAGTGACTAACTGTTGCTTTGCGTCATTCTACAGTGTGTATATTTTGCTTTGTTTTAATTGAAGGTTTAAAACCACCGTGAGCAGCTCAATGGGCTATTAGCAGTTGCTTGTACTGCTACTTTCCGAATTCACCTGCCAAAAAGGAAGAATCATAGTAGCAACAAGCAAGGCATACCGATTCCCTTGTTTAGATGGCTGGCTTTTCCAGTATCGAAGAACTTTCTGGGGATGCAAAACTGCAAGTCAACGTCATAAGTGGAAGCTATTGCATGTCTTCTCGAAAATACAAACGTCTCAAAGAGCTAAAGATTTCTTTTTTGTATTCCAGATGGTATTTGGCAACTTCATGGGTCTTGTTTGCTAGTTCCTCAGACCGGCAGAAAAAGAAGGCAAAGAAACAGAGAGCCTGTGATGTCTTTGGGTATAATTCCCTCTTTCTTCTGATAATATACTCTCTTTCTTTTAATAACATACTCACTTTCATGAAAGAAATACGGGACTACGCCATATAATACAAATTAATACGGATTGTCATCTTCAAAATTTGTATACTCTCTTCAGATAAGATGCTCTCTTTTTTCGGATAAGTTACTCTCTTTCTTCTAATAAGATACTATTTTTCATTGACTCGATGCTCTCTTTCTTCTGATAAGATACAATTTTTCATGGACTCGATGCTCTCTTTCTTTCGACATGACATCCTTATTTTCAGGAAGATACTCTCTTTCTTCGGATAAGATGCTTTCTTCGAATAATATTATCTCTTTCTTCGGATAAGATACTTTCTTCAAATAAGATTATCTCTTTCTTCGGATAAGATAATTTCTTCGAATAAGATTCTCTCTTTCTTCGTATAAGATACTTTCTTCGAATAAGATTCTTTCTTTCTTCGGATAAGATACTTTCTTCGAATAATATTCTCTCTTCCATGGACTCGATGCTCTCTTTCTTTCGGCTTGAACATCCTGTATTTTCAGGTAAGACACTCTCTTTGTTCGGATAAGATAAACACTCTCTTCGAATATGATACACTCTTCCATTGACTTGATGCTTTCTTTCTTTCACATGACATTCTGTATTTTCAGGTAAGGTACTTATTTTCTTCGGATAAGACAACCACTGTCTTCGAATAAGACACTCTCTTCCACGGACTCGATGCTCTCTTTCTTTCGACATGAGATTTTTTTATTTTCAGGTAAGATACTCGCTTTCTTCGCATAACATACTCACTTTTCTCGAATAAGGTACTTTCTTCCACGGATTCGATGCTCTCTTTCTTTCAACATGACATCCTGTATTTTCAGGTAAGATGCTCACTATCTTTATCTTTCGACACGATATTCTGCGTCTTTATACACAATACTTTTTGTATTAACTGAAAAATGCTCTCTATCTTCGAACACGATCATCGTGTAGGTTTTTAGTGTTAAATTGGTTATTGATTATTGTTATTTTCTGAGGTAACAACTAAAACCCTAACACAATTTCACCGTAAAGTACTTTCTGGCTTAAGCGTAATTCTACGGCAGAACTTGGTTTCACTGTGAAGCTTAACTTCGTGATCCGGATAGCTTAATTATGCATCATTATGCTAATTTGGCAGTGAAGGGCCATAAAGGCTAGGTGACAGTAAAAGTCTACTTACAAGGTCAATTGCTGTTTATTGGTCCTTGGTAAGTGCTCAGGTCAGCACAACATGAAAATGCAGAATACAATTCCAATTTGTAATCAATCAACGGTTGCTTCAGTAGTAGCTGAATCCATCAATGGTTGCTTCAGTAGAAGCTGAAATCAATCAATGGTTACTTCAGTAGTAGCTGAAAAAAGCAAATGCTCGTAACACAAACTAATAGCAAAGACTCATTAACTCGGCAGCAATTTAAGATTTTATAACGAAGTAGTCATTTTGGTCTACGCCGGGATTCGAGCCCGAGTCCGCTTATTCCGGAATAAGTCGCTCTACCAACTGAGCTACGCAGACGTTCATTCTGATTGCTATCTGCCTTTATATCGTGTGCGTCCTGCTGGCAGGTACGTCACAACTTCCAGAACAAGTAAGCGTAGCATTCAATGTGAGAGATTCAAATCACACCTCGTTCAAAACAACTCTCTCGAAACAGACGTCTCCCGCCAAGCTAACCGATTCAAAAATAAACAGCATTCATATCAGTATTTGATCATATATCATTCACTTTATACTTAGCATCAAGTTGCCAAACCAGCATTCACCGAGAGAGAAAAAGTAACGGTAAGATTAGGAGATGCTTAAAGAGAATAAACCAAAATTTATATAAGATAACAGGAAATAAATGGGGAAAGTTAAATCACAGAATACGTTACAATCGATGTCTTTAAATCCGACACAATCTAATTTAGGGTACAATACTCTATGAACTGACTGTAAGATACTCTTTATCTAGGAGTCGATCGGTGCTGTCTTTGGATCTGACACCTTTTCATTTCGTATAAGTTCCCCTCTGTCTTGACTGCAAGATACTCCGTATCTTCGACACGATCGTCGCTGTCTTTGGATCTGTCGCCCTCTATTTTCGGATAAAATGCTTTTTGTCGATGGGCTCGGTCTTCGCTGTCTTTGGTTCCGATGTCTTCTATTTTCCGATACGATTCTCTCTGTCTTGCCTGCAAGATTACTCCCTATCTTCGGACACGATCGCTACTGTCCTTGGATCCGTCACCCTCTATTTTTGGATAAAATACTCTTTGTCTATGGGATCGGTCTTAGCTGTCTTTGCATCCGACATCCTCTATTTTCGGATACGGTTCTTTGTGTCTTGACCATAAGATCTTCTTTATTTATGGAGTCGATCGGCCTTGTCTTTCGATCCGTCACTCTCTATTTTCGGGTAAAATACTCTTTGTCTATGGGCTCAGCTGTCTCTGTCTTTGGGTCCGACGTCTTTTATTTTCGGGTACGATTCTTTCTGTCTTGACTATAAGATATCCTCTACCTACGGGGTCGATCATCGTTGTCTTCGGATCCGACGCCCTTTCATTTCGTATAAGATTGTCTCTGTCTTCACTGCAAGAAACCCCCTATCTTCGGACACGATCGCTACTGTCCTTGGATCCATCAAACTCTATTTTCGGATAAAATATGTACTCTCTGTCTTGACTGAAAGATACTCTTTATCTACGAGCTCGGTCGGCGCTGTCTTTAGATCCGACACCCTCTATTTTCGGATACGATTCTCTCTGTTTCAACTGGAAGATACTCTTTATCTACAAGCATGGTCGTCGCTGTCTTTGAATCAGACAGTCCTTTTTTCAGATGCGATACTTGCTATCGTTATGTCAAAATGCAGAGTGGCATGTCACAATCTTTTTTGTCTTCAGAAATCCTGCTTCAGTTTGGAATATTATCGATCGTTCCAAATTTCAGTGTTTTTTATGGCATGTTCGTTGCACTATTGACTTTCGCTACACCTATATTTTCTAAATTGTGTATGTGCCCTTTCGTGTACATACAAAGACGTCGAAGTCCTCTTTTACCAACAACTAAAGAAAAAAATTACTTTGATAGGGGCATGGGCAATCAAATTAAATAGAAAATTAGATAATGACGTTTCCATGTACAAGGGGTGCCGTATCTTACAAAGCAAGCTCGAAAAGCATTTCTTTTTAATTTAAGGAGTAAATTTCAATGCGACCTTCTCTTGTACTTCTGCAGTAATGAAGTCCTGCTTCTTCTTTCTCCTGTGCCTTCCTCATTTCGGTCTGAAAAGGCTGAGTTTCTTCATTTCCTATCTCCCCTTCTTCTCTTTTCCCCTAGCGGCCGATGTGATGTAGGAAGTCCATTAGCGTGGCCGGGGACAATGATTCCTACAAAATGGGACACAGACCTCGATGTTGAAGCATTTCCGGACGGCGGATAAGGAACGTCAGAAACAGCAATATTCTCCTCACCCAAAGGCATTCTCCGCTTTATGGAGAACAGTTCAGTTCTGAGAGGCCCCTGCAACGGGTGTGTTCGTTGCCTGGCTCAAAAGAAAACTTCCTTTGCTCTTAGGAGATTTCTTCTTTGAGACTATATATAAGAATTCTTAAATCGAGCTCAGCTGGCCAACATTGCTTTTATTGACTTTTAGCTCTTCTAACAAAGTTTAAAATAACGTGCCTTAAAGCTGTTTTCAGGCAAAGGAAAACTGAAAATTGCGATGACGTCAAGGTGCTTTTTCGATATGAACGTGAAAACACTTTGTTGAGTTAGGTGATAAAGGAAATACTTCGTTGCTTTTTGAGCAAGAAATTCTTGAGCATACGAACGAGAAAGCATATAGTATCTTCCGTTTAAAATTGTACACAATTAAAAATGTCACAGTCTGCTTCTAAATGAATACGAAAGATAAGGTAATAAATAAATCAGGAAATGAATGAAATACGGGATTACACCATTGTACAATACGAGTTCTGAAGTTGTGAATCAGTTTATTGGTGTAAATGTGGCATGAATAGTAAGTCAGATAATATCCGAAAACTTGAAAATTTCGTCTTCCTCGAGCGGAAACCGAACCCTCGTCTCCCGGTTAGCGCCCACGTTGCTCGAGGACGACGAAATTTTCAAGTTTTCTGATATTATCTGACTTGCTAATTCATGACATTTACACCAACAAACGGATTCGCTACTTCAAATTTTGTAAGATAATAATGAAAACATATTCTGAAATTATTATGACTGTGCTTGCTGAAGGCGAGAAAACTCCATCTACAATATTTTGAAGTAGTTCAGGCAATAAATTGAACTCCTACTAAAGTAAAATAAAAGTCGCATGAAGTCCATATTTGACGTAATGATTAAAATTTATTAGAGGTGGGACGAATCCTAAATTTTCTCGAATCCGAATCCGAATCGTAAATGGTTCTAGAATCCCTCGAATCTCTCGAATCCTTCATATAAGAATAATTATAAGAAAAAAGATGTAAAGAAAAGACTTCTACTTAAAATTAAAAGTTTTTAATTGAAGCAAAATTTGAAGTCTATGTTTAATGAAAAACAAATTCAAGAATACATTTTTCAAAAAATATACTTATACTTATTAAGGAGATACAAATGAAATTTATAATTTACATTTACTATATTAAGTACATAACTCTTGAGTTTTGAGATTGATTTCCATTTTCTGAATATAATTTCACAAAAAACAATATTCGAGTAACAATTAACATTTTTGACATAGTCTTTAATAAGAAAAGTTCTGAAACTTTTTAAATCAAAGCCAGTGTAGAGGTGGGAAGGATTATTTCAACAGTTAATGCAGATAAACACTAAACATGGAACACTAAATTGAGTAAATTATTTCCAGAAAACTAAAAAAAAATCAAAAACACATTTGTTTTAGGAGTTAATAAAAACAATAAACACTGAACTATTTCAGGGCAACGTAAAAAAAATCAGAAATCTTTAATGGAGATTTCATGCTGACAAACATTCAATATCGCTCTACAAAAAGCACCAAACGCCAAATTTTTTTAGGTTAAAGATTCGAAAGATTCGAATAGCGAGCGTGAAGATTCCACTTTTCGAATCTCGAATCTTTTTCAAGATTCGTGGGATTCGAGGATTCGAATGCCCCATCCCAAAAATTTATGATACACTATAAAAAAATAAAACACGTTTTCAAGTTGGTACAATTTTACAATTACGAAATTTGAAAAAAAAAATTTCAAAGACACCGAGAAGAAATTTATGCAAATATATCAAATTTGCGTATTTACACGCAAACGGTAAGTATCTGGCCAGTGTAAGGCACTGTCAACATTCCCTTTTATTAGATATAGTTTTAATTTCAAATATTTGAAAGAAAGCACTTCTCAAAGACATCGAAACGGAACTATCCAGTGAAATTTAATTACAGTATAGAGTCCGCTTATAGCGAAGAGCTCGGAACCGGCGGAAATCCTCCTCATATCCGGACGGCCGCCCCGGTCGCGCAGTGGCCACCAGGGGGCATAAGTGTTAATTTTTGCTTCTGACGTATTTGCCATAAACTCTAAGCTTCTAAAATATCGATTGAAAAAACTCTTTCGTGGACTGATACCACTCACATCGATAAACCTTTTCGAAATATTTTCTTCTTAAAATATTCCACAGTTTTTCCGCCAGGGGGCGTAGACGCTTATTTTATTTTTGTCAATATCTCTACTTCTAGGAGTCCGATTTGAAAAATTCCTTCTTTGTTGGATAGTGTTTTCAATGTGACATGTTATTCATATAATTTCAAAATTTGCAAGTAATTCATAGACTTTCCGCTAAGGGGCGTAGAGGTAAATTGCGTTTCCCCCTATATCTCTGCTTCTAAATCTCCGAGCCGCCACGGTGGCGCAGTGGTCTAAGCGATGGCCTCTGATTTTTCGTCCGAAAGGAGTACGGGTTCGAATCCCAGTGAGACATGGATGTTGTGTTTGTCTTACGGCACAGGCTCTCCCCCTTCCCTGGAACCAGTAACCCCAAATTAGGGACGGGCGACTGCTTATAGCCCATTGAGTTGCTCACGGTGGTCGTTAAACCTCCAATCCAAAATCCATCCATATCCGGACGCTCGTTAAATCCGTTTTTGGGTGAAAATCCCGACCACGGTAAAATGTGCATACATGAAAATGTATATATACGTCACATACGCAATTTTTGCAGAAAGTAATGCAAAAATGGGGATAACTTTTTTATTAACTGTCAGAGGTCTTTCAAATTGCACATGTTGGAAGAGTAACGCTTCCTCTATAGCAGCCCTTCTCCTTCATTGCTGGTAAATAATGGATTCCAAGCAGAAGCAACTTGCCGTCATTGAATTCTTGACGAAGGAAGGGTACAGGATGTCCGACATCCACAGAAGGCTACATAATGTTTACGGAGAAGACACCATTGACAAGAGCAATGGGCTCAGATGAAAGAAGAAATTTAAAGAAGGGTAAACCGGCATTCAAGACAAACCACGCAGTCATCGGCGACCACTGACACGAATCGTCAGCGAGTGGATGAATTGATTCACGCTGAGTGACGAGTCACAAACCGTCAGCTTGTTGCACAACTGGACTGTGGTCACAATACCATACAGAAGATGGTGGAAGACTTAAGATATAGGAACGTATGTGCAAAGTGGGTACCGCCGCAGCTGACCCACGATTTGAATGAGAAAAGTGAGAAATTCTGCTCTGATCTGCTAGAAGCGTTTAAAGCCCATTAAGACACTTTTTTTTCGATCTGGTGACAGGGGATGAAACGTGGGTGTACCCTTACCATCCGGAAAGGAAGAATCAATCTATGGAATGAAGTCACACCCTTTCACCCATGCCTAATACGTTCGAGAGCCAGCGATCAGCACAGAAAGTCGTGGTGACTGTTTTTTTTGGGGGGAACGACATGGGTGACCAGCGTGACTAGCGAGTGATACATTGAGACACTCAAGAAGCTTAGAGAAACCATAAAAAGGAAATGGCCGAAAAAGAATCTAAAAAGTATCCGCATTCACGATGACAATACAAAACCACACACACACAAACCTTTGCCAACAAATCAGGCAATCAGCAAATTATGTTGGTCGGTGGTCCCCCTAACCACCGTACAGCCCAGATCTGGCGCCCTCCGAATTCCACCTGTTCGGTCCAATAAATTATAGTCTACGAGGCCAACGATTAATGACACAGATGAGATGAAACTGGCTGTGAGAAAGTGGATACAACAGTCCACACCTGAATTTTTTCAAAGAGGATTCGAGATATGGGTTCAACGATGGCGCAAATGCATCGCTTCTGATGGAGACTATTTTGAGTACTGCCTTCGTATACACTGAAGAGCAATTTAATTAGAGATACCTGTCTAGTAACGTGTAGCACTACCTTTCGCCCTGATGACGGCGGCGATTCGTCTCGGCATGGAGACACCGGAAGCGTTGGGACGCCATACCGATCCACGACCCCTGAACAAGCTCACACAGTTCACGAAGATTTAATGGAAGGGGGTGAGAGCCTAGAACACCTCTCTCGATGGCATCCCAGATGTGCTCGATGGGATTGAAGTCAGGTGACCTAGCTGGACAAGGAAGCGAGGTCACGTCGGTGGAGTGTTCATCTAACCATTCGGGTACAAATCGGGAGCTGCATTGTTTTGTTGCAGGATGAGGTCCCCAGTGGGATGTTGAAGACGCACAAACGGGAGCAAATGGTCGTCCAGGATATCCCGGTAGCGTTGACCTGTGAGAGACGATGTCACACGTGCCAGGGGTCCCATTTCATTCCACGTAAACAGTCCCCGGACGAGAATCCCCCCCCCAGCTTGAAGAGAACCCTGCTGGCTAGAAGGATCCATCGCTTCATGTGGTTTGCGCCGTACTCGTATCCTGCCATCCGCATGTAGCAACGTGAATCTCGACTCATCAGTCCAGGCAACATTTTTCTACATGTCTAGTGTCCAGTGGCGATGTTCCCTCGCCCATGCTAATCTTTGCACCCCGTGATGTGCGGTCAACAGCGATACCCTCGTGGGACGATGGCTTCTCTACCCCATAGCGAGGAGATGGTTCTGGATGGTGTGGCTGCTTACACGTTTTTGTGCACCAGCGTTAAATTGCCGATGCGAGCTAGCCGACGATTACCCCGCTCATCCACACGCTGTTGTCCACGGCAGTTGCCCCTTGCAGGGATGGTTTTACCGTATTCGATGTACTCACGGTGCACCCGTGACACAGTGGCTCGTGAAAATCCCAGTTCCTGCACGACTTCCGAGATGGAGCGACCCATTCGTCACTTATGCCCCCTGGTGGCCAAACCATTATTCACCAGATATTAGAAATTATGTGAAAAATATTTCCCATCAGGTCTTGTATGCGATACAGGAAGAATTTTCCAAATCGGAGTTTTAGAAGCAGAAATAACGCAGAAAACACAATTTACCTTTGTGCCCCATAGTGGAAAGTCTATGATTTACTTGAAAATTTTGAATGTATAGGGAAAACATTTCGCATCGGAAACTGATGTGCAAAGGATTTCCCATCAGGAGATGTATCCGGTGCAGAAAGAATTTTTCAAAT